>JANAVB010024399.1:20377979-20532979 GCA_029216955.1 Iris pallida | reverse complement strand
TAATTCAAAAGAACCCAGACACGTGAGATATCATAAAAATAATCGGATTCAATAGCCAAAATACATTAATAGCAAACAAAAGGCCATGCCAAAGTATATCATGCCATGTTTACATTATAGCAAACAAAAGGCCATGCCAAAGTATATCATGCCATATTGTTTCATGAACTACAAAAGTATTTTAGTACTGAATAATAAGAACAATACAATAATTGTTTCTTTCACTAACTGTTTCTTTCGCTGGGTCCTTCCTTTAAGATCAATTTTTGATGTAAGGGTAGATGATTCCAAATCAGCAACACTAGTCTCTTGGTGCACATAGGAGAGAAAAACCTTGGAATCAAATTTTGGGAAAGAGGATATCATCTTTTCTGCAGATACATCAACACAAATATATGTTACTAACAAAATTAGTGAAAACTAGCATCAATGTTTTGATGTACTCTATTAGTTGAAAACTAACAAATGTCCATGAAAGCAACAAAAGAAACTAGCACTGTCTTTCATTACTTTTGCATGAGAATTTTTAGTGGTGGCCCATGCAGGTCGAGACTAAAAGTGTAGTGGTATTCGAACTAGAGTACCACTACAGCATGCAGTAGGATTAGGATATATTTTGAAGGTACTCAATCACAGTTAGGAACCCTTGAGAGATTCCCGGGACGACCCTTGAGAATCTTATTTAACTTCGATTTGAAAACTCTTTTTCCTTGATTTGATTTATCTTTACTTTCTGCTATTGAATTTGATTTTTGATGGATTATTATTGAATTTGAGTTTGTATTTATTGATTTTGATAAAGATTGTTGAAATTTGAACCTTGATGTTAGCTATAGCATCCAAGTTTGTAGATACATGATTTGAAGGATTTTGTTCATTTCTGAATTTTGATGTTCGTTGATAAATTTGATTTTTTAGGTATTCATTGTTGATTTAATTTAATTTTTGGCAAGATAAAATTATATGGACTATGTCATCTAAGTTATGGAGTCTAGTCTTCTACAGTCATATTAGCCAGCATGGTGAGGACATATAGTTTGACTTGGATATATCTCTCGGTATGGGAATTTAAGGTTTTCGCAGCCAAGCTAGCGACATCGCAAAAATGTTAAATACCATAATTTTAGAGGTATGCGCCTAAGTCGAGGACTCTGTGATTATCGTAGCCTTGCTTACTAGTATGACGAGGATTTAGTGTACCATGATTTTGGACAGACGCATATGATTATCAGATTGTACCTTAAATGTTTTCGAAACATGTTTTCTCTACTTTTGTTTCTGTCCTTCAAAAATTTTTTTTTAAAAAAAATTTAATTATTAATTGTTTTGTTTGCTTCTCATTATTTAACTTAAGAGTAGGTTTGCCTGTTTTTATAAACCTTTGCGTAATTTCTTGCTATGAGTTTCTTCTTAATACAATGAATCGATAATTTTGCTAGACTTTATCTTGGATTTGATAGTTTAGCTCTGGATTTCAAAATGGTTCTTCTTTAAATAGATAAGCAAAACAGATTTTATCATTATTTCTTTCTTGCTATTATTCTTGTATTAAATAATAATAATAAAACTGCCTTGATTACATCAATCGCCTACTTTGCAATCTTAGTAAAATTCTAAATGTTGCTCTTGATATAGAATTTGGTTTTATATTGGGTCATGTGAATATAGATATAGTGACACAAACACTTTGCCTGACACGTATGCATGCTACACTTGATTTCCCACCTGTCTAAATACACATTAATATGTTATTGATGTTTAAATTGTCAAACCTCAATATTTCTGGTTTTTTTGCTTTTTCAGTTTAAATTCGTAATTTAAATATAAATTTTATGTTACTAGTTATGTTTACATCACTGCACATGTATGCTATACGTAGGGTTTCAATTCAAAAAATTTGGTTGAGAGTTATGTTAAATTTGTCAATCTGAGACTGTGTACATATTAACCCTTAATACGGATTTTTGGAACCCAATTTCTCATATACAATTTCATATGTATTCACGTACACACACACCTACTATCTAACCATATGGACATGTCCCTATACACATAATGCTAGTTTTTTTTCCCTCTCTAACGCTCTGTATATATTGTGATTGGATTTCCATGCAATTGACTTTTATTCCTTAGCTAGTGATTTTGATTTTTCCTTGAATAGTACCCTTTTTCAGAAAATTGGTAGTTACATTCATTTTATTTTTTGATGAGTACCAATTTTCATATAGGATGGTAGACTGCCTTACAGTTTTGATGGTTTGTTGTCTCTGTAACTTTTTGTTTAGCACCCTGGATTGCTTGTGTGTTTTGATACCCGATGACCGTTTGGTATTAGCATGACTAGTATACCTAGATGAGACTTTCACTACCACCATATGCCATGACCCTGTATGTCGTCTTTTTGATCACATGATTTGTTTTAATCGGGGACTTTGATTTTGGGGGTTTGACCTAGAGGGAGTATGGACATTTTAATTTTAAGGACGAAATTTTTATAAGGTGGGTAGGATATGAGCACCCTGAATCTCGGGTTGATTTTTTTTTATATTTATTTTCTGATTGATTTTAATTTCAATAAATAATTTATACTGTTATTTTTCCTTAAGTGTGTTTTCCCGTGCCATTGATATTTGGAGTGTCAGGGATGTTCAACTCTGGAAATCTTCTTCACAAGTTTTGGAGTGGACATGATTGCCTTCATGATGGTATATAGTGTCCCATCCAAACTTGTTCCCTTGTGCTCTTTTTGCTTCGCTGAACTTCGGGTCAAATTAGACCATTCGATTATTAATTATTTTTCCCACTCCTTTCCTTGATCATTATTAGCACGTTACCGTGACTTTTAATTTTGGAGCGCAAGACCAGTTAGTTTCTTGAAACCAACTCCTCATTGATGATCTACTCGAGACGCTCGTCACCCATGTCCTTCGTGTCCCACTCAGACACGTCATTTTGTGCTCCATTTGATTCGTACAACTTTCTCGACACGAGACCCGATTTTATTTCACCCCACGGTGTCACATTTATTTTCTAACTTGATTTGTGGGTCCCCTGTCGACCAAAACCTGTCAGCCCCAACTATGGACATGGCCCACTTTGAGCCTACTACCCGCCTGCCACTTGTGTCCCATTTATTGGAATCCCCATGTGCTACTTATTCGCCCATGATCATCAACGTCTATTTTTTAATTCAATTATTGCATAATGTCCGGTTTTGGATCCAATCCGGCTCCACCGAGTCCAGTCCAGCTTTGTGTTGCCCTCCATCATGACACCCTCATAATTCTTGCCAAAAAATATCAAGTACTTATTTTACCTATTTTTAATATATGATGGAAAATTTCTATTGATTTTAATCCATTGGAATGATCCCATTTTTTTTAGCTATTAATTCCTAGCCCTTGATTCCCCAATTTAATCTCCTCCATTCATTTCCTACCTATTCATTTCCTACAGCCAACACCCCATAGGCCGGCCCTAAAAATGAGGAGAACTTTTCTCCCATTCTCTCTCTCATTAATTGTACTTTATCCTTTCTCTCTCTCTCTCCCACTCTTATTTTCCCATACAAACTCACAACAACAGCAGCTACAATACCACGACCACCACCTCCAATCGAACCCGACCTCCCTCTCCTCCCACTGGATCGACCACCCCCCGTCGTGGCTCCGGCCACCCTGGCCGAGCCCGCACACCTCCTCCAACTCTTCCTTCATTCCTCCTCCTCCTTCCATCAAAACCGCCATGGCCACCACCTACATCATCATTCCGCCACCACCTTCACCCTCGTCGGGGTGAGCCGCCGCCCGACCCTCGTCGAGGCCGCACATCACTCCACCGTCGCCGGCCTAGCCGAGCACGGCCTCGCGCTCCATAGCAGCAGCGGCTGCACCGCAGCAGGCACGCACACGCGCGCGCGTGGGCCGCCGTCGTGTGTCGCCGTGCCGCCGCATGGGCCGCCGTGGCCCTGGCCGTGCACCCCCCTCTCTCCGGCGAACTTTTCCTGTCGGCCACCGTCCTCCGGGATGCGCCGTCGAGGCGATTCGTACGTTTTGCACGACGTCCCGTCGTGACGCGCGCGGAGTCGAGTTCGTTTTGGCGCTCCATCGCAGCAACTTCGTGCGCGATTTCTCAAAAATCCGACCGTTGGATCGGCGATTTCTTTGCTCCGTCACAATCTCGGTATATCCACCTTCATCCCTGTCAATTTTCGTCCGTTAATTTTATCGTTTGATACATCAAAACCGGCCACCAAGTTGACCGTTTAAATTGTATTAAATTTGGACAGTTTCGCGGGGCCAACTTCGTCAGCTTGTATCTCCTCCACCGCAGCTCAGTTTGGCGTGCTACCAGTTCCGGTGCGAAGCTGGTACAACCCTCTTACTACCCCTCCAGTTTCGTTTCATTGTGAGCTTGTTTGATTGGTTGAATTCGACGCCAAAGTTGGCCGTCCGAATTCGTAATTTCCAACTTGTAAAATTCTATTTTTGAACACGGGACTCCAGATTTCATTTCTGACACCACCATTAGACTTGTGGCGTCGTTCTGGCATGTTTTCATATAAAATTTGTTAGATTTGGAGAACGTGGGCCCGGGCACGCTTTTCGGTTCAAAGTGGGTCCCACATTATGGGTCGACGGGACTTTTTGACGCCGGCTCATCGGAATCCAATTCCGGATATACCGTTGAGTTCGTATCGTCATTCTGGACTCGTTGACATATAATTTGCTAGGTTTTGGTGGACATTGGATCTGACACGCATTTCGGTGCAAGTCGGATACCAATATCCGGGTCAACGGGTCATTTTGAGATCGGCTCATCGGAATCCAATTCCGGAGATACCGTTGAGTTCGTATCATCATTCTGGACTCGTTGACAGGTAGTTTGCTAAGTTTTGAGAACTTTGGCTCCGGCACGTATTTCCGTGCAAACCGAAATTCTAAGTTCTGGTCAACGGACCAAAATGAGATCGGATCAACGGAATCCAATTCTGGAGATACCGTTGGGTTCCTATCGTCATTCTGGTTGCGTGAACATATAATTTGTTATATTTTATAGACTTGTTTTCTTGCACGTTTTTCGGTGCAAAACGGCTCCGATACGGACACCGTTTTGACCCAAAATTACCTTTTTGCCCTTGTGTCCCAATTGGACCGATGGGTAGGCTATCCTAGCTAATTTGACCATTCTGGACACGTTGGCGATGTTCATTTCATCTTCCGAAAATGTTTGTTGATAATTTCTCTGAGTTTAACATTTTTATAATTAATTAATAATTAATTTTTATAATGTTCGTATTTCGAGATTAGTACAACGAAACTGAGATCAATCAATTCCAGTGATCTCACATCGCTGAAATTGACAAGTTAGACACGTGGATCACTATAATAAGATTATCAACCTTATCGATAATCTTCTTATCTCGATTTGCGTGTCGTAAGTTTCGACGTACAAATAACGAAGTACACTTTATATTAGACTAGAATTGACCCTGATTGACCTAAGTTGACCAGTTGATCCAAAGTCAACTGTAAGTCAACACTTGACCTAGTTTGACTAGATTATTGGCCGGAGCCGACCTAGAGTTAATTTGACTTAGAAGAATCTAGGATAAAATAGAATGTTTGTGGATTCATTTATTACAACTTGAACACCTTGTGACCTGTGTTGCTTTAAATAGGACTCTGTGGCTTCAGTTGGACCCTCTATGCTTATCATCAGCTCAGGACCACAGGCGAGTAAATTTACTGATAGTTTTCATTGTCTTGATATCTACTATATCCGATTCAGTCATAGTGTTTTACTTGATTCTCGACACGACGGTTCACGGACTAGTATACGTCGGATCCTTTCATGAGATGTTATTTCTGGACTTTCTTGGTATATGGGTATGTGATATTTCTGTGTTTCCTGTACTTGTATAGACATTAATTTGGGAGTGGGCTGCCCCCCCTGCTCTCGAACCTTGTGTCATGACGTGCCATGTCCGGATCCGTGATACTATTCGGGAATGGGCGAATTATTAGGGGATATGTGATCAAAGCCTTCCTGTAACTATACATTGCTAGCGTCATCCTCACCTCACCTAGGGTGTTGCAGACACCCCCTTTACCAGTTATCCAGGTTGGACGGCATGATTCTCCGTTGAGTACACCGCGGATTGCCGGGCCAAGTGGATAACCTTCTCTTTCTTCCCTAGCCGATCACATATCGCCCTAATAGTTCAAATCACTTTTTACATTTGTTGTCATATCATATATTTCCAGTTCACCTTTACTTACTGTACCTTCACCATGCTATGATTCATTTCTCACATGCTCTACCCGTTTCATACTGTACCGTGATTACGGGACTAAGTTCTGTTTGAAAGAAGGGTTACAACCCCGGTCCTTGTTTGGTTTAAGGGTTGTAACTCGGCTTTCAAATGGTTCCCAAGTCGCCGATATCTTTGTCTACCTGTTTTGTACTGTACCATGGTTATGGGACTAGGTTCTGTTTGGAAGAAGGATTATAACTCCGGTCCTTGTTTGGTTTAAGGGTTGTAACTCGTCTTTCAAATGGTTCCCAAGTCGCCGATATCTTTGTCTTGTATTTCATTATTACTGTCTCTTATAGTATTTCTCAATTCATATGGAACTGCTGTTGGTATTTGTACTTGCTCATTTTTCTGACAGGATACGTTGACAAATTTTACAGATAGCTTGGAGATTTCCTGCTAGTCTAGAGGAGACACATTAGAGGTTGTTTAGTTAGCTATTTTTTAGTTGTCTGGAGTTGTATTTATTTTATGGATTACTGTATCTGAGTTTTGAGATGTATTTCTGGGTTATGTATCTTAGACACTTAGACTTCTATCTCATGTATCTCTTTGGATTTTATGTTTTATTTATCCTTATCATGCTCTACCTTAGATGTGATTGAGACTGTATCTGCTTAGCATTATATTGTTAGATGATGTGACCTAGGACATCGTTCTACTGCCGACACTGCGGCGTAGGCTGGGCGTTGTTACGTTCTCGTACCCTAACAGTGGGTGCGGGTCGTGACAAGAATTATAAACTCTGGAATGAATTGTATTTATTAGGTTACAAACCTTCATTTTAGCTTGTACAAACAAAGAAGATCCATAAACATACAACAGAGAATAATTTTAAGCATAGAAAAAGTATGGTGCGGAAGATGTTTGAAGACAAATCCATAACCAAAGTTTCTAGCAGTTTTAGTGCTTGTTTGGAAACTGAAAACTACAAGAAACTACAAAAATTAGTTTCTTTGGAGTTTCTAGAAAGTAGAGATAGTAGGTTTCTGAACAAAAAGGATCATTATTTTGTTTGAAACTCGAATGAATAAGAAAAGATAATAAATGAGTCATCTCTAGTTTCTTGACTTCCCAAAATTAACAAAAAGGATCATTATTTTGGAGTTTCTAGAAAGTAGAGATAGTAGGTTTCTGAACAAAAAGGATCATTATTCCCAAAATTAACTTATCGCATGAAATAATTTATTCCACATGAACTAATGTGTAGAGGGTGTGCCATAATGCATCTATAAATGATAAGCAGACTCATAACTGTACATGTTAAGTTTGGATCATAGGGAAAGTTCAAATAATCCTCCATCAATTTCAAATTAGTCTACCAAAAAATTAATAATGAGTTCAAAAGCTATCATGGATTCATTACATGTAGGTTGAACAAAAATATGTATGAAAATAGGATGAGGAACAAGGATCGAGAATGCAAAAATTGTGAAGTTGCTTGTAGCAACTGAAATATATTTACCTTCGAACGCTTCTTATATATGTGTTCTGGTTATTGGCAAATATTTATACTATGTCCAGTAGCCATAATCCTTTGAGTATCATGTGCTGGGAATAGTGAGCTTATCCATACCTCTAATTGTTCTAGTCTAGAAAGATTTAAGGATGTACTTTTCTATAGAACATACTGTTATGATGACTAAATAATTAAAACGGACTATGAAGACTTTTCTTGTTCCCAGAATGTGATTATGATAATGTTTATGAAAATGTTTGAGAAGATATGAGGCATTTAGTTTTAAGTATCCAATTTAAGGATAACAAGAGTTCAAATTTGTTTTCTTTGTAACTAAATTTCCGGCATGAACCTTGCATGTGGAATCTAATTTTTCTTTTCCTCAAGTTTACACTGAGATTGCCTTGTTGGTTCAAAAAACTTATTTTGGCTTTAGTCTTGAACTTATTTTTTGTCAATTGCATCAGCAGATCTCAGTGTAAATGTTTAAACAGGGACAATGTCTGGAAAATGGAGAAGATAAGGGTGGATCAGGTTTTATTCTTGATGGTTTTCCACGAACAATAAGACAAGCGGTAAGAAATTTATATCTATAGAAGTATTACATGTATGAATTAGCTTGCATCTTGATTTTTCTAGTTGGTGTTTGAAATTTATTGAAATATTCTTACACCTGACATTGGTTTATTAATGAATTTACAAGATTTGTCATGTTTCTCAATTCTGAATATATTGATTCCAGTTGATGTTATCAAAAATGATGTGCCTTAATTGTCTAGTGCACCTGCAGATGTTTATTATTGAACATGAGCTTGATAATACTTGTTAGTGCCGAGGCACAATTTTCGATGGAAAATTCTGAAACTGAAACAATTGTAAAGACAACGTTTCAAATGCAACACCTTAAAGAAGATGTGCAACAGAGATCCTGGAGGATTCTGAATTACGAGGATCTAAAAAGATTCTACGTAATACACAAAAAATCTAAAGAGACTTTTGTGCAAGCGACTATCGGCAGTAGAGCTTCTAAAAAGAAGTTACTGTAAAAGGCAACAGCAGCGATGACAGGCGAGAATGAGATGCTGGGGTAAATGAACCACCGTTGCTCAAAGCTTTATTCGCCCCACACGAGCACGAACAGCTTCCAGGAACTAGCAAGTTCACGAAGAACTTCTGGAATGCTCGTAAGTCAATATTTGAGACTTAAACGGGCTTCCTGGACTTTACAGACTCCTTTCACTCTCTTCTTGGTACATCTTTCAAAGTAGGCCAAGGGGCTCTATTTATAGAGTGGAGTTGAGACTTCACCTCTTCTCCTATCCGATGTGGGACTAAAATACCAATACTCAAAAATAGAGTTTGATATTTTAGATCATCCCACAATCAGCATAGAAGTGTGCCAGTCCACGCCTACCCCCCGAACACTCCCGTGCATGCACGAGACATCCTGGAGTCCGTGTCCGAGTCCGAGTCCGCACAACAAAAATTAACTTGCATCCTTGTTGGATTTAATTCTTTTTCCTTCTAGAAAAATACTTTTACATGGCACAAACTTGTGCCCCGCTACACCTCATGTGCATACCTCAACACAAGCAATGTATTATATTGAGATACCATTTGGTGTAGCCGATGTGGGACTATCTTTTCTAGTCCAAAGGCAAAACCACCAACAATCCCCCACATATCTCAATATATGGGTTGAGCGTTCCCCACAGTGACTGCCCATCATGCATTAGGAGAGATGTCGCTACGACTTGAATCTTCCCGCATAGGTTAAATAACAGCATGATACAAGAATGAACTAAGCCTTGAATTCTGTACCATAACTGCAATTCTTCCTACTCACATAATGACATCAACTGTGCTTCTGGATGCACATTGAAGGCCCTGTGCCAGCCTGGTTTTAGTGTATAATTTTGGGCGTCTACAAGTTTACCCTCAAGAGACGGCCTGATATCTCTTTCCATACACTATAGGTGAGTTCTTTATTAAAGAGATATGGCATGAAGCCTTGCGCTTCCTTGCGGTGCTACACCGCTATGACATGGCCTGAAGCCGAGGCATTACCCCTACCTGGAAACCTCATCGTAGTGTCATACTACTGTAGCATGAGGTCACAAGCCTCTTTGTAGTGCCAAACTACCCAGCATAAAGCCTAAGGCTTCCTTGCGGTGTTACGCCGCAACGACATGGCTTGTAATGTCGAGGCTTTACCCCTACCTGGGTACCTCATCGTGGTGTCGTGCCACTGTAACATGGGGCCATCCTCCCCTTTGTAGTGCTGTCTATAACTCTTTAATTACGTCATACAGCATTAGGCTACCTGCCTATTTGCGGTGCTACGCGCTATGACTTGGCTTGCAAAGCCGAGGCATTACCCCTACCTGGGAACCTCATGGTGGAGTCACCCCACTGTAGCATGGAGTTTTACTCCTTGTAGTGCTGCTCTACCGTACTTCCTGTAAAGCACACCAGGCATTCACTCTGCTTGAGAACTCATTAAGGCGTTTAAGCCAACCTTCCACAGGATCTGTTTTTTCTGCAGAAAATACATAGTAGACAACAGTGGTTATGGGTCCGTATCCCTTCTATGTTCTAGAGAACAAGTACCCACTGTTACCTGATAGTTTCCCAGTCAGTAATCCTCCTTTGAACCAAAAGTTAGATGCCTAGTAGATTTTTCTTTGAACTAATAGCATAAAACTTTATGGTAGGATTACAAAGACACACTATCAGAATGCCTTCAAGCCTATTTTACAAGCTGTGTCATCGACCAGCTGGCGCTTGAGGCCCTTGGTGAACGGATCCGCCAGGTTCTCCTGATTCCGAACATCAATCACTGCAATAACACCTCTCTTGATAAGATCGTGTACTGCTCTGTGCTTCAACCGCACCGTTCTCTTCTTTCCATTGAAGAGTTCATTTGATGCCACTGCTGCTGCCGCCTGGTTGTCACAGTATATCGGTATTGCCGGTATCTGAGCCCTAACTACCGGAAGATCATACATGAGCTCCCGAAGCCACTCTGCTTCATCTGCAGCAGCATCCAATATAAAGAATTCAGATTCCATGGAGGAGCGAGATAACATAGTCTGCTTATTCGACTTCCACGATATAGCAGCTCCGCCCATGGCGAATACGAATCCACCTGTGGAATACTCGCTCTCCATATCTGAACACCAGCTAGCATCACTGAAGCCTTCCACTACTGACGGATCTTCGCTGTAGAAAAGTGCATATGTCTGAGTTTTCTTGAGATATCTCATAACACGCTTCACAGCTTTCCAGTGCTCAATGCCTGGATTGCTAGTGAACCGACTCAGCATTCCCACTGCAAAAGCTATGTCAGGCCTTGTGGCAGTAGTAGCGTACATCAAGCTTCCGATGACGCTAGCGCACTCCAACTGCCTGACGCTTTCCCTCGAATTTGGCTCCAGCTTCTGATCACTCCGGTACGGTGTATCAATTATAGGAAGATCTTGATACCCGTAGCGAGTGAGCATCTTCTCAATATAATGAGATTGTGACAGCTTTATTCCAGTGCCTGTCCGGATGATCTTGAGCCCCAAGATTACGTCGGCATCCCCTAAGTCCTTCATACTGAACTTGGTCGAGAGGAATTTCTTTGTCTCCGTGATGCAGCTTAAATCCGTACCTAGGATTAGCATGTCGTCCACGTAAAGACAAACGATTACTCCTCTTCCGTCAGCAAACTTCGTATAGACACACTTGTCTATTTTACTGACCCTGTAGCCATTTGACCTTATCACCTAGTCAAACTTCTCATGCCATATTTTGGGAGCTTGTTTCAAACCATACAGAGACTTCATCAACTTGCAGACTTTGTCTTCCAGACCTCTGACGATAAAACCTTCTGGTTGTTGTATGTAGATCTCTTCGGTCAGCTCGCCATTAAGGAATGCCGTTTTCACATCCATCTGATGTATCACCAGCTTGTGTATTGCTGCTAGAGCAATTAACAATCGGATGGTTGTCATCCGAGCTACTGGAGCATAAGTGTCAAAGTAGTCGATCCCCTGCTTCTGAGCAAACCCCTTGGCCACTAGCCTGGCCTTGAACTTGTCAATGGTTCCATCTGCTTTCATCTTCTTCTTGAAGATCCATTTGCATCCGATGGGTCTTGCTCCTTCTGGCAGGTCAACCAATACCCATGTGTTGTTGGAGGTGATTGAGTCAATCTCGTTGTCTATCGCCTCCTTCCAGAATATAGCATCTCTGGTCTTCATTGCCTCATCATAGGTAAGCGGATCTGCTTCCACATGATAGGTGACAAAGTCATCTCCGAAGTCTTTCGGCCTCCTCGTTCGCTTAGATGACAGCTCAGCGAGTTCTGGTTCAGCTGGTGTCTCCTTGACGACAGCTTCATCTAGGACTACTGGTTCATTAAAGACTTCTGTCTGCTTTATACCCTCATCATTCTCCGGAAGATCCGCGAGAACAACATTCTTGTGTTTTGCAAACTTGTCTTCAAAGTATTCAGCATCGCGAGATTCGATGATATGGTTTGACTCGATATCAAGGAATCTCCGAGCATCACTCTTCTCGGCATACCCTAAGAAGATCGCCTTCGTAGTCCTTGTCCCCAGCTTCTGAATCTTCAGATCCGGGAGCTTCACATAAGCCAGACACCCCCACACTCGAATGACATTCAAGTTAGGTCTGACTTTGAACCAAAGTTCATGAGGAGTTATATCGGAAGTTGCATATGGCACTCTGTTCAGAATGAACGTTGCCGTTAATACAGCTTCTCGCCAGTAGCACTTTGGAAGACCCGCAGTCAACAGCATGGAATTCATCATCTCTGTCAACGTTTTGTTCTTCCTTTTTGCTACTCCGTTGGATTGAGGAGAGTACGGAGCCGTCGTCTCATTGATGATTCCATGTTCTTTGCAGAATGATAAAAATTCATGAGACCGATACTCCCCGCCTCGATCACTCCTTAACCTCTTGAGTTGTTGTCCAGTTTGCCGCTCAGCCTCAGCCCTGAACTCCTTGAACTTCTCGAATGCTTCGTCTTTAG
Source organism: Iris pallida (assembly GCA_029216955.1). NCBI lineage: Eukaryota > Viridiplantae > Streptophyta > Magnoliopsida > Asparagales > Iridaceae > Iris > Iris pallida. The sequence continues at coordinate 20,520,163 of JANAVB010024399.1, read as the reverse complement.
ACTTGAGCAAGTAGACGAAAGCGTACTTTGAGAAGTCATCGATGAAAGTAATGAAATACTTCATCCCGGCCTTTGTAGAGAATTGATTGAAGTCACAGATATCTGAGTGAACCAACTCCAGAAGATCTGTGCTTCGATGGACCCTGTGAAAGGGTTTCCTTGTGATCTTCGTTTGAGCACATACTTCGCATTTCTCTACCTTACCCCCACACTTGGAGATAAGTCCTAGACTAGATATTCTGTTAATCCTTTTACAATGAACATGTCATAGCCTATTATGCCACAACTCAAGAGAATAAATAAAAAAATTATTGCATTTATATTATCATGATGGGTTACAACAAGCTGAATCTTGTACATTCCTTCAGTTTGGAAAGCTTTCCCGAAGAATGTACCCTTCTTGGACATCACCAACTGGCCAGCATTGATGTCCATCCTCAAGCCTGCGTTGCAGAGCAGACTTCCAGAGATCAGGTTCTTAGCAATTACTGGAACATGCTTCACACCTTGAAGCGCCAGAGTGTTCCCCCGATATGAGTTTCAGCTCCACCGTCCCGATCTCTAGTACTTCAGCTTGTGCCTGGTTTGCCATTATGACCTTCTCTGAAGTTGGCTCATAAGAGACGAACCAGTCCTTATCTGAACAGACATGGCAGGTCGCACCAGTGTCTATCCACCAGTCCAAGTCAGCCCCCACAGTTGCAACCTGTGCTATCATGGCAACTAGATTAGTAACCATAGAAATCTTATTAGGCTCACCTTGTTCTTTGGGCTTGGACTTGCATTCGGATTTGTAGTGGCCCTTCTTGCCACAATTGAAGCAAGTCACATGGGACTTGGACTTCTGCTGCTTGAAAGCAGGACCCTTCACTTTCAGATTCGTGAAGTCCTTCTTTTTGCGATGAGAAGCAGCCTGCTTCCCCTGGTATTCTCTGGTTTGGACCAGATTTGCCTTCGCCAGTTGCTTGGACAGAGTATCCATCTTCTGGTTAGAGCGCATCTCACCCTCAACATGGATCTCTTGCAAGAAATCTTCCAAGCTAATTTTTATCTTCTTTCGATGCATCCTTGCATAGAAGTTGCTCCATTCTGTAGGAAGTTTCGCGACGATCCCTCCAACGACAAACTTGTCGACGAGGGGCATGTTCTCGTCTTCTAGTTTCTGACGCAACTTCAGAAACTTCTTCACTTGGGGCAGCATCGGCTTCTCGTCTTCGAAGGTCCACTTGTGGTATTTTTCTACCATGAAGACCTTGGACCGGTTATCGTCATCTTCATAGAGCTTTCCCAAGGAGTCCCATATCTCTTTGGCAGAAGTCTTCTTTGAGTAGGACTCTGCCAGAGAGTCTTCCATGGAATTGAGTATCAGTAGTTTACATATACTGTTTTCTCTCTTCCACTTCGCTTGCTTGGTCGTAGCAGCGGCCACAGCCGCAGCAGATCCAGTGGTAGGAACGATCGGTTCTCCTTCTGACAGCACGTGATCAACATTCACGAGTTGAAGATTTAAAGTAACCTTTCGTCTCCATATCTGGAAGTGTTCGCTATCGAATTTCTCCAACTTGTTAAAGCCGGTATCGATGAGCGAAGCACGAGAGTTATCCATCTTCTCAATAAAGCTTTGAGATTGTTAGTACCGAGGCACAATTTTCGATGGAAAATTATGAAACTGAAACAATTGTAAAGACAACGTTTCAAATGCAACACCTTAAAGAAGATGTGCAACAGAGATCCTGGAGGATTCTGAATTACGAGGATCTAAAAAGATTCTACGTAATACACAAAAAATCTAAAGAGACTTTTGTGTAAGCGACTATCGGCAGTAGAGCTTCTAAAAAGAAGTTACTGTAAAAGGCAACAGCAGCGATGACAGGCGAGAATGAGATGCTGGGGTGAATGAACCACCGTTGCTCAAAGCTTTATTCGCCCCACACGAGCACGAACAGCTTCTAGGAACCAGCAAGTTCACGAAGAACTTCTGGAACGCTCGTAAGTCAATATTTGAGACTCGAACGGGCTTCCTGGACTTTACAGACTCCCTTCACTCTCTTCTTGGTGCATCTTTCAAAGGAGGCCAAGGGGCTCTATTTATAGAGTGGAGTTGAGACTTCACCTTTTCTCCTATCCGATGTGGGACTAAAATACCAATACTCAAAAATAGAGTTTGATATTTTAGATCATCCCACAATCAGTATAGAAGTGTGCCAGTCCACGCCTACCCCCCGAACACTCCCGTGCATGCACGAGACATCCTGGAGTCCGTGTCCGAGTCCGAGTCCGCACAACAAAAATTAACTTGCATCCTTGTTGGATTTAATTCTTTTTCCTTCTAGGAAAATACTTCCACATGGCACAAACTTGTGCCCCACTACACCTCATGTGCACACCTCAATACAAGCAATGCATTATATTGAGATACTCACCATTTGGTGTAGCCGATGTGGGACTATCTTTTCTAGTCCAAAGGCAAAAAAACCAACAATACTCTATCCTAACTAGAGGTTGTTCACAATGAGATGAAGGCAACGTGGACCTCAGAATTGTCCTGAAATGAGTGGGCTGAGGGAAAGAGGAGAAACTATGCATGCTAAACTCTAAAGCTGTATATACAAAATGTAGCTCTATCATGTAATGTGTATCGTATGATACAGTAACTGTAGGAATTTTAGGTCTATACTTCTAAATCTATATAGGAACACAATTTAATATAATTTTCTTATAGGAACATGGTTTAATATAAATTTTATCATAAACATTTTTACTTGTTTAATCTTTATAGGCCTATCTACTTGCAGAATCCGAATTCTATACATTGCTGACTCAAGTAAAACTACCTATCAGCCTATCTGTATCATAAAAGAACACAATAGTTATATCTTTAATTTTTATTTCGTGGTCTTCATATGTAGGAAATACTAGAAGGAGTGACCGAGATAGACCTGGTGATTAATCTCAAGCTAAGGGAAGATATACTCCTTGAGAAGTGTCTTGGGAGAAGGATGTGCAGCCAAATGTGGAGGAAATTTCAATGTTGCCGACATCAACATTAAAGGGGAAAATGGCAGACCTGGCATATATAGCTTAGCAAAATGTACATCATTGCAAGAGAGAATAGCTTAGCAAAATGTCAATGTTACCTCTTTACTTCACTAGTACAAGCAAATCAAAATTCAATACATACTTATCATCCTGAAAAGCCATATTTGTCAAAAAAAATTGTTTTTGTTTGAAACATTAATAGAATGAGGTGGAGTGCAAACAGAATATAAGAAATATATGCAAACATTTAATTGAGGCTTGGTGTGCTTACTTGAACTCATTAGTACGAAGGATCCTTCTACCACCATGAACCGAGCCATTTGTTCCGTTAACCTCGTACAGCCCGTCTTCTTGGGACGGAATCTCAGTGGATGACTTCTTCTATGCAGCCACTAGCACTTGACTAAACCTTGGCTCCGGTCACAAAGTTCCATCTGAATATATAGTTGCTCATTTTCAAACCAAGAATTCAAGTATCCGACTATGTTTTCGTGAGAGCCTAAAGCCGCAAGAGCTAGAACTTCCATCAGTGCTTTCCTGCTGAGTAATCAAATAAGAATTAGATAGCTACATTTCAATTAACAGACACTTGAGCAATTATGGTTCTAGAAGTATATATATATATATATACCTCCCTTGTCCACTTCTTCCCTGATTATCTTACATATTATCTTTGCCAATTATGGTTCTAGAAGTATGAACATCAGATAATAAATATTTTTGCAACTTATCATAGATTTCTCTGCAAATGTTTGGTTCTGCTACAAAACTTATAAAGATGATATATTCAATGGTCGACGCCAAAAAAATCTATTGGAACTACTACTGGCTAATGGCTAGGTAAAGATAAATGGACAACTTATAAAGATGACATATTCAATGGTTGATGCCATGAAACTCTGTTGGAACTCCTAATGGCTAGGTAAAGATAAATGGAGAACATTGTAAATGGTAGCATTCCAACAAGTAAAAGTTGTACATGTGTGTCCATGTCAGGATACATGAAACTTGGAAGCTCAACATTGTTGACTATATATAATAGCTTGTAATTAACTAGGAAAATGTAATTAAGAATATGAAGTGAACATGGTAAATTGGCAACTATTATAACTAGGAAAATGTAATGTTTGTTACTTGCGAAGATAAGTACTTGAAAAGAGATTGTTCTCTACACTCCCACGAGACATGAACTCGTAGATTAGGACGCGGTGCTCATTTTCGCAGCAGTATCCAACCAATTTGACCAAATTTGGATGTAAAAGTTGCCCAAGAAAAATAACTTCAGCCTGCACACGAAACAATACAATATCTTGAGACATGATTTCAACTTCGTGACAATGTGCATCTAAATGAACAGTATCGCTAAGAAACCAACGTTCTTTTAGTAGAAAGAAATAAGTGTATGTACCAGCCATTCCCTATGACCCTGGTAACTGTTATCGCCATCATGGACCTTCACAGCTACTTGAACAATTTCCAGACCCTCCCTAAGTTCCGCGGAGATGGTACCCTTGTAAACACTCCCGAACCCCCCTCCGCCTAAAAGATAGTCCTGCCTGAAATTTCCTGTAATTGTCTTGAGCTCATCGAAAGTGAACGCTACAAGAGGATTCAATGCTGCATCTCTCCGCAAATCTTCAACTTCTTCAGGATTTGAAGGCAGTTTGCTGATCTTTTTTTCTTCCTGCTCGATGAGTAGGTACGAGGTTGTCAATGATAGCATCACCATGTAACAGACTGATTAAAATTCTACAATGGGGAACAACTGTGTAGTGTAAATGGGTTTTTTTGTTTGATCCTAGCAATTCAATACAGCTGTTTGCCCACCATCGAGCAAAATTTGGGTGCCTCTGACCAATTATTTTTTGCAAAATCAAAGATTTACACATGTGGATCATGTAATTGTAATTGAAAATTCACCGGAACAAAACCACAAATCAATAATACATGTCTTCGGCATAAGAAAGAATCCATGATACTATAGGAATCAAAATTGGAAAATTAAGCATGTTAATGGTATAAATATGACTCAATTTCTTCTCTATTTCTCTCCGAATCATGAATCTTTAAAATGAATTATTTTGGTTATTTGTCTTTAAGCACAAGATATAGGCTTGTAATGTTACGTACCTCTAGGTGTTGTTTGGAGAAATTCACAAGCCTTTCTCAAAATACCCTCCTCAAACTTTCACAGCAACATTTCATCAAACACACAGTGTGCCTAAAGTTCTCCTCTAAATGTCGCTAGTCCATTGCTTGGCAGAGCCCAACCAAGAAGGTCGGAGACATAAGCTTTAAGATCTCCACATACTCGATGGTGGTAGGCGGGTGCAAAAGCTGGGAACGGTGCCATAGTAAACGATTACATCGCACGAGGAGGTGCTCGGCTTCACGGGAGGCAACGAAGAAGAAGGAGCAGTAGGGGTTGGAGTCGAAATCGTTGGCGGAGGGGTCCATTGCAGTGGAGGGCATGGAAGGATGGCAAGATCGAGTGATTACAAAGGAGGAGGAGAAGGAGGGGTAGGGTTTGGAGGAGCAGGAGCATTTGATGGGGATGAAGAGGAGGCGGCGGCCTCGGTCCGCTTACGACATTGCTCGAGAGATTAAGATAGGGTTTAAGCTCTGATAGCAAAAATCTTAAATTTGGAGTTGGCTACAGAAGGAAAAAGGGGGGAGGGAATGGTGCCGCTTACCCTAGCTTGCTTTTGGGTACCTCTTGGTCTAAGAAAAAAAGAAGAAGAGGGAAATGAAAACATGCGAAGGGGGAAAAATGGAAGAGAAGTTTTTGGTTAGGGTTGGAGGAAAGTTTCGTAATTAAGTTCGGACTGGTGGAATTGGCTTCCCGAATAAATAAAGTGGGCTAGAACTGGCTACCTGAATAAATATTGTATTTATATAAAAGTAAACAAATAGCTAGTTGTAGCTCAAATGGTAGAGTAGAAAGTAGGATTTATAGTGTTAAATGTTATAATATTAATTTTAATATTATATCAAGAAAGTAGGATTTATAGTGTTAAATGTTATAATATTAATTTTAATATTATGTTAGTTTTTAAATGTTATGTTAATTTTTAATATTAATGTTAAGATTAGAATTAAAACTAAATTAAAATTTATCTACCCATATTTTTAATTAAAAAAAGATTAGATATGTATTATTTTTAAGATAGCAATAATTTTTTTTTTAAATTAATGTGAGATTTCAGTTTTGAAATAGAAAAAAAATAATAATATGGTAAGGGAAACAAAGGACTCGTACCTTTTGAGCTAACCAAATAACCCTAAATATTTTCATGTTAAAGCTACTAATCGAAAAAGGAAGAATGGGATTCATATGCTTCAACAAACTGATGGTTATTTGGTAATATTGATAGTGCTAGCATTGCTCCTGTCATTCATGATCATTCAGTACTATATTCCAAGCAGAGGATTCTCAACGAATGGATCCAATATTTACCATTTCTTCTAATCCTACCCTGGACCGATCCAGGATCCTGGGTTGTCTTAGCCGGAGCGAATTTTGGTTGCCCTTTACCCCTATTGAAAACATTCAGGTTTCATTTGGGTCAGGTCAACATTAATATTATTATTAAAATTTCTATTTGAAATTAAAATTAAATTAAAGTTATGGACAATTCTGTTTTTTGTTTCGCTTAATTACCATTTTATTTTTGTTTCAAAATTTAAATCTCACATTAGTTTTAAAAAATAAACTTATTTCTATAGTAAAAATAATACATATCTAATCATTTTTTATTTTTAAAATATGGATTAATAAATTTTATTTTAGTTTTAATTTTAATCTTAACATTAATATTAAAAATTAAGATAAATATATAGATTAAATAAGTTATTCTTAATCTTAACATCATGCCAAAATGGAGAGAAAAATGTCATAAATAAGTTATTCTTAATCTTAACATCGTGCCAAAATAAGTTATGATCTTAATTTTAATCTTAACATCATGTTGTGGAAAAAGGCTGTCAATTACGGCGCGTACAACGCAAGCCGTAAATAAAACAACATTCACGACGTGCTGAGGAACGCCGTAATTGAGATCTCATTCACGGCGTACAAGAACGCATGCCGTAAATAAGTTAACATTTAAGGCATGCGAAAACGAAGGCCGTAATTAAGTTATCATTCACGGCGCAGGAAAATACGTGCCGTAAATGTGTTTGCAATTACGGCGTGCAGGTAAAACACGCCGTAAAAAACACAAAAATTGACTCTTTTATGGCGCGCAGAATTGCACGCTGTAAAAGAGTGTCATTTACGGCGCACAGGCAATGCGTGCCGTAAATTATGCGTCGTAAATGATCATTTTTCTTGTAGTGATATATATATATATATATATATATATATATATATATATATATATATATATATATATATATATATATATATGCATGTTTATATACTAAATTATATATATATGTACTTCTATGTATGTATATGTGATTTTGTGCTATATTTTTATTTACATGTTATTTTCTTATTTAATTTTATGACAAGTATATTTCACTACATTAAAATATATTATTATAATATTTTAATATTCATATGTCTATATATTTAAAATTCGTATTTTTATATTCTGATTGATTATGGCCATTTGAGTCCAGACCTAGCATGGGTTCTATGGACTTAAATGAGTCTAAATACATTCAAGACCTGTACGAGTCATATCGAACTTGATTCATTGCTTTGGGTCCCGTATTTGGACTCCTGTTCAATTTCGTATACGTGGATAAAATATTAAATAATTAATTATTTATTTTCCAGAAATTGTAACTTGCTGTATTTAAATTGTTATATGTAATTTAATTGCTGTAAAAATCTGGGCAAAATTTTATTTAAATACTATGTTAATTTAGCTAATTTAATATCCAGGATTTAATTAGTTATTTTGACATTTCATAAAAATAGGAAAACATAACTCATTTTCAAGGTACATATGTTTACTGATTTTTAATAAATAACTATAAGGGTTTATAAATTCCAAAAAAATTAGTATAAATTTCTATAATTAACAAGGATCATTTGGTACCTTATTTTATGTATATTTAAGCTTTTGCCTATCTTAATAATTGTTGGAACATAGTGTACAGTCTGATTTATTAATTAAATAATTACGACTTATGAAGATATGTGTGATTTTGGGATACTTTAGTGTTGGGACCTTACCCTACCTTAGTATAGAGACCCTAGGAAGTTGGTTTAGTTATTGTGTCACCCCACATTGGTCTCCTATGCTAAAGTTATCACTTGGGTAGGTGTCCAGTCAGAAAGTCGTGTCGTACCACTAGTGTCCTAGTATTTAGCTTGGTATAAAAAAATAAGTTTGTATATCCTTTTTACAGTGACGGGACACTGGATTCTATAGCTTCATATACATACCCTTGCTTTGCACGAGGCAAGTACCCCTACAAACTTTATTTACTGCATGTGATAATAACTGTGAATGAATCGTATTAAAATACTGTTTCTTAAAACTGCAAGTCCTAACTTCACCTGGTTTATACTGCTCCCAGTATCTTTCACATGTTTTAAGTTACCCTTGTATCTCTAACATGTTAAAACTTGGGTTATAGGAAAACTGATAGTTGAGTACGTGATCATGCCCCCTTCTTCCGTACGTATGTACCGAGCAAGGTCGCATTTTATATGCATACCTTGTCGTAGGCCATTATCCCGTATTTTTGTACGTATGTACACCTATGCTTGTACACTTGAACATACGTACATTATATTACTTGTAGACTTGTACACCGGTACATTTTATACCTATTGACGATCACGTACCTGCTCCAGTTTTAAACATTATATGTACATCTGTTGCCATGACAAATGTATCCTTGACATGATAGATTATGATATGCCATGATTTCCTGTTATTATATCTCTATTTTATGCTCCGTATATTTAGTTTGTAGAATCAGTACTTGCTTTCGTCCTGACAGGATAACGTTGTAGGTATACTTACCGAGGAGGAGTTGCTATATGATTCCTATTATGGGGTCGCCACCGAGGATCAGGCTTTACCCTACGGGGATGTACCTGCAGGAATACTCGTCTAGTTTGTTTAGTTGCTCGGAACTTTTTGAGGGCAGACATATTTTAGACTATGTATTTTGTTACTGGACCTGTATCTAGTTTTACATTTTGGCTATGTATTTGGAACATATTCATATACTAGATGATTTTGTGTTTGTGATGTTTTAACTCAATATGACAAATAGAACTGTTAGCACACTTTGATCTTGTATTATTTTTTAGAACAGCTTACTACATTTTTTTCTCAAGCGTAGGCTGGACATGACTCGGCCCGGCCCAACAATTTGGGTAGCGGATCGTGACAGTGGGTCTGTAGATGGCCGGGGGACGGGTGATCGTCGACGGCAGGTGTTGGAGGGGAGTGGGGTTTGTCGGGGCAGAAAGAAAGGCGATGGCCGTGGTGGGTCGGGCGACTACAGCTAGAGGGTGGCGCGGCTCAAGGCGTTGTCAGGTGGCTGTGGTTTGGTGCGATGGTGATAGCAACAACGGTAGTTGTGGAGTCTTGGTGGCGGTGGTGATGATTTTTGGAACAGGGGCGACGGAGGTTCTAGGCTATGGTGGCAGTAGGGTGTGGTCCGCTATGGCAGGGTGGCATGTCCGGGTGGAGGCAAAAAGGGTAGGGTTAGGGTTTAGGGTTGTGTCATCATGTCCGGGCTTGTCGGACACGACATAAAAGATCTAAGTTGTGTGTGTCCTACGTGACACATAGTATCGTAGGGATTCGTGTCCAGGGTGTTGGACATGAAGGAGATATAATTGTAATGAACATACTAGCTGAAAGACACCCAGGGTGGTCACGACTGAGACGAAAAAAGTTGGACATAGATACGATGCACAAACACTTTGGTGGAGAATTACTGGCTTATAGAATTTTCATAAAAAAGAGCAACGAGGCTCTCCCTATATAGGAGGTGGAGACTCCTAGTTAGATAAAGATTAGGACCATTTAAACGCCCATTAGATAAATCTAAGATTTATTTAAAACCTAATTAGAATCTAGTTCAATAAAATTCAATCCCAAATTAAATCACAATAAATATTTAAACATAAAAATATCTTTTTATAACAATTTCAAATAATTTAAATACTTTTCCATAAATAAAAAGATAATAAATAAATTCCAATAACTTTTTCAAAAATCAATTTTTTTTATAAAATATACATGATTATATTTTCATGCACCTCACACGCAACTAGTACAAAATATCTACTATTATTTTCGAAATCGGTACTTATATTTGTATAACAAATAAAATAGCTTTTATATAATAATAAAAAATAAAAATAAAATTTGGCTAATATAGTGCGACAGAATTTTTATATTAAAATAAATAAAAATATTTACCTTATCTTATATCGAACCAAAATCTTTATTTTCCTCCATTTAAAAAATTCAGTAATAAAACCGTTGTAAAAATAATAATTAAATACTACGTATATACATATTCGTACTCGACGCATATTAATAAAATAAAATAAATTTTAAAAAAATCTATAGTGAAATTTAGGGGGTTTACAGGGTTTGATAAATAGATTTCCTTTCAAGTTAATCGATTAAGCTAATTCCAAAATCATATGACCTATGTGTTGGTCCATTGGTCATAGTCATACCTGATTTTGATAATCAACGTAAACTTTGTTTGATACACAAATAATAAGCAGCTATAGGTAAAAAAATAGAACGTCTACTTCCACACTGCTACCACTCATCGTTTTCATTAAAAAATGACTACAGATGCTGATCAAGACTTTTTTTCATATTTTATTTTATATTTTACACTTAATTGGGTCAAGGAAAAATGTGAGGTAGATCGGATTGGCAACTGGCTATGCTACATAACTCCACTTTCAAAATAGACTACCTATATACAAATATTCTACTTCATTCCATACTACCCAAAACCCAATATCCAATACCCAAAAAGCCTAATACCAAATATACCCAAAAAGCAATCTTCATCAATATACCACAAACTGGTCAGGAAACTCAACCTAAGAGTTCGGCCCGAACTCTGCCCGAGTTCGGTCAGGGTTGTTCCTAAACATTACCGGTATATAACCAATTTTTGAATTATGAAAAATCTGCATCCGAACTCATGCCGAGTTCTGTCCATAAAAATGCTTAAATAGATAAAAAGTTCCCATTCTAAATCACTCATTCATTCTTCTCTTCTCTATCTATTCAGAAGCATTCTTGAGCTTGACACTTTCATATTTAGCCTTTGACAACTCCTAGCCAAGCCAAGTGCCATTTTGGTTCGAGTTTGTAAAGAATGCTTTCCGAAACTGCTCTAATTTTCAAAGTTTGCCTTATTTGAAGTTGCGAGACCTTCGAATAAAAACTCATGGTTGTAAGGTTCTGCAAGTGGTTGGGATTCAAAACTTGTGCGTAGTGGATTAACATCAACCAAGAGTACTCGAGACTGGACTGGTCCTCTCAAAGGGATACCAATATACATCGCTGTGTTATGAGTTTGCTTTTTTGATGCTCTTTACTTACGTATTTAATTTTTTATATAGTTTGTTATCATCTGCCTATCACATATCATCTATGACACTATATATTTTTTTTAATTTGATAATTATCTTTCTGCTGCACATACGTACTATATTTACCCCATATAGAGGTGCTAAACGTTTCAACAATTGGTATCAGAGCATGTTATATACAAATATAACACTCTAGAGAATATATATGGCGGCCGTGAAATCTATATTCACCGGTGAAGGGTAGTCCACAAATAGATCCCCACTATTTGATGGAACAAACTATACTTACAAAAAACACGAATGAGTTTCTTCCTGAAACCTCTTGCTTTTGACCTCTAGTCTATAGTCATAGATGGCTACAAAAAGCCACCCAGAATAGTGACTGATGGTAATCTTGTAGACAAGCCACATGATAGATACACAGATCTAAAAAAGATACAAGCCAGTCTTGAAGCAAGAGCGATCAATGCACTATTTTGTGCTACTGACAAGACTAAGTTTAATAGAGTATCTACATGTGTCACATCACACAACATTTGGAAACTTCTTGAGGTTACTCATGAAGGTACTTCACAAGTGAAGAAATCCAAGATAAGTAGATTGATACACGAGTATGAGGCTTTCAAGATGAAACCAAATGAATCAATCACACAAATGTTTACATGTTTCCTTGATATTACTAATCCTTTATCATCTCTTGGCAAGGATTACTCAAATCAAGAAAAGATTCGCAAAGTGCTCAGGGGACTAACAAATAACTGAAACTTGAAAGCTGCTACGATCATAGAAGGAAACGATCTCACCATAATATCGCTGGAAACACTTATGGGCAAATTGATGACTCATGAGCTAGACTTAAAAGACTTGAAAGAATCAACTTTAAAAGAAAAGTCTATCACTTTCAAAGCTCATGCTAAAAGAGTCTCAAATGAAGACACGGACGATAAAGATTCAGATGGTGAGAAACAAGCTCTTCTTGTAAAGAACTTCAAGAAATTATTGAGGTTTAAGAAATCAAACCGAAAGAGGAAAGATTATCAAGAAAGCAATGAAGAAGCTGCAATGGTTGAAAGAAGGCTGGACACATCAAGAAAGACTGCCCAATAGCCAAGAAGAGCAGTCGATACGAATGATCAAGCAGAAAGTCAACAACTGGTCGAAAGTATGCAAATACCAGCATCTGCCACGAGAGCGAGGCTAGTGAATCAGAAGAAGAGGAAAGACACAACAGCTCAGCAAATGTCTGCTTAATGGTATTTCATCAGGTATCAAACAATCCTCTATATGATGTCTTTAATTTCGATGAACTCTCTGATGCTTTTAGCGACCTACTTGACAAACACAAAATTATGTTAGACAAGTACAAGAAATCTCAAAAAGATATAAAAGTATACACAGCCAAACTGGCTAGATTATCTAACTTATTGTAAGAAATAAATGAGGCATCTACCGCAGGTAACATGGAAGAAATAGCTAACATTAAGCTAAGTCTTCATGAGGCTCAATACACGATTGAACAGAGAAAGAAGGACTATGCAAAAATGCTTGCTCTATATGACTATGAGAAGAGATTACAAATGGACACTGAACAAAAGCTGAAAGATATGACTGAAAAATACATAGCAGCTTGTTCAATTTCTAAAAAAATAGAGATAAAGTTAGGCAAACAAGTTGTTCCTGTCACACTGCCTAAGATTTATCCTATTACACAGCATATACCAAATAGGATACGATAAAAGAAAGCACGCAAGCAACATGTTCCACATAATCATGCTTTCACTTACAAGTATCCATGTAAGACACAAAAGACTCATGTCTGCACTAAAACAAAGGATACCCACTCTAGAATTATATGTACCTACCATGGCACATATTAAAGTACTTTAGAGGTAGAAAGTTATTGGACATGATAAATATATATGGATTCCCAAAACTAAAAATGTTGGACCCTCAAAGAAGTGGGCACCAAAGGTCACATATACTCGTCTTATAGGTGGGCCAACCCTCTTATGTTAGAAGCAAATGGATACTCAATAGCGAATGTTTGCGGCACATGACAGGTGACGCATCTCTATTTGTGATGCTATCTATGAAAAGAGAAGGATATGTCTCCTTCGGTAATAATCTGAGAGGTAATATTATAGATAATGGTACTGTTGGTATTTCTCCTTATCCAAAAATAAAATACATTTGTCTTGTAACTGAATTAAAATATAACTTTTTAAGCATTAGACATCATGTTTATAATGGTTATGACATTAATTTTCTTAAAGATAAATATTATATATATGATATATCCACTGCTAATCATGTCTATGAAGGAATCATGGAGGACAATATTTATATTTTCTTTTTAGAAAGTACTAACAATGTAGGTAAGTGCCTAGTGGTCAACCAGGATGAAAGTTGGCTATGACACATGAGACTAGGACACGCAAACATGGATACCATTTCAAGGCTATCAACAAAAAAATTGGTAAAAGGACTACCAGAAATATCATTCAAGAGAGACATGGTATCTGCTGATTGCGAGAAAAATAAAGCAACTAGATCTTCATTTAAATCCATCAACATTGTAAGTACTTCTTGACCTTTGCAGTTGATACACATGGATTTGTTTCGACCTAGTTGTGTTGTCGGTCTTGGTGGTAAGCTCTACGTCTTTGTTATTGTTAATGATTTCTCTAGATATACATGGGTTTTCTTTTAATCAAACAAAAATAATACAATTTTTGAATTTGAGATTTTCTGTAAAAAGGTTCAAAATGGGAAAGTTTTCATAATTACTTGTATTTGAAGTAATCACGGAGGCAAATTCATAAATTTTGATTTCAAAAAATTGTGTAAAACAAATGGTTTTCCTCGTGAATTTTTCTGTCCTAGAACTCCCCAACAGAATGGTATTGTGGAGAGGAAGAATAGCACTCTAAGTGGTATGGCTAGAGTCATGCTAAACCAGCACAATATATGAAATATTTTTGGGCTGAAGCTGTAAGTACATCTTGTTATGTTTTGAATAGGGTTCTAGTTTGACATATATCAAAGAAGATACCTTATGAATTATGGTTTAATCGCATTCCTAATATTTCATATTTCTAAGTTTTTGAATGTTGATGTTTTATCCTGAACACTAAGGATGACTTGGGTAAGTTCGACTCAAAGGCAGACAAAGGGATATTCGTTGGATATGCTGCCAAGAATAAGGGATATAGAGTTTTTAATAAAATATCTATGATTATTGAAGAATCGATTAATGTTTTATTTGATGAGCTCAACAGTCAAATAACAAGTGACATCGATGATGAAGACACAATGAACACTTCTAAAGCACCTGAAGATACTACTGTTGACAAAGACTATTTGGAGAGTCTACCAAAAAAGATAAAATTCATGGTAGATCATCCAGAGTCCCTTCTCATATGTGATATATCAAAGGGAGTAGATACACGTTCATATACTAGGGATATAGCTTCTAATGTTGCATTCATTTCTTAAGTAGAACCTAAATCAGTAGCAGATGCATTTTTAGATAAATTTTAGATTTATGCCGTACAAGAGGAGCTAAACCAGTTCAAGAGCAACCAATTTTGGAAACTTGTTCCTAAACCTAATGGTCAATATGTAATTGGTACGAAACGCGTGATCCGAAATAAACTAAGTGGGGATGTACAAGTTCTACGCAACAAATCACATCTAGTGGCTCAAGGTTATAATCAAGAAGAAGTAATTGATTATGACGAAACTTATGCTCCTATTATTAGAGTAGAATCCATTCGCATGCTTTATGCATTCACATGCTGTCACGATTTTAAACTTTTAAATAGATGTAAAAATTGCATTTATAAATGGTTTTATAAAAGAAGAGGATTTTGTGAAATAACCCTCTGGCTTTGAAGATTTTCAATTTTCGTATCATGTTTTCAAGTTACGTAAGGCACTCTATGGACTCAAACATACCCCTCGTGCTTGGTATGATCGTCTAAGTTCCTTTCTACTTGGAAATGGTTTTTTTCGAAAGGGAGAGTTAATACTACTTTGTTTATCAAATCTTCGAATGATGATATTTTACTTGTGCAAATTTATGTAGGTAGCATTATATTTGGTTCTACTAACGAACATCTATGTTAAGAATTTGATAAGTGTATGTAAAGTGAGTTTGAGATGAGTATGATAGGAGAGCTTAACTACTTCCTCAGACTACAAATTAAACAAAACTCTCAGGAACCTTCATCAATCAAGCTAAGTACACGAAGGACTTGCTAAAGAAGTTTGACTTCGACAACGCAAAGCCTATCGGAACTCATATGGCTACATCACCAAACTTGATCTTGATGAAAGTGGCAAACTAGCCGACCAGCATAAGTATCGAGATATGATTGATAGTCTATTATATTTAATTGATAGTCGACCTGATATTATGTTTAGTGTTTGTACTTGTGCAAGATATCAAGCAAACATAAGGAATCACACTTATGCACAGTTAAACGTATTTTTCAATACCTTAAGGGTACTTATATTGTCGGCTTATGGTATCCCAAAACTATATCATTTGACCTAATTGGATATTCTGATGCTGATTTTGCTGGATGCAAAGTGGGCTGTAAAAGTACCAGTGGTACGTGTCATTTTCTAAAAAAAGCTCTAGTCTTTTGGTTTAGCAAGAAGCAAAATTCTATTACATTTTGAACGACTGAAGCCGAGTATATCGTTGTAGGTCGTTGTTGTGCACAAATTTTGTTGATGAAGCAAACCCTAGTAGACTATAATTTGTACTACACTAAGATTCTCATATATTGTGACAACACTAGCACTATAAATCTGACTAAGAACCATGTGTTTCAATCACGCACCAAACACATTAAAAAGACTATTAATGTTGATCAAGACATTTTTCTTATTTTATTCTGTATTTTACACTTTATTGAGTCTAGGAAAAATATAAGGTAGATCGAATTGGCAACTAGTTATGCTAAAAAACTTCACTTTCAAAATAGCTTACCTATCCATAAATATTCTACTCCACATTCCATACTAGCCAATACCTAATATCCAATACCCAAAAACCCCAATACCAAATACACCCCAAAAGCAATCTTCATCAATATACCACAAACTAGTCAGGAAACTCAACCTAAGAGTTTGGCTAGAGTTCGGTCCGAACTCTGCCCGAGTTCGGTCAGGGTTGTTCCTGAACGTTAATGGTCTTCCTGAAGATCTGCAACCAATTTTTGAATTATGAAAAATCTGCATCCGAACTCATGTCGAGTTCTGCCCAGAAAAATGCTATAAATAGATGAGAAGTTCTCATTCCAAATCGCTCATTCATTCTTCTTTTCTCTATCTATTCAGAAGTATTTGAGAGCTTTACACTTTCATATTTAGCCTTTGATAACTCCTAGCCAAGCCAAGTGCCATTTTGATTCGATCTAGAGTTTAGTTGGAGTTTGTAAAGAAGGCTTTCCGAAAACGTTCCACTTTTCAAAGTTGCCTTATTTGAAGTTGCATCCTTCGGATAAAAATTTGTGGTTGTAAGGAGCTGAAAGTGCTTCGGATTCAAAGTTTTTGCCATACTGGATTAAATCATGCAAGAGTACACAAGACTGGACTAGTTCTCTCAGAGGGATACCAGTATACATCGCTATGTTATGAGTTTGATTTTCTGATGCTCTTTACTTTATGTATTTAATTTTTTATATAGTTTATTATCATCTGCCTAGCACTTATCATCTGTAACACTACATATATTTTTTAATTTGGTGATTATCTCTTCGCTGCACACAAGCACTCTATTCACCCCTCTTTAGAGGTGCTCAATATTCCTACATCATGGATCGATTCTTCTTGGTTTCAAATCATCCTCCAAAACATTAATAGCCACAATGCAATTAGTGCCTAGTTTGCATAGTTGTTGGATTGATTAAACTTTTTTTATGCTCAAATTTGGTGGAGACTGTTAAAAAGGTTCAATGTTTAAAGTTAATCCATTCTTATCAACTCAAACTTTTAGGAACATCAGTCAACTAATAGAGAGCCACCCATACCACAAGTGAAATTAATATTTATTTTTATGAGATTGAACTCTGGATTTATTTTTTGAGTGATCTCTAATAACCCCCACGTTACAAAAATATAAAAAAATAGCGACAAAAATATCCGCCGCTACTTCAACAAAATTCATCGTGAAGGAAGAACATTGATGGACAATAGACAAAAAGATTCGTCAGTATACTATGTTACTAAAAATAATTCGTCTATGCGATGTCACTAAGAGGACGGACCATCGACAGATATAAGACGCACATTCAATGATGAAATGGCGATGAATTCCTCCATCGCTAGCTTAGCGACATACTTGTGACACCCCTAGCGATAGATTTGTAACATATGTAGCGAAGAATGATGACATATCTACGGACGGAATGACGACGAAAACATCTTTCATTAGTGTAATAATGGAATTATGACATAAGTAGCGATGGAATCCGACATAAGTAGTGATGGAATAGCGACGCCATATTCCATTTGCTAAACCATCAGTAATGGGATTATAGTGACAAAATTTTGACATACATAGCAATAGAATGATGACATATCTAGCTTCAGAACGATAGCGAAAATATCTGCCACTAGTGTAGTGGCAAAATTATGACATATACCAATGAAAATCGATGACATATTCCTTCGCTAAACCATTGCTAATGGGATAAAAATGTATTAGAAACTTATATTATCCCTTTAGCGACGGTTTGGCGACATAAATTTTCATTACTATTTTTTCATTATAAAATAAGTTCTTGATACATTTTTATCCCATTAGCGATAAAACATTCCATCACTAATCCATCACTACTGGGATAATATTTTTTATATTCTACGTGAAACTGATATTGTAGACAATATGTAGTAAACAATAAAATACCACATGATCCAATATAAACAACAATATAAACAAATGAATATGTTAAGATAAATCACAGAAAAGCAAATTAACATCACAAAAAAATACAGTACAAAATGATCCCAAAGAAAAGACTAAATAATAATACATTATAAGTCTCAGATAAGAAAAGTTTTTAGATATAAGAATATAAAATAATGTATACTATATAAAACTGATAACATAACTAAGAATTGGACAGTGGCTCGTATTGTTGGCTGCACAAGAATGTTGTGAACATGTCATGGATGGTATTGTAGCATTTGCTTCCTAAAATTGGGCAGTGGCTGGTATTGTAGCATTTGCTTTCCTAGAATTTATTTTTATTTTGGAGATTATTATTATTATTATTATTAGATATAGAGTGGTTATAATCATTATTAATTATGTTTTGATTTTGAGATCACAAGGGTTCGTACCTAAGCCTATAGGTGAAGTATGATAAAATTTGGTCATATATGGTCACTTGGGTCCCTAGATAGTCCCGAATATGCTATTTTATTATTTTTAAAAAGTTGGAATTTTTGGTAATTTTTAGATAATTTTAATTATAGTATTATTATTTTTAAAGAATTCTAGGATCTATTGTGATGACACACAAGGTTATATTTGAGGCCAAACATTTTATTTGGACTCTAGAACCCTAAAACCATTTTCTTGAATTTTCTAGGAACTTTTAGGAAATTTTGGGATTTATTTGGTGTTAAATTAAATTTTATTGAGTTTCTGTGATTTAAATAAGTATTTAAACAAAACTGAATTTCTTTTAATTCAAATCATGATGGAATTTCTCCAACCCAATTCTTATCTTATAACTGCATTTAAATACATCTAATCCTATTGGTATCATATCTATAATAATTTAAACAATGTTTTATTTGAACTAATCCTAATCATATCCAAATTAGGTAATCATAATCCTATCCACATTAATTAAATTCTAATTATATTTAAATTAGGTAATCTCTACTCATTATATATAACTATTGAATACTTATGAAATAAAATCATCTCTCATATTTTCTTTCCCAACATTTCTTTTTTTTCGTCCAAAATAGCCCAAAATTCGTATAAATTCAGCCTCCTTTTTCAAAGGCTATATCAACTTCGAAGGGCTACAACATATAATTTTCTAGAAATTCATATGATTATCCTGTATTTTAATTAATTCATAGAACTCAGTTTTGGTCGATGATTCATCGATTTGGTCAAGGTTAGCCATAATGGCGATAACTTTTGGCCAAATCATGATTTTGTGGCACGGTCGATTCCAGTGCACTCGTGGATCTAAAATATAATAGCATGCACACTCAAGTCATAGATTTTGTGTTATTTGACTACTTAGTCAATGATATATCTCGATTTACGTGCTACAGATCTCGAATTTGGAACCGTAACTTTTTTTGGCCAAATTTTTGTGTTTAATTTTTATTTTAGATTATAATAAGATTAAATTAGGATTTTAGATGATTTAAATTAGGAAGCCTATTTAGCCAATTCATATGGTTTTAAAAGTGAGATTTTTAGATCTAACTTGTCATTATTCATGTAACGGGGTAGATCGGACTTAAGACGTCTTGAGTTTGTGACTTCATCATCTATCAGAACAGATAAGTATCACTATGACCTATGTTGCCTCTATTTTCTATTGCATGTATCTTCATATCGTCTTTTTACTGTTACATCTTTATAATTCATGTTGTCATTTTTCTTGATTCATTATGATTACTACTTGTGCACGAGAGTTAGAATTGTTAGGATATATGTACATGTTCATGTCTTACTTCTTGTTTATCATGTTTACTATTTATCGTATTGTTAATATTTTATCGTAATAGACATGAATCATGAGTGAGTCATACGGGAGAATACAACAAGTAAGCATGTGGCCAACGAATTGAATACAGACTCCCTCTATATTGATTGCATAATATCAGTCATGCACTATACGTTTGACTGACGGATATCCCAACCGTCTACATAAAGAAAGTTAGTATTCTAAAACATAGTACACATGACTTGGTCAAGTTTCTATATTGTTTATTGTTGTTCTCCCATTGAGTCTATTTCATACTGTTATCATTTCATAGTAGTACTCTTTTTATCATATCATGCCATGCCTATAGTTTAGCTTCCTTTATTTTCCTTATTATTGTTTCTTCATGCATGTATACAATATTGTGTAATGTAGTATTATGGTGATCTTGCTCCAATCCTGACTAGATAACAATTTTTCAGCTTTAGACGATGTAATCTATCTCGAGGCCTACGATGAGTATATTGGCAACACTGACGTCACTGGCGTGCCAAATTCTTGCACTGATGCGAATTAGTATGTTTTCTTATGCATTCACATTAGTTAGTAGTTATAGCTATGGATTCCAGTTTATCTATTTTATTTTTCTGCTACTGGTTTATTTTTGAGACTATCTGAGTTGTAGTGGATTATTTGACGACTATCTTTAGTTTATTTATTGAGACTATTGGATATTATTTTTGGGGAATTGATGGCTTAGTTGTGGATGATATGTGCGGGTTATTCTTATTGTGGACCATTGTTGTCATAGACAACGTACTATCGTCGATGCTGTGGCGTAGGTTGGACTTGGCCATACACTCGTTTCCTAAAAGTGGGAGCAGGTTGTGACAGTTGTGAACATGTCACGGATGGCCTTCGAAATGACATGAGCGGTGCGAGAAGATGTAGAAACAATATGAGGAGCATGATGAGCAGGAGGAGCATAAGCAATATGAGAAGGCATCCTATCCATAATCTTTCTCATCGTCCTCCCATGATTCTTTACAACACTGCATCTTCTTTTAGCCAGGTGGAACAAGAACAACATGAGCAGCAGTAGCAGAATATGCAAGTTGAGGAGATCTGGAGTATACCGACGGCTGCGATCTGGTACTATACACGCTCTCGCCATTTTCTTTCCCAATTACATATAACCACAAATCGTTCCTTTCAACGGACGTAAGTGGCTGATTATTACCAGTCTCCCTCTGGAGATATATAATCTTTTTACACACACACACACACACACATATTTTTTTTTTCTTTCACACACACACACACACACACACACACACACACACACACACACACACATATATATATATATATATATATTTATATATATATATATATATATATATATATATATATATATATATATATATATATATATATATATAATATAAATAAATATATATATATATTTTATATAAATAAATAAATAAATATATATATATATATATATATATATATATATATATATATATATATATATATATAAATATATAAAATATATATATATATATATATATATATATATATATATTTGAAGCAAAGTGGTTCTTTTTATTTATAGATGAACAATTACAATATGAGATCTTACATCCTTACTAACATCAACCCAGTATATCAAAAACTCTCCTATAACTCAGCATTCTAATTTCAAAGCTCAGCCCCCCATCTCCTCTGAATGGCTCAGCCTATCCCTGTCTCTATGGAGAATAGATCCACATTAATATTGTTGATAATCCCTGAGAAGGAGGTAGCCCGACCTTCGAATATACGCTTGTTTCGTTCCCGCCAAATGTGCCATATCACTGCAAGCAGCCGAGCACACCCTTTCAAGTACTTCTGTCCTCGATCGCTCAAATTCCGAATCTCTTCGACCACGTCCATCAACCCCGCCTATCTTCTGTCTGGTAATCCTATTTTTCTTCGATATAAGTGCCAAATCTCATCCGAGAACGGACAGTCGAAGAAGAGGTGGTTCCTGGATTCGATGCCTCCCCCGCACAATATACAACTAGAGTCACTTATATGCACGCCAAACTGAGTTAGTCTCTCCCTGGTCAGCAGCCTATTTTTTTATAGCTTTATATGTGCATAGTTTCCACTTAATAGCCGCTCCTCGGATCCAAACGACCTCCGCCCAACTCACCTTAGGAACAGACGTCCGGAGAGCCTCATAAGCGGCTCCATGTGCGAAGCTCCCATCGTTTGTGGAGTCCCAAACCCACTCGTCCTCCCCCTCTTCCGCGAGGATAGGGACTGCACTAATATCCTCCCCAAACCAGAGTCGGATATGCCGATTATTAATTTGCCAGGCACCGCCCGCCATAATGCTAGAGACCTGCTCATCGTGTCCGACCAGTTCATACGTCGGCCATCCCGCTCGCTCAATAAGACTTTGTTTGCCAAGCCATGGGTCTTTCCAGAGGTTTGTCGCGTGTCCATTTCGGATGACGCGAGTAATACATGCTTTCAGATTTTCTCGCTGCGCTAATATATTCTTGTATGGAACAGAATAATTATTATTATGAGCCAAAACCCAGAAATTTTCATTGGCCCCATACCGAGCGCGCATCCAGTTTGCCCACATAGACGAACCTGTCAAGCATTTCCAAGCCATCCGTAGTATGGCCACCTCCCTAAGCGTTTTGAGCGACTGCAGCCCAATGCCACCCTCCTCCTTCGACTGACATAGTTCCTCCCATCCAATAGCATGAAGACCCCCTCTCCAGACGAAGTTCGCACAAAGACGTTCTATCTCTTTCACTGTACCCATCGGGATAATTGCAGCCTGGAACCAGTAGCTGGTAATAGCCCAAATGACCGATCGCACCAATTCTATGCGACCTCCGAATGAAAGTAGTTGGGATTGCCAGCCTTCAAGTCGGCCCTGAACATATCTGATCAGCCCCTTGCAATCCAAGTTGGACACATGGTTGATAGACAGAGGAATGCCGAGATATCGTACCGAAAGTTGTCCCTGCCCAATCTCAAGTCTGCCCGACCAATGAGATTGTTGCGGGCAATCTTTGCTGAAGAAAATCTGAGACTTATCTTTGTTAAGAGCCAAACCCGCTCTCCTCTTAAACACTTGAAGGATCCGCAGCAAGACAGTAATTCCATTTTCCGTAGGCTCCAAGAAGACCAGCAAATCATCGGCGTATATGAGGTGGGAGACTACGGGGCTCACACGACGATATAATGGCATGATATTTCTCCTGAAGACCTCCACGTCCATCAAACACGTGAAGTATTCCATGACGATAGTGAAAAGGTAAGGAGATAGAGGGTCCCCCTGACGAAGTCCGCGGCTACTGCTGAAGTAACCCTTTGGCTGACCATTCATAATCACAGAATAAGTATGAGTGGAGATACATTCTTCAATTCTGTCTATCCACCAGTGGTCGAAGCCCATGCCCCTGAGAATCTTGCATAAAAAACTTCTGTTCACAGTATCATAGGCCTTCCGCAAATCTAGTTTGATGCACCCCTTCCCCTTACCAGTCTTGTTGAACTCGCAGACCATTTCATGCGCCAGGAGGCAATTTTCGCCGATAGCCCGCCCTTTGATGAACGCCGCCTGATTTGTCGAGATAAGCTCCTGCATAATCCCCTGCATCCTGTTGCACATGATATGAGTAATAATTTTATAAATGAAATTACAACAGGCGATCGGTCGAAAATCTCCAATATCCGTAGCTCCTTCCTTCTTAGGAATTAGAACGAGAAAAGTGTGATTAATCTCGCGGATGAGCCTTCCTGTGGCGAAAAAATCATCCACCACCTCAAGGACGAGGTCCTTCAGCTGGTTCCAATGATGCTTGAAGAACGAAGCGTTGAAGCCGTCCGGGCCAGGGGACTTTTCCGGGTCAGCTCGCTTTATGACCTCTTCTACCTCCTCCATTCGAACTCTCATGCGGAGGCCGGCGTTTCCTGCCTCAGTAACCAAACGTTTAAGTATAATGTCTGGTCCATCATCATCTCCTTCCTCTGAATTATAAAGTTCCTGGAAGTACGCAACAGCAGCGTCGCTCAGGTTATCCGGTTGGGCGGCTACTGCACCATCAGCTCCTATCAGGGGAGCCGTCGAATTACGGTACTGTCGAGCCTTTACCATAGCATGAAAGAATTTCGAGCACCTGTCCCCGTCTTTTAACCACGCACACTTGGCTCTTTATTTCAAATGGATCTCTTCCTGGAATCGGAGGCGTCGAACTTCCTCTTGGAGGACCGAATATATATATATATATATATATATATATATATATATATATATATATATATATATATATATATATATATATATATATATGAGGAGGGATATTGCACCAAGGCTTATTGTAACATTATTGCACCATTTAATCTCAACCGTACAATCCATGTGATCATGTGGTTATAAAGCATGATGACATCGTGGTGACATGTCCCAAAAGTGGTTGTCATGTCACCATGATGTCATCATGCTTTATAACCACATAATCACATGGATTGTACGGTTGAGATTAAATGGTACAATAATGATGCAATAAGCCTTGGTGCAATATCCCTCCCCTATATATATATATATATATATATATATATATATATATATATATATATATATATATATATATATGCCCCAAGCATTATATGCCCCAAGCATTTATTTGTGTGTGGGATAAAATGCGGGCCTTCAGGCTGAGAGTGTGATTGTACGGTTGAGATTAAATGGTACAATAATGATGCAATAAGCCTTGGTGCAATATCCCTCCCCTATATATATATATATATATATATATATATATATATATATATATATATATATATGCCCCAAGCATTATATGCCCCAAGCATTTATTTGTGTGTGGGATAAAATGCGGGCCTTCAGGCTGAGAGTGTGGCCTTGAGGTCGTGTTTGTAGGCCTTTGGACCAGGAGTCTATAATATATATATATATATATATATATATATATATATATATATATATATATATATATATATATATATAAAAACGTCTAAAGCCTTCATTGAACGCAGAAATAGGGATGATACCCAACTCCTATAAAAGTAGGAAGACAAAGCTACCTACTGGAGCCTAAGGAAGCCTAAAGACTAAACAAAAGAGCAGAAAAGGTCCGAGCTCTCTAGCCTAGTGGTATTAGAGCGGACATCCGGAGGGACCGGCAAGGTTCGAGTCCCCCAATTGTGTGTGTGCGTGGGATTTCAAAAAAAAAAAAAAAAAAAAAAAAGCAGAAAAGGAAAAAGTGGGGCGCGGGGGGGGGGGGGATCCCTTCGACCATAACCGATAGGCTACGGTGCTCTGCCTCGGGTGATCTTACCCCTGAAAGAAATAGTTTGGGAAGGAGGTTTCTTTGTGAAGCAGCCTTTGTTGGAAGACACGTGTCCCTCAATAGCAGGATCCTCCTTGGGCTGTGAGGAGTTGGTATTCCCCAAGAGGGGGGGGGGGGGGGGGGGGGGGGGGGGGAATCCCTTCGACCATAACCGATAGGCTACGGTGCTCTGCCTCGGGTGATCTTACCCCTGAAAGAAATAGTTTGGGAAGGAGGTTTCTTTGTGAAGCAGCCTTTGTTGGAACGTAAGACACGTGTCCCTCAATAGCAGGATCCTCCTTGGGCTGTGAGGAGTTGGTATTCCCCAAGAGGTCCGCGACAGCCCAGGTAGATTGCTTGGAGAGTGTAGGAGCCAATGGAGAGAGATGAGGGTCACTCTGGACACAGTCCACATGAAGGTCCTTGCCAAAGTTAGATTTGGAGGACACCTCTGCTTGGTAAGTGGGACGACGCCCTCCATAGATGGTTGGAGGGGTTGCATGTTGACCTGATAGGGGATGGACTTCCAGGACTGATTGCCCATCCCAGGGTGTATCCCCCTGCTGCACTATGTCCCTCCAGTACTGGTGACTGATCCAGCATGTGAATTTGAACTGGAGCCTACCTCAGGTATCTGAAAATTGTTAGGGAGGGGGAGTGAAGAAACGCTAGTAACAATATATATATATATATATATATATATATATATATATATATATATATATATATATATATAACCTCGGGTGCTCTGCCTCCATATATATATATATATATATATATATATATATATATATTCTTTGACCATCACATTCATCAGAAAAGAACAACTTCCTCCAAATTCGTTTTTCACTTAACAAATTATGTTAGAGCATCTCCAACCCCATTGTGACTTTGGAAAAAAGTTGTTGCCACATAGGAATGACAAAATTTTATTCAAAAGTTCTTCTCCAATGCAATTGTCAAGTCAATTGTGAAGCTTATGTGGCAAAAATTAAAGAAGACATTGTGAAGTTGATTGTCTTGTTCTAGACAATGCATTTGACAATGTCTTCTCTTCCATGTCATCAATTATGAATAAAAAAATATTAGAAAAAAGAAAGAAGATGAGTAGTTGTCTTAAAAGTTGTCTTGGAAGTTGAAAAAAATACTTTTTATTGTCTCCTCAATACTTTTGCATTGGAGAGAGTTTTTCTATCTCATTGTCTTTTGAGATATAATTTTGCCACATAAACAAGACATTGTCTTGTGGCTCATGCCACATAGGAGCCACCTAAGACTCACAACACTTAACAAGACAATAGGGTTGGAGATGCTCTTACACAAATCAATAAAGAAAAGTTCTGCTTTTAAACCCACTTTGTGCGCATAGACAAGGTCTGCACATGGGTTAATTGGTAAGGCATTTGCTTTCTGACCTACTTTACATGCATGGGAATTACCTACGCATAGGTCTTTTGTGAAAGACTTTGATGACAGACCCACTTCACACATTAGGAAGCTCTGAGCATGGGTCTGTTTGTTCATTAGGGATGTGTGTATTGATTGTCTACGCGTAGCATCTAGTTTGTAAAGCTTTCCATCAGATTTGTGCATCAACTTGAATGGTGTGTGTTCTTGAGCACTCCTTGGTCAAAGCGCCTTAGACCTCTTTGACTTAATACATTGATGCATAATAAAGGACACTATGTTTTTTCCAACTCCAAAGTCCTTGTGCATAGGAGCATTGGAGAAAGAAATTATTGAAGACATAATCTCTCTCCACTTGCATGCTCTGATTTTATGTGCACCGGTTGAGCAGCATAAATTTTCTTCCCAGAGTTAAGTTGATTATTTTGCGCACTTTGCTAGATGCGCACATGTTAAGCAGAATTCCTCACACTTGATTCCTTGGCATCGTACGTAGTATTTTCTACTGTCAAGACTCAAGTGCTAGACACTCTTCTCTCGGGTGTGGAATGTGACTTTTTGCCTTCACACTAGTAGAGCCAACAGTTTTGTCCTTTGCAGCATGGACCGAAGCAGAAACTACGTTAGCAGGCGCAGACAGAGAATTATGTACCACAAAAGCCTTCGCTTTGGTATGAGCGGCCATAGTCTTCACTGTACTATGCACTGACAGAGCCTTCATTGGACCATGAGTGACTAGAGCCCGCACTGGCTATGTACGGTCATGACCTTCCCTTCGTCATGATCGACTTTTTGGTAGACATTGTGTGCTTTTGGGAGCCAAGCCTTTCGAGGTTTTTTGGACTTAACGTCTTGGCGGAAGCTGCTGAGATATCCCCCGACAGCATGAACTCAAAATCTTGTTGGTCAAATTGTACGGTCAATATCTTTTGCATTGTACCAACCTTCGTGATGCCGGATTGTGCCTCCACCTTCTCATCAGTGGAGAAGGTCATCCCCAACAGAGTTCTCATTCTTGTTTCCATTAAAAAAGTGTAAACTTTTTTTATACAAAACTTTTTTAAAGAGTACAAAATGTTATTGCCGGGACACAATTTTTCGATGGAAAACTGAGAATATGAAACAGTTGTAAAAACAATGTTCCAACGCAACACTTCTAGGAAGGTTGTACAAGTATAACGAAGATCTAAAAAGATATCGTTATGATATTACGAGAATCTAAAAAGATTTCGTAATCACAGCAGCGAAGAAGATGACAGGCAAAATATGGAAGATGGCCAGCTGGGGTGAATGATCACCGTTGCTCAAAGCTTTATTCGCCCTACACGAACAGCTTCCAGGAACCAGCAAGTTCGTCGGAGAACTTGGAACATGTCACGCCCCAGAACCAGAATACTGGAGAGCGGGGGCGAACATAACCAGCTACGTATATTGAAATGAAGTCAATCTCGCTATACGGTCACGACTGTCTAGATATGAGGGTTTACTACAAGCCAACGATTTCTTAAGGTCAAGCCTATTGTCTCAATCTCAAACAAGTAATATAGTTACAAGATGTTTGACCACCAAATATACAATAAAAGGCGTCCCAAATATTACATATCAGCTGATCGTGAAGCTAGTCGTACAAAATGCAAGGACTAGCAAGAGTTAAGTCATACATGATCAACCCTAGGATTTGTTAATCATGTTTACAGCCCGTAGGCAGACAGTAAGTAAAAGTGCATCGAGCTAACAGGTACTCGCCGGCTAAACGCCTCAAAAGAATAATTTTACAATAGAGTGAGCGAAACAAAATAGAAAACCCACTCGTAGCCCGGGTTCCTTCTAGTCGCCACCATCGGACTGGAGGTTCGGTAGATCCTCGGGTGCTGCTCCAAAATTTGGTCACACAAAACCAGTTGGGTCAAACCCCAGAAAGAGCAAGTGCCACAAAAGAGGCCACGAAATAAGAACAAAAGCCAGCATATCAGAACATAAGAAAAAGAAAGAAAAGTACAAGTAATAAGGGTACAACAGGACAATAAACGACTAGGGACATGGAACCATTCCGGAAGCCAGCAGTACCCCAGAATTCGTGTTTCTCGACGGATTAAAACCGTCAAAAATTGTATATTTCGACGGTTTTGGTCCGTCACAAGGTCCGTCAAAAATAAAGTGTAGTTTTCTATAAACGACGGTTTTTTATCGTCGATAAGAAGTTAGAGAAAATGACGGATTTCGTCCGTCATATTATAAACGGCGGACTTCATCCGTCAAATACCCCGCTGAACCAATTCTACGTAAATGCCTATTTTTGACAGGCAATATTCGTCGAGATTCTGCAGAATATTCACCATAATTATTTTTAGTTAATTAAACCTGTTTTTCCTGTAAACCAATACGCACTATATAATTCAATAAATTCAATTCAAAATGAATATAATCACCAATCATTCAAGAATCTCAATTAAAAATGAACGCACTCAACTCAAAATGAACATAACTACTAATCATTCAAAAATCTCAATTGATACTGAAATATCACTAATTAGACATTGTCTTTGTAGTATACTTGCAATTGTTATCACACATAACATCGAAATTGAAAAAGAAATAGTATTCCATAATACATAGGAAGTCTACTCCAAAAAATAAAACTTAAAGCTAATATTCAAATTCTAATAAATTGAACACTCTCTTGGCCAATTGATCAAATCACCAAGCATAATGTCTTCAAACTTTCCATCCCCTTCAAACAAATATGCATTACAGTCAAAAATTTCATCAACGATGATACTATAATTCTTTGGCAGTGTATCAGAATTTAAGCGTCCAAAAGCAATATGTTTTCATTTGAAATCTTTTAGAAAATATGTCTTTGGCAAGTTAGATTGTTCCGGTACCTACAAACATTGAAACACAAAGATACAATAACATGGAACTTATATTAACAAAGAAAAAGTAACATAATTATATGGTGTCACGCCCCAGTACCGAAATACGGGGACGGACTAGGCCAGCTACTCCATATGAGGTACGTAACGTCATACGGCGATCGTGGCTGTCGAGAGACTAGGGGGTACATGCTAGAATTAAGTCTCCTATGGTCCCACAGAGTTCTATGTCTCAATCAATCAAATCACATCAGCAAATAAATGAACATTAAAGATAAAGCAGTAAGGCGTCCCCGACGCTTCATCAAAATGATCATGAGAGACTAGCTTTATAATTTAGCTATCTCAGAGAGTCAGGAGTACAAAATTATGCACAGCTGCAGTCTGTTTATTTACAATTCTGTACTGACACAAAATATCAAGTAATCCGGCTAACAGGTGCCGGTGGCTAAACGCCGCAAAAGTATAAACAGGAGTGGTGGAGAAGAAACCCACTCGAGTCCCCGAACCGCCATGCTCCTAGTATGCACCATGGATGTCAGGGAGGAAGATCGTGTCCTCCGGCTCTGCTACGAGATCTGGCCAAACAAAACCAGCGGGGTCAGCCCCGAATAGCAAGTACCGCCAAAGGGGCACAAGAGTTAAGATTAAAAACCCAGTTAATAGAATGATTAATAATAGTAATACTTATGCTAATATTATAGGGTAGCGCAACATCTTCGAACCCATATGGCACCCTTACAACCAAACAAGGACAAAAGGTGCCGCATGGAGTCGGGACGCGTCGTACTCTATAACATTCACATAAGTTAAAAGGTATAAACAATAAAATCTCCTGATCGTGACTTCGGTCGATAGCCTATCGCAGCACAATAACCAACCCAATAATCAAACAAGAACATGGGTTGGATCATGCACCATGATAGACCATGTTCCTCAGTCATTCATAGAAGTAGCACTTCACAAACAGAATATATCTTCCGTTCATAACTTCGGTCCACAGCCCATCATAGTACGATAACCAACCCAACAATCAAATAAAAACATGGGTTGGATCACGTACCATGACAGTTCGCTTCCCTCAGTTATTCACGGAAGGTAATAGGATACAAGCAAGTCGTTTTCACGGCCAACCAAGTCTACGAGTTTCTAGTGGGACGAGGTTATCCTCGCATCATGTTATGTAGAAATCCTCAGATCGTATCTTTCCAGCAAGGCTAGCCAACCCAGGGGTTCGCGTAGACAGGTATGATTGAACACAGGTCCCTCGTAAGGCCACCTTGCTAAAACATATAATATATAACAGGAATTAATCGGATGTAGTCATCCACTCGTTGCAGATGACACAGTATCCGTGGAGACCAGCCGGCGCGTCAAGACAGTATCTCAAGGCGGCTGGTGTAACACGATCTCGGGATTTTGCCCTCCCCATGCATCTAGTATGTTTAGTTGCCTAGTTTAACCCTAGGTGAAATCTTGGACTCACATGCTGTGGCCTGCATGATTATCCTCCTAAAGTCGTACTTTAGTACGAGTACCCCAAAAAGGATCCATGTCAATCAGTATGTCAACATTTTCTACCCTCCTTAGTGTAATGCATCATTGCAAATACGCCACGTGGAGTTACGAGTCATTTGTCGAGCATGAACAAGAACTGGGACTTTCAGGTACATGTATCAGGAAGGAACACTTTGTTCTCCGGGGTCACATTAGTGCTCATATCATGCTCGGGACAAAAGGCGTAAGGATATAAAATGGGTATATAATATCCAATAAAATATCAAAAGCGTACGCACAAAGGCACGCACGCTCAAGGGGTAAAAGTCACGCAGGCTCACTCAGGCTCACTCAAGGCAGCGTGCGTGAAAAGTCACGCAGAATCAAGGAGAGAGCTGCGTGAAAAGTCACGCAGGCTCAAGGAGAGAGCTGCGTGAAAAGTCACGCAAGCTCAAGGAGAGAGCTGCGTGAAAAGTCACGCAAGCTCAATGAGAGAGCTGCGTGAAAAGTCACGCAAGCTCAAGGAGAGAGCTGCGTGAAAAGTCACGCAAGCTCAAGGAGAGAGCTGCGTGAAAAGTCACACAGAATCAAGGAGAGAGCTGCGTGAAAAGTCACGCAAGCTCAAGGAGAGAGCTGCGTGAAAAGTCACGCAAGCTAAAGGAGAGAGCAGCGTGAATAGTCACGCAAGCTCAAGGAGAGACACGCTTCCAACAGAAAGTATGCTCAAACGGAGCACACTGTTCACTGTCTTCTCCAAACAGCAAGAACACCATGGCTGAACCCAAACTTCAAAGCATCATAACTTGGCCATCCGAACTCCAAATCCAGATTTCCAAAGTTCCAACTTGGGTGAAACTGAATGCTCTTCCACATGGAAGCATCAAAAACCCATAAAATCCAACTAAAGTAGATCAAACCATGCAAAATCCGAAAATGATTAAAACCTAGATCTACAAAAATCAAAGCTTCAAAATGGAAATTTCCAAGTTCTAAACTAGTATAGATTGAGGAGAAGAACATGTTTTGGCAAATAGTTTTGTAAGAAATCATTGACAAAATTATGGATCCATCTCTTGAGCAAGTTGGTACTTGCCTTGGTTGATGGAGGAAATATTTGGTTGGTGGAGGAAGTAAATAAGAGAAAGTAAATGAGAGGAGAGAGAATGAGATGAGTATATATAAAGATCTTGGACCCATGGGTTCATGATGAACCAAAGGGTTCATGATGAACCATTGGTGAACCAAGAATGGGTTACCCAAATGAGCCAAAACTGTAGGCCCAAATGCAGAAAATAAATTAGAAAATAATATTTTGTCAAATATTTTTGGGGAATGCATGAAGAAACACAGCATAATAAATATAGTATAAATACAAGGTAAATACAATTTTATCGATTTACGTATTAAAATACGTATTCCAGGATTGGGGAGTGACATCTCTACTCTTCTTAGAAAAATTTCGTCCTCGGAATTCCAGCCAAGACAGGATAGTGGAATCAGGGCAAGCAAGGCACAATCATATGTAAGTTAACTATCATAGCAGTTATTATCATACATCACAAAGTGCAAAACAAGCAGGTGCAGATAAGCATGGAATCGTGTCAATAAGGTGCAAAAATATACCTTATTAGTCAAACAAATACGGATACCGAGATCTGATCTCGTCCTCGCGCTCCCAGGTTGACTCTCCCGGAGAGTGATGGTTCTAAGAAACATGGACAAGGCATATCGTCCGATTCTTGAGTACCTTCTCTTGCCGGTCTAAAATAGATACGGGTTGCTCCTCGTAAGTTAGGTCGGTACCAACGACTAACTCAGAATGATCGAGGACATGACTCGGATCCGGGACATACCCACGTAATTGGGACACATGAAACACATCATGTATGCCAGTTAACGAAGGCGGAAGGGCAAGTCGATAAGCCACATCACCTACACGAGCGAGAATCTTAAAAGGACCAACGTATCTTGGACTAAGCTTTCCTCGGGTTCCAAATCTGATGATACCCCGAGTAGGCGAAGTCCGCAGAAATACTTGGTCGCCAACTCTGAACTCTAGAGGCCTACGATGCTGATCTGCCCAATGACGATGTCGGTCCTGTGCAACTCGAAGGCGCTCTCTGACCAACTTAACTATCTCTACAGTCTGCGTGATCATCTCTGGTCCCAACAACTTCCGTTCTCCGACGTCGTCCCATGCCAAAGGGGACCTGCACTTCCTTCCGTACAATGCTTCGAACGGGGCCATCTGAATGCTAGCCTGATAGCTGTTGTTATAGGAGAACTCCACTAGATGATGGTGGTCCTTCCAAGATCCGCCAAAATCCAAGGTACACGCCCGTAGCATATCTTCTAACGTCTGAATGGTTCTTTCTGATTGCCCGTCAGTTTATGGATGATAAGCGGTACTGAATCTTAACTTCGTTCCCAAACTTTGGTGTAAGCTCCGCCAAAAATGGGAAGTAAACTGCGTATCCCGATCTGATACTATACTAACTGGAACACCGTGCTGCCTTACTATCTGCTTTATGTACATTTCTGCTAACTGCTCAGTGGTTTGTCCAACTCGGAAGGGAAGGAAATGAGCGACCTTCGTGAGTCGATCTACTATTACCCAGACTGCATTCTTGCCAGCCGGGGATCTAGGTAAACCGGTCACGAAATCCATCGTGATGTGCTCCCATTTCCATTCTGGGATAGGAAGCGGCTGTAGCAACCCTGCTGGTCTCTGCTGCTCGGCTTTCACCTGCTGACATACCAGACACTTGGATACAAATCTTGCTATCTCTCTTTTCATGCCATTCCACCAAAAGAACTGCCTGATATCTCGATACATCTTCGTTCCTCCTGGATGAATGGAGTAAATAGAACTATGAGCTTCGGACATAACTTCTTGCCGAAGGTCTCCACTCGGTACACAGAGTCTGTTTCCAAACCTGAGCGTACCATCTTCATGAATCACTAATTCCTTCCTACGGCCTGATTCACACTCCGACCGTAACTTCTGAATCTGTCGATCTCCTGCTTGTGCTGCCCTTATCCTCTCTACTAAGGTTGACTGAATCTGCATACTGGTCATTCTTCCTATATCCCTTGGCAAAACTACTTCGATTCCCATACTCTGAAGGTCTTCTAAAATATGCTTCTGCGAGGTCAAGATAAAGGCACTGTCTCTCCTATTCAGTGCGTCTGCAACTATATTCGCCTTGCCTGGATGATACTGAAGATCTAAGTCAAAGTCCTTCAGTAGTTCTAACCATCTTCTTTGCCTCATGTTCAAATCTCGCTGCGTGAATACGTATTTCAAACTCTTATGATCAGTATAGATCTCTACCCGATCTCCGTATAAATAATGCCTCTACAACTTGAGTAAATATACCACAGCTGCTAACTCCAAGTCGTGAGTCGGGTAATTCTTCTCATGGTCTCGAAGCTGCCGAGACGCATATGCTATCACCTTTCCGTGCTGCATTAATACACATCCAAGACCCTTTCCTGATGCGTCACAATATACTGTAAAGCCTCCCGCTCCTACTGGAAGCGTCAAGATCGGGGCTGAGATCAATCTCTTCTTCAATTCTTCAAATGATGCCTGACAGCTAGCTGACCAAACAAACTCTACGTTCTTGTGCGTCAAACGCGTTAAGGGCGCAGAGATCTTGGCAAAGTCCGCCACGAACCTTCTGTAGTTACCAGCTAATCCTAAGAAACTTCGCACTTCTGCAACCGTTCTCGGGACTGGCCAATGCTCTACGGCCTCAATCTTCTTCGGATCCACTGACACTCCTGCCCCAGAAATTACATGCCCCAGGAACGAAATGTGATCTAACCAGAATTCACACTTGTCAAGCTTCGCATAAAGTTGATGCTCCCTCAATGTCTGTAAGACAGTCCTAAGATGTTTCTCATGCTCCTCTTCACTGCTGGAATAGACAAGAATGTCATCTATGAATACCACCACAAATTTATCCAAATACGGCAGAAAGATGCGGTTCATTAAATCCATGAATACTGCGGGGGCGTTGGTTAGTCCAAAGGGCATTACTAAAAACTCATAATGCCCATATCTAGATCTGAATGCTGTCTTCGGTATGTCTTGCTCCCGGACTCTTACTTGATAGTATCCCGACCGAAGATCGATCTTGGAAAAGACACTGGCCTTGCTCAACTGGTCAAACAGGTCATCAATCCTTGGTAGCGGGTACTTATTCTTCACTGTTACTGCATTCAGCTTGCGGTAGTCGATGCACATCCTCGTCGACCCATCCTTCTTGGGAACTAGAATCACTGGCGCGGCCCAGGGCGATTTACTGTCTCGGATGAATCCCTTAGACTTCAACTCTTCTTCATGTTGATACAACTTATCCTGTTCTGACGGCGACATTCTGTAAACTCTGTCTGCAATAGGCCTCGTCCCAAGGTTCAACTCAATGCTAAATTCTACCTCTCTGACTGGGGGTATCCCTGGGAGCTCATCAGGGAAGACGTCGAGAAAATCTTCGACCACTCTCGGAATCTGTCCTGGCTCTGACACAGCTGCTGAGATGACGCCTCCTGCCTGATTCTTCAAGGTTCGAGTAAAGATGAACTGTTCCATCCCAGGAACGCTGAATATGACCCTACCATCTCTACAATCAATTGTCGCATGACTGTCTCTCAACCAATCCATGCCAAGAACAACATCAAAATTCCCTATAGGGAATTCAATCAATGACGCGGGCAATAAATCTCCACACACCTCTACCGGACATGAAAAGCGCACTCTGCTAACTTCTACGAGCCCATTGTCGGTGAGTATATCCATCCTCTCCGGCAATGCCTCAAACTCTAATCCAATCCGTGTAGCATATTGCGCAGAGATGAATGAATGAGTAGCGCCTGAATCAAATAATGCTACAGCGGGAAATGAGATGACGAGAATTTTACCTGCCACCACGTCACTAGACGCTAGAGCCTCTCCCAAGGTCAATGTGAGAGCCTGGCCCCGCGGAGCCCCTTGTTGCGGCCTTCCTCGACCAGGTTGTTGCTGCCTCTGAGGGCCTTCGGCTTCCTGTGCCTGGCGAAACATCTGAGCCTGCGTTGGTAGACGCTGGGCTAGGGGCCTTACTGCTAATACTGGCCCTCCACTCGGGGTTGCCACCGGAGCTGGCAATGTTGGAAACTGCTGTGCTGGCCCTCCTGGCCTCTGCATCATAGGACAAGTGGAAATACGGTGGTCTGAACTACCACACCTCAAGCATAAGCCATTCGCTGACCGGCACACCTCCCTCGTGTGCCCTGCCTTCCCACAGAATGTACAGCCCTGGGGTGCTCCCTGACGCTGTTGCTGGTTCCTCGGCTGCTGATGCCGAACTGGCGCTGTATTAGTTGACACGGCCGTCCTTCGCGGTGCTCCTGCATCATGAATACGTACACCGGGTGCTGGTGCCGATGTTCGCTGCATTGCTCCTCCTCCAACCTGGGAATGAGATCTCTTCTGACCTCCTGTCCTCGATGCCAACCTCTGCTGGGTAAGCTCGTACCTCCGAGCGGCCGTCAAAACAGCGTCAAACGTCTGGTAGTCGTGTCCTTCCACAAGCTGCAATTGTTCCAAATGAAGTCCCTGCTGGAACCTCATAGCTTTCTCTGGCTCCGTTGCCACCATTGCTGGTACGAAATGGCACAATCTGCAGAACTCTGCTGCATACCCATCTACGGTCTTGCCTGCTTGCTTGAGACTGATAAACTTCTGCTGGAGCTCATATCGAGCTACTACGCCAAAATACTTAGCCTTGAATCTGTCACTGAAGGTGGTCCAACGAATAGGGCGTCTTATACCAACTTCTTCTGATGCCCACCAGTCGCGGGCAAGATCCTGAAGTACCAGTTTGACCTGATCAACCTTCTCATCATCTGGAACCTTGGCTGCCACAAGAATGGCCTCAATGTCTTGAATCCACGCATCCGTAGTGATGGCATCCTCCGTGCCATCAAAATACCTCGGGTTCAAGCGACGAAACCTTCCTGATGCTCCCGAGTCAGCCCCGACACTCCTCTCAAGAGCTAACTGAATCCCTTGGTTCAGCAACACGTTCTGCTCCTGCTGCAGAGTCTGTTGTTGTTGGTTAGTGACAAGAAACCCCCGGATGATCTCCAGGAGTGCTACGGCGTCTGGTACTGCCGTCGCTGCTGGTGCTGCAGGGGTTTCAATAACCTGCGGCTGTACTGCCTCTGGTTCCATTTCTGCTCGTGCCTGCACTGGAGAAGGTTCTCTCCTCTGTTGCTGCCCAGTCGAGCCATGTTCTTGCTGCTCTTCCTCATGGGCCTCACCCGCTACTGAGAATGAAGCACCCCTATAGAGAAGAATATAAGATTATCAAGTCCGGACGAGGAAGATTTCGAGGATGCAAGCCAGGTTAGAGATCAAGGCAAGGACAGAGAATTCGAAACAGAATTTCAAGGGGAACAAGTTTTGATTGAGACTCCTAATAATTCGCAATACCCCACAAGTCTGAAAATCAGACCTGCATGGGCTACCACTAAAACCTTGTCATGCCCCAGTACCGAAATACGGGGACGGACCAGGCCAGCTACTCCATATGAGGTACGTAACGTCATACGGCGATCGTGGCTGTCGAGAGACTAGGGGGTACATGCTACAATCAAGTCTCCTATGGTCCCACAGAGTTTTATGTCTCAATCAATCAAATCACATCAGCAAATAAATGAATATTAAAGATAAAGCAGTAAGGCGTCCCCGACGCTTCATCAAAATGATCATGAGAGACTAGCTTTATAATTTAGCTATCTCAGAGAGTCAGGAGTACAAAATTATACACAGCTACAGTCTGTTTATTTACAATTCTGTACTGACACAAAATATCAAGTAATCCGGCTAACAGGTGCCGGTGGCTAAACGCCGCAAAAGTATAAACAGGAGTGGTGGAGAAGAAACCCACTCGAGTCCCCGAACCGCCATGCTCCTAGTATGCACCATGGATGTCAGGGAGGAAGATCGTGTCCTCCGGCTCTGCTATGAGATCTCGCCAAACAAAACCAGTGGGGTCAGCCCCGAATAGCAAGTACCGCCAAAGGGGCACAAGAGTTAAGATTAAAAACCCAGTTAATAGAATGATTAATAATAGTAATACTTATGCTAATATTATAGGGTAGCGCAACATCTTCGAACCCATATCGCACCCTTACAACCAAACAAGGACAAAAGGTGCCGCATGGAGTCGGGACGCGTCGTACTCTATAACATTCACATAAGTTAAAAGGTATAAACAATAAAATCTCCTGATCGTGACTTCGGTCGATAGCCTATCGCAGCACAATAACCAACCCAACAATCAAACAAGAACATGGGTTGGATCATGCACCATGATAGACCATGTTCCTCAGTCATTCACAGAAGTAGCACTTCATAAACAGAATATATCTTCCGTTCATAACTTCGGTCCACAGCCCATCATAGTACGATAACCAACCCAACAATCAAACAAGAACATGGGTTGGATCACGTACCATGACAGTTTGCTTCCCTCAGTTATTCACGGAAGGTAATAGGATACAAGCAAGTCGTTTTCACGGCCAACCAAGTCTACGAGTTTCTAGTAGGACGAGGTTATCCTCGCATCATGTTATGTAGAAATCCTCAGATCGTATCTTTCCAGCAAGGCTAGCCAACCCAGGGGTTCGCGTAGACAGGTATGATTGAGCACAGGTCCCTCGTAAGGCCACCTTGCTAAAACATATAATATATAGCAGGAATTAATCGGATACAGTCATCCACTCGTTGCAGATGACACAGTATCCGTGGAGACCAGCCGGCGCGTCAAGACAGTATCTCAAGGCGGCTGGTGTAACACGATCTCGAGATTTTGCCCTCCCCATGCATCTAGTATGTTTAGTTGCCTAGTTTAACCCTAGGTAAAATCTTGGACTCACATGCTGTGGCCTGTATGATTATCCTCCTAAAGTCGTACTTTAGTACGAGTACCCCAAAGAGGATCCATGTCAATCAGTATGTCAACATTTTCTACCCTCCTTAGTGTAATGCATCATTACAAATACGCCACGTGGAGTTACGAGTCATTTGTCGAGCATGAACAAGAACTGGGACTTTCAGGTACATGTATCAGGAAGGAACACTTTGTTCTCCGGGGTCACATTAGTGCTCATATCATGCTCGGGACAAAAGGCGTAAGGATATAAAATGGGCATATAATATCCAATAAAATATCAAAAGCGTACGCACAAAGGCACGCACGCTCAAGGGGTAAAAGTCACGCAGGCTCTCTCAGGCTCACTCAAGGCAGCGTGCGTGAAAAGTCACGCAGAATCAAGGAGAGAGCTGCGTGAAAAGTCACGCAGGCTCAAGAAGAGAGCTGCGTGAAAAGTCACGCAAGCTCAAGGAGAGAGCTGCGTGAAAAGTCACGCAAGCTCAAGGAGAGAGCTGCGTGAAAAGTCACGCAAGCTCAAGGAGAGAGCTGCGTGAAAAGTCACGCAGAATCAAGGAGAGAGCTGCGTGAAAAGTCACGCAAGCTCAAGGAGAGAGCTGCGTGAAAAGTCACGCAAGCTCAAGGAGAGAGCTGCGTGAAAAGTCACGCAAGCTCAAGGAGAGACACGCTTCCAACAGAAAGCGTGCTCAAACGGAGCACACTGTTCACTGTCTTCTCCAAACAGCAAGAACACCATGGCTGAACCCAAACTTTAAAGCATCATAACTTGTCCATCCGAACTTCAAATCCAGATTTCCAAAGTTCCAACTTGGGTGAAACTGAATGCTCTTCCACATGGAAGCATCAAAAACCCATAAAATCCAACTAAAGTAGATCAAACCATGCAAAATCCGAAAATGATTAAAACCTAGATCTACAAAAATCAAAGCTTCAAAATGGAAATTTCCAAGTTCTAAACTAGTATAGATTGAGGAGAAGAACATGTTTTGGCAAATAGTTTTGTAAGAAATCATTGACAAAATTATGGATCTATCTCTTGAGCAAGTTGGTACTTGCCTTGGTTGATGGAGGAAATATTTGGTTGGTGGAGGAAGTAAATGAGAGAAAGTAAATGAGAGGAGAGAGAATGAGATGAGTATATATAAAGATCTTGGACCCATGGGTTCATGATGAACCAAAGGGTTCATGATGAACCATTGGTGAACCAAGAATGGGTTACCCAAATGAGCCAAAACTGTAGGCCCAAATGCAGAAAATAAATTAGGAAATAATATTTTGTCAAATATTTTTGGGGAATGCATGAAGAAACACAGCATAATAAATATAGTATAAATACAAGGTAAATACAATTTTATCGGTTTACGTATTAAAATACGTATTCCAGGATCGGGGAGTGACATCTCTACCCTTCTTAGAAAAATTCCGTCCTCGGAATTCCAGCCAAGACAGGATAGTGGAATCAGGGCAAGCAAGGCACAATCATATGTAAGTTAACTATCATAGCAGTTATTATCATACATCACAAAGTGCAAAACAAGCAGGTGCAGATAAGCATGGAATCGTGTCAATAAGGTATACAAATATACCTTATTAGTCAAACAAATGCGGATACCGAGATCTGATCTCGTCCTTGCGCTCCCAGGTTGACTCTTCCGGAGAGTGATGGTTCTAAGAAACACGGACAAGGCTTATCGTCCGATTCAACAGTTAATCAAAGGTGAATAGTGATGATCGAACCAATTAATGACAGAAAGATAGATATTTTACAAGAAAAAACTGATTTGTTAACAGGGTTAAGCAGAACATTAATAGTCTATGAAAATAGATGGAATGACAAATTCTTAAACCATATCCACAATGTTGAATCAAGTTGAGTTTTAGTTACTTTCCAATACAAACTAGTACGTCAGTTCAAAAACTATCATTAACCAAAGCCTGCCACCAAGAAGCACAATTAACCAATACCTGCCACCAAGATGAAGCTTTCGGGCCTCAAAGACGAGCACAAATAGTGGTAATGTGTATGTACTAGGTAAGAATCATAATTCACAGGGGAGTTATACTCGCTATCCCTTTGGCTACAAAAGTTTAGGTAGTTATTTATGTGCAGTGTTTTTATAGGGTCAAAACTTTTTTTTCTAAAATTTCAAAGAATTCAAGACTACAAAAGAACATGGAAGCATAGGCCGTTCTAAGCTACAAAAGTACAAAGTCGGCCTCGAGAGTATAATAATGGTATGATTTGTTATAAGGCCTCATTTAGGACTCATATTGGCCAAGACCATAAAGCTAAGTTTAAAGCCAAACCAATAATGGGCTATGAGGAGTTCAACAATGAAGGAATCTATGCAGGATTAATACATTTATTTTATACATGTTGACTGATTGTAACATATAATACAATTTGTTATTGTTTCCCTTTGCTGGAATCACAAGAGGCAATGCTTTATAAATTTCTCATCAGTTCTGAATAGTTTTTCAAAAAAAGCCATAAGATATAATAATGTAAATTTCTGGAAGTTTCTTTCATTACAAATGTAGTTTATTTAAGTGACTTCCCCTTCACTCATATAAGCTGGTAGTTAAAACTTTTCATATAGTCGATCTCCTTGATAGAATTAGAAATGCATCTAGTCCATTCCTGCTTGACATAATTCAAATTCGTCCCGATTGACTGACTTTCCATAGGGCTTAATCTTACAACCTTAACCCTTTTTATCTGTAGAACTCTATTTAGATTGCTTTATATCTTGATAGCATCATCTAACCTTCTTAGTGATGGTAATAAGCATAAGAATGAATTTACGATTTTAGGATGTAAAGGAAAAACTAGTTGCAAACATGAAACACCAAAATGTTAACCAAACAGAGATCATACGTGTTTCGCAGCATTGACAATTCCACTTGCTATGACATCACATTTTATGATCCCTCCAAATATGTTGACTAAAATTGCTTTTACTTTATCATCAGATGTTAATATTTTAAATGCTTCCATGACCTGTGAGGCAATATAACAAGATAGATAAACAAATCATGTTGACAAATCTTGCATGGTTACAAGTACATGTATAAGAAGAAAGAAGCAAAAATATGAAGCAACCATATGTAATTCAATGATTCATATGAGAGGAACCAAATGTTCTCCAAAAGTAAACTTCTGAGTTAATAAATTCCAGTACATCAGTGAAACAACCAATATAACACTAACATTTCTAGCACAAGAAAAAAATTCTAACAATAGTATTTTGGTTGGCATACTCATGTTAAGGTTTTTGAAAAGGTTGAACATATGATAGACCAACATGTCAGGCTAAGGAATCATGTTTACCTGGCTTTCCGACACATTCCCATCAACATCTAAAAAATTGGCAGGTGTAGCACCGTGCAATTTTATTATATCCATTATTGCCATTGCCAATCTAGCACCATTCACCATACATCCTATTTCTCTGTCCAATCCGATATAGTTTATATCTGCTTTGGCAGCAACAACCTGCAAAGCAACGGGATGAAAGTAAAAAATAATGGAACTAACGAGGAGCTATTTGATTTTAGCTGATAACGATAAGAATGGAGTTAGTGATATAGTATTAGCAGGTCTATAATACACAGAAGATCCTTGGTTTTGCTAACTATTATTTAATAATAAGTTATAATAGTTCCCACTAAGAGATGGTCGATAATTAAGAACATGATCATGAAGTTAAATATAAATTTGTATTAGTTTACATAAATCAGAAAAGTAAGATCATTCTCAGACCTCCCTAGGGTCCTCTTGGGAAGTATCACAGAGAGCAAATTTCTTCTTCTACCGATAAGCAACATTGTTATCAAAGTTCATTTTTACATCAGTTGCTACCAGTTGTTTATCAAATGTCTCCGCAATTGGATTTATCTAACCAATACAAACATTTCAGATGTTAAACTAATGACAAAGATAGTTAAAGAATCAAGAACAGCACAGTAGCCAACATTCATCGACGAATTCAAGTCTGTAAAAAAATTATAAATATATTACCTCTAACGATGTACGATCACATGCACAGAAAATTTCGTACAACTTCTTCGCTTACTCGATTGAAGCAGTCCTATCAGCTACCGTGGGTACCAAACCATCCACGACTTTAGCAGCATCTTCATCTGTGATTCCCTTGAAAATATCAATTGGAACCTTTGCATTGAAAATAATAAGGTTAAGGCACTCAAAGAGGACAACAAATATAATAAATTCTTTGTAAGCTTTTTTTGTCTGTGATTCCCTTGAAAACATCTTCATTTGTGATTCCCTTGAAAACATAAATTAGAACCTTTCCAAAAAATCTAGTGAAACAACTCGAACCTTTTTTCGTCTGAAATTAATGTATTATCTATAAGCTTTTCCAAATCAATTTTAGAACAAAAGATATAATAAATTCTCTGACAATTCATTCATGATTAAAAATTCCATAATATGATAGATTATGAACATAACATGCAAAGCATCCAAACACTAAACAAGAAAGCTAGTTACAAATGGATAGCTCAAGTACAATACCTATTTCCAGAGTGTCTCACAGAAGGGAACGAGTTTCATGGAGCTAAAAAAGTAGCCAGACAATGCAATGGCTAAATGATAATCATATACTCAGAATTCTGTGACAAATTTGTCTAGACGAGGTTTGACTTGGAAGCAGTAGCTAAACAAGACTTTGATCGGATAAAACTTAATTGTAAATAAATAAATCAATAGGTGAACGTACATACAAACTCAGAGATTTTCTATATGAGAACAACAAAATGATACAAATTAAGGACTCCAAGCAAAGATCTCAGAGAACTAAAAGTGCACATAAAAGTGGATCAAAGTTTCGAAACCTGGCATGCAGTTCATATTAAAATGGTTCTTTCTTTTGTATATAGCAATAAATTATCACTTTTAGCAGACTAAACAACACTACAAAGAAGTGATTACATGAAATTAATGAGATTTGGAAGAAAAAAACTAAAAAGAAAGATAGATTAATAAATTGAAGAGCGATTTCACCATGATTTACTTAGCAATATCACAGCACGATGATAGAAGAGTTACTCTTATCGGGTTTACACATACTCATCTTAAGTATCGAGAGAAGGAAAGTATATTAGAAAATAATTGCAGCATTTTCTTTATATGAATTTAGCTTGAACACTAAGAGTGAAATGCTAATGCCTGATATTTTCCTACTGCAAATAGGTATCTCATTCATCAACGAACACAAGTACAATT
This sequence comes from Iris pallida, assembly GCA_029216955.1. Classification (NCBI taxonomy): domain Eukaryota; kingdom Viridiplantae; phylum Streptophyta; class Magnoliopsida; order Asparagales; family Iridaceae; genus Iris; species Iris pallida. Next base: position 20,475,552 of record JANAVB010024399.1, on the reverse strand, counting down.
CGTAAATAGAATGGCCAACTTAATGGCCTATATCAATTTTTACACATTATATATGTTAATGCAAGATCGTTGCCAGTCATTTATAAAGCTATTTGCGTCAGATTAAGCATCTTGTTATCAACTACAATCCATGCAAGCAATATGTCTGAAGCCGAAATGTTTAATGCCTATTTAATTCCTAAGAAGATTTCTAATGAAAATCACAAAAATTGATTTTGAAACGACAATAGAAGCAAAAAAGATAACGATACCAGGTAGAACCTAGATTTTTATTAAAACCTACCAAAATATTATTTTATTTTATGATGTTTAACGATTTCTATGTAGTGATAATCATAGACATGTTACATGTTACACCATACTCCTCAAACAATAACATCTACATGAACTGTCACTATGTAAGCCACCAAACGTAAAAAATGTGTTGTATATTTCATAACCTATAATAAATAATGTCGTCACGCTCTAGAAAGATATGAAAAGATCTTTGTAGGAGCAAATGCCATTTTGGTACCAACTCCTCATTAAGAACAGTAGCAATAAGATCCACAAACACACATAAAAAAATGACTCGGACGGATTATTACTGGACGTAACTACCATACAATCTAAGGTAGCTCTTTATATTAGCTTTGACAACACAGTTTTCCAGCACAAGGATCATAATGCATAACCTCCCAAATCATAAACTTAAAAAAGAAGAAGAACAACAAGAATAGGATGAAGAATTGAAGAGTTAGCAAGAAACCTTATCGTAGACATTAGCACCTTTTAGCCTGTGTATAGAGGAACCGTCCAGGGAAAATGATGTACCGGCGGGATCTAATCTGTTTAAGAGAGCAAAATAATCATATTTTTTGTTTCCCTAAACATCCATAAGTATTTAATCTACGGAATACCAAGAAACCTAAAGTCCGTAAACCAGATTAAAGTAGCAAATAGTCTTTGCATAGTTAGAACAGATTTTGAGGGTGATTTGTTGCCCGTAAATAGAACAACAACAAGTAAAAATCTCTTTATTTTACTCCAACATGCCTATTTATTCTCCACCCTTGCCTGCTCCAAGTAAAAAACCCCTTTCTATTCAAAACCTAGATTGAGAATTTGATCATCTAGGTTTAGATTAAAAAATAGAAGAAGAAGAAGAAGAAGAAGTTACCAGGCGGAACAATGTCTTCCCAGGAGGTCGTCGGGAATTTGAGAAGAGAGAGGAGGAGAGAGATGAAAAGGTTTCGTTTAGGCTCCAAAGTTCAGCGACAATTTTTTTTTAGGAATTATAAGCCGTCAATTCCGTTATTATAATATTTGGTTAGGTTTTAATAAAAATTGACGGATATGGTCCGTCGAAAATACAACTACTGTCATGATCCGTCGTTATTTGCAAACTTAAAGAGTCAAAAATTGCTATTTTTGAGGTGGTTACAACCCTTCAACCGAACAAGGTCCAGGGTTGTAACCCTTCGCCTGAATAGCACTCTGTCTCTACCCATTTATTATTAAGATAAGTAAAATAATCATGTACAAGAGTAACCGGGTACAGGGACAAGACGAGACTAAGACATGGCTGGACAACATCCATTCACAAGCGGCCAAGCAATTACTACGGCTTACTACTTTAACTAACAAGGGTTATCACAAGTCTAATTACTAACAAGATACAATGAGAATTCTCCAGTCCCAAGCCAGCATATCAGAACATAAAAAAAAGAAAGAAAAGTACAAGTAATAAGGGTACAGCAGGACAATAAATGACTAGGGACATGGAACCATTCCGGAAGCCAGGTTACAACCCTTCAACCAAACAAGGACCAGGGTTGTAACCCTTCGCCTGAATAGCACTCTGTCTCTACCTATTTATTATTAAGATAAGTAAAACAATCATGTACAAGAGTAACCGTGTACAGGGACAAGACGAGACTAAGACATGGCTGGACAACATCCATTCACAAGCGGCCAAGCAATTACTACGGCTTACTACTTTAACTAACTAGGGTTATCACAAGCCTAATTACTAACAAGATGCAATGAGAATTCTCCAGTCCCAAGCTCTGCAGACCATCCAGTTATCCTTTTGCGGGTTGAGAGTATGGTTGGGTACATCGCCCAGGAGACGATATATCCTTAGGTGACTTAGAGGGTGCAACACATGACAGTATGCTGGAAATGTGCTCTACTCGTCGGCAAGCTACAATTCCAATTAAAGCACCCAGATAACGAGATTGCCTGTGACTGGAAATTCTCCATGAACTATAGTTAAATCTAGTCATTAGCCTAATCTAGCTAATGGACAAATAAAATAGGGTTCTCATGTGGTGGTAAGGTGCACTTGCCTATGGTGTTGGTGTTGTGTGGAGGAAGGAAGAAGAAGGAGATGGAGAAGTAAATGAAAGTAAAGAGGAGAGAGAAAAGTTAGGTGGAATTTAATGGGGGTGGGTGTGTTGTGTTGAGGGTGGAGTTTAGCTAAGGGTGTTCCATGCATATTAAACCAAACCAAACCAATCCTTCTCCATAAAATAAAACCAAGCCACGTCAAAACCCATTTCACGAGAAAACCAAAAATCTGCAAGTCGAGCCAAAATACAATTACAGGCCAGAATCTGAGAAAATAAACTACAGGTCCAAGATACATGCAGGCTTAATTGAAAATACATTCCGAATATGGGCATTACAACTCTACCCACCTTAAAAAAAATTCCGTCCTCGGAATTTAAATCAAGATGCTTAGAGGTGTAAGAGCCAGCTATACTAATCACCAATAAGCTACACTAAGCAAGCAATCAAGCAATCATACATGCAAGCAAGGGATGGAAAGCATAAGGCATAAGGAAGACATTATACCTTATAAGTCAAACAATTAGGGATATCGTGATCGGATGTCATCCTCACGTTCCCACGTCGACTCACCTAGAGAGTGATGACCCCAAGCAACACGGACTAAGTTAATAGTCTTGTTCTTGAGTATCTTCTCTCTCCGGTCCAAAATAGACACGGGCTTCTCCTCATACGAAAGGTTGGTACCAACAACCAATTTCGAATGGTCCAGGATATGTCTCGGGTCCGGGATGTACCGTCGTAATTGGGACACATGGAATACATCATGCATCTTACTTAGCGACGGTGGAAGAGCGAGACGATAGGATACATCTCCTACTCGCTCCAGGATATCGAACGGCCCTATATACCTAGGACTAAGCTTTCCCCGCACGTCAAAGCGAATGACGTCACGGTTAGGCGAGATCCTAAGGAATACATGGTCGCCGATAGCAAACTCTAAGGGACGCCGATGAGCATCGGCCCAATGCCGTTGACGATCTTAGGCAACTCGAAGATGATCCCTGACTTTTCTGACTACTTCAACTGTCTGGGCAATCATTTCTGCACTTCCTGCCATACAGTGCCTCGAATGGTGCCATCTGGATGCTGGCCTGGAAGCTATTGTTGTACAAGAACTCCACCAGGTGCAGGTGATCCTCCCACGAACCACCGAAGTCAAGGGTACAAGATCTTAACATGTCTTCAAGAGTCTGGATTGTGCGCTCTGACTGACCATCTGTCTGCGGATGATATGTCGAACTGAACTGGAGACGAGTTCCCAAACTCTCTTGCAAGCTACGCCAAAAGTGTGACGTAAACCTTGAATCTCGGTCCGAGGTAATGCTGACTGGTACACCGTGAAGCCTGACAATCTGCCTGAGGTACATCTCTGCCAACTGAGCCGTGGGCTGCCCAACTCTGAATGGGAGAAAATGAGCTACCTTCGTGAGCCGGTCAACTATAACACAAAGAGCATCTCGACCAGCTGGAGATCTAGGCAATCCAGTCACAAAATTCATGGTCACATGCTCCCACTTCCATTCTGGAATCGACAAGGGCTGAAGAAGTCCAACGGGCCTCTGATGTTCAGCTTTAACCTGCTGGCTAACCAAACACCGAAAGACAAACCGGGCTATCTCCCTCTTCATGCCATTCCACCAGAAATGCTGACGAATATCACGGTACATCTTCGTGCCACCGGGATGAATAGAATACTGTGCATTGTGAGCTTCTGCCATGACCACCTATCTGATATCTCTACTGGGTACACAAAGACGAGTGTCGTGTCGAAGTGTACCATCTTCATGAATGCGCAACTCTGGTCTTCTTTCTGTCTCACACTCTGCTCTGAGCCGCTGAAGCTTGGAATCTGTAGACTGCGCCACCCGGATCCTCTCAACTATGCTGGACTGAATCTGTAGACTGGCCATCAATGCCACACTGGTTGGAAGAACCACTTCAATTCCCATCTTCTGAAAATCTGCCAGTAACTCTGGTTGCGCCGTTAGGAAGTAAACTCCAGCTCTCCGGCTCAACGCATCTGCTACAACGTTGGCCTTCCCTGGGTGATACTACAAATCCATATCGTAATCCACCAATAGCTCAAGCCATCTCCTCTGTCGCATATTAAGGTCCTTCTGGGTGAAAACATACTTTAGGATCTTGTGATCAGTGAATATCTCCACTCTATCTCCATACAAGTAGTGCCTCCACAATTTAAGTGCAAACACTACTGCTGCTAGCTCCAAGTCGTGGGTTGGGTAATTCCTCTCATGATCATGAAGTTGTCGTGACGCATAAGCTATTACCTTCCCATGCTACATCAAGACACACCCCAATCCTCTGCCTGAAGCATCGTAATAAACTGTGAATCCTCCGATCCCATCTGGAAGTGTGAGAATGGGAGCCGTTATCAAACCTCACTTCAACTTCTCAAATAATTTCTGACATTCTGCTGTCCAAGCAAACTGTACATCCTTACGGGTCAACTGGGTCATCGACGCTGAGATCCTAGCAAAATCTGAAACGAATCGCCGGTAGTAGCCGGCCAATCCAAGGAAGCTGCGAACCTCTGCCACTGAGCTGGGTACTGTCCATGTCTCGATAGCCACAATCTTTTGGGGATCCACTTCCACTCCTCCTCGGGTAATGATGTGACCCAAGTACGAAATACGATCGAGCCAGAACTCGCATTTACTGAACTTGGCGTACAACTGATGCTCTCTAAGCGTCTGAAGGACGACTCTGAGATGCTGCTCATGCTCTGCTTCGTTCTTGCTGTAGACCAGGATATCATCTAGGAACACGATCACGAACTGATCCAGGTAAGGCATGAATATACGATTCATGAGGTCCATGAATACTGCCGGCGCATTGGTCGCTCCAAAGGGCATAATAAGAAACTCCCAATGTCCATACCTAGACCAAAAAGCTGTCTTCGGAATGTCCTGCTCTCTGACTCTGATCTGGTGGTATCCTGATCGCAAGTCTATCTTCGAGAACACTGAATCCCCTTTGAGTTGATCAAACAAGTCATCTATCCTCGGGAGAGGGTATCTGTTCTTGATTGTCACTGAGTTCAAGGTACGATAATCTACGCATAGCCTGGACGTACCATCCTTCTTTTTTACAAGAAGCATCGGGGCTCCCCAAGGCGATCCACTTGCACGAATGAATCCCTTGGTCCTGAGTTCTTCAATCATCTTGTACAAAATCTCCAATTCTGAAGGCGCCATCCTGTAGACTCTCTCTGATACTGGTGCTGCTCCGGGGATCAAGTCTATAGTGAACTCAATCTCCCGCTCTGGCGGCATCCCTGGAAGTTTCTCTGGGAAGACATCTGGAAACTCTTCAACTATCCGGGGTAACTGCGCTGCTGCTTCTGCCATCCGCAATACTGGAGAAGATGGCTCCACCGCGTCTCTGAAAAATGAAAACTCTGGCTCGCCTGGAATGCTGAAAACAACTCTGCCAACATGGCAGTCTATCCTAGTATACTGGTTCCTCAACCAATCCATGCCTAGAACTACGTCATAGTCTGCCATAGGGAATTCTATAAATCTAGCGGGAAACTCTCTACCGCTAACTACGATCTGACACGAGAAAAACACTCGATCTACTCCCACAAGACTATTACCAGTAAGTATATTGAGCCTTACTGATAATGACTCTGGCTCCAGTCCTATCCGTGTCGCGAATCGTGCAGACATGAATGAATGCGATGCACCAGAATCAAATAATACCATTGCTGGAAAGGAGTTGACGAGAATAGTACCTGCCACTACCTCACCTGGTGCAACTTCTTCTTCCATAGCCATCATCATGGCCTGACCTCTAGCTGCGGGTTCCCTCTGCGGGAAACCTCTCTGCCTGTTCTGTACTTGGGCTTGGGTATACTGCTGCTGGTTCTGCTGATGAAACGCCTGGGCCTGAGGCAACAATGGCCCCGGGTACTGCTGCTGCTGCAAAGGAGCTGGTCCCCTAACCGATGGACTGGTTAGGTTGGATGAGGACGAACTACCCCTATTCGGGCAGGCTCCTATCTTGTGATCTGCCGCTCCACAAGCTAGGCACAATCCTTGTGCCCTACGACAATCTGCCACTACATGGCCTGACTTCCCGCAATGAGAACATCCCATCGCGGAAGTCTGCTTCTGCTTCTGCTGCTGTGGGTACGTCTGGGTCGAATGCTGAACCGACATCACTGAGGCCGCCCGCCTCGGAGTTCCAATAGTCAAACTCCTAGCTGCCGGGGCTGGAGCTGATGATTGCTGCATCTGGTTGTGGGATCGCTTTCCTCAATACTGCATCGAACGTCTGGTGCTCGAACTGCTCAACTGCTAGCAAGATCTCCAAATGCAGTCCCTGCTGGAACCGCTGGGCCCTATCAAACTTAGTTGCCACCAAGGTGGGGGTAAACCTACTGAGTCTAGAAAACTCAGATGCATAACTGTCGACCGTACTGCCTCCTTGCTTCAAGTTAGTAAATCTCGTCTGTAGGTCGTACCGAGCCACCGCATCAAAATACTTTGTCTGGAATCTCTCTAAATACCGCCCAAAAAATGGGTGCCACTAATCCCATGGCCTGTGCTGCCCACCAACTGTGAGCTAAATCTAGCAACTGCAGGCACACCACTGCCACATTCTCATTCTCAGGTGTCCTAGCTGCTTCCAGAATCACCTCGGTATCCTGAAGCCAAGCGTCCGTGGCAATCTCATCTTCACTGCCGTCGAAGAATGGAGGGTTCAAGCGCTTGAAGCTATTGGCCGCGCTGTTCCCTGGATGACCGCCTCTGGTCAAAGCATCTGCCACTACCTGGTGCAAGGCGTCTCCTCTGCAATCTTGAAAAGTTATCAAGGTCCTGATGAGGCCTACCAAGGTGCCATCATCCGGCTCGGCAGGCTGAACGGGCTGAACTGGGGGCTCTCCTCTAGTAGGTACAACTCGGGAGGTAACTCCGAAATACTGGGCTTGATCTCCAGGTGGCTGCTGGTCCACGGGAGGTGCTCCACCTTGCTGATCGGCGGGTCAGGTACAGTGCCGCTGAAGAAGACGACACAGGGAAAACAATAAGGAAGGACCAGGACAGATCAACGATACAAGCACAGGATCAGGGCAAGAATCTCAGGGATTTCAGAGGATATGAACGGAGATCAAGGACGAGTACTGATTGAGACATCTACTCGATAAACCCTCATATTTATTGATTGACAAGACCTGCATGGGTCACCACTTAAACCATGTCACGCCCCAGAACCAGAATACTGGAGAGCGGGGGCGAACATAGCCAGCTACGTATATTGAAATAAAGTCCATCTCGCTATACGGTCATGGCTGTCTAGATATGAGGGTTTACTACAAGCCAACGGTCTCTTAAGGTCAAGCCTATTATCTCAATCTCAAGCAAGTAATATAGTTATAAGATGTTTGACCACCAAATATACAATAAAAGGCATCCCAAATATTACATATCAGCTGATCATAAAGCTAGTCGTACAAAATGCAAGGACTAGCAAGAGCTAAGTCATACATGATCAACCCTAGGATTTGTTAATCATGTTTACAGCCCGTAGGCAGACATTAAGTAAAAGTGCATCGAGCTAACAGGTGCTCGCCGGCTAAACGCCTCAAAAAAATAATTTTACAATAGAGTGAGCAAAACAAAATAGAAAACCCACTCGTAGCCCGGGTTCCTTCTAGTCTCCACCATCGGGCTGGAGGTTCGGTAGATCCTCGGGAGCTGCTCCGAAATATGGTCACACAAAACCAGCTGGGTCAAACCCCAGAAAGAGCAAGTGCCACAAAGGAGGCCACGAAATAAGAACAAAAGCCAGCATATCAGAACATAAAAGGAAAGAAAGAAAAGTACAAGTAATAAGGGTACAGCAGGACAATAAACGACTAGGGATATGGAACCATTCCGGAAGCCAGGTTACAACCCTTCAACCAAACAAGGACCAGGGTTGTAACCCTTCGCCTGAATAGCACTCTGTCTCTACCTATTTATTATTAAGATAAGTAAAACAATCATGTACAAGAGTAGCCGGGTACAGGGACAAGATGAGACTAAGACATGGCTGGACAACATCCATTCACAAGCGGCCAAGCAATTACTTCGGCTTACTACTTTAACTAACTAGAGTTATCACAAGCCTAATTACTAACAAGATGCAATGAGAATTCTCCAGTCCCAAGCCCTGCAGACCATCCAGTTATCCTTCCGCGGATTGAGAGTATGGTTGGGTACATTGCCCAGGAGACGATATACCCTTAGGTGACTTAGAGGGTACAACACATGACAGTGTGCTGGAAGTGTGCTCTACTCGTCGGCAAGCTACAAGTCCAATTAAAGTGCCCAGATAACGAGATTGCCTGTGACTGGAAATTCTACATGAACTATAGTTAAATCTAGTCATTAGCCTAATCTAGCTAATGGACAAATAAAATAGGGTTCTCATGTGGTGGAAAGGTGCACTTGCCTATGGTGTTGGTGTTGTGTGGAGGAAGGAAGAAGGAGATAGAGATATAAATGAAAGTAAAGAGAAGAGAGAAAAGTTAGGTAGGATTTAATGGGGGTGGGTGTGTTGTGTTGAGGGCAGAGTTTAGCTAAGGGTGTTCCATGCATATTAAACCAAACCAAACCAATCCTTCTCCACAAAATAAAACCAAGCCACGTCAAAACCCATTTCACGAGAAAACCAAAAATCTGCAAGTCGAGCCAAAATACAATTACAGGCCAGAATCTGAGAAAATAAACTACAGGTCCAAGATACATACAAGCTTAATCGAAAATACGTATTCCGAATATGGGCATTACAGAACACTCCTGCTCTTCTGACTCCTCGGATGGACACGAACTCCCATGCAAAAGCAACGCTGGTGCGACACCTTTCCTCTCTCTCGAAGTTTGCTGGAATTCGCAAGCAAATTTCGATCAGAACTGTGTTAAAGAACACGTCTGAATTCTCTGTTTACTTGTGCTAAAGAACACTTCGTAAACTTTCTGTGGTGGCTTCTCTTTCTATTCTGTGTATCAGCCTTGAGAGAGAGGATGCCTTATATAGGCCCTGCAGCAACTGGTCGGTTGCCACAAAGTTAGGGACGTGGTAATAACCACCCCGAACATGTAGCAACCGCCCAGAACATGCAAACGCACGTTCTGCTGCCAACTACGCACACCCAGCGCTCCTCATACTCTGCACGACAGAGCGCGCACTGAACTGCGCATACTGCACGCATTACACGCACTGTACACACTGCGCACGTAGTATAACCAGCGCAACCAGCGCAACCCGAGCAACCAGCGCAACCTTGTGCAACCCAGCGCAACCCAGCGCACCCAAGCGCAACCTGAGCGCAACCTGGGCGCACACCTGGGCAGCGCAACTGGGCTTGCGCAACTGGGCATGCGCAACTGGGCAGCGCAACTAGGCTTGCACAACGTGGCAGCGTAAGTGGCTCGCGCAACGAGCGCAACTAAAGTGCATTATGCGCCTAGCGACGATGCTGACGTGCTAAGTGCAAAGTGTGCCAACAAAACGCTACATTACGCCTCATAAGCCCATGAGCCCGAGTCCGAGTCCGAGTCCGAGTCCGAGTCGCTAAGCCCCTACGGGGCTTAGCTCCATTGGAAATGAATTTCCCAGGTTCAAAAAGCATGAATGCTTTTATTGTTGATTTAGCCTTTTTTCTATTAGAAAAATAACCCCACATGGCACACCCATGTGCACCTCCACACCTCATGTGCATCTCTAAAATAGAAAAGCTATTATATAGAGATACAACTCCTTTGGTCTAGCCGATGTGGGACTAAAATTCACTTAGAAAAAGACCAAACTCCAACAATCCCCCACATATCCCTATATATATATATGGGTATAAGTGTTCCTCACAGTAACTGTCCATCATGCATTAGGAGAGATGTCGCTTACGACTTGAATCTTCCCTTATGGGTCAAACAACAGACTATAATACAAGAATGGACTAAGCCTTGTATTCTGCATCATAGCTGAAATTCTTTCCACTCGCATAATGTAGTTACGTGTGCTTCTGGCTACACATTAAAGGCCATGTGCCTGCCTGGTTTCAGTATATACTTTTGGGCGTCTACAAGTTTACCCTCAAGAGACGGCCTGATATCTCTTTGTTTATACACTATAGGTGAGTTCATTATAAAGAGACATGGCATGAAGCGCTTTGCGCTTCCCTTGCGGTGCTACGCCGCTATGACATGGATTAAAGCCAAGGCATTACCCCTCTCTGGGAATCACCCCATATCTGGGAACCTTTGTAGTGTCATACTACTGTAGCATGAGGCAATTGCCTATTTGTAGTGCCAAACTACCCAGCATGAAGCCTTAGGCTCCTTTACGGTGTTACGCCACAACGACATGGCTTGCAAGGCCGAGGCTTTATCCCTAACCGGGTGCCTCATCGTGGTGTCGTGCCACTGTAATATAAGGAACTCCTCATTTTTGTAGTGCTGACTACACCCCTCTTTATTTTAACATACAGCATTAGGCTAACTGCCTATTTGCGGTGCTACGCCGCTGTGACTTAGCCTGCAAAGCCGAGGCTTTATCCTATTCCTGGGCAGCACCCTACATATAGGAACCTCATTATGGAGTCACCCCACTGTAGCATGGAGTTTCACTCCTTGTAGTGCGGCTCTACCGTGCTTCCTGTAAAGCACACCAGGCATTCACTCTGCCTGAGAACTCATTAAGGCAATTAAGCCAACCTTTCCACAGGAACCGTTTTCTGCAGAAAATAACAGTAGACAACAGTGGTTATAGGTCCATAACCTCTCCATGCCCAATAGAACATATACCCACCGTTCCTGATATTCTTCCGATTAGTGATCCTCCCTTGAACCAAAAGCTAGATGCCTAGTAGATAAATCTTTGAACTAATAGCATAAAACTTTATGGTAGGAATACAATAATACAATATCAGAATGCCTTCAAGCCCATTTTACAAGCTGTGTCATCGACCAGCTGGTGCTTGAGGCTCTTGGTGAACGGATCCGCCAGGTTCTCCTGACTCCGAACATCAATCACTGCAATAATACCTCTCTTGATAAGATCGTGTACTGCCCTGTGCTTCAACCATACAGTCCTCTTCTTCCCGTTGAAGAGTTCATTTGATGCCACCGCCGCAGTTGCCTGGTTGTTGCAGTATATCGGTATCACCGGTATTTGCGCCCCAACCACTGGAAGATCATACATGAGCTTCCGAAGCCATTCTGCTTCCTCGGCTACGGTATCAAGTGCAAAGAACTCAGATTCTATGGATGACCGCGAGAGCATAGTCTGCTTCTTCGATTTCCATGATATAGCAGCTCCACCCATTGTGAAAATGAATCCACCTGTGGACCTCTCGCTCTCCACCTCTGAGCACCAGCTGGCATCACCGAAGCCTTCCACTACCGGCGGATCTCCGCTGTAGTACAGTACATATGTCTGAGTCTTCTTGAGATATCTCATAACCCGTTTCACAGCTTTCCAGTATTCAGCACCTGGGTTGCTCATGAAACGACTCAGCATTTCCACGACGAAAGCTATGTCAGGCCTTGTGGCAGTAGTAGCATACATCAAACTTCCCATTACGCTTGCATACTCCAGCTGCCTGACGCTTTCCCCTGAATTAGGCTTCAGCTTCAGATCACACCTGTACGGCGTATCGATCCCTTGAAGATCCCGATACTCATAACGAGTGATCATTTTCTCAATATAATGAGACTGTGACAGCGCTAGTCCAGTGTCTGTCCGGATGATCTTGATCCCTAAGATCACATCAGCTTCCCCCAAGTCCTTCATACTGAACTTACTTGAGATGAATTTCTTGGTCTCCGTGACATAGCTAATATCCGTACCTAGGATAAGCATGTCGTCCACGTACAGACAAACGATCACACCTCTTCCATCAGCGAACTTTGTGTAAACACACTTGTCCGTATCGCTGACCATGTAGCCATTTGACCTTATAACTTTGTCAAATTTCTCATGCCACATCTTAGGAGCCTGTTTAAGACCGTACAAAGATTTCACCAACTTGTAGACTTTGTCTTCAAGACCCCTGATGACAAATTCCTCTGGCTGTTGCATGTAAATCTCTTCGGTCAGCTTACCATTTAGGAAAGCCGTATTCACATCCATCTGATGTATCGCCATCTTATGTATTGCTGCGAGAGCAATCAACATTCTGATGGTGGTCATCCGGGCTACTGGAGCATACGTGTCAAAATAGTCAATCCCCTGCTTCTGAGAAAACCCATTGGCTACCAACCTAGCCTTGAACTTGTCAATAGTTCCGTCTGCTTTCATCTTCTTCTTGAAGATCCATTTGCATCCGATGGGTTTCACTCCTTCAGGAAGATCAACCAATACCCAAGTGTTATTTGAGGTGATGGAATCAATTTTATTGTCAATCGCCTCCTTCCAGAAAACTGAGTCTCTGGTCTTCATCGCCTCATCATAGGTAAGCGGATCTGCTTCCACATGATAGGTGACAAAGTCACTTTCGAAGTCCTTCGGCCTCCTCACTCGTTTCGTTGACGGCTCAGCGAGATCTGGTTCAACCGTTGTTTCAACAACAACATCTTCTTGGACCACATCTTCATTGAAGACTTCAGTTTCCTGCGCACCCTCATTGTTCTCCGGTACATCCGTAAGAACAATATTCTTGTGCCTTGCAAATTTGTCTTCAAAATATTCTGCGTCGCGAGATTCAATGATATGATTTGACTCAATATCAAGAAATCTCCGAGCATCACTCTTCTAGGCATACCCCAACAAGATCGTCTTAGTAGTCCTTGTCCCAAGCTTCTGAATCTTCAGATCTGGAAGCTTGACATATGCCAGACACCCCTACACTCGAATGACATTCAAGTTAGGTCTGACCTTGAACCAGAGTTCATGAGGAGTAACGTCAGAAGTTGCATGAGGCACTCTATTTAGAATAAAAGTGGCCGTCAATGCAGCTTCTCCCCAGTAGCACTTAGAAAGACCAACAGTCAATAACAATGAGTTAATCATTTCTGTTAACGTTCTGTTCTTCCTCTCTGCTACTCCGTTTGATTGAGGACAGTACGGACCCGTAGTCTCATTGACAATTCCATGTTCTTTGCAGAATGATACGAATTCATGAGACCTGTACTCCCCACCTCGATCACTTCTTATCCTTTTGAGTTGTTGTCCAGTCTGCCGCTCAGCTTCGGCTCTGAACTCCTTGAACTTCTCGAATGCTTTGTCTTTAGCCTTCAGCAAATAGACGAACGCGTACTTTGAGAAGTCATCGATGAAGGTTATGAAATACTTCATCCCGGCCTTTGTGGAGAACTGTTTGAAGTCACAGATATCGGAGTGTACCAACTCCAGAAGATCTGTACTTCGATTAACCCGAGGAAAGGGTTTCCTTGTGATCTTTGTTTGAGCACAAACTTCACATTTCTCTACCTTACCCCCACATTTAGAGATAAGTCCTAGATTAGACATTCTGTTTATTCATTTACAATGAACATGTCCTAGCCTATTATGCCACAACTCAAGAGTATAAGCAGAAGGAGTGATTTTATTAATCACATTAATTACATTGGACTGATTTACAAGCTGAATTTTGAACATTCCTTCGGTATAAAAAGCTTTCTCAAAATATGTTTCCTTGATAGACATCACCATCTGGCCAGCATTGATGTCCATCCTGAGGCCTGTATTGCAGAGTAGGCCTCCCGAGATCAGGTTCTTGGCGATAGCAGGTACGTGCTTCACGCCTTGAAGCGTCAGAGACTTCCCCGAAGTCAGCTTCAACACCACCGTCCCGATCCCGAGCACTTCAGCTTGTGCCTGGTTCGCCATCATAACCACTTCAGAAGTAGGGGTGTAGGTGGTGAACCACTCCTTACTAGAGCAGACATGGCAGGATGCTCCAGTGTCTACCCACCAGTTAGAGTCAGTCCTTACCGCATCAACCTGTGCAATCATAGCAACAACGTCAGTGATCATAGATACCTTACTAGGCTCTTCTTGCTCTGATTGCTTGGTCTTTGCTTTGCATTCATTCTTTAAGTGGCCCTTCTTGCCACACTTAAAACAAGGCATCTGAGACTTTGCCTTCTTTCGCTTGAAGGAAGACCCCTTCACGTTCAGATTGTTAGGGTCCTTCTTCTTGCTGTAGGAAGCCGCCTGCTTTCCCCTTGGTTCCTTAGTATGAACCAAATTGGCGTTAGCCAATTGCTTGGACAGTGTGTCCACCTTCAGTTGAGTCCGCATCTGGTCCTCAACATAGATTTCTTGTAAGAGATCTTCAAGGCTGATCTCTAACTTCTTCCTATGCATGTTTGCATAGAACTTACTCCACCCAGCGGGAAGCTTTGAGACAATCCCTCCAACAACAAATTTGTCAGGGAGGGGCATCGCCTCGTCTTCCAACTTCTGTCGCAGCTTCAAAAATTCTTTTACCTGCGGCAGCATGGACTTCTCGTCCTCAAAGAGCCATTTGTGATATTTTTCAACCACAAATTTCTTGCTCCTGTTTTTGTCTTCTTCATACAGTTTCTCCAGAGACTCCCATATGTCTCTAGCAATTGGTTTCTTATTATAGGATTCTGCTAGAGAATCCTCCATAGCATTCAGGATAAGCAACCTGCAAATGCTATTCTCCCTTCTCCACTTGGCCTGAATTTTAGTAGCCGCAGCGATGGCAGCAGCAGACCCAGTATCTGGAATAGTAGGTTCCTCTTCAAGCAGCACGTGATCAACGTCTCTGAGTTGAAGAGTGAGATAAACCTTCCTCTTCAAGATTTGATAATGCTCTCCATCAAACTTTTCTAACTTACAGAAGTCAGTGTTGAGGAGTGAAGCATTAAAGTTTTCCATCATAGCAATAAAGCTTTGAGATTGTTATTGCCGGGGCACAATTTTTCGATAGAAAACTGAGAATATGAAACAATTGTAAAAACAATGTTCCAACGCAACACTTCTAGGAAGGTTGCACAAGTATAACGAAGATCGAAAAAGATATCGTTATGATATTACGAGAATCTAAAAAGATTTCGTAATCACAGCAGCGAAGAAGATGACAGGCGAAATATGGAAGATGGCCTGCTGGGGTGAATGATCACCGTTGCTCAAAGCTTTATTCGCCCTATACGAATAGCTTCCAGGAACCAGCAAGTTCGTCGAAGAACTTGGAACACTCCTGCTCTTCTGACTCCTCGGATGGACACGAACTCCCATGCAAAAGCAACGCTGGTGCGACGTCTTTCCTCTCTCTCGAAGGCTGCTGGAATTCGCAAGCAAATTTCGATCAGAACTGTGTTAAAGAACACGTCTGAATTCTCTGTTTACTTGTGCTAAAGAACACTTCGTAAACTTTCTGTGGTGGCTTCTCTTTCTATTCTGTGTATCAGCCTTGAGAGAGAGGATGCCTTATATAGGCCCTGCAGCAACTGGTCGGTTGCCACAAAGTTAGGGACTTGGTAATAACCACCCCGAACATGTAGCAACCGCCCAGAACATACAAACGCACGTTCTGCTGCCAACTGTGCACTTCCAGTGCACCTTGCACTCTGCGCGACAGAGCACGCACTGAACTGCACACACTGCGCGCACTGCGCACACTGCGTACGCAGCGCAACCAGCACAACCAGCGCAACCAGCGCAACCCGAGCAACCCGCACAACCCTGCACAACCAAGTACAACCCAGCGCACCCAAGCGCAACCTGAGTGCAACCTGGGCGCGCACCTGGGCAGCGCAACTGGGCTTACGCAACTGGGCAGCGCAACTGGGCTTGCACAACGTGGCAGTACAAGTGGCTCGCGCAACGAGCGCAACTAAAGCGCACTATGCGCCTAGCGACGATGCTGACGTGCTAAGTGCAAAGTGCGCCAACAAAATGCCATATTAAGCCTCATGAGCCCATGAGCCCGAGCCCGAGTCCGAGTCCGAGTTCGAGTCCGAGTCCGAGTCGCTAAGCCCCTACGGGTTTAGCTCCCATGGAAATGAATTTCCCAAGAGCAAAAAGCATGAATGCTTTTATTGTTAATTTAGCCTTTTTCCTATTAGAAAAATAATCCCACATGGTACACCCATGTGCACCTCCATACCACATGTGCATCTCTAAAATAGGAAAGCTATTATATAGAGATACAAGTCCTTTGGTCTAGCTGATGTGGGACTAAAATTCACTTAGAAAAAGACCAAACTCTAACACAAAAGAACCCTAATTAGAAAGGAATTCTAAGTATGAAAGAAGATCCAGGGAGAGGGAGCGATGCAGATTAAGCCTATGGTCGACTTTTTTACTCCATTGACAATCCGATGTGAAGATTGAAGAAAAGTTGCTAATTCTGGCTCACTAGCAGATTTGCAGCAAGTAGGCTCTGATAAGAAAACTATTCGATCCCTTGGAAAGCACATGTACTAGCTATTTTTAGCCATTCATATCGTAATAGCTATGTGCGCATAAGAATTGAAAATATACTGCTTTATGTTCTTATGCTCATAGAAAGCTCCTAGCACGTAGGTTTTTTGCAGAACGTGGGAATGAATGTAAACGCATATCATGGTCAGGCCGCCACTTAGCATCAGTTAATTGATACGTGCTCCATACAAAACATAATCATTCAGCCACGTATTGCTTCTACCACATAATGCTTTTGCTGCATAATGCTTCTGCCGCATAGTACCCTCACCGTATAACGCTAATAATATCCCGCTGTAAAGCATAAAGATTATGTTGGTGTAAGCACTGATGTATTCCACATAATCGTCGTCTGTACACATTACGAAGCGGCTTGACTTTTAATGAGGTGTCAGAGCGAGTCATGCGACTAGGACATATGTGTCCAAGTCCTTGCTGCATAGTGCCAAAATCTTTTGCCTTTGGGTGAAGCATGCCGCTTGGACTCTACAAAATGTCGCATAAGATGTTGCATGTGTCTGGAGAATCATTGTCTTCAGCGCATAGCATCTAGTGCATAGCCCATAGGCTTCTGTGTAAGATACGCTTTCTTTGGCATTCGGCGCCTAAAGAGATGCGCATAGTGTAGATTTCACGGAATCTAACTGTTGAAGAATGTCTTCTGTGCATAGTCATTATGTATATGGTCTTGAGAATTTTCATGCTTCTACACCTATGTTTTTGTTGTAAATTAGCAATAAAGAGTTATTTCTTATATATTATGTTGCTATTCAATTTCATTGTTTATCCGCTACAAAATTATCCAAAAGAAATATTTTACAAATGTACACAAACACGCCTTGTATAAATACAATTTAGGCTTGTACGATATTACGCCAAGTGACGACTTATTGGTTCGACAGAATCGGGGCATAACATAATGATATCAGAGCAGAACTTTACTTCCTTGGAGTTTTGTTTTAAATTTTTTTAAAAGACATTAGTTTTCTTGATTTGAAATCTTGATTTTTTTTGTTTACGAAATATGATGTTACATACAGTAAATCTATAATATTTTATAAAACTAATCAGAATTACTTTCTCTTATAGAAATGACAAAAACGAACAACCCGAGTAGCTCAAAGGCAATAACCACAACCAGCCAAATGGAGAGAATGTTGCGTATGAGGGTAGTGCCGAATTGATAATAATTTCTCCATAGAGATATTGACCAATAGTACCATGATAGCACCTAGTTTCTCTTAGAGAAATTGTAGTGCCCCGTTATGATAGGCGACGAACTATGTAATATTCTTACGGCTAGTCAGACTCGATCAAGAACTTAGATGGCTAGTCTGACTCAATCGCTGAGC
The DNA here is from genome assembly GCA_029216955.1 of Iris pallida. Taxonomy (NCBI): domain Eukaryota; kingdom Viridiplantae; phylum Streptophyta; class Magnoliopsida; order Asparagales; family Iridaceae; genus Iris; species Iris pallida. The sequence goes on along the minus strand of JANAVB010024399.1, from coordinate 20,457,463 downwards.
TTGGTATACAGTAACACTTTGTGGCATCAAATAAATCGATTTGGATGAATGTTACGAGAATCGATCCAATTAATGGAAAGACTTCTGTTTAATAAGTCCTAGATGCAGCAGACTGTGTCTCGACGAGTGAGCTCTATATACGAGTCCCTTCGTCGGGACCGGGCAGCTGTATGGTTTTTTTGAAGTTTTCGATACATGGTTTTGATGAATGTGTTTTAGCGTCAATTTTTGCATTCATTCTAAGAATTTCGAAACGAACGATTAAAGGACTTCTGATAAAATGTTGGTGCTATTGCAAGACCTCACGTGACTGAAGCTTGAACGTTACGAAGCGCTCTGACTCTCGGCACGATCGAATACCTGGTGGGTGGTTCAGCCCCTTTTTTCTATTCCTTCCCACAAATAAAATTCTTATTGTTCAAATCGACGACGCCAAGTTAAATGTATGCCAAATTTTAATATGAAAAACTCGGGATAAGTGTATAGATTTAGAGTAATTTACTCTAAAAATATAAGTTTCGCGCCAAAAAGCGAAAAGTCAAGGTTCTAGAAAAGAGAGAGACTATTTTATGAACTACAAAATATAATGAAACGTCGGTTGCGGCATATGGTGTCTCAAGAAATTTGGTGCCTACGAGACGCCAAATCAGAAAATACAGCTTTGAGGAAATGAACTCACGCATGAGTCAAAATGATAATGCGGCTTAATACTGTCCATGCTATGCAAATCTGTTTCATATATTAAACTGTTCACACATTTGCATGGTTATAGACAACTTATGCACAAGTTTGGTTTTCCTCAAAACGGTATCCGGGGCGCTGAAACTGAATCGACCTAGGAAAAATGAATAATCATGCTTCGGCATTGATGTATTGCAGGACCTTTAGTAAGGCTCGCAACCTATGCTGAACGGGTAGCGTCGCAATGTGTCACGCCCAGAACCAGAATACTAGCAAGTAGGGATGAACCAGGCCAGCTCCGTATACCAAAGTACTCCAATACTCCAAAATAGCGTATAAGCTGTATAGATGGGGTTGCTAATACAATCCAACAGGCATTCCTAGGTCAAGAATTCTAGATATCTCAGTCACAGACAGTAAATAATGTATAAGAAGTATGATCATCTGGAATATAAAATAGTAAAGCGTCCCAAACCATCGTATATCAATGATCATAAAGCTAGCAATACAGAATGAAGAACTAGCAAGAGTAATAGTCATACATGATAAGCTCTAGCTATAGTCTAGAATACGCACATCATGTCTAAACCCATAGGTTAAATGTCAAGTCCAAACACGAGCTAAACAAGTGTTCGGTAGTGAAAAGCCTCAAAAAGAATAATGTACATAACTAGTGGGCGAAAAGAAAAAACCCACTCAGGTACTCTGGTGCTCTGGGTAATCACCAACGAGTGGAAGGTACGGAAGATCCTCGGGCATCTCTACCATATCTGGCCAAACAAAACCAGTGGAGTCAGCCCCTAATAGCAAGTACCACAAAGGAAGCCAAACTATGAACTAAAACCAGCATGCAAATCATAGCAACTCTAATGTAAAGCAGTAAAAGCAGGACAAGAATAATGTAAAGGTACCACGAAAATATGAAAGAAAACTAGAAATATGTAAGGAAACAGCATGTGAACATATGAATATACAGGGTATGTAGCATGTGATGAAACCGAGCAAGTGGGACAAGTGGTAAGGACAAGCATACAAGACATGTAGTAAAATTAAGACTGTAGCAGAAATGATAGCATGTGAGAAAATAATATGAAGCTAATTACTGCAATAAGATAAACTGGGACAAGACTAGACTAAACAGGAATGGACTCCATCCATCAATCACAGCCAAACAATGAGTAAAGCTTGATACTTTAGCTAACTAGGGTTGTCACAATCTTAATTACTAACATATGCAAGTTTGAAAAATCCGATCCAGTTACCTGCCTTGCAGACTACCCAAATGATCCAAACCAAAAGAAAAACAAGTATAGCAGACACACTACAGTAAGATACATGTGTCCTAGGGAGGTGCCCTACTCGACGGTGTGCTGGAAGTGTGCTCATCATGACAGATAGCTCCAAATCCCTAGTATATATATATAAGACTATGAAACAAGGGGTGCAGGTAGCCGAAAAATTCTCACCTTCCAATGTTCTAGATAATCAAGCTAGTTGTATAATTTCTAACATTTTCATTCAGGATTCCTGGTGTGGCATTCCGCAGAATCCATCCTAGACATGCGACATGCAAGACTAGACAAGACAAGCAAGAATGTGCACTATAACAAGCCACAACAAGACATGACGATATCAAAACAGGCATCAAGACTGGTGTGCGCTACGATGAGCCACTAAGGTAACTGGACATGTACTGGAATCAAGAGTGCACCATGACAGGCCACTATCTAGTGAGCTAGGAAAGGACATGTACAAGAGTGCACCATGATGGGTCACTATCAAGTAAGTATTGAACATGGCATAGACTGTAAAGTATAATAAATCTGGGAGGACATAGCAATACATAGTGAGTATAGAAGAACATATGAACATAAGCTAGTGTCAAGGGTATATAGGGTGTACAATTATTCTCTAAGTATACAAGGTTCGTTGTAGCTAAAGAAAATATCAAGTTATTACGTTGGGTCGTCGCAAATTGGCCAAGTATAAAAAACCTACATGGAAGATCAAAGACCTTTCATGGGTGATTTGCATATGAACTCTAATTAAAGTAAGACATGAAGATTCTTGAAGCAAAGGAAAAGATCTACAACTTTTATGTTTTGAGTTTTTCAAGATTTTGGCCATAAAATAGCTAAAACGGGCAAAAACAGCCATTTACGCGAGGCGCACTGCGCGCGCAGGAAAAACTGTCCATGGCGTACAGGAGATCTGCCCACGACACACAAAAAAACTGCCCACTACGCATAGGTATGCGGCTGCGATGTGCGTGCAGACAAAATCGCCCATGGTGCACAGGACGTGCAAGCACGGCGCGCAGGCGCGCGGCACTGTTCATCATTCCCGCAGCATCGAAGGTGTGGGGAACCCATGAACACGAGAAATAGCATAACTTTTTCATACGAAGTCAAAATCAAGCAGTTCAAAAGCCAAAATTGGATAGAACTAAATTCCTCATAGCATGGAACCATTAGATTTCAGAAATAACAAACTTATAGAGATCAAAACCACGAAAATAAGAAAAGTCTTAAAACTTAGATCTATAAACATGTAACCATCAAAATCAAAAACTTCAAGCTCTAAAGAGACTTAGAATCATGCAAGAAAAAGAATCGAACAAACAAAAATAACAGCAAAATATTGTTCAAGATTTGGCAAGATGTACTTGCCTAGGTTAAGCTCCAAGCATAATCTTCTACTCCACCACCAAGAGGGGTACGAAACCACACTCTAGGCCTCAAGGCCATGCTTTCCTATGCTCTTGAGGAAGAAGAATGAAAGTGAAGAGGGAAGAAAGAAAGAGTGAAAATAGGAAGGAGAAAGAAAGTAGAAGGGTATATATAGAAGGAAGAATTAATCTTAACCGTTTGATGGTGATCCATGTCAAAATCAAAGTCAAACATGGCCATCCAAACAAAACCAAATATCCATTGGGTAATAGAGTGCATCTACACTATTCATAAAAAATACTATTTATCGAAATATTTGAAATCGAAAATATCTAAAATATAGAATAACTATCCGGGCGGTATGCCATCGATATACACTGGTATATTGGCGATATGTTGGTTAAAGAGAAAATCTATAAGTTGGATAAATTTTAAAGTATTCCGAAAACCAAAAAATACGAAATACACTGTATAATACGTATCCGTATATAAATATCGATACTGTGATACGAGTCTCACAACTTCTTCCCTTCTTAGAAAAAATCTGTCCTCAAAATTTTCTAAAGGAAAACAAAAGCAAGCGAGAAATTCAAGAAAATATGCTATCAGGATCAAGATAGGAAATTCATAAATCATGAAATCTAACTAGAGTAATGTACAAGAAATGTAAAAGCAATTTAAACACACAGAACAACAACATCATGAATTCTACAATCACATTCAAAAAGGTAAAATATAGATAAACGAATAAGTATACCTCACGAGTCAAATAGGTACGGGTAACGAGCTCGGATATCATCCTCGCCCTCCCAGGAAGACTCGCCCGATGAGTGATGATCCCAGGAAACACGAACTAATCGAATAGTCTGGTTCTTGAAAACATCTTCCTCTGATCCAAAATGGATACGGACCTCTCCTTATACGATAGGTCGGTACCAACGGCCATCTCGAATGATCTAGGATATAGCTTGAATCTAGAACATACCGACGCAACTGAGATACGTGAAATACGTCATGTACCTCGCATAGCGACGGTAGAAGAGCAAGATGATTGGGCAAAAGATATGTATCATATCGCCTTGCTCAAGAATATTGAACAACCTAATATATCTAGGACTAAGCTTTTCCCTTACGCCAAATCTAATGACACCACGGGTAGGCATAATCCAAGGGAATACATGGTCATCGATTGAGAACCCAAGAGAACACCATAGCTGAAAATCCCAAAGATGTTATCAGTCCTGAGCTACTCTGATTTCTGATCTGCCTGACTACTTCGACTGACTAAGTAATCAATTCTGGCCCAAGCATTTGTCTCTCTCTAATATCATCCCAAGTTAGCGACGATCTGCATCTCCTGCCATACAATATCTCGGGTGGTGCCATCCGAATACTTTCCTGGATGCTGTTGTTGTAAGAGAACTCTACCAAGTATAAGAGCTCCTCATAGGAACCTACTAAAGTCAAAAGTGTATGACCTAGACATATCGTACAAAGTTTGGATTGTACGCTTCGACTGATCATCTGTCTGAGGATGGTATGCTGAACTGAAACTCAAACGGGCACCCAACTAAAAACACTGCCAAAAATGAAAAGTGAACCTGGAATCCCGATCTGAGACTATGCTAACTGGCACCCCATGCAGTCTGACAATCTGCCTCATGTACAGCTCGGCCAACTGTTCTTTAGACTGACCACTCTAAAAGGGAGGAAAGTGGACAACCTTCGTGAGTCGATCCACTATAACCCAAATGGCATCTCTACCAGTCGAGGTTTTAGGAAGACCAGTCACAAATCTATAGTAATATGATCCCACTTCCACTTTGGAATTGGCAAAGGCTGAAGAAGTCCGATCGGCTTCTGATGCTCATCCTTAACCTGCTGGCAAACCAAGTACCGAAATAAAAATTGAGCTGTCTTCCCCTTCTATCATTCCACCAGAACTGCTGACAAATATCACGATATATGTCGTACTTCCTTGATGAAACTAAGTACTGAGAACTGTAGACCTCTGTCATAATCTCCTGTCGAATATCTCCACTCGGCACACAAAGGCAACTCCCAAATCGGAGTATCCCCTCATCATAAACGCATAACCCTGCTCTGTGTCCTGCCACATACTCTGTTCTGAGCTGCTAAAGCCTGGCATCCCCTGACTGAGCTGTTCTGATCCTCTCCATAATGGTAGACTGAACCTGCAAGCCTGCCATCATAGCTGCCTTACCAGGTAGCACTACCTCGATGCCCATCTCCTGCAGATCCTCCAGAAGGTGACGCTGCTCCATCAAGAAATAGACTCCGGGTCTCCTGCTCAAAGCGTCTGCAACGATGTTTGCCTTCCCTGGATGGTATAGAAGCTCAACATCAATATCTGACGTCAACTCTAGCTATCTCCTCTGCTGCATGCGCAATCCCTCTGGGTGAAAATCTTGACTCGATCCCTATACAGATAATGACTCTAACGTCTAGAGGACAAACACAACCACTGCTAACTCAGGATCATACGTCTGATAGTTCTTTTCATAGTCCAGACACATCTGGAGAACCACACGAAGATGCTTCCTGCACTCATTCTCAATCTGATAAGATCTAAATACTGCCTTGGATATATTTTGATTATGATCTAATGGTATTTGGACCGCAATTCAATCTTTGAAAATACAACTGCACTACTCAGCTGATCAAACAGACATCTATCCTTGGCAAAGGATACCTATACTTCACGATCACCGTGTCAAGCTAATGATAGTCATTAACCATACACGATGAACCATCCTTCTTCTTCTCAAAGGGCTGGAGTCCTAATGCAATCTACTAGCACGAATGAATCCCTTGATCCTAAGCTCCTCAATAGGCTGATACGGCACCAACAACTCTGAAGGGGAAATCCTGTAGACTCTCGCTGATACTGGCTCTGCTCCCGGAACTAAATCAATGTAATACTCAATCTCCCGAACTGGAGGCATACCCGAAAGCTCCTCGAGAAATACATCGAGAAACTCACAAACTACTCTGGGCATCTGCACCTCCTCGGCTACATCCATCCACATGACCATCGGTAAAGACTCTACCTCGTCTCTGGAGAATGAGAACTCCTCCTCATTCGGAACACGAGAGAAAACCTTACCAGCATGGCAATCTATCATAGCGTGTCGAGCACTCAACCAATCCATGCCTAGAACGACATCATAATCGTCTATAGGAAACTCTACCAGCCTAGCGGGAAACTGACTCATGCACACTATGGCTCTACACGAGGCATAAATTCGATCTACTCCCACGAGACGGTTACCAATAAGTATATTCAACCTTACAGGTAAAGACTCTGGCTCTAAACCAACACGTGTTGCAAATCATGCAGATATAAACGAATACGAAGCACCAGAATCAAATACTAAAATTGAATGAGAGGGAATTAGAATGGTAGCAGTAACCAACTCCCATGTTACTAATGCCTCCTCAAAGGAAATTGTGTAACCCCGGATATGACCTCTGGACATTGGATCCCTCTGCTGTCGACCTCTCCATCTCCGAACCTGAGATGAAGATTCTTGAAGCCATAAAGATTCTTGAAGCCAAGACGAAGATCTACAACTTTCATGTTCTGAGTTTTTCAAAATTTTGGCCATAAAATAGCTAAAACGGGCAAAAACAGCCATCTGTGTGAGGCACACTGCGTGCGCAGGAAAAACTGCCCACTACGTGCAGGAGATCTTCCCACGGCGCACATAAAAACTGCCTACTGTGCACAGGCGCGCGGCTGTGTTGCATGCAGACAAAATCGTCCACGGTGTGCAGGGTGCGTAAGCATGCGCAGGCACGCGGCAAGCAAATCGTATTACGCGAGCGGCAAGCGAAACGTATTATGCGTGTAGGAAAAATTGCCCACGGCTTGCGGAGCGCGCAAGCACGGTGCGCAGGCGCGCGGAACTGTTCATCGTCCCTGCAGCATCGAAGGTGTAGGAACCCATGAACACAAAAAATAGCATAACTTTTTCATACAAAATCGAAGTCAAGCGGTTCAAAAGCCAAAATTGGGTAGAACGAAATTCCTCACATCATGGAACCATTAGATTTTGAAAATAACAAACTTATAGAGATCAAAACCACGAAAACAAAAAAGTCTTAGAACTTAGATCTACAAACATGTAACCATCAAAATCAAAAACTTCAAGCTCTAAAGAGACTTAGAATCATGCAAGGATAAGAATCGAACAAACAAAAATGACAGCAAAATATTGTTTAAGATTTGGTAAGATGTACTTGCCTAGGTTAAGCTCCAAACCTAATCTTCTACTCCACCACCAAGAGGGGTACGAAATCACACTCTAGGCCTCAAGGCCAAGCTTTCCTATGCTCTTGAGGAAGAAGAATGAAAGTGAAGAGGGGAGGAAGAAAGAGTGAAAAGAGGAAGGAGAGAGAAAGTAGAAGGGTATATATAGAAGGGGGAATTAATCTTAACCGTTGGATAGTGATCCATGTCAAAATCTAAGTCAAACATGGCCATCCAAACAAAACCAAATATCCATTGGGTATAGAGTGCATCTATACTATTCATGAAAAATACTATTCATCAAAATATCTGAAATCAAAAATATCTAAAATATAGAATATCTATCCGGGCGGTATGCCATCGATATACACTAGTATATTGGCGATATGCCGGTCAAGAAGAAAATCTATAATTTGAAAAAAATTTAAAGCGTTCCGAAAACCAGAAAAATACAAAATATACTATAAAATACGTATCCGTATATAAATATCGATACTGTGAGATGAGTCTCACATAGTGCCAATTAGAATAGTCCCAAGTGGCGTGTAACACAAATGACCACACATATAAGATAGTAGCAAGCTCATCTATTGTTCTGTGTAGGTGGTAAATATTATCACTTTTTCATGCAAGGATGAGCACGACCGTGGTAAAAATTAAAGTTAATATGCTATGTTTTACTGTATTCTTTTACTATTCTAGAAGGTAATCGATTTAAACTGAATTCATCTAGTTCTAAATAGCAAAAAAACTTTGAATGCATGCCTACCTTAATAATCAGAGTCGATTTAGACGAGTGGGTTCGTCCCGCTTACTAGTGCATTCCTAAGTGTACTAATCCCCCAACCCCATAGGTGACGAGTACTCTGGAGGTGCACGGTGCTAGGCCAATGCTGAAGTTTGAGGAGGCATTTTAAAGCTCTTCCTATTTTGAAGTATTTTGAAGCCATTTCATCGAAGGCTTTCAATATATAAAAGGGTGTGAATGTATGGAACGACAAGTATTAGTTCATGCAGCTTATCGAGTATTTTCTTTTGTTTCAATCAATTTAGCCATAACGACATATCCAATATAATTACGACTTGTACTTAGTTGCAAGCTATCACTGGAAGAATATTTCTATCTTTCTATACTGCGTGTTCAATTCTCTGTAATTTTTAAAGTTTCAACTTGATGTTTAAAATGAATGTATCAAATGTAATGTTCTTGCCATGTATGAGTGCAACTCCAGAGTCGTATGGCATCACGTCCAACAAGGACGATCGATTTGACATAAATCGATGCGAGGACGAACGGCTTGTCGAATCGGGCAAATTGGTATCAGAGCTCGGTTCATATTCCTCAAATTTTCAAAAAAATTCATTTGGATGATGGTTGCGATTACTCGATTGAATGCTTTTCGACATGCTGCATTAAATAATAGTTCCATACAGGTAAGCCCATAAATATTTTAAAATACTAACGAGTTTACTCTGTTTTGTAGAGATGACTAAGAAAAATAATCTCGCCACAACAACCAACACTGTGAATGTTTTGGCTAGTTTGGAGGGCACTAGTCCTTGCGAGACTACGATGGAGAGAATGTTGTGCCTGATGGAGGTACAGCAGCAACAACTTCAAGCACAGATCCAAGCCCAATTTGGTGCACAACAGAAGTAGATGAATGCCCTGACGTGGATCGTAAGCACTGAAGTACAGGTAGGCAACTCTAGAGGGGGGTGAATAGAGTTTATGACAATAATAGCCAATTAAAAATTAAACTCTTTCACTAACAATAAATAATCAGAGTAAATGCGAAAATTATAAAGAGCAAGAGAGCATACGCAAACACAGCCGATTTTAACCTAGTTTCCCTCGTGGAGGACTAGTCCAGGCCTGAGAACTCTAGCTCAAGACTGAAATCCAATATTTGTGAAATAAGATTACAACCACGTGCCTTTTTACAGAAGAGCACGCCAAACTTCTTTCAATGATCGCTATGGCAAAACTTGGACTTTTCCAAACGACTTATAACTTCTTGCACTTCAAACTTCTAGCTGAATCGTACCGAGCAACTTGGACGGTTGGGAAGTTTGAATTGTAAGAGGGATGAGAAGGTAAAGCTCTTTAATATGTAGGCTATATAAGAGAAGATGAGAAGATTGGATGGTTTTGAAATGAGAAAATTCAAGGCCTATTTATAGGGTTCGGGGTAGGCAGAATTCGGCAGAATTTTGTGTCTAGAATTCAAATTTTTGGCCATTGGACAACTAGCAGTGATCAAGCCCTAAAAATTAGCTTCCTGTAATTTAGGGGCAGAGTTCGGCCCGAACTCTGTCTCCTATGGACAGAAAGTTCTTAATGGGCTTCTGGATGAATGGGCCGATTTGGACATTGGCTAAGAAAACCTATAAGGCTATGTCTAGCCCAAAGTTGCTCAGTAAAACCCAACGTACATTATCCTATACTCAAAAACAGTAAAATGTACAGACTCCAGAATACACAAAGTAGTAAATCTTCATGCAGCTGTAGTCTTGAACCGATGAGCTGAGTTGATTGATTTCGAGCTTGATGTGTCAAATTGGACTATGACAAATATTATTTTGTTAATTGTCAAGATTAGGTTGACTGTGATCCGGTTTGGGTCAACAATCTCTCCCATTTTGATAATTGACAAAACATGATATTTGTATGTCTCAATATTCAAACCTGGACACATTATGGTTCCCCCGTACTTGAACAAATTTGCTCTCCCGTAAACTGATATTTCCTGTGACAAATTCTCATCCAAGTATACATAATTCATAGTGCTAAGGTAAATATCAAGTGATCTCTCCCTTTTGACAAAAATCAAAATGAAGACCAATATAGAGAAGCAATATAGAGACCATCCACATAAAAGATAATATGCTAACAGCAGTTTTGATCAAGTCTAAACAGAGCCATAGAGTTAAACGAAGCTAATAAAAACATAAAAGCATAATCAAAAGAAACATAGTGCCAAAATAAAAAATAGTCCTAAGCATCAGTGACAATACAAAAGCCATATCCATCATGGAGCATGTGAAGGCCCCGCACCATCGGAACCAATACGACGGGGATCAACAAATGCAGAGGTCGGATCAAGGTAGTGACGAACCCAAGAATCGTCAATGCGATAACCGTCGCGGGACGGATCACGCATCATTGGAATCGGCATCGTCGGATGGGAGGCCATGGAGTACTGAATGTCATGGATGGAGTTGCTGAGCACACTCATCTGCAGTGTGGTGCGATAGTCCATCTGCGTCCAGCGGTCATCCATCTCAGCCCAGCGTTCGTCCTCCAAACGGAAGCGATCGCGAAGCATAGTCTGAATAGAGTCAAGTGTAGCAGTGGACTCGGGAGCAGGGGAATCAAGAGCAACAAAGGGTGCAGGAGAGTCAGGCTCCTCAGCAGCATCAGACTCAGAGGAGGACGTAGCAGCAACTGTTCTCCGTGCCTTGGTCAGATAAGCAGGAGGGGACAAGGACTGACACTGATCTAATGGGACATAAAAGGCGTGAAAGATCATAGGAAGATACATGGTATAAACCAAGGACATTGGTTTAGGCCTAGCACGAATCATCCAATCCATCATCGTGCGAGGAAAGTTAAAAGGGATGCAAAAATGCAGAAAGAAAAGAGCAGTGATCTCAAAGTAAGTGACTTCATCAATCGATCCAGCTTTCGGCAAGACCGAAGAAAAGATAATGCGATGAAGTTCGTAAAAGTGATTATTGAGATGTTTAGCCTTAAGTTTTCGAGGTTGGGTATTCGGAGAGCAAAGATCATCCTTGAAACTTTCCAAAGTGGTCTCACCGGGGAAGAAAAAATCCCGGGCATCATCAAGCCGTTCCCAAGTATTAGGGTCGGGCATACCAAGAAGATCGGCTAACTCAAAATCATCAAATGATATGTCTATACCGGCGACACATGAGTAGATGCGGTCGCGGTCATAAGTCATGTTGCAATAAAACATTTGAATGGCATTCACATAGATAGGTTCACAAGTTGCAACAAGTTTATCGAGACACAAGTCACGAAAGTTAGGAAGATAGTCGAAAAACATCGTGAACTTAATAGGGTGTCCGGCAAATACACTACGATGACGAAAGTCGGCGAACCAAGCATTAGAAGCATCTAACGACACAAAAATACGATCATCGTATGTGTCAGAATTGAGGGGTGGAGGTGGGTTGAAAAGAGGGTGTATCATATTAGGAGGAAGAGGAATAGGTTGTGGGATTGGTTGAGGTTGTGGTGGAGGATTGGGTGGAGGATTAGTAGAGGATTCACCTATACTTCTCCTTGGTCTCTTCCCTCTACCAAGCAACCTAGGTGCCATGAGAAAAGAAATGGAGATAAAGGGAAGAAAAAGAAAATATACCTCAAAAAGAGACCCAAGATGGAAGAGAATGAGCCCAAGAATGATCTCCTTGAGTTTGGAGAGAGATTTCCCAAGGAATGGAGACTTCTAGGGTTAGGGTTTTGAAAGAAATATGTTTGAAGAGGTTTGGAGAAGACAATGGAGGGGAGAAAGAGAGAGAGACAATCCCGAGTTTAAGAGGAGTTGGTCGGCTGGTCGGGTCAAATATGAGCCGTTGGATCATAAACAGATGAACGGCTGAGAGCAACCCGAGGTTCTAGAACAAGGAGGCCAAATTCGGCCCGAACTCTGTGTGGGGGCAGAGTTCGGCCCGAGCTCTGGTCTCTTGGGCCAGAACTTCAAGCAGAAGTACAATATGAAATTTTTTTTGGAAATTCAATGAAGTTAGAAATTTTAAATGGGGCAGGCTATAAAACAAATTAACCATATAATAAATAAGGAGTTATGACATAAATCAATATGGTGAAACTGCCATGGGGTAGCTGCAGGGGTCGGATCCCAGCTTGCGGTAGTCCGAAGACTAGTGCACCGTGTCGCTTAGGCTTTTACGCCTTGTTGTCAGAAGGAACCTTTCGGCTTGTACCCATAGCAAAGTCAGCATAGAGAGGGGTAACATAATCGAAATTTATGCAGGCCAATTTAATGAATAACCGTTTCATCTAAAATTTCTAATTCACGACAAAGAAAATTGAATCGCTCCTCGGATAGTGGTTTTATAAAGAAATTGGCCAACTGATGATCAGTGTCAATAAATTCTAAATTGATAGTGCCATTCTGTTGATGATCACGCAAAAAGTGGTGACGAATTTCAATGTGTTTCGTACGTGAGTGACATATGGGGTTCTTAGTAAGGTTGATAGCACTAGTGTTATCACAGAATATAGGAATGTGCATAAAAGATAGGTTGTAGTCTGCAAGGGTTTGCTTCATCCACAGAATTTATGCACAACAACGACCAGCTGCGATATATTCAGCTTCTGTTGTGGATAGTGCGACAGAATTCTGCTTCTTGCTAAACCAAGAGACTAGAGCCTTGCCTAATAAATAATACGTGCCGCTAGTACTTTTACGGTCGACTTTGCATCCGGCAAAATCAGCATCGGAGTAACCAATAAGGTCAAAAGATGTTGATTTGGGATACCATAAGCCCACTGTAACCGTACCCTTAAGGTATCGAAAGATACGCTTAACGGTGGACATGTGTGATTCCTTAGGATTAGCTTGATAGCGAGCACACAGGCAAACACTAAACATAATATCAGGGCGACTAACAGTTAAATAAAGTAGACTGCCTTTCATACCTCGATACTTACGTTGATCAACAGGTTTGCCGCTTTCATCTGGTTCTAGTTTGGTTGTAGTAGCCATTGGAGTGCCAATTGGTTTGACGTTGTCAAGATCAAACTTCTTCAGCATATCCTTTGTATATTTTGACTGATAGATGAAAGTTCCATGCGATGTTTGCTTGACTTGCAGTCCAAGGAAGTAATTGAGCTCCCCCATCATGCTCATCTCAAACTCGTTCTGCATACACTTAGCAAAATCTTGACAGAGAGTTTCATCAGTAGAACCGAATATGATATTATCAACATAAATTTATACTAAAAGAATAGTGTCTTTGAAAGATTTTATAAAGAGTGGAGTGTTAATTTTCCCTTTGGAGAAACCTTTGTCTAATAAGAAAGTACTTAGGCGTTCATACCAAGCTTAGGGAGCTTGTTTGAGGCCGTAAAGTGCTTTCTTCAGTTTGAAAACATGGTCGGGAAATTTGTGATTTTCAAAGCCAGGGAGTTGTTTTACAAAAACTTTCTCCTTAATAAAACCATTCAAAAAGGCACTTTTGACATCCATTTGAAAAGTTTAAAATTTTGAAAGTTGGCAAATGCACAAAGCATCCGAATGGATTCCAGTCTTACAACAGGAGCATATGTCTCATCGTACTCGATACCTTCCTCTTGGTTGTATCCTTAAGCTACTAGACGAGCTTTGTTGCGTGTAACTGATCCATCTTCATTTACTTTGTTGCGAAAAACCCATTTCGTACCAATAATAGAATGATTAGTTGGCCTAGGAACAAGTTTCCAGACCTGGCTCTCGAATTGGTTAAGTTCTTCTTGCATGGCGGAAATCCAAAACTCATCATTAAAAGCTTCTAAAACATTTTTAGGCTCAATTTGTGAGATGAAGACAGTGCTAGCAGTGGAGTCTCTTAACGATGATCGAGTAGTTACTCCGCTTGATACCTTACCTATTACCAAGTTTTCTGGATGTGACGGCTTAAATGCAAATTTCTTCGGCAAGCCCTCCAGAGAGTTGGTTTCAGGGGTGATATTTATCGGCGTAGAAGTTGATGGCTCAACATCATCGTCAGGAGTAGCTGCTGTACTATTATCCTTATCAAAAGTCACATTAGTAGACTCTTCTACAATCAATGAGCGTTTATTGAACACTCTATATCCCTTGCTCTTGGCAGCATAGCCAAGAAAAATACCATCGTCAGCTTTGGCATCAAATTTGCCTAAGTTGTCTTTGGTGTTAAGGATAAAATATCGACAACCAAACACTCTAAAATATGAAACATTTGGAGTTCTTCCAAACCAAAGCTGATAGGGTATTTTCTTCGTAATAGGTCGAATAAGCACCCTATTTAAAATATGGCACGTCGTACTGACAGCTTCAGCCCAAAAATATTTTGGAAGTGAAAATTTATTCAACATGACTCTAGCCATATCGCCAAGAGTCCTATTCTTCCGCTCCACAACACCATTTTGTTAAGGAGTTCTAGGACAAGAAAACTCATGATTAAAACTATTTGAATCACAAAACTTTTCAAAATTAGAATTTTCGAATTTGCCTCCATGATCACTTCGAATTTGAGTAAGCATGTAGCCCTTTTCGTTTTGAACCTTTTTAGCAAAAATTTTGAAAACAGAAATAGCATCGCTTTTGTTTGAAAGAAAGAAAATCCAAGTGAACCTAGAAAAGTCATCTACTATAACAAAAGCATAGAGTTTTCCACCAAGACTGGCTACTCTACTAGGACCAAATAAGTCCATGTGCAGTAATTGCAAGGGTCGAGTAGTACTTACAGTATTTATGGAATGAAATGAAGATTTGGTTGCCTTATTCAGTTCACATTCGGCACATACCGTGTCCTTTTTACATGTGATGTCGGACAAACCTCTTACTAGCTTCTTTGTCGATAGCCTGGATATAGTATCCATATTGGCATGACCAAGACGCTGGTGCCATAATAATCTTTCATCCTTGTGGGCGTAGAGGCATCTTTCTGTACTGTTAGTATTTCCAGATAGATAGAAAATGTATATGTTATCCTCTCTTATCCCTTCAAAAGCGATGTCTCTCGTTGACCTATCATAAATATAGCATTTATTTTGTCCAACGTTAATATCATATCCATGATCAGCAAGGTGACTTATACTGAGCAGGTTATGCTTTAACTCGGTCACTAGGCAGACATCCTTTATTACAGGAGAGGGAGGATGACCAATAGTACCATTACCTATGATGTACCCTTTTAGGTTGTTACCGAAGGATACATATCCTTCCCTCTTCATTGATAGTGATGCAAAAAGATTTGCGTCTCCCGTCATATGTCGCGAGCATCCACTATCGTGAATCCACTTGCTTTTAGTTGAGGGAGGAAGGTCCACCTACATTAAGAGTGGATGTGACCGTTGGTAGCCAAGTTCTTATGGGTCCTGAAATATTAGTCTTTGGCACCCATGCATATAGATTTATATCTACTAATCTCCTAATTCTACATTGTGGAGAGATGTGTCCATGTAATCCAGAGTAGGTGCAAGTAGCATGCCCATTTGTGTTGGAAGCAGGTTGATAATGATGTTTATATGCAGCATGGTGAGATTTGTGTGGAACAGCAGGATAGTGACTATACGTGGCAGTAGGATGATGGTTATGTCTATATGCAGCATAGTGATAGTTATGTCTATGTGCAGTATGGTAATGATTAGTAGGACTGTGTGTAGCAGTAGAATGATAGTTATGAGAATAATATCTACATGCACGTGGTTTATAAGCTGTATGGGAATACGTGTACATGTAAGCATGTTTACGTGCTGCGTGTGGGTGGCGTGTTTGACTATTTTGAGTAGTCTTGTGCTTTGTGTATGTCTTATGTGATTGGGTTTGAGGTTGAGCAACCTGTTTTCCCAATCTAATCTCTAATTTCTTAGAGGCAGCATGTAGTTCATTATACTTAGCATTTAAACCATCAATTTTAGCAATAGAGATCTTGTGTCTATTCTTTTCTTCAGCAAGCTCAGTGTTGAGTGCTATGATCTCACGTGTTTGCTTTTCAACAAGTGCTTCGCATCATATAGGCTTAGCTTAAGCTTGGACACCTCATTAGTGACTTCCGTGGGTGGAGTGTCTCTAACATTATCAAGCAAGGAAGAAAGGTTTTGAATCTCTATTTCATACCTTTTGATCTTCTCCTTGGCATGCTCATATTTATTAATGACTTTCTTGTGGTCATTTAGTAAATCATTAAACGCATCGCCAAGTTCATCAAAAGTGAAGTCATCGAGAGTTTCGCTAGTTACCTTATCGGATGTTGCCATTAGGCAGACATTAGCGGTGTCTTGAGGAGAGTTATTTTCTTCTTCGGAATCACTTGCTTTACTTTCATGCCAAATGCTAGTGTTGGCATATTTCCTTGAAGAGGACTTCTTGTAGGGCTTCTCATATCGGTTGCCTTTCTTTACGAATGGACAGTCTTTTTGGACGTGTCCAGTCTTCTTGCAGCCGTAGCACGTTGGTTCTTCCTCGTCATCTTCTTGTTGTTCCTTCTTTCTTCGATTGAAACGAAGGAACTTCTTGAAGTTGCAGACTAGAAGAGCTTGATCATCACCTTCAGAATTATCGTCATCAGTTTCTTCTGGATCAGCCCTTCGACGATGAGCTTTTAGGGCAATCTCTTTTGCCTTTGGAGCAGGTTCTTCGAAGTCTTTGAGGTCAAGCTCGTGGGTTATCAGCTTTCCCATCAAAGTCTCCATAGACATTGTGGTGAGATCATTGCCTTCTATAATAGCAGTTACCTTAGGGTTCCAAATCTTCGGTAGCCCCCTAAGTAACTTGTAGATCTTCTCATAATTTGTATATTGTTTGCCAAGGGATGATAAAGGGTTGATGATGTCAAGAAACCTTGTAAACATTTGCGTGATCGTCTCATTAGGCTTCATCTTGAACGCCTCGTATTCTTGAGTGAGACGACTAATTTTCGACTCCTTGACTTGGGTAGTTCCTTCATGCGTCATTTCTAGAAGTTTCCATACTTCGTGCGAGGTGGTGCATGTCAAAACCCTGTTAAACTCGTTCCTGTCTATTGCACAAAACAAAGAATTAATAGCTCTCGCGTCTAGACTTGCCTGTTTCTTTTCCTCGTCGGAATATTTGTCGTTGGATTTCTCGACGAGATCTCCATTGACAACTATTCTGACGGGATTTTTGTAACCATCGGTGACAATGGTCCACAGGTCGAAGTCTAGAGACTTGAGATAGAAACTCATCCTTGTTTTCCAATAGGTGTGGTTTGTTCCATCAAATAGGGGTTGCCTATGAGTAGACTGACCTTCACCATGATTGGAAAACATGGGTTATGTGGTTGCTATGGATCAGCTCTAGGATGTTAGTCCTTGTTGAGAGAACAGAGCTGTGATGCCAATTGAAGTACAGGTAGGCAACTCTAGAGAGGGTGAATAGAGTTTATGACAATAATAGCCAATTAAAAAATTAAACTCTTTCACTAACAATAAATAATCAGAGTAAATGCGGAAATTATAAAGGATAAGAGAGCATACGCAAACACAGCTGATTTTAACCTGATTTCCCTCGTGGAGGACTAGTCCAGGCATGAGAACTCTAACTCAGGATTGAAATCTACTATTTGTGAAATATGGTCACAACCACGTGTCTTTTTACAGAAGAGCACACCAAACTTCTTTCAATGATCGCTGTGGCAAAACTTGGACTTTTTCAAGCGACTTACAACTTCTTGCACTTCAAACTTCTAGCTGAATCGTACCGAGCAACTTGGACGATTGGGAAGTTTGAATGCTAAGTGGGATGGAAAGGTAAAGCTCTTTAATATGTAGGCTATATAAGAGAAGAAGAAGAGAAGATTGGATGGTTTTGAAATGAGAAAATTCAAGGCCTATTTATAGGGTTCGGGGTAGGCAGAATTTGGCCAGAATTCTGTGTCTAGAATTCAAATTTTTGGCCGTTGGACAACTAGCAGTGATCAAGCCCTAAAAATCAGCTTCCTGTAATTTAGGGGGAAGAGTTCGGCCCGAACTCTGTGTGGAGGCAGAGTTCGACCCGAACTCTGTGTGGAGGCAGAGTTCGACCCGAACTCTGTCTCCTATGGACAGAAAGTTCTTAATGGGCTTCCGGATGAATGGGCTGATTTGGATATTGGCTAAGAAAACTTATAAGGCTATGTCTAGCCCAAAGTTGCTCAGTAAAACCCAATGTACATTATCCTATACTCAAAAACAGTAAAATGTACAGACTCCAGAATACACAAAGTAGTAAATCTTCAGGCAGCTGTAGTCTTGAACCGATGAGCTGAGTTGATTGATTTCAAGCTTGATGTGTCAAATTGGACTATGACAAATATTGTTTTATTAATTGTCAAGATTAGGTTGACTGTGATCCGATTTGGGTCACCGGCCAACACCACTACAACGATCTTGGCATCTGAAGAGGGGGAAGAAGTCCAAGAATAAGTTCAGCGACAAACGATGAACTCTTCTTTCTTGTTCAAAGCAAGTGAGTTCCGCAAGATGAACCCGCCAAAGTCCAACGGCCGAGCGGAGCCCGATGTGATCATAGAATGGCTAGCAGAAATCGAGGGCCTGTTTAATCTTTTCAGCATTAAAGGGTCCAAGTGAGTTGCATGTGCGATACTACAGCTGCAATTGAGGGTCTACGACTAGTGGGCGACAAAAAAAAAGGATATCTACAAAATTGACCCCGATACCAAGATTTCCTGGAAAATGTTCAAAGAAGCCTTTCTTGAGCGGTATGTTCCTCGCGTCGTCCGTCGACAAAAAAGAAAATGTGTTCATGATGTTAAGACAAGGCAATATGTCAATTGACGATTATGACTCAAACTTTTCAAGGTTCGTAAAATTTGTCGACGTCTTCCTGCCAAACAAAGAAGCCCGGTACGAACGCTTTGAACAGGGCCTGAATGATGAACTGCATAGAGACATCATGAACCAAAATTGCTAAACTTACCGCAAGTCATACGATGCTACTCTTGATAGCGAACGAATCTTTGGTCGTATGTCGCAACGAGCCATGCCAGTTGTCCGTAATAATTTCAACAAGCCTTCTAACGATGCCAGAGGATCAGGAGTGTCAAAACGTCCAAACACATTCGATAACAGGGGCAATGGTAAAGTACATTATAACAAATGTGGTAGGCGTGGGTACCTGACAATTGATTGTGTTACGAGAACTTGCTACAGGTGTGGCGAGATGGGCCACCTGAGTAACTACTGTCAGATGGGGACGCCAAATCAATATCCACCGAGGAATGTTCTAAACCAAAATCCTCCAAAGAACTTCCCAAATCAGAATAGAGCGACTCCATCGCATGGCACAAATACAGTGCCAATGAACCTGCCAAATCAACGCCACGGGGCGCAAGCCGAGTCTATATACTGACTCGAGATGAAGCATTCGCTTCCAATACAGTTGTAACAGGTATACTCTATAAAAATATACCTGCTCGAGTGTTATTTAATTCGGGTGCAACGTATAGTTTTATATCTGCAGATTTTTTAAAGAAAATAAATTAGCCATGAAATTGCTAGATATGAATATTAGCGTTAGCACTCCATCAGGAGTCGATATGCCTACAAATGTTATTGTAGGGATGGCCACATTTGCGTCGGAGGCAGAAATCTATCCTTGGATGTCATCGTCTTAGACATCAAGCAATATGACATAATCCTGGATATGGATTGGTTGGGCGCTTGCCACACAATGATAGAGAGTACGGAGAAGAGAGTTGTATTTCGCCTTTCTGGCGAGACAGAGTTCTTATATTCGTGCGATACAGTATCGAAGACGGTCATGGTGGTATCGACAATTTTGACGAGACATATGTTACATTCCAACTGTGCATGATACTTGGCATCAGTTTAAGATATGAGGAAGGATATTACAGACATAATGCAGTCTGATGTTGTGATAGATTTCCTCGACGTTTTTCCAGACGAAATGCCCGGAATGTCGTCGGATCGAGAAATAGAATTCATCATCGACACCTTCCCAAATACACGACCGATATCAAAAGTGCCTTACAAGAATGGCCCTAGAAGAACTGAAAGAGCTAAAGGTGTAACTACAATAGTTGATAGACCATGGATTTATTCGCCTAGCGTCTCTCGTGGGGAGCTTCCGTACTGTTTGTTAAAAAGAAAGATGGACTGATGCGACTTTGCATCGATTATCGAGAACTCAACAAGGCCACCGTACGGGACAAGTATCCATTGCCAGGAATCGACGACTTGTATCATCAGCTACAAGGTTCGGCAATATTTTCAAAAAATGATCTTTGTTCAGGCTACCACCAGTTGAAGACCAAACACGATAACGTATCGAAGTCTGCCTTTCATATTCGATACAGATATTATAAATTTCTAGTCATACCGTTCGGTCTAACAAATGCCCCAACTGCTTTCATGGATTTGATGAATCGAGTCTTCTGACCCCTAATAGACAAATTTGTAGTCATATTCATCAACGATATCATTATTTATTCGAAGAATCAGGAAGAGCACACAGAGCACTTGAAGACGGTGCTGCAGACGCTGCATGAACACAAATTATATGCAAAGTAGAGTAAATATGAGTTCTGGATGAGTAGCATGACATTCCTCAGGCACGTTATCTCCGTTGAAGGTGTTGCAGTTGACCTGAAGAAAATTAAAATGGTGGTAGATTGGAAACGACCTACCTTGGCTAGCGACATTCGAAGTTTTTTGGGCTCGACGGGCTACTACCGAAGATTTGTACGAAAATTTTCCAAATTAACATCGCCTTTGACTCGCCTCAACGAAAAAGGAGTCATATTCAAATGGAGTGACGACTGTAAAACTAGCTTTCAAGCATTCAAGCAATGGCTCGTCTCAGCTCCAATCCTTGCACTTTTGGATAGTCCAGAAGGGTTTCAGATATTCAACGACGCATTGGGAACTGGCCTAGGGTGCTTGCTCATGCAATGAGACAAAGTCATCTCCTATGCTTTGAGGCAGTTAAAGCAGCACGAGAAGAATTATCCTACGTATAATTTTAAATTAGCGACAATTGTGTTTACATTAAAACTCTGGCGACACTACCTCTATGGTGTAGCTTGTAAAATCAACACGGATCACAAGAGCCACAAATACTTATTCATCCAACGAGAACTTAACTTGAGGCATCAGCGTTGGCTCGAACTAATATAAGACTATGAGATAACAATCGAGTTTATGCCGGGTAAGGAAAATATCGTAGCAGATGCGCTGAGCATAATATTTATGGGGCACTGTAGAAGCATGGAAAATATTGCTTTTAGTCCCACATCGGAAAGGAGAAAAAGAAAAGGCTCACTCCATTCTATAAATAGAGCCCCCTTGCCTCCTTTGAAAAGGGCACCAACTTCTCTTCCTTCCTTCCAACTTAGGACTCTTCCTACTATGCACCTTCGGGTGCTAAGTCGAAGAAGTCTAGGGCAGCGCGGGCTCGTCGAGTTCAGACAGCTGTCCTAACCTCTGACCATCAGAGCGTCCCGCTACGCGGGCCTCTAATGGAAAGTTGTACAGAACCGCCCTTGTCCAGCCCCCGGCAGCAAACGGATATGGTGGTTCTCAAGAGTCACCCAACAATGATCAAGGGCAAGTACTTTTACTAGTCCCGCATCGGGGAGCGAACAGGATACTTATGCACTCGTGTGCTCGAGATACCTGGGTCCACAAAAGCGAGTGCAAAGGTTGATCGAGATGTCCTTGACTGGCGAGATGTGATCCTTCACAAGCACAAGGAAAGAAGGGGAGTCTCATGCGACTGAAAACCCAGAAAACTCCATGCGGCCCATGGGGATTTTATGCGGCTCAAAATCCAGAATGCTTCATGCGGCTCAGAAAGCTTCATGAGGCCCAACGGCAGCAGGGGGGCCTTATGCGGCCCAAAATCAACAGGAAAGTCCAAGCGGCCCAAAAATAGAAGGAGTCTCATGCGGCTCATAAGTCCTTCTGGATCCCCATGCGGCTCAGAAGTCCATGCGGCTCAAGGATCCATACGGCTCAGAAAAGAAGCTACGTGGCCTTCAACAGTTCTTCGCTACATTCAGCTGTATTTAATGCCCTGACGGCCGCTCTGACAAATAACATCTATGACAGCTCTGACATAAGGACGTAATAATGACTCTGACATGGTGGCGTGATCCTAGAAAAGGGGAGAAAATCTCCTTACAGCTGGCAAAATCCACCAAGTCCTGAGGCCACTCCATACGGCTGCCCATCTGCATGCGGCTGCCTATTTGCATGCGGCTGCCCATCTCCATGCGGCTGCCCATCTCCTTACGGGTGCCCATCTGCATGCGGCTGCCTATCCCCATGCGGCTGCCCATCCACGTGTGGCTGCCCATCCTCATACGGCTGTCCATCCTCATGCGGCTGCATGCGGCTGAGAGGACCCCCCCAAAAGACGGTTCTAAAACGAATTAAAGGCAATTAATGATTTGCATACGTTGCAGGATGACGTGGCAAGGAGCTCATGCGGCCAGACAGCCTATGCGGCCAGAAAGTCCATGCGGCTGGTTGGCCAATGCGACTTAGATGGCCATGCGGCTGAGGAGGCCATACGGCTGGGACATCCATGCGGCTAGAGCATCCTATACGGCCAGAGGAATTTATACATAGCCATGCTTCTTATTCAAAGTATTTCAATTTTGCAAATTAAAAACTTTGAAGGAGATCTTGTAGAAGCATGGAAAAGAATAAAGAAAGGTCCATACGGCCAAGGATCCCCATGCGGCTCAGAGAGCCCATACGGCTCAGGTGTCCATGCGGCTCAAGAGTCTATGCGGCTCGCATAATTCCATGCGGCCCAAAGAGGAGCCACGTGGCCTTCTACAGCTCTTCTCTTCATCTTTTACTGCATTTAATGCTCTGACGGCTGACAGCTCTGACAAATGACAGCTCTGGCATAAAGGCGTAATAATGACTGACATAATGGCGTGTTCCTAGGGAAGAGGAGAAAATCTTCTCACAGCTGGCAGAATCCACCGAATCCTGAGGCATGCGGCTGCTGCATTTATGTGGCCGCCCACTTCATGCGGCCGCCCATCTTCATGCGGCTGCATCCGTTATGTGGCCGCCTATTTTTATGCGGCTGTTCATCCTCATGCGGCTGCCCATCTCCATGCGGCCGCTCATCCTCATGCGGCCCGCTCATATGCGGCTCTGCCAAGACAGCCCAGCCGAGACACGTGGCGCTCTTCCTGATAATTGAGACACATGGCAGTCTTACCCCCTGGAAATTATGGCTGATTACGAATCCTAATAAAATCAGATTTGTTGCAATCACCATAATTGCCCAGATCAGATCAAATCAAGCAAATTGGACACGTGGCAGGCCATTACAAGTCGCAAATATTCATGGTAATCAATATTTATTGTCCACAGAGATTTAATGCAATCACATTAATTGCTTAAATCTATTATATTCGAGATGGATGGCTCAGATTAATTAACTCTCAGGCCGCCGACTTTTGAGAATAGGCAATCATTGCAAACCCTAATGATGCCCCCCACTCTTATAAATAGCAAGGTGTCATTCTCTTGCAAAAGGGATCGAGAGAGAATCAGAGAAAGAATATACAGAGATCGAAAGGACATAGGAGCATATACAGAGAGAACAAGGAGAGCATTTCTTCATCAACGCCAAGCAGTTCTTCTCCAGAGCCAAGGCTGCACCCGATCGTCCAAGGAATAAGGCAGAGCTGCCGTCGCTTTTTCGAGCCTCTATCGTCACCCCCCAGAATCTAAAATAAATAATTGTACTTAGATTGCTGTACCTAGGTTTTCGTCCCTAGGCTTTCTTTGTACAAGCGAGTTTATATTGTGAGTCTAAGTTCAGTCCTCCTATATAAATTGTTCTATACTTTTACAATCAATGGCAAACATGATGGCGACTCTGCTGGGGACAAACTTCTCCACGGCTGAGAAGTTGGTGACGCAATCGGATGCAGCCAAACTTGGCTCCACGCAACAGAAGATGGTCGTCCGCTTCGACCAACAGGCGTTTGAAGAAATGCTCTCCCACAGAAGCACTGGCCCGGTCCAGAAGCGAACCCGCACAAAGAAGGCTCGCAGGGAGTGGAGGCTAAAATTATTTGCTCCTTCCCAAGTTCTGGATGGAGTACTCTCTGTTGCCCAAGACGGCGAAGGCAACTCTCATGCGGCCCCACTTCAAGCCATAGAGGACTCTGTTGTCCCCAAGTCCGGCAGAGGAAAGCACTATGATGCTGGACTTGCAAGGGCAAAGAGTGATTCTATGTGCTCCAGGAAGAAGCCGAACATCCATGCGGCCAAGATTGCCAGCCGCATGCATGATGACAATGCGGCAAAAACTGCCAGCCGAATGCAGAATACCCATGCGGCCAAGATCTCCAGCCGCATGGAGAATACTTATGCGGCCGAGACATCCAGCCGCATAAAGAAAGCCTATGCGGCTACGATTGCCAGCCGCATGAAGACTGTTGATTCCAGCCGCATGCGGTCTGCTCCACGCGGTTCAGGCTCAGTCTTCAATCGCCTCTCATATGGTCCTGATCTCTCATGCTCTCAAGAAAATATGTTTGACTCTCTGCAACACCACTTAGACTCTTCCTACTATGTGCCCTCATACGCCAGAGTGAAGAAGTCTAGGGCGGCGCGAGCTTGGCATGCTCAGTCCGTTGTCCCGACCTCTGACCATTCGAGCGCTCCACATACTGTTATACGGGCCTCCGACGGGAAGTTGTACAGAACCACTCGAGTCCAGCCCCCGGCGGCAAACGGACAGAGTAGTTCCCAAAAGTCTCCCAAAATCAAGGGAGCAAACATGGTCGTTCAAGACCCATCTGACTTGCGTGAGGTTATCCTCCACAAACGCAAGGAAAAAGAAGAGGCCTCGGTGTGCAAGGAGTCCTCCCACGGACATCACTACACCCAAGTCATTGTCAACTGCTGTTGCAACAACGCGACGGTACGAGAAGATCGGCAGTCCGTCTGTCGAAGATTACAACAGCTGAGCTCAGGGGATGAGGCGCCTCACGTCGTCTCTTGCAACTCTACTCAGAAAATTTCCGCCGATGAGAGAGGGAAGAAGATAAACATTTTCAGCCCGAAGATTTCGACCACTGTGACCAAGAAACTGTCGTCTAAACGGTTGTCCCCCACCGGAGTTTTCCAAAGTACCCGTTCAAAGACGAAATCTGCTACATCGGGAGATTCATCATCCATATTACTGGGGGTCGCTGGAACTGGGGGTAACACTCCTCCGAACATCCACGATAATCCAATGTTCCAAGGAGATGAGCCCGGGGAAACAACTCTTCCATCAGATACAGCAGGTGCCGACGACCTCGAGGACGTCGATGACTCTCAAATTGAGGCAAGCTCTGAAGTTGGGGGTACTATCCCTTCTGAGTCTGAACCAGAGAAGAACATTCCCACATACCCCGACGACTTCTCGGTACAGGGGTATGATTCGGAGGGCACGTCATCCACCGTCCCTTCCACTTCTACTCATGTGAGGACGACATTCATGACAAACGACGAACAAGATGGTCCCAGTGATCGCCAACGCATCGACACTCTGGAGGCCATACTTTGCACTTTGGTCAAATCGGAGGACAAGATCAAACGCCCAAAACAACAACGGCAAGTTTCTCAAGAAGTACTATGTCTAAACGACACCTTCCAGCTATCTCTCAGATTGTGAGTCATATACCCGCAGGTATCGCTGAACTTATACTTCGACTATAAATTTCCCAGACTGACGAGTTATGTACCCCCTGGTACCGCTGAACTCGTATTTTGCCTACAAATATTCCAGAATGACGAGTCATGTACTCTCTCGTACCGCTGAACTCACATCCTGACTACAAATCTTCCAGAATGACGAGTCATGTACCCTTCGGTACCGCTGAACTCACATCCTCCAAATCCCAGATTATTGAGTTATGTACCCGTCGGTACCGCTGAACTCATATTCTTTAAATCCCAGATTATTGAGTTATGTACCCGCTGGTACCGCTGAACTCAGATTCTCCAAATCCCAGATTATCAAGTTATATACTCTCTCGTACCGCTGAACTCACATTCTCCAAATTCTAGATTGTCGAGTTATGTACCGTCCGGTACCGCTGAACTCACATTCACAATCTCCCAGATTATCGAGTTATATACCCGCAGGTGCCACTGAACTCACACTCCGGTCACTCTTTCAGGTAGTAAGTCATGTATGACCATACCTCTGAACTTATTTCTCTGAAAAAGCTCCTCCCTCATGATCTACTACCCACACTCTCAGTGCACAAAAAGGGTAACAGATCCACAAATTTTCAAAACGACCATGTCAATGTTACCTCTGAGTCGTTTCACTTCCGCCAAAAACAAATCACCCCTCTACATAGAACTTCCATGTCCTCATTACCTCTGAGTCGTTCTATGTACCCCTTCATGGAGCCCACTACTACCATGTCCTCATTACCTCTAAGTGGGAAGGCTCCATCGAAGAAACCCTCATGCTTGCCATGTCCTCATTACCTCTGAGTAAGTATGCTGGTTCCCTTTCGACTTATTATCCGTACCCAAAACCGGAGTACGCCAAGGATAATAGGTCCACAAATGTCCTCTGTTGACCACAAATATCCTCCGCTGAGTCCACTCCTGCCATGTCCTCATTACCTCTGAGTAGGAAGATTCTGCGGTGAAAAACCCTCATGCTTGCCACGTCCTCATTACCTCTGAGTAAGTATGTTGGTTATATCTCGTCCTATTATTCGTATCCTGAACCGGGGTATGCCAAGGATAATAGGCCCACAAATGCCTCTGTTGACCACAAATATCCGCAGTTGACCACGAATGATGTACTAAGTTTTCTTGTACATGCCACTCTTTTCTTATCATGTCTTGGGAGCCCAGATGCTCCCTGGCATTCTTTCAAATACCTAGTACATCCACATCTTTCCTCAATATTACATGCTTT
Organism: Iris pallida; assembly: GCA_029216955.1. Classification (NCBI taxonomy): domain Eukaryota; kingdom Viridiplantae; phylum Streptophyta; class Magnoliopsida; order Asparagales; family Iridaceae; genus Iris; species Iris pallida. Next base: position 20,430,158 of record JANAVB010024399.1, on the reverse strand, counting down.
TGGAGCCCAGCTGTTCCATAGCATTCTTTCACCCAATACATAGAACTTCCACGTTGATAGCACCTCTGAGTTGTTCTGTATATCCTCATTAGGCCCACTCCTACCACGTCTTCGTTACCTCTGAGTAGGAAGGCTCTACTTTAGACCCATATTTACCACGTCCTCATTACCTCTGAGTAAATATGTTGGTTTTCTCTCCAAATCATATGCTTCTGGAGCCCAGTTGCCCCGTGGCATTCATTATCCATTACATAGAACATCCACGTCCATATTACCTCTGAGTTGTTCTATGTATCCTTAGTGGGTCCACTCCCACCATGTCCTCATTACCATTAACCCCATATTTACCATGTTCTCACCACCTCTGAGTAAATATGATGGTTCCCTCTCTCAACTTATTATCCGTACCTAAAACTAAGGTACGCCAAGGATGATAAGTCCACATAAAATCTCCAACGGAAATACCCAAACCTATCACGTCCATGCTACCTCTGATAGGGTTGCCACACCTAAGCAACTCTACTTTCCATGCTTCTTATTCAAAGTATTCCAAATTTGTAATTTGGAAACTTTGAAGGGGGTCTTGTAGAAGCATGGAAAATATTGCTTTTAGTCCCACATCGGAAAGGAGAAAAAGAAAAGGCTCACTCCATTCTATAAATAGAGCATCATTGCCTCCTTTGAAAAGGGCACCAACTTCTCTTCCTTCCTTCCTTCCAACTTAGGACTCTTTCTACTATGCACCTTCGGGTGCTAAGTCGAAGAAGTCTAGAGCAGCGCGGGCTCGTCGAGTTCAGACAGCTGTCCCAACCTCTGACCATCAGAGCGTTCCGCTACGCGGGCCTCTAATGGAAAGTTGTACAGAACCGCCCGTATCCAGCCCCCGGCAGCAAACGGACATGGTGGTTCTCAAGAGTCTCCCAACAATGATCAAGGGCAAGTACTTTTACTAGTCCCGCATCGGGGAGCGAACAGGATACTTATGCACTCGTGTGCTCGAGATACCCGGGTCCACAAAAGCGAGTGCAAAGGTTGATCGAGATGTCCTTGACTGGCGAGATGTGATCCTTCACAAGCACAAGAAAAGAAGGGGAGTCTCATGCCACTGAAAACCCAGAAAACTCCATGCGGCCCATGGGGATTTTATGCGGCTCAAAATCCAGAATGCTTCATGCGGCTCAGAAAGCTTCATGAGGCCCAACGGCAGCAAGGGGGCCTTATGCGGCCCAAAATCAACAGGAAAGTCCATGCGGCCCAAAAATAGAAGGAGTCTCATGCGGCTCATAAGTCCTTCAGGATCCCCATGCGGCTCAGAAGTCCATGCGGCTCAAAAGTCCATGCGGCTCAAGGATCCATGCGGCTCAGAAAAGAAGCTACGTGGCCTTCAACAGTTCTTCTCTATATTCAGCTGTATTTAATGCCCTGACGGCCGCTCTGACAAATAACGGCTATGACAGCTCTGACATAAGGACATAATAATGACTCTGACATGGTGGCGTGATCCTAGGAAAGAGAAGAAAATCTCCTTACAGCTGGCAAAATCCACCAAGTCCCGAGGACACTCCATGCGGCTGCCCATCTGCATATTGCTGCCTATTTGCATGCGACTGTCCATCTCCATGCGGCTGCCCATCTGCATGCGGCTGCCTATCCCCATGCGGCTGCCCATCCACGTGTGGCTACCCATCCTCATGCGGCTGCCCATCCTCATGCGGCTGCATACGGCTGAGAGGACCCACCCAAAAGACGGTTCTAAAATGAATTAAAGGCAATTAATAATTTGCACACGTGACAGGATGACGTGGCAAGGAGCTCATGCGGCCAGACAGCCTATGCGGCCAGAAAGTCCATGCGGCTGGTTGGCCAATGCAGCTCAGATGGCCATGCGGCTGAGGAGGCCATGCGGCTGGGACATCCATGCGGCCAGAACATCCTATGCGGCCAGAGGAATTTATACATAGCCATGCTTCTTATTCAAAGTATTTCAATTTTGCAAATTGAAAACTTTGAAGGGGGTCTTGTAGAAGCATGAAAAAGAATAAAGAAAGGTCCATACGGCCAAGGATCCCCATGCGGCTCAGAGAGCCCATGCGGCTCAGGTGTCCATGCGGCTCAAGAGTCTATGCGGCTCGCAAAATTCCATGCAGCCCAGAGAGGAGCCACGTGGCCTTCAACAGTTCTTCCCTTTATCTTTTGCTGCATTTAATGTCCTGACGGCTGACAGCTCTGACAAATGACAGCTCTGGCATAAATGTGCAATAATGACTGATATAATGGCGTGTTCCTAGGAAAGAGGAGAAAATCTTCTCACAGCTGGCAGAATCCACCGAATCCCGAGGCATGCAGCTACGGCATTTACGCGGCCGCCCACTTCATGCGGCCGCCCATCTTCATGCGGCTGCATCCGTTATGCGGCCGCCTATCTTTATACGGCTGTTCATCCTCATGCGGCTGTCCATCTCCATACGGCCGCTTATCCTCATGTGGCCCGCTCATATGCGGCTCTGCCAAGACAGCCCAGCCGAGACACGTGGCGCTCTTCTTGATAATCGAGACACGTGGCAGTCTTACCCCCCTGGGAATTATGGCTGATTGTGAATCCTAATAAAATCAGATTTGTTGCAATCACTATAATTGCCCAGATCAGATCAAATCAAGCAAATTGGACACGTGGCAGGCCATTACAAGTCGCAAATATTCATGGCAATCAATATTTATTGCCCACAGATATTTAATGCAATCACATTAATTGCTTAAATCTATTATATTCGAGATGGACGGCCCAGATTAATTAACTCTCAGGCCACCGACTTTTGAGAATAGGCAATCATTGCAAACCCTAATGATGCCCCCCACTCTTATAAATAGCAAGGTGTCATTCCCTTGCAAAAGGGATCGAGAGAGAATCAGAGAGAGAATATACAGAGATCGAAAGGACAGAGGAGCATATACAGAGAGAACAAGGAGAGCATTTCTTCATCAACGCCAAGCAGTTCTTCTCCAAAGCCAAGGCTGCACCCGATCGTCCAAGGAGTAAGGCAGAGCTGCCGTCGCTTTCCCGAGCCTCTATCGTCACCCCCAGAATCTAAAATAAACAATTGTACTTAGATTGTTGTACCTAGGTTTTCGTCCCTAGGCTTTCTTTGTACAAGCGAGTTTGTATTGTGAGTCTAAGTTCAGTTCTCCTATATAAATTGCTCTGTACTTTTACAATCAATGGCAAACAGTCACTGGCCCTAAATAACAAGATACATCAAGACTTAGAAGTGAAAAGTATCGAACTCGAAATTCAATATCGATATATTTATCTGGCTCAGTTGAAGCTTGGGGTAAGCCTACACAATAAAATAAAGAATGCATAAAAAGACGATCCATTCCTGAAGATGTGCGAGCTGATTCAACAGAAAGGGCGAGCGACTTTGCGGAGGACGAAAATGGGTCAATGCGACTAAAATGAAGGCTCTGTATTCCTGAAAATACCAAACTCAAAAAGAAATTCTGAAGGAGGCGCATTATGCGAAGTACTCATTGCATCTTGGGAGCACCAAGATATACAAGGACTTGTGCATGGCTATATGGTGGCACGATATGAAGAAAGACGTGGTAATTTTTGTGTCACAGTATATGGCTTGTCAGCAAGTAAAAGCAGAATACCAGAGACCGGGCAGGGAGCTGCAGAACCTCGTTATTTCCGAATAAAAGTGGGACAATATCTCGATGAATTTTGTTGTAGAATTTTCGAAGATACCGCGAGGGAATGATGCGATTTGGGTCATTATTGATAGATAGACCAAGTTGTCTCACTTTATCGCAATCAAATTAGTATGGAGCATCGATCGGTTGGTATAAATCTATGTTGACGAGATTGTTCGACTGCATGTGGTACCGGTCATAATAGTTTTGGACAACAACGGGCGACTCCTATCGTATTTTTGGACGATCTTGCAAGCTGAGATGGGGACCAAACTGAATTTTAGTAATGCATACCACCCCCCATGTCATGCCCCAATTCTACAGAATCGATCGTCCTCACTAAGGCGTGATATCGTACGATCCTAGGTTGCTCTCGCACAAGGTGGATTCCATAACGGCCGATTACAGCAGCTTGCGACGGGATCGTCGTATAGAAGTCCCAAACAGAGATGTTAAATAACACAAAGATATGTACAAAATAATACTCTTTATTGATATTAAAAATAAGATTACAAGGGTACGAAGTCAAGATTACAAGTTACTCAAGCTCATTTTCTCCCTTGTGACAAAGACTCAACTCTCTCTTTTCTCTCGCTTATGTTCTAAGGCTCACAATTTGCATATGCTTCAGAAGATGATGTTAATACATTATGTCCCGTATAGTTGAAGACTCAAATGCAGTTGCACGTTTCGAATTGCCAAGGAACTCCATGCCTCAACGCGTTCAAGCCAGCTCCGTCCCAAGCGTGCTGATACCTGATCCTACACATAAAGACTGGTGGGTATCAGTACCCGACCGTACTAGTGAGTGAGCTCATCGCCCATCCATACAAAACCAACACGTTATTTTAGTGAGTGCAAATTATTCTTTTGATTATCTTTATGCTCTTGCCTTAGCATGAGCTCGATGGCATGAACTACTAGCCATATTTGTGTCTCTAGACCATCATTATGCCTTGTACCAATAACTTACTTATCTTTGTGTCTCTAGACCATAATCGTGCCAACAACACCAATGTATCGACTCGTGCTTGCTTCTCGGTCCATACTGTAAGACATCATAGCATGGTCGTGCCGTAAACTATATTTATGCTTCAACATCGAGGCCGTGCCTCACAACTCAATAAGGCTAAACGAAACTCTGCCTTACGGCCGAAATGACTCAATCCAAACTTATCCAACTTTTGTGTTAATAACTCACCAACGTATGCCACAGCTCGTACTGAAGCACGTCTTTATATGTAGCCAAATTTTAGGCTCCATAATTGTGGTACAGATCGTGCATCTATTTCTTTGATTCATTTGTGACGTGCTTACACCCCTTTTGAATCAACCGACACCAGGTATACACTTTGACTCAATCCTACGACATGCACACAGATTGCCACAAATATGCCAACTCAATCTATATAAAAGGTCACTAGCATGACAAGCTATTCGTATACTACAGCCTGGCGCAGATGAAGTCGATCGATGCGGGTAGCGAGCCCCGTCGAAAGCTTCGAATTGTCGGAGCGGTAAAATCTAGCTAAGCTATCACAATTCCTCCTTGGCCGGATCAGTCCTGTGGCCCCAAGTTGCCGTCTGAGGAACCATCGCACTTGTGCACAAGTTGTCCAGTAACTATACAGGACTCGACTCAACTTACCATCCTACACAGATAGTGTTATTATCTATTATTTTGTACAACGTTGGAGACTCCCAAACGAGGGACAGCCTAAGCGACAAACGGTCGCGTGAACTTTCGATGTTATCATTGATACCCTGGTAACGGTTTTTGTATAGCCATCCTACTTAACTTGAATAAAACATGTTTCATATGTGACATAGACTGTGTCATACTCTATATGACAACTGTGAGATCGTAGGGATATATCACTTGATTCTGTCGTAAAATAGTAGAAACATGCCAATGGAGCCGTAGGGACGTGTATGTACTCAACTTACACAATCGCCTTCTTTGAGTGCCTTAACTCGTGCCAAACCGTGCGATATAACTTAACACGTGGGACGAGTAAAGGCTATAGGAACAATTGATATGATAGCAATACCTATATAAAGAGAACCCGCTCTGATACCAATTGTAGGCAATTGGAATCAAAGGTTAACAATTGATAATAAGGATCTACTCTTAGGATGTTAAGCCAGATAATAGAGTCCTAGCTCTGATACCAATTGTAGGACCGATTGTAGGAACGAGTTATAAAGCGCAATACTCTAGAGGGGGTTGAATAGAGTAGGCATCAAAAAATAACTATTTAAAAATATTAGTAACAAGATCACATAATATATATATCACAGATATGTAAATGAAAAGTAGAGAGTAGAGAGCAAATGCAAACACAATGATGTATACTGGTTTCCTTCTTATGAGGACTAGTCCAGTCGGAAGAACTCTAGCTTCCAGTTGAATCCACTATAGAAAATCACCACAAGTTTTCATCCGAAGTTCTTGCAACTTCTACAACGCGAGCTTTGATCCGAAGTACTTGACCAACTTCAATTATGAAGTTTCTTTCTTCAATCAAGCCTCTGATTACAATTACCCTGAATTTCTAGACCGTACCGTACTGACAAATCGACTAGAGGATTGTAACTGGCTTGGGATTTGAAAATGAAAGCTCAGAACACTTTGGAAGAACGTATTATGCTCAGAGAGAAAAAAAGAGAGGTGTGTTGAAATAATCGAAATCCTTCTCTATTTATAGTTTTTTCAAAGGCAGAACTCTGTCAGAATTCGGACAAAACTCTATGAGAAAATCTCGGCAAGATCCGTAACTGCGGGAAGACCAAGTTCAAAATCCAATGGGCATTAATCGAACTCTGGCCGAATTCGGACCGAACTCGGGCCAAATTCTGTTGGAATTCTGTCAGGGTTTTTACAAATTGGTTTTTGGGCTTTTTGAAAAGATCAAGCAGTTATGAAGTAGTTTGGGCTTTTTACAAGTGGGCTTGTTTTCAAAATGAAAGAGTATTTTGAAAACGTTTCTTGGATAGCCTATTTGCCAGTACGATGCAGTTTACATCGTATTCTTAGACTCAATAAATATGAAAAATACATTGATCAAATAGGAAAACCAATAGCCCTTTGATGACGCCTTTCTTCAGATATTTGAACAAACATGAAGATGCCTTTTTCCTTGACGGTAGTCGTCCAAAGATAAACAGATCTAGAAATCTGAATACCTTTCAGTAGCTTCGCTCCCGAACCCCCATGGGTGGCACTGTCCCCTCGACCTCTGTCCGCTGACCGGGCAGCAGAACCTCCGATGCGCGACCCCAGATAGGTCGTTAGGCAGTTTAGAGAAATCTTCTTGTATGACGCCGTCTTTGGTCCATCAATAATTCTTTTTTGCATATGTCCTGGTTTGATCATGTTTGATCATGCTTACAACATGTCTACAAATACATGTTAGGCAAACAAAATAATATGACTGATACAGAACATTAGGACAATGCTAAGTTAAAGTCGTAACATGATAGTGATTACATGAATATTAGTGATGTTATTATGTTAAACTTAATTGATTAGCCATATTCAAAAACATGATATAATCATTGGGCTAACAAAGGCTATGCCAAGATTTGTACCTTAGAAACATGCATTAAGACTTGTAGGACAATATGCTATACCAAGCATTGGACGGTGGGATACTGCATATTTTACCAAGCATTTATATCGTACGATGCCTATGACTATGCTAAGTCCATAGACTTGTGGCAACATAGACCAACTTTTCCTTCTCCCAAGCCACGGGATGAAGGACCGAGTGTCAATTTAAAAGCATGTCGTGCAATATTTTTAAGCAAACTGTGATAGCTTTCCATATTCTAACTCAATCTGACTCAACTAGGATTATTCTTTTCTACTATGTGGGTTTGTCTCTTTTTTTATCATACCTACTCAATAAGATTGAAAACATCCAATTATTAGTGTGAAGGCTAAGCTGAGGCAAGTTCACGAAAGCCCTCCACCTGAGCGATGAGTTGTCTTGACCGAACGGGACTTCGAGCAAGACGTTGCATGGCTAAGTCTAAACATCGTTGCATTTTGATTACTGCAGTAGAACAGAGCGGGACGGGATATTACATAATACACCACTCAGAAAAGTTTCATCCTTAGAGCTTACAGTCACCCCCAGTTTTCAGAAACATGAGTATTTTTGTCATTTTGCATTTTTGAATATTTTTAAAATTTATTTTATTATTTATGATATTATTTTGGAGTTGAAATTTATTTTATTATTTATGATATTGTTTTAGAGTTATTTGAGTCGGGTTCGAATTTTAACTCAATCTGACTTGAAATGGGGACCCGGGGGGTAGTTTGACTCTAGTGGGACCCACACACTAGTTAGACATGGCCCACATGATATTAATTTTAGTTCACATGATATTAATTTTAGTTAGTAGTTAGACTAATTATTTATGGATAGGTTTAGTTTAATTAGAGACTTAAAACTAGACTAATTTGACCTCAACCTTTAACACATTCTTAATTTAAATCAAATAGATTAGTGGAGGGCATTTTGGACATTCAAAATGGGGACACCTCATCCTTTTTGGGCAGCCACCTATGGGGGAGGGATAAGGAGTGAGTCACCATCTCTTCCATTTTATTTTATCCATCCATTTTCTCTCTCTTGTTCTTTCCCAAATTTCTAGAGAACAACTCCATTGATTTCATCTCCAAATCCACCATTTCTTCCACCAAATCTTCTTCTCTTCTCCTCTACTCCATAGTTAGAGGGTGCTAGCCAAATTTGGGAGGATTTGGAGCTCGTTCGTGTCCTTTTGGAATCTCTACGTGTCGGTGTCGAGTCGGAAGGTTTTTTCCTTTGAAACTCTCTCCCGGAAGGTATAATCTCTTCTCTAATCCATCCCTACATGCATATAAGAATATTTTGGAACCCATAAGAATGACCCCATGGTTGTATCTCCATTTGTGTCCATTTCATGTCCATTTGGAGGTCATAGGAGTGTCCTTTGTGTTGTGGTTGTGTCCTAGTGGGAAAAACCCCTATTTTGGACACTTGTATGCATATATATATTGTAGGAATGATTAATTAGTGTTTTAATCTCAGATTTATATTTTTAGAGAGTGGATTGATCTTATTTAGGATGGTTAGAATAAGTTTTATTTAGATAGCTATGTTGGTATCCAAGTATTTTGGCCTACATGTGTTTTTTGTCCAAACAACCAAATTCGTCATAATTTTTATCCACGTTTTTAGTAGCTAGAGCAACTTAGAAATGTTATAACTTTTAGCTCATAACTCCAATTAACCTCCCATTTTTTTTAAAAGAAGCGTATCGAAGTTAGCTTCCCAAATATATATTTTAATAAGCCAAATTCGTTCTATAACTTTCTGTAGAATTGTTTGAGTGTCAGCTGTACGAAAGATGAACGCGTTTCGGTGTTTTCGCGATTTCGGGAGCTTCCGGACACGAAAATGCGATCCGTTTGAAGTTTTGGAAAGCTAACACAAAGATCTATAACATACTTTAATCCTAAAATTTTGTGAAGGCCCAATTGGTACAGTATTAGTTTTAAGCAGAAGAGTGACTATGCGACGTAGGCATTTTGTGTAACCTATGAGCCTAGTATAGATATCATGTGAATGTAGGTATCATAGATTGTCAAGAATATGTATGATATAGTACATATATGTATATATATACATATAGATATATATTATTGTTATGTAATATATGTTAGTATAGTGTGTGTGTTTGAATGAGATAAGGATGTGTGTGGTTTGTGGAGAGAAGTGAGATTGATAGAGGATATGTGCTAGTGTGTGTTGATGTTGTATAGATGGTAGTGTAGTGTGTGTGTTGTGAAGGTGAGAGAGTTGGGAGGATCATGCCATCCTATTTGACTTGAGGCTAGTGTAGTTTGTTGAGTGATTTGTGTTTTGATTGAGTGGTAGTGTGTTTGTATATAGATGTGTGTAGGTGTGTTAGAAGAGAAGGGTGGTGGATTTGGTATATGTGTTTGTGTGTGTGGTTAGATGGTTAGAGAGTGAGAGAATGAGCAGAAAATCAGCAGGAAAAAGCAGTAAGCAGTAAGCAATAAGCAGTAAGCAGGAAAAAGCAGTAAGCAGAAGCATTGTAGGATGGTTTTTTGGGGTTTTTGTGGTCTTGAAACATCCCCTTTTGACCCACCTTAGCCCCAAATACCTACCCACACTTGTCAACCCCAATTAGTACTATGAAACCCCTAAGTTAGAGAGTGTTTTTAGTGCGTTAGGTGGTTAGTAGGGTAGTGTTTATAGTGGTAGAAAATAAGGTTTGTCAATGTTAGAAAGTATGCCACGTTATGTTATCTTGAGGGTAGTGGTAGATGTTTGAGTTAGTTTTTGAGAAGTTATTTTAGAAGTAGCATTCTAAGTTAGATGGGGGTTAGATAGATGATGTTTGTGAGGGAGAGTGAGTGTGGTTTAGAAGAATGGGTTATGTTAGATGTGGTATCCTGATATCTCAAGATTACCTTAAGGTAATGTGTAGGAGAGTAACATATTAGAAAAAATAGTTTTGATGCCCAAGAACCCTAGATTTCTTGGTTGGTAAATCCTAGATAGGATAATATCTAGCTACCCTAAGGAGCCTAGGCTAGTATCTTGAGTATTAGTGGGATTTCCTTTGTATTGGGCAAGGTATCGGGATTACCTTAGTAAGGGTAAATGTAGGTAATAGGGTATAGTTAAGATATTGAGTTTAACTTCTAAGATATAGTTAGAATTAGGTTCTCTTGGTTGGTAATGGTTAGGATTAGTGTCCTTAGACTAGTTTTGACCTCGGTTGACCATTTTGACCAAAAGTCAACAAAAGTCAACCGAAAGTCAAACTTAGCCTATAAGTGACTAGAATTGACCGAAACCAAACCAGAGTTGACCAGTTGACTGAAAGTCAACAGTTAGTCAACATTTGACTAGTTTGACCTAGGGTTGACCCAGGGTTGACTAGAGTTGACCAGAGTTGACCAAGGTTGACCAGTTGACCAAAAGTCAACTGTAAGTCAACCTTTGACCCCGTTTGACCTAGTTTGACTTGGATTGACTCCCCGTGACCTGGTATGACCTAGTATGGACCAGTATGACCCAATATGACCTAGTTTGACCTAGTATGACTCAGTTTGACCTAGTTTTGACTTAGGCTTGCATTCATGACTTAAATCAGTTTCCTTTTTCAGTATAAAACCCTGTTTGACTCATAGTACCTTATTTTAGGTCTGTGATTACTCTGAGCGTCTGTTCACCTTATCAGCTCAGGACCACAGGCGAGTACATTTACTGATAGTTTTCATTGTCTTGATATCTGCTATATCTGATTCAGTTGTAGTGTCTTACTTGATTTTCAGACACGATATTTCACGGACTAGTATATGTCGGATCCTGTCATGAGATGTTGTTTCCGGATTACTTGGTATATTGGTACATGACTCGATTTGTTACTTGTACTTGTATAGACATGGACTTGGGAGTGGGCTGATCACCTGCTTTTGAATCCCATGTCATGACGTGTTATGTCCGGATCCTTTATACTATTCGGGGATGGGGAGTTATTAGTGGTTGTGTGATCAAAATACCCACTTATTCTTCACACTTGTACTCGACACTTGTCCACAGCTACTTGTTCACAACTTTCCATGGTGACCGGCCTTATCTTCACACTTGTTGCTTCATACTTGTTATTTGTTCGTAGCCGGTCAGATGGAAAGCCTGAACATGTTTTTCCCAAGCCGATCACATAACGCACTAATAATTCAAGGCACCTTTTATATTTATTATCGGAGAGGCTAAGTTCTGTTCGGGAGAAGGGTTACAACCCCGGTCCTTGTTTGGTTAAGGGTTATAACTCGGCTTCCGAATAGTCCCCAAGTCGCCCTATATATATACATATTGTCATCCTTTTCAGTACTCACATCTTGATATATATAATTCCTGTTGATTTGTCTTGTATTTCATTACAATGTCTCTTATAGAATTTGTCAATTCATATGGAACTGCTGTTGGTGTTTATACTTGCTCATTTTCCTGACAGGATACCGTTGACATATTACAGATGATTCTGAGGCAGATTGCCCGACCTATTATGGGGTCGAGTCTGATGGAGTAGACCCGGACTGTGGCTTATTAGTAGAGCCACTAGACTTTGCTCACCCTGAGTAGTGTAGCTTAGTTAGGTTTGCCTTGCCTACGAGCCAGTTAGTACTTTTTAGACTGTAGTAGTTTTTACATATTATGTGATTCTCTGGGTTGTTTGTGTATAGCTCTGGACTTTTGTGGATCTTGGACTTATTTTCTGTTCTCATCATTCGTATTTTCCTTTCCATACTATCTACCTTAGTTTTACATTTGTGATTGAGACTGTATTGCTATGTCACCTCCATTCGGAGTGTATATACTATACAGGTACATTTATCTGTTTAGTTGTAGTATTTATAGATGACCTAGACAGCGTTCTACCGCCGATATTGTGGCGTAGGCTGGACGTAACCACGTACTCGTGCCCCTAATCAGGGTGCGAGTCGTGACACTTACTGAGTATACACTCATCGAACTTATATAGCGGACATTCAAATCTCTCGAACCCACTTACTATACATTTTATCAATCAGAGTCGTTCTCAACACCTTAGTCAATTTTAGAGAAATCTTCTTGTATGACGCCGATGCGAGGCCCCGGATAGGTCGTTAGGTGGTTCAAAAAAATCTTCTTGTATGACGCCGTCTTTGGCCCATCAATAATTCTCCATTGCATATGTCTTGGTTTGATCATGTTTGATCATGCTTACAGCATGTCTATAAATACATGTTAGGCAAATAAAACAATATGACTGATACAGAACATAAGGACAATGCTAAGTTAAAGTAGTAACATGATAGTGATTACATAAATATTAGTGATGTTATTATGTTAAACTTAATTAATTAGCCATATTCAAAAACATGATATAATTATTGGGCTAACAATCTCCCCTTTTTTATTATGGCAAATCGGTTAAGTTTAAGAAAGATACAATAAATGCATGTATCACTAATAAACACAAAATACTAGAATATTGTGTGCTAACTTAAACTTATTTCTCTCCCTTTGACATGATCAAAAATAATCTCCCCCGTAATAAAACGAACTTAAGCATAAGTAAAGGAGGAAGGCAAAAATAATCATGATCAAGGTTTAGGAGAACAGTGTAACGACAAGTTTAGAAAATTGCATAACGAAAGTAGAAAAACTTGTCAAAAATAGTTGGTTGAACTTAAAAACATTAAAATCAATCAATACATAGTTTACCAACTAGAAATCCAAAAATGACATTCAAAACACAATATGATGAATAAATAAAACTGTAGTTTTGAAATTGACCAATAAAGGATTTTAATAAAAAAAATAGATATCAATATAGTAGAAATCAATCATTGGTCATAAATAATTCATGAGAAATTCACAGATCTAGTATATATTAAAAAAATATATACATAATGAGACTTTATCAATGATTAAAAAAATATGATTCATAATTTGCCCATACAAATTAGTGAATCAATTCCATAAAGAGTATAATCATCGAAAAGAGATCAAAATAAGTATACTAGAATCTATGCAAAATCTATACCAAAGTTCATGCATTTGAATTCAATTACCTTAGCATGATATATGAATATCCATTAGATAAACATGAAGACAATGAAGACAAAATACTAGAGAAGGAGAAATTCAGTCGACTTGAATGCTCCCCCGCAAAGTATGATCGGTCTAAACATAGATAATCATGAACTTTGAGATAAAATCTCAATAAGTAATGCCAAAATTAATTTAAACTCAAAAGAATTATCAATGAAGATAATTAAATATATTTGGCAAAATAAATTTTAGAAACTCAAATAAAATGAGATAATTAAAAAATAATAATAATCATATAAACTTACTAAAATCAAAAATCATGAACAAATCAACAAGATATATTAAGTAAAAGAATATATGTCCATGATGAACTAGGTATACCACATATTAAGGGCATAAAAGAATTGAAACAATTAATTTGCTCCCCTTAAAATATGCATATATAGTTCAAAAATAATTTATATGCAAAAAAATAGAGAAAATAAATAATCACAAGATCTAAGAAATATCCAGGATATGCATCTTTTCTTTCCTTGGGTCAAATGCATATAAAGTTCCAAAAACAAATATCATCTCTAAAAAAATGCTTAAAGATAAACAAACAAAATATGTCTCCAATAAAAAAAAACATAACTAGATAAATGTTCAAAAAAAAGTATTCTAGATATATGGCATGTCAAGGGGATAATTGATTTGAAACAATTAACTTCTCCACTTTTACATGGCTATATCCAAAAAATAATAGTATTGACAAAATTTAATAATTTCAGAGACATATTTTCAGAAGTAGAAAACCAATTCAAAAATATTGGGTCTTCTTATCAAAGTTTATTTCTTCCCTTTTAAAGCCTTAGCACGGTGTCCACATGACAACCGTAAGGTTAAAGAAAAGAAACGCTTTGAGAGAGATTCAATTTGCCTATCTTCTCTCCCGCAAAGAATTACTGTTGTAGACAGTAAGTAACTTGAATAAGAATATAATAATATAAAGCTCAAAATTATTGAATAAATACACAAGATAAAGACAAAATCATAAGACCATAATATTCAATGAGTAGTCACAAGATCATCAAGTCTGAATATCGAATAGTGTGACAGAAAAATGAACATATCAAAAGATAACAGACATTAACCGATGAAGATCAATATATGTTACCTTTTATAAAATTAAATCATTAAATAATATTATCCATCAAATCTAAAATTTAAAATCCATCAGATAACAATTGCAACTAGATCTCAAAAAATCTTTAGTTTATAAAGCGTTGATTAATCTTGGGTTAGCTGTAGGGGTACTGTCCCAGCTAACGAAGGTTCACCGGAGAACACTTAAGTACCATTTCGCTTTAGCCGTAGCCGTGGTGACAGACAGACCCTTTGTAGGCTTGTACCCAAAATAAATCTCTTCTTTAATAATCGAGGGTTTAAGAAGAATTTGTACAATATGAAAATTATATTATATGGACGTTAAAAATATCTTAGAACAATATAGCATACGGTATAAGATGTATCAATTACATTATTCACATGTGCTAGAAAATCATTGGGTAACAATAAAATATAAAATATTTGTAAATCAAAATATAGGACCTAGATACGCTGATGTATTCTGGAACCTAGGGGACTGGGTTCAATACCTTGGATCCAGAACTAGATAATAGTTGCAAGTAGACCTTAATAAATCTTAAGTCTATAAAGTATTTATCACTTTGGGTTAGCTG
The DNA here is from genome assembly GCA_029216955.1 of Iris pallida. Taxonomy (NCBI): domain Eukaryota; kingdom Viridiplantae; phylum Streptophyta; class Magnoliopsida; order Asparagales; family Iridaceae; genus Iris; species Iris pallida. The sequence continues at coordinate 20,415,115 of JANAVB010024399.1, read as the reverse complement.
TAGGGGCCAGTTCCCAGCTAGTGGTAGTCCGAAAACTAGTACACCGTGTCGCTTTAGGCTATTTATATCTGTATGACAAAAGGACCATTTCGGCTTGTTTCCAAAATGATCTCTACCCTTAAGAACTTAAATTCAAAAGAATATATGCAGTATCATCGAACAACATCGAAATCCAGAATCCATAAATATAAAAGAAGTAAATACCCAAATAATGGTTTATCAAGATCAAGATATTAAAAATATCATGTATCCAAAATGTCAACCAAAAATCCAAGAAAAACATCATTTAAAAGTGGCTTTGAGGAATAAGCTAATAAGAGAAGAACATAAATTTGTTCAAAGTAATCAATAGCTAAAGTATGAGATAAGCACAAGTTTAAAAGTACTTTTTTAAAAAATAATATAGAATTTGAACTTAACCCATATATCAGAAAAAGATCTAGTTGATTCATAAGAAGTTAAATAAAATAAAATTTGAGAATCAATAGTGAATATATTATGCAAGAACAAGGTTAAAATAAAATTATATGTATATACTTTTCAAGTAAATAGGAGACGTATGCTACACTTACATACTCACAATATATCGATTAAAGTAAATATGACATGTTAAAGACAAGTCGGTAAGAAGTGACCATTAAAAAAAATTAATGACGAAGAGTCAAAAACATATTAACCAAAATAAAATTTAGCTTCAATAGACTAGAGCGGTATGCATGCATCAAGAATAAAGATTAAGAGTAAAGAGCATACATAGACAAATGTGTCATAATAATAAAATACTATATAGTGTGAACTAATCATTTAAGCTAAACAGCTAGTCAAGCTAGGATTATCTCACATTGATTCAAACAATAAACAATTTAAAAGATATCAATGAAAGCTAATAGCAAGACATCAGTAAGAACATGCTGGATATTAAAAACTATTTATGAAGCATATTACCGAAGTGGCTCTAGTGACCACACTTCCGTTGGTGCAATTGCATAGAAGATGACCTTTGTAACTTTACAATCACCAACATGTTCCTTGGTTCTATTTGATATGAGAAGCTTCACCTGCAATATTAGGTGAAGACTTTGGTATCTAATACTTGGATCCACATTTGTTAGCTTTGGAAACCCATTTGCACAAGTTTATATCAACTAGTTTTCTAATCTGACAACGATTAGAAACATGTCCATTCAAACCACAATAATGACAGAAAGTATTAATAGTGCTATGTGCAGCAGTATGAGAACGTGCAGTGGGGTGACATAATGTTCGTGAATACTTGTAATAGAAAGCATGGTTTTGTGAAGCTTTATTTGCTTGCTTCCATTGTAAAAGATCTAACGTGTGTGACTTTGTGTGCTAAGTGTCTTGTGTTAGACTGAGTCGTAGGTTGTACTACCTGCTTTCCCAGTCTAATCTCTAAATTTTTAGAGTTAGTAGAGATCTCATCATATTTAGCAAAGAGAGCATCAATTCTACTTAAAGCAATAGAATACTTCTTCTTTTCTGATTCTAGTTCCTCCTGAAGTTTAGCATTTTCTTGAGTGCTTTTCTCAATGCAATCAAGTGCCTCATGCAATCTAAACTCAAGTGTAGAAATCTCAGTAGAATTATCAGAAGTAGAAGTATTTTTTGCATCATTCAATAAGCAAGTAAGCTTCTCATTCTCAAGCTTATAGGATAGAATATTCTTTCTAGCTTGCTTATACTTATTTAATACTTTCTTGTGTTCTTCTAATATATCACTGAAAGCATCAGATAACTCATCATAAGAAAATTCATTCTCTTCAAGAAGGGAATTATTTTATACCTCGTTAGATAATGCCATTGAGCATAAATTTGCAGCTTTATGAGATCTTTCTTCTTCTTCTTTTTCTTCTTCTTCTTCTTCTTCTTCTTCTTTAGAATTACTTGCTTCGCTTTCACACCATATGCTCGTGCTAGTGTACTTGTGAGATGATGATCTTCCTTCTTTTGATCGTTCGTAGTGACTCTCCTTTCTAGCAGTAGTATAATCTTCTTGGATGTGGCCTATCTTCTTGCAGTTGTCACATACAAGCCCTTCTTCGTATAAAGGATTATGTTGTACCTTAAATTCCAGTTTCGTCATGTACATATTTGCATCATTATGAAGACTATCCTTCTCTCTGGAGTTGCTAGCTTTGCTTTCATACATGCACTCGTAAGTAGGTTTAAGAACTTCCCAAATTTTATGAGATATTGTGCAAGTATTAATAAGATTAAATACATTTATGTCTACAACACAATAAAATATATACATACCTTTTGCATCAAGGCTAGCTAACTTCTTTTCTTCCTCCGTGTAACTATAATAAGACTTGTTGATTATAGAGGATGTAAGAATAGAAGTGATGTAAACCCCCTGTCCTAATTTCTAAATATTTTCTTAGATTATTTATTAATTTATTTTTATTATTAGCTAATCTTAAGAGAAACAAAAAGATATATTAAGTATGGTATACCCTTGTTGAACCAATTTTCTATAAAAAAATATTTTAAAGAATAAATAGTACTTATAATAAATAAATAAAAATATTAGAGATAAAATATATAAGGGGATAAACCATTCTATGTATGCCTATTCGGATGCTACTAAGTAATATATATATATATATATATATATATATATATATATATATATATATATATATATATATATATAAAGGATTAATAAATCTTTTAAAACTAACTTAACCATTAGATATATTTGTAATCATCGGTCGGGTATATACATTCATCCGAATCTCTAGCATGCTTATCTTTTTCTTGTTAATATATAAACGATCCTGGTCCAACCTTATCATCAACTCCTCCCTTCTCGTCCCTTATATATATATATATAGGAATAGCCATCGGCTATCTCGTCACTTATATTTAAGAATAGAATCCAATCCCAAAACCGGCCTTAGCTAGTAGCAGCAGGCCTTAGCTAGTAGCAGCAACCCACATATTTCCACCCATCCATCCCCTATATATATTGAACCTATTTCATCTCCTCCTAAAAACCCTAAAATAGCAGTCGCAACTCCAAGCGAGTCCGACGGTGCACCATTACTCCGGTGCACTACTTCGGCATCCACGCATTTTTTTGGCTCGTCCCAACTACGAGCTTCGTGAACGTAGTCTTCGCGCATCATCTGTGGAGTCCTCGGTCGGCTTCGACTTCCCGTTCCTCTTCACCACTATTGTCTCCTTTCCAACCTCGATTCGACATCGGTCTGCCATTGCACCGGACTCGATCCCTTTATCATCGTCACCATCTTCACTATCACCACTACTATTATTTTCCTCTTCGAGCAGTTTAGTGCATCGTGCACCGAGCTGATCATTGTGCCGAGCGTCGGTCGAACCATCCGTCACCGGAGTCAACGTTGTGGGCGTCACCAAGATTCGACGACCCACCTTGCGACAACATCTGCCGACGATTGCCGGCACTACGGGTAGTTGAATGTACTGACAACTCGATCAACTAGCAGGCGAGGACCTTTCCACACGCGATTGCGGCCAAGCCTTCGAATCCTCTGCCGATCTCACCATCAAAGTCGGTTGCTGCTTAAAACCCAGGTAAGCCTTGCAAATTGTCATTGTTTCGTACTAGTCATCTCCTCCTTATGTTTTCTCTGGTATTTTTGGAAACAATCGAAGAAGAAATAGACAGCAGCTATGCATCTGTAAACCATAACCCATAGCCATTGTTTACGTATAAAAAGAGGAAGAGTAATCTCTAAAGTTATTCTTCAGACATTGTTTACGTGGGATGGTCTATGGAAAGAAACAATAGCATCTATATAGAATATTGTGTATTAAATATTCCTTTGCTTCTTTCCTTCCTATATGCAAGTGTAGTAAAAAAATGGTTACCCATGTGTTCACAAACGACCAACAGAACTATGCAAGCAAAATAAGAATATGACATATTGCATATAGATCCCTCAATTAATCGTTAATTATAGGAAGTAACATATATATATATATATATATATATATATATATATTAAGAATACTAGCTTTATTGATGTATGAGGCGCAAAATGTCGAAGCCGATACAAGTAAGCGCACCAGGTGCACGAAGACCGACAAAAAGAGAAGGAAGACTAGTAGCTACAAAAAACCTAACTGGCCTGGTTCGGAGGGTTGATCAGTGTATCCCAAAATCGGTTAGAAGAGTGAGAGCAGCGTCTGCCGATCTTAAGGATTTGACAGAGGGCTTCTCTGTACAGCTGAGAAGTAGTGTATTTGCGACCTTCGTATTTAAATTTATCTCGGTTCTTCCAGAGAACCCAAATACCAACGGCTGCGACGATCTGATGTCCATGAGAAGAAACCCAGAAGGAAAGGAGATCGCTGAAGCTCTCGGCCCGGGTAACCTGGCCGCAGCTGCTAGCAAGTTTGGTCCACAGCTGAGCGACGAGGTTCACGGTAAGCAAGATGTGTTTGATGGTTTTTGTGTGGTGTTCTGTGCAGCAATGGCATTTCGAAGCAAGGCTGAAACCGAAGGATACGAGGTAATCGTCGGTGGGCAGCTTCCGACGGTGAGCTCTCCAAAGGAGGATGGACCATTTGATGGGGATGCAGGAGTGCCAAAAAGGAGCGATCAACGGTGGGGTCACTCTGTTATCTCTCAAGATGCTGTCACTACCACATTTCTAGTTTGAGGGTATTTTGGTCATTTTTAAAATTTTGGAATTAATTTGGAATTATTAGTATTAATTATAATTATTAGAATTTTTAAGTGATTTTTAGTATTTTTGATTTGGTGCTATTCTGGGCTTTGACTAGTGTTGACTTAGGGGACTGTCCTAGAGACTAACCTAGGTCATGACTATTTGGTTATGTTATGGAACCCTAGCTTGACCTAAGTTAGTGACATCTAACCCATTAGAATTATTTTGGGGAAATTAGGAATTGATTTGAATAGAAATGGCTTGCGATTTCACAAGTCATGATTAGTGATTATGGCCCATGGAAGCCCATAGATCACTATTGGAACCCTAACCCTAGCCCAATCCAGCCCATGGCCGGCCAACACTATCCCCCCCCTCTATTTAATCCCCTCCTAGAAATTAGGTTTAGCCGCCATTAGGAATATTTGCAAGTTTAGAAAGAGGTGAGTCTCCATCTTCTTTAATTCATAGAAATTCCTATTTAATTCCTTTTCCACCCAAACCAATTGTATTAGGTTCTAATTCTTCTGTTCTTGCTGTTTATGTAAGAATATTTCAGAGTTTGGACAATTTGGAGAAGTTTGGCTATCAAGAGGAACACCCCTCTTTGGAGTTTTATTGAGGATTTGACACCTATAGGTAACTCCTTCAAAACCTATTGTAATTGCTGTTATTATTGTATTTTAACCTAGATCTAGGTGTCCCCTAGCTAACCCTAGATTTTTGTAGGATTTTGTGTCCTATTCGTGTCCCATTTGGACACGTATCAGTCCCTTATGTAAGTGTTTGATGAAATGCCCAAAAGGGCATTTCGATTTGTTTTTAGGAAATTATTTGAATAGAAATTTAGGTTTTGTGTTTGCTTATGGGTTTTCAAAGGTCTGAGCACATTTTGGTCTCGTGTCGTGTTGCCACGGATACGGGAACATGCGGTTGCACATGCGCGCGCGCGGGCACTGTAGCTCCCCTGCTGCTCGTGTGTATTTGCACAGCGGACACGCAACTAGGACACGTAAAATTGGACACACACTATGGGGCACTGACTGACACCATGTGTGTCAAGTCTTAGGGCCTCTTGTGTCATGTCGGACACGCACGAAGCCGTGCACTGGATTTACACTACATCGGCTACAGCCGATTTTTTACACTGATACGCGTGTCGTGACGCACATACGCGTGTCGTGGACACGTATCAGGGTATCCCCGACCTAGCCCTTGTCCCCCTCGACACTGGGACATGATCACGAGATCTGTGTCGTGTCGTGTCGTGTGCACGAGCACTGGAACCACCTGCACGAGGATTGGTCCAGTTTTGTATTATTTTGGGTTCGGGGCTGTTTGGACATGTTTGTGTCCACTTGGGTGGACACAAACACATTGCTGGACACGTGCACAAACCCTAGTATTATTATCAACCAATATTTTGACACTTTAGTTCATTTTCATACATAAATCACACTTACCCTAAAATCCTGAAACCCATAGTATCAGTCCTTCATTTCTGTGTGTTTCCAGTTTTCAAATTCGAATTTTGAGCATCAAATTAACCTATTTAGTACTGATAATTAGCATGGTTTAAGACCTAATGTGGTACACCTACATGTTTACTAATTGAATGTTGAGTTTGGGTTAAATTGGTATTGGATTTGGTTCAATTTCTGGTTAGGACTGTTAGGACTGAAAACTGGGTTTTGGGTTTTCTGTTTTGAACTGGAAATGCAATATTGGTTTCCTTTTTCTTATGAGCATAGACTGAACTAATTCCCTTCATTCCTGTATTCCATTTTTGTGCAATACTTGCTGAACTTTCCACACTGTTCACTGTCCAGTACTGGACTGTACACCACACTGTCCTCATGACAGTTCATCCATTCACACTCTCATATCACACACTCACACACATCCTCACATGACTGAACTCTCATGTCTCACTAACACACACACACTCCTATGGCACTTGTGACACTTTCACTCACACACACTCTCTTAACACTTTCACACACTTGTTGGCTTTTCCAAATGAATATATGTAGGTATGTATGCATGTATATCTAATGTATAATGTATATATGTATAATGTATAGTATATATATAATTTGCATTGATTGTTGACTTAATAGTCTTGTGGGTGCTAGTATAGCCTAATATAGCCTAGCATAGCCTTATTTAGACTTGTGATGTAGAGTAATGATTAGTGTGACTAATATAGACTAGTTAGACCTAGAAGGACTTGATTTACCTGGGTTGACCTAGGTTTGACTCTAGGGTTGACCAGAGTTGACCAAGAGTTGACTTTGGTCTAGATTGACCTAGATTCAAGTAGAATGCATTGTAGTGCATCTTATTACCATTCTGGACTTGTTGTGACTTGTACTGTTCTAAATAGGAGCCAGACACTACTCCTCGGACAGTACTTTCATCTTGGACATTCAGATAGCAGGCGAGTACATTCTCTGATCTTTTCATACCTGTCTGGACTATATTCTTGCTCTAGATTACTCTACTCGATGCTGACACGTATCTTCACGGATTAGTACTATATGGATCCTTTCCTGAGATGTTATCCCTCTACGGGTGCATCGGGTATTTCATATTCATGTACTTTATCATGTGCTTCAGGTACTCCTTGTACTCGTACAAGTTTATGTATTTACATGTTCTCATGTGCTTTCATGTGCCTCATGTACTACTCATTACATGAGTTTACGTATCTTTAGCTGTATTCATGTGCCTATAACGTAACTTGAATGGATCCTTTTGTATTGATTGGGGCGGGGTGAGTAGAATTGGTTATGTGATCATTATCCCCAGTAGGTATTCATGTGCTTCTTAGTTGTATTCATGTGCTCCTAAGCCGTTTACATAACCATATTGTACTCTAAATCACTTAGCCACTTACAGTCTTTACTTATCATATATTTACTTTCAGTTACAAATATCTCCTGTTTTTCTCTGTACTTCCTTTTCAGCATTTCCTGTATTTTACTCTATTGTATGATTTATACTCCTAACCTGCTATGAACTGTTTTGAGAGATATGTGCTCGTTCCAGTCCTGAGTGGACCTGTTGAAAATTTTACAGAGGACGAGGAGGAGGCCTGCTTAGATACTTTCTATGGGACAGCCTTAGAGGACACTTGCGATCTGGACTTCCAGTCGGATCCCTTAGCGGTAGAGACAGTTACTCCATAGATGTCTTTATCTTATTTCATAGTATTGGAGTTTGAGTTGTATATATTGGATCTGTATTATTCTGGATGTTAGTGGAGTTTATCATAGACACTTAGCTTTCTCTCTATTTGTATTTCCTGTGGTTTGGTTCTTGCATCTTTATATCATTCTATCTTTATCATGTTCTACCTTAGCTGTGATTGAGATATATTCTGTTATATCACCCCCATTCGGGGAGTATAACTGTTTATTACCTTTAACTGTTAGATGTTGTGACCTAGGACAGCGTTCTACCGCCGACACTGTAGCGTAGGCTGGACGTACCCACGTCTCGTGCCCTTACTCTAGGGTGCGGGCCGTGACACGTTTTTAGTGGTGGCCCATGCAGGTCTAGGTTAGAAATGTGGTGGTATTCGAACTAGAATATCGCTGCAGCCTGCAGTAGGAATTAGTATATTTTTTGAAGGTACTCAAATCACACTAGAAAAACTCCTTATCAGATTTCGTATATCTATATTTGCTGCTTATTGTCTTCCTTTGGATTTTAAACTGTCTTCCTTTGATATTTTGATTCATTCTCAGTAATTGTTTCTTGTTTGATCTGTGTCTCCAGGATGGTTGAGACGAGATCGCATCGCCCTGGACTGGGAGACGCTGGAGAGGGGTATAGCACCTCTCGACCTCAGCAGCAGCCAGCTTCCGGTGCCACAGGGCCAGTGCAGCCCTCAGGAGTCGGTGTTTCTGCAGCTTTTGGAGGAGCACCTCCACCAGTCAGAAGGCCGAGCGTTGTGATTCCTGAGATCCTTCCACTGCAGCAGCCTCCGCCTGCGGGGATGGTAGACGCTACACATCTCTTCTCCTTCGTGGAGAGGATTCTGGAGTCCCACCAGCAGCAGCAGACGAGGCAGACTGCAGATTTCCGACAGGGGATCGATGAGGCACACCAGCAGGTTCGCACCACAGTCGAGATGATTACTGCTCAGGGGACCCAGCAGCAGCCCCGTCGGAGGGAGAAGGATATACAGGACTTCCAGAAGATGCACCCTCAGGAGTTCTTCGGCACAGAGGGCATCCACTATGCAGACGATTGGATAGAGCATATCGAGGAGATCTTCCGACTGGTGGAGATACCAGCTCGACTCCAGATCGAGGCGGCGGGCAGTCAGATACAGGACTTAGCCCGTGCGTGGTATCAGACAGATCCCAGGGTGGGAGTTGAGGGCCAGACTTGGGCCCAGTTCAAGGAGCTATTTAAGGAGCAGTTCTTTCCTGATGTGGCCTTGGGAGGTATCGAGGCATAGTTCGAGGTCTGGTTCAGGGGAACCAGACGGTAGCTGAGTATGCTGGAGAGTTTTGCAGACTGGCCCAATTTATAGATGACTTAACTGAGAAGACGAAGGCGAGAAAGTTTCGTCGAGGCTTGATTAGAGAGGTTCGGTCGCTGACTAAGAGCGACCGAAATGCTACAGTTGTTGAGATATTTTCTGGGGCTTTGGCGGCGGAAGACGACCTAGGGCTGAAGCAGAAGAGGGGTCGTGACTTCCAGGGTGGTATCAGCAGTCAGGGGCAGGCCAAGAGGCCTCACTTCCAGTATCAGCAGCAGAGGCCAGTTCAGCAGTATCAGCAGCAGCACCAGCAGCAGTATCAACAACAGGGTCGGGCACCTTTTTAGCAGGTACAGCACCAGCAGCAGAGAGGCTTGCGGAGTTGTATATAAGGCAGATAGTCAGGATTCACGGAGTTCCCGTCAACATTATCTCCGATCGGGATAGTCGCTTTACTTCCCATTTCTGGAGGAGTCTGCAGATTAGTTTGGGCACTCAGCTCAAGTTTAGTATTGCATACCACCCCCAGACGGACAGACAGTCAGAGAAGACTATTCAGTCGCTTGAGGACATGCTGCGGATGTGCGTCCTAGATTTTGGAGGTTCATGGAAGGATCATCTACATTTGGTGGAGTTTGCTTACAACAACAGTTATCAGGCCAGCATTGAGATGTCACCGTTTGAGGCTCTGTACGGGCGTAGGTGTCGTACACCCTTATCTTGGGATGATGTTGGAGAGCGAGCTTTACTGGGACCAGAGATGGTTGTTGATGCAGCCGAGAAGGTGAAGCTCATCAGGGACAGACTTCGCGTGGCGCAGGACAAACATCGGCACTGGGCCGATAGCCACCGGAGGCCGTTGGAGTTTGAGGTACAGATTTAGAGATAGGATTAGAAGTAGATTGTATTTTTGGTTTGTTTGTTGATCGTGTTTGATTTTTAGTAACTTGAGACCTTGCTTGTGATTAGGTTGGAGACATGGTTTTTCTGCGGATATCTCCGACTCGTGGTACGATACGTTTTGGTAGAGATAGGAAGCTTAGCCCGCGCTTCATCGGCCCTTTCGTTATCAGCGGGAGAGTCGGTGACGTGGCATACAGGCTAGACTTGCCACCTACACTAGTGGGAGTTCACAACGTATTCCACGTATCACAGTTGAGATGGTACGTGGCTGACCCTAGCCATGTGCTCGATCATTCAGAGATTGAGGTTGGACCTACTCTCAGTTATCCAAAGCAGTCTGTGGAGATTCTGGATCGCCGAGAGAAGGTTCTGAGAAACCAGGTGATACCCTTGGTACGCGTCGCATGTAGGCATCATTCTCCAGGAGAGTCTACCTGGGAGCGGGAGGATGAGATGCGCGAGCGGTACCCCTATCTTTTTGGACCTTGAGGTATACTTTTCTATCCTTCTCAGCAGTTAGTTTCGCCTTTAATTTCGAGGACGAAATTATTTTAAGGAGGGTAGATTTATCACTACCACATTTCTAGCTTGAGGGTATTTTGGTCATTTTTAAAATTTTGGAATTAATTTAGAATTATTAGTATTAATTATAATTATTAGAATTTTTAAGTGATTTTTAGTATTTTTGATTTGGTGTTATTCTGGGCTTTGACTAGTGTTGACTTAGGGGACTGTCCTAGAGACTAACCTAGGTCATGACTATTTGGTTAGGTTATGGAACCCTAGCTTGACCTAAGTTAGTGACATCTAACCCATTAGAATTATTTTAGGGAAATTAGGAATTGATTTGAATAGAAACGGTTTGTGATTTCACAAGTCATGATTAGTGATTATGGCCCATGGAAGCCCATAGATCACTATTGGAACCCTAACCCTAGCCCAATCCAGCCCATGGCTGGCCAACACTATCCCCCCTCTATTTAATCCCCTCCTAGAAATTAGGGCTAGCCTCTATTAGGAATATTTGCAAGTTTAGAAAGAGGTGAGTCTCCATCTTCTTTAATTCATAGAAATTCCTAGTTAATTCCTTTTCCACCCAAACCAATTGCATTAGGTTCTAATTCTTCTGTTCTTGCTGTTTATGTAAGAATATTTCAGAGTTTGGACAATTTGGAGAAGTTTAGCTATCAAAAGGAACACCCCTCTTTGGAGTTTTATTGAGGATTTGACACCTATAGGTAACTCCTTTAAAACCTATTGTAATTGCTGTTATTATTGCATTCTAACCTAGATCTTGGTGTCCCCTAGCTAACCCTAGATTTCTGTAGGATTTCGTGTCCTATTCATGTCCCATTTGGACACGTATCAGTCCCTTATGTAAGTGTTTGATGAAATGCCCAAAAGGGCATTTCGATTTGTTTTTAGGAAATTATTTGAATAGAAATTTAGGTTTTGTGTTTGCTTATGGGTTTTCAATGGTCTGAGCACATTTTGGTCTCGTGTCGTGTCGCCACGGACATGGGAATACGCGGTTGCACACGCGCGCGCGCGGGCACTGTAGCTCCCCTGCTGCTCGAGTGCATTTGTGCAGCGGACACGCAACTAGGACACGTGAAATTGGACACACACTATGGGGCACTGACTGACACCACGTGTGTCAAGTCTTAGGGCCTCTCGTGTCATGTCGGACACGCACGAAGCTGTGCACTGGATTTACACTGCATCGACTATAGCCGATTTTTGACACTGATACGCGTGTCGTGACGCACACACGCGTGTCGTGGACACGTATCAGGGTGTCCCCGACCTAGCCCTAGTCCCCCTCGACACTGGGACACGATCACGAGATCTGTGTCGTGTCGTGTCGTGTGCACGAGCACTGGAACCACGTGCACGAGGATTGGTCCAGTTTTGTATTATTTTGGGTTCGGGGCTGTTTGGACACATTTGTGTCCACTTGGGTGGACACAAACACATTGCTAGACACGTGCACAAACCCTAGTATCTCTACCAACCAATATTTTGATACTTTAGTTCATTTTTATACATAAATCACACTTACCCTAAAATCCTGAAACCCATAGTATCAGTCCTTCATTTTTGTGTGTTTCCAGTTTTCAAATTCGAATTTTAAGCATCAAATTAACCTATTTAGTACTGATAATTAGCATGGTTTAAGACCTAATGTGGTACACCTACATGTTTACTAATTGAATGTTGAGTTTGGGTTATATTGGTATTGGATTTGGTTCAATTTCTGGTTAGGACTGTCGGGACTGAAAATTGGGTTTTGGGTTTTCTGTTTTGAACTGGAAATGCAATATTGGTTTCCTTTTTCTTATGAGCATAGACTGAACTAATTCCCTTCATTCCTGTATTCTATTTCTGTACAATACTTGCTGAACTTTCCACACTGTTCACTGTCCAGTACTGGACTGTACATCACACTGTCCTCATGACAGTTCACCCATTCACACTCTCATAGTATGGCAAATATTTAGAAGACCCTGATTTTTAGAAGACCCTGATTTTTCCTTAACCTAGTAAAATACATGATACTAATACATGATACTGATATCAATACATAGTATGGCAAATATTTAGAAGACCCTGATTTTTCCTTAACCTAGTAAAATACATGATACTAATACTTACAAGGGATATTACAATACTCAACCCAACAGTGATAATATGACGGTGCCATTTTCGTGTCCGTGACATGAACAGAGAAGCATCGACTTGGTGAAGTAGGGTTAGGGGTTTACCGAGAACATCATTGGTCCTCGTGGCATAGATGATGATATGTCCTCATCGGAGTCTCCCTGACCTCCACGCCATAGTATTCTCCCTCGACAATCTCGTGCGTGAGCACCTCGTTGAGTTCCACGGAGATGATGCCATCGATGACGAACTGAGAAGCTAAAACATGTCAAAAAATCAACCTTTTTAAAACCCTTGCTATGAAACAAAAAGGCCCAAGCCAACAAACCCTACCTGGACAGCAGAGCAGAGCATGAACTCCCCGGAGCCCCGCCTATGGTCCTTGGACCCCTCCCTCGAGTCCTTTCGCTCAAAAGGTCCCCACGGGGGACATCTTCTCCGACTCTGCGCCATCCTCGACGCCGGTGGCGTCAACGTCAACGGTGCCAGGGACCGCTGGGACTCCGTCGCCTGCTACTACGCCTGCCTCGCCAGCCACGTCACCGCCGCATGGAAGCTCATCGAAGCCGTGGCGATATGCTCCGAATGAACCTCTCTGGAAGCTTTGATTTGAAGATCCCCTTTCCCTCGATGGATCTAGGGTTATGGTTTGGGGATGACATTGGATGGATTTGGGGATTAGGGCTTTGGGTTTGAAAAAGGATCTATATGAGAGAGAGAAGGAGGAGAAAGAGGAAGAAGAGGATGGAGAAGGGTTTCTTGGTTTTGGCTCTCCTTCTCCATCTGCTGGTTGAGAAATAGAGAGGAGAGGAAAGGATCAGGAAATAAGTAAAATGGGATTGAATGACAACCGTCAACATAGACCTACAATAAAATAAAATTCAAAAAAATTACTAAATGGTAGCTGAAAAAATCTCGCCAAGTTTTTCGCACATACATTCGTTGACGGTTATCACCAAACCGTCAATAAATAAATTGATGTTTCTTGACGGATCATCTAAAACCGTCAACTATTATACTATAAAATTGCTAAATTAACATAAAACGTGTTATTTCTTGACGTAAGGCTAATACCGTCAAGATAACCCATTTTTAAATGGTTTTCCATGACCGTCGAGAAATAAACCGTCAAAAAACATCATTTTTCTTGTAGTGTAAATTATAACTATAGGTATAATAAATTTCCAAATTTTAAAAATTGGCTTCAAATATTTTCTAAATATATATTAAAAAAAGTTACGAATAGGCGGTTCACATCCTCTCCCCTTATAAAATTTTGTCCTTAAAATTTAAATTGATGGCACAAATAGGAAACAAGGAATTAAATATTAGAACAAATCGTAATAACGAGAATCTAAAATATTAAGAGTATTTCGAAAATCAGTACGTAAATTCGTACCTCGATCTTCGAACAAGTGAGGGAAACACTCCTGAATAGACCCATCGCGCTCCCAAGTGGACTCGCCTTGAGAATGATACTTCCATGCAAACTGGACAAGTCGAATAGTCAGCCGTCTCAATACCTTCTCACTGCGATCGAGAATCGCAATAGGCTGCTCCACAAATGACAGACTCGGTTCAACTGTAATTTTTGAATGATATAGCACGTGACTGGGGTCTGCCATGTACCTCGTCAACTGTGATACGTGGAAAATATCTTGCACACCCTCAAGTAACGGGGGTAATGAAAGACGATACCCCACCTCACTAACTCGCTCCAGAATATCGAAGGGCTCGATGTACCTCAGACACAACTTGCCTCTGCTGCCAAATTTGATAGTCCCCGAGTTGGTGATATCCTCAAAAATACGTGATCGTCTTCCTTGACCTCCAAGGGTCGGCGATGAGTATCAGTCCAATGCTTCTGCCTATCCGGTGCTGCTCTGAAATAACTCTGAATCTCATTCACTTTCTCTATTGTCTGAGTCACTAACTCAGGACCAAGTATCTGGCGCCCTTTGACGTCACTCCAACAAATTAGAGACCTACACTTTCTGCTGTACAGTGTTTCGAATGGTGCCATATGTAAGCATGCCAGGTAGCTGTTATTGTAGAAGAATTCCACAAAATGTTGGTGATCTTGCCAAGATCCTCCAAAATATAATATGTAAGCTCTCACATATCCTCAAGTGTCTGGATCGTGCGCTCTGACTGTCCATTGGTCTGCGGGTGGTAGGTTGTTCTGAATTTGAGGCGAGTCCCTAAACTCTCATGCATACTCCTCCAAAATATAAAGTGGATCTGGAATCTCGATCCGACACAATGCTTATTGGTACTTCGTGCTGATGCACTATCTGCCTCATATATAGATTAGCCAAAATCTTTGTAGATTGCCCAACTCTGAAGGGCAAGAAATGATCCGACTTGGTGAGTCAATCCACGATGACCCAAATTGTGGCCTTTTCGCTGGGACTCCTCAGGAATCCAGTGACAAAGTCCATCGTGATGTGTTCTTATTTCCACTCAGGAATAGAAAGTGGCTGCAATAGTCTTGCAGACCTCTGATGCTTGGCCTTGGCCTGTTGACAGACCAAGCATCTCGCTACAAATCGAGCGATCTCTCTCTTCATCCCATGCCACCAGTAATGCTGTCTCAAACCTATGTACATCTTTGTACCTTCAGGATGAATAGAGTATATCGAGCTATGTACCTCAGTCATCAACTCCTGGTGCAATTTGCCACTCATAATGCATAAGCTATCTCCACACCTCAACATCCCATCCTCATGAATCAATAACCCTGTCTGCCTGCCGACTTTGCCCTCTCTCGGAGTCTTCGAAATCTCCTATCTGTAGGTAGAGCGGCCTTGATCCTCTCAACCAAAGGAGACTATACCTCAAGGGTAGATAACTGTCCATCCATACCCGGCAATACGACCTTGATTCGCAACTCCTAGAGGTCCTCCAACAAATGATGCTGAGTCATCAAGAAATATGTCATAGGCTTCCTGCTCAAGCATCTGCCACGACATTCGCTTGCCAAGATGGTACTGCAACTCGATCTCAAAGTCCTTCATCAATTTCAGCTAACGTCTTTGCCTCATATTCAGCTCCTTCTGTATAAAGATGTACTTCAGACTCTTATGATCAGTAAATATCTCTACCCGCTCTCTATAAAGGTAGTGCCTTCATAGATTTAGTACAAATATTACTGCAGCTAGCTCCAAGTCATGTGTCGGGTAGTTCTTCTCATGGATCCTCAACTGCCTCGATGCGTAAGCCACAAACTTATCATGCTGCATCAGTACGCATCTTAATTCGCTCCCGGATGCATCGATGTATACCATAAATCCTCCAGATCCCAAAGGTAAAGTCAAGGTAGGTGCTGATGTCTAACGCTTTTTCAACTCATCAAAAGCCGTCTAACACTCCTCAGTACAATAAACTCCTGATTCTTATGTGTCAAACGCATTAGAGGCTCGGTAATCCTCAAAAAGTTTTCTACGAACCTCCGATAATGTCCGGTAAGTCCGAAAAAAATCTTAACCTCCGTAACTGACGTCGGTGCATGCCAAGTCTTCACTACTACAATCTTCTCTGGGTCCACTGCTAGTCCATCTCCAGTAATGATATGTCCATGTAAAAATACCTTGCTCAAATAAAACTCACACTTACTGAGCTTTGGCATAGAGTCTTTCCCTCCTCAATGTCTCCAGTACGATCCTGAGATGCTCCTTATGCTCTTTGTGGCTTTTAGAGTACACCAAAATTTCATCAACGAATACTACCCAAGAACTTACCCAAGTACTGGTGGAACACCTTGTTTATCAAACTCATAAACACAGCTGGCACGTTGGTTAAACCAAACGGCATCACAAGGAACTCATAGTGTCCATACTTCGTCCGAAAGGTCGTCTTCGGAATGTCCTCACCTTGAACCTTGATCTGGTGATAGTCTGTCCTGAGATCAATCTTTGAGAACACACAAGCACCGCTCAACTGGTCAAACAAATCATCTATACATTGCAGGGGATACTTGTTCTTCACTGTCACAACATTCAACTCTCTGAGTCGATGCACAAGCATATTCCTTCCTTTTTCGGCGTGAACAAGTCTGAAGATTTCTATGGTAAAACTTTCAGCCGGATAAAACCTTGGTTCTCTATCTCTGCTATTCTGGACCTTCAGTTTATACGAACTCATACTCCTACTCCCTCTTAAGTCTGGTCATCCCTATCCTAGCTAGTTCTTATAAGATACTGTCTTGGACAACCCAATTCCTAGCATCCCTTATTTCTGTACATGATATATTCTCTGTGTATGGTTCTCAAGATTATAATTCAATTCTCTAGCATATGTTTAAGCCTCAAGTCCGCCATCTAATTTTTATCCTGACCTATGTCATATATTAATCCATATTCCTCATTTTGTTTCTTTCTATCATTATTACTCTGAGTCATCCAAATTTAAAAATTGTTACCATCTAAACATGAGTTTACTTAAAATCCTAATATCAGATAACCTTCTCCAAGGTTAGAGCCTCAAGTTTTCATTTCCGTAAGTCCTTGACACATTTTATCATACTATCATGAACTTCTATAGCTAACCCTAACATCTAATTGTGCACTACCATAAATCATCACATAATACTTGAACTTTTATCATTTAATAAATCCTTCTAACCATCAATACTTCCAAATCACTTCTAACTCAGGTAATGGGTATATTTTATCTATTCCTAGGCTCATGTTGTTGGGTTCAAATCTTAAACTATACTTTGGACCATTAAATCCCTCCAGCTCAGCCTATGCAAAAATATCTAGCCTAACCCTTCTTACTATGGATAACTATTTTTCCATAAAAAATCAATCAAGTGTGCCTTCTTCGTCTTATCGAGGAATCTGGAGATAATCACCACGCGCGAACATTCGTCTCCCTAAGGTAGTAGAAGGAGACGAGAAACAAAATAGCGATCTTCAAAGGAGAATGAACAAATATAATTATGAATTTCATGAAGGGAGATAGTCAAATGCGAGGGAAGTTTTTAAATTAGTTGTGGATTGAGATCCTATTCAATTTAATTATAACTGCAGGCTCGTTCAGTACAACAACGTAACCAAAATGATAAATTGGACATGCATGGACCACCACAAAAACTATGTCATGTCCCAGTCCCGAATTATACAGAACTAGGCCACGTGGCAATAGTCAGCTACATATCCAAGTGGACACCAGTCCACGATTGAATACGCTAAGTTATCCTAGATTTGTGTGTAGATACCACTATAACATGTCCATAGCTCAATCCATGGAAAAAGTACATAAGGAATGGGAAATATGAGAACCAGACTATAGCATAATAATTATATTTCCCGAATAGACTCGAAAGGAATAATATGAGTTTATAAATACTATGCTACTAAGCGATCAAAATAACAAAAAATATATATATAATACGAAAGAATGAATACCTGCAATGAGTACAAACATGAACTATAATGGAAGCTCATCAACAATCCAGCATGGTTCTCCGTAGTCCAAGCGGCTAACGTGGAAGGAAACCGGGTCCTCAGCGGGATGCAATAAGGTACATAATATACAGGCCAAGTGTATAACAGTAATAAAAGAAGATAAGTATTGTAAGACTGATGAAGTGGGTAAATCTAACATATCCAACTATTATGAAAATGCAATTTAAGAACATCATTCGAATACAAGGGTTGTCACAGTGTACACCGAAGATCTGGTATGGAACTTCGATAACTAATGATGGCTCTGCAGTTTCGGTAAGAAACTGTGGCAACATGAATCTCTGAAGCCCTGAAAAAGAGGCAACGGTAACAATGTAGAAAAGTAGCTCAAGTGTACGGTGTATGTTCTCCCCGCCCATGTGACTTCGAAAATCATATCCATGAGACACTCGGTTAGAACCTCTAGCTAGGACAACGAGTAGTAATAGAAAAAAATAGTACATATATATCAATGTCATCGTCCTAGAATCAGACAGGGAATTCCGTAAATCAAGATGTAATCAAGTACGGAAATCCGTCAATAATATAGTGTCACATGAACATGTCCTAGGGTCAGAGTGTAACCCGCAACGAGTTGTCACGGTAACGCAAATGTGATTACCTAGTATCGATACCCGATGGCGCTAACGTCCATCGGCACCCGAATGTGATTCGGACGCAAAGTACCAAACATGGCCCTAGGTGTTGCAATAACATATTCAAGCAGATATTTAAAAACTGTACATACTGAAAATTGAAGTACAAGATTGGCAAGGTACACTTGCCTATCTCTTGATGCTGAAAAGGAGGAACCAGTCCAACACCCAAGTCTGAAGAGTCCAAAGTGCAAAAAGGAGCTAGAGAATAATTTAAAACTAATTAATTATTTATTAGGAACCATCTAATAGTAAAAGAATAATATAATAAAAAGTTGTTAACCAATCTAATTAATTTTGGTTAAAAAAATCTAGTTCCTATCCTCATTCTTTTTTTTTTCTTTTTTATTCTTTTTTTCTTGTGCACATCTATTACTCCTTAACCCCTCTCCTATATGGTTAAATATCATTACAAATCTTGGATATAGTGACACGTTCTCTCACACCACACTATTTTTCTCTCAAGCATCCAAACTCCCATTCATAATATCAATGAAGAGCCCCTACTCTAGACCCTCACATGCCCCCTGGCATCACAGTTTTGCTCTAACACTGTTTAGGGACACAAAAAGAATGACAATGATCCCCATATTTGTTCTCTCTAGTACCAAGGCTACTCTCCGGTTAAGTTTCGGCTTGCCCTCTATTCCATCTCAGTAGCACAACTAGTTCAACATCTATCCATAACAGTAAGATGTGATTATAGAAATAAATCTAGTGGCAATAAATTGTGATATAAGGACTAATCTATTGACATTGCAAATTTATAACCAGTGGAAACATCAGCACACCTCACTTCTCATTTGTCTAACCCACTAATACTTTACTTGTTCTTTCCCAGAGCCACCTGCTATGATCCCAATCTTTCTCCTCCTCACTCAAGTGATCTCCTAACAATTCCCATGCAACTTTGATCATATACTAAGAACTAACCATATGCACATGAGTCCATTGCTCATATTCACATATACCTGTCAGTGCACCACTCTAACCAACTACCTACATCTCCCCGTGCTGGCCATGTGTAGGGCCCTAGCCATGTGTGTGTTCCCTTTCCAAAGCCAACACCTCCCATATAACGAAGGTCCATGACCCATAGGTTTCCCTTGCCATCCCTGTGCATTTCACTCTGCATTAGCATACAAGAAAAAGGATAGAAGTTGCTTCACTTCCCTTGCTGCCATCATCTAACAACTAGAGTATAATGTTCATGTGCACACCGTGACCCATTTCTCCCCTAACAAAATTTTCCATCTTATCATAAGAAGACAGTAAGCCATTCTCACCTTCCGTATACAAAATGAAAGCACTAATACACATTATAGAGGCATAAGCTTATGACCCATCTCACTTTCCCCTACTGAGTTCAATCTCATTCATTCTTCCTTCAGCCCATGTTTCTCTTCTACCTACGAGAACTTTTTGTCCAACCCTTGTTAATCCCTAACATCCACATGACTTTCTTTCCCTCACTACACTTCACATAACATTGTTAGCCATACTCTCAACCCCTTTATTTGTTAGATTATAAGATAATATTTGCAATGTAAATATGGCCCATACCCATAAGCCCAAATGTAGACACTATATATATTGTAACAAACTCTAGCAATGAGAATAAGGCATTATTATTTTCTACATGGTATCAGAGCCTTCCGAAAAATTTAGCTGCCGTCTCCTGAAAACCCTAGCCGCCATCTCCCGGCTCCGACTGAGCCATCCGCCCGGCTCCGACTGAGCCATACGGCCCCGACGACTGACTGATCTGCTCGGCCGATTCGCCGATCAGTCCGATCCGAATGGATGCAAAGCCCAATCTCCGCCTCGTCGCTTTGCAACAATTTCTCATAGTGAAGATTTGTTGCACAGTGAAGATTTGTGAAGATTTGTTGCTGTTCAAATCTTTACTATTGCGAAATTTTTGCGACCATTAATTCTAGTCTCCGTGAACACTTGGAGACTAAAGTGCCTCTAGTACCTTCTCCTTGCTTCTTTTGGCCGAAGCAGCAACAGCTCCGTTTTGAACAGCAACAATTTCGCATAGCGAATATTTGTTGTTCAACAATTTTGCATAGTTGCTGTTCAACAATTCTTTTGGTCGACGCATCCCTCCCGCGCGCCGACCGTGCGCCCTCCTGCGCACCGACCGCGCGTCCTCCCGCGCGCCGACCGCGCGCCCTCTCCATTAGCGGCTGATTCGTCGGCGTTGTACAAATTTTTGTACACCCGACATCCGACTCAGATCCGGCGTCCCTGATCGCGGTCGATTCGCCGCCGACCCCGTCCATCAGCGGTTGATTCGTCGGCGTTGTACAAAATTTTGTACACCCGACATACGCGATGGCAGATGATGATGCATCCAGCTATTCCGTCGTAACTGGCGGTGGCGGTGCACACAACCCAAATTATCCTAATCCGAAGGATCCATATTTTCTGAGTTCTGCTGATCAACCAGAAAATATCATTACTCCTATTGTTTTCCGTGGACCGAACTATGCTGAGTGGTCTAGGTCGATTCGTCTCTCCCTGATCTCTAGGCGAAAGATCACTTTTTCTGGAGGGTACTGAAGTCAAACCTGTTAATGATGCTAGCAAATTGTTCGATTGGAGATGCGTGCAAGCGCTATTGGTTCAATGGGTTCTTAATACCATTGATCCGTCTCTGAAGAAATCGTTGCCGTACTTTGAGGAGGTTTATCCATTGTGGAACTTGTTGGCGAAAAGATTTGTTATTTGCAACGGCACTCGGAAGCAACAAATTAAGGTGGCTTTGGCCGAGTGCAAACAAACGGCGTCGATGTCTGTGGAAACCTATTTTGGAAATTTGCAGTCTTTGTGGGATGAACAAGCTGCTTATTTTCCATTGCCTACTTGTACCTGTGGTTAACTTGCTGCCAAGCTATAGGCTATGAGGGATGAAGACCACTTTCAGGACTTTATGTATGGGTTGAATGCTGAGTTGTATGGTCATACCCGATTTAATCTTCTGGCTCAGGATCCTCAGCCAAGTTTAGATCGGGCATACCAGGCAGTCCGTGAGGAGGAGGATATGCGAAAATCTCAGATCCAATCCGCCACTGAGGAGGTGATGGCGCTGGCTATCAAGTCTTCACCTCGTATTTCTACTACTTCTAATAGTAGAACCTCAGATTCCAGGGACAAATCAGGTATGGTTTGTACTCATTGCAAGAAAACAGGTTATGATGTTGCAACTTGCTTTGCCAAGATTGGCTATCCAGAGTGGTGGGAGACTCGTCCTCGGCGTGAGGGCGGACGTGGTGGTGGTGGTGGTGGTGGCAGAGGCCCGGCACCACCACAGAGACGTGATGGGGGACGTGGTGCTGGTGGCGCAGGGGTTGTTCATCATGTCGCCGCTGCTGGTCATGATGTCCCTGCTGGTCTTGCTGGAAGTTCGGCGGATATGATGCATGGAGGGTATCCTTCACCACTCTCAGGTGAACAATGGCAGAAACTGATGAGCTTGCTGGGTAACGACGATTCTTCCAACCCTGGTTCTTCAAACTCTGATCGTCTGATGGGTAAGAATTCTTCTGTCCCTTGGATATTCGATACTGGAGCTACTCTTCATGCGACAGGCTCTCGTGACTGTTTAGTTGATTGTTTTGAGGGCCCTGTATGTCCTGTAATTTTGCCTGATGGGAGCACTATTGAGGCTGTTCTGAGAGGCAAAGTATTTTTGACTGCTTCGTTGGTGTTGACGGATGTTCTTTATGTTCCGACATTGACTTGCAATTTGATCTCTGTCTCCCAATTGATTGGTGCCAGAAATTATGATAAGTTATTTACTCCTGATTTATGTTTTGTACAGGACCGAAGTACGAGGATGGTGATTGGAGCAGGTGAACAAAGGGGTGAACTTTACTTCTTGGGGAGGTTCCAGCTTCTTTGGCTTCGGTAATCCTGGCATGCAAAGAGAATAATTCTGAGGTTTGGCATAGTAGACTGGGGCATCCCTCAGATAAAGTAATGCAGACTTTACCTTCTCTCTCTGGTAGTAGTGTGTTTTCTCATAAGGCTTGTGATATTTGTCATCAAGCTAAACAGACTCGTGATGCCTTTCCTGATAGTAGTAGTCGTGCTTTAAGAGGCTTTGAACTTATACACTGTGATCTGTGGGGACCATATCGTGTTCCGTCATCTAATGGGGTACGATATTTTTTGACTTTGGTGGATGATTTTTCTAGAGCTGTTTGGGTTATTTTGTTGACGGATAAGTCTGCTGTTTATTCTATGTTTCTTAAATTCATTGCTATGGTGAAGCGTCAGTTTGGGGCTGATATACGTCGTGTACGGAGTGACAATGGCACTGAATTTAATTATTTACGAGATTATTTTTCATCTCAAGGTATATTGTTCCAAACATCCTGTGTTGGGACACCTCAACAGAATGGAAGGGTGGAAAGAAAACATCAGACATATTTTAAATGTAGACAGGACATTGCGATTTCAGGGTTCTCTTTCCGTAGATTTTTGGGAAGAATGTGTTCTGGCTGCATGTTATTTGATAAATAGAACCCCTTCTAGTATCTTGCATTTTAAGTCTCCTTATGAAGTTTTATATGGCTCGGCTCCTTCGTATGATCATCTACGTATCTTTGGTTGTCTGTGCTATGCATATGATTTGAAATTCCGACATGATAAATTTGCTAGCAGGAGCAGAAAATGTATCTTTGTTGGGTATCCACTTGATAAAAAGGGATGGAAACTGTATGATTTGGAGACTGGTGAATTTTTTGTGTCCCGTGATGTTACTTTTTATGAAAAAAAATTTCCTGGATGTGACTCTGCTAGCGAGATGTCTTCTGCGATACGTCATACATCTGTCGAAGTGCCAGGAGACGATATAGAGGCTTTTGGGATGGTGCCGGCTACGGTTGCTGAGGCCGGAGTGGTTGCTGGTGGCTCGACACCGAGTAGCCAGGATGCACATGTAGATGCAAAAGTATTGACAGGAGAGTCCGCTGGGGGTGATGCGGATCCTACTAATAATACAGGGGATACAGTGTTGTCAGAGGTGCCCGACGAGGTAGTATTGGGAAGAGGAATGCGAAAGAAATCACAGCCAGTACGATTACAGGATTTTGTGACAAATGTTGTTTGAAGTAAAAGTCCTCCCCCCCTTCACCACAGTTCATCTGTTCCCGTCACTTCCTCGGGTACTTCGTATCCTCTAACACAATTTCTAAGTTATGACATATTTACTGCTGGACACAGAGATTTTCTTGCAGCTATCACTGCAGGTGTTGAGCCTACTTCATATCGCCAGGCCTCACGAGATTCGGGCTGGCGCGCAGCTATGCAAACTGAAATACAGGCTCTAGAAAATAATGGAACATGGAGTCTTGTCGATTTGCCTCCTGGGAAGAAAGTATTGGGAAGTAGATGGGTGTACAAAATAAAGTACAAATCTGACAGAAGTGTTGAGCGCTTAAAGGCACGGCTGGTTGTGTTCGGTAATCATCAGGTTGAGGGGATCGATTATTCAGAGACATTTGCCCCAGTAGCTAAGATGCCTACAGTTCGGGCATTCTTGGCTGTTGCAGCTGTGAGAGGCTGGACTTTGCACCAGATGGATGTGCACAATGCTTTTCTTCATGGAGATCTGACAGAAGAAGTGTATATGAAGTTGCCAGCAGGTTTTTCGCATAGTGAACCCAACAAAGTGTGTCGCCTGCGTAAGTCTCTATATGGATTGAAACAGGCACCGCGTTGTTGGTTCGCTAAGCTTACTGCTTCTCTGATATCCTATGGATTTATTCAATCACATTCCGATTATTCCCTTTTCTCTTTTTTAAAGGGAAGGTAGAGTTGCATGTTTTGATCTATGTGGATGATATGATTGTGTCTGGTAATGACACAGGTGCTTTAGATGCTTTCAAAAAGTACCTTAGTTCTTGCTTTCACATGAAGGACCTTGGTGTGTTGAAGTACTTTCTTGGCATAGAGGTGGCTCGGAGTGCGGAAGGAATTTTCTTGTGTCAAAGGAAGTATGCTTTGGACATCATTTTAGAATGCGGTTTGATGGGGTCTCGTCCTGCCAGTTTTTCCATGGAGCCCAATCACAAGCTGGCATAATCGACTATTCCAAGGATGGCGGATACAGAGACTTATAGGAGGCTGGTTGGGAGGTTGATTTATCTATCATTTACTCGTCCTGACTTGGCCTATGCTGTGCATATCTTGTCTCAATTCTTACAAGAGAATCGACAAGATCATTGGCATGCTGCTTTGAGAGTTGTCAGATATCTCAAAAATGCACCAGGACAGGATATTCTTTTGAAAGCTGATTGTGATCTCCGTCTTTCTGGTTGGTGTGATTCCGACTAGGCCAGTTGTCCTTTGACTCGCCGCTCTATTACAGGCTGGTTGGTGTTTCTGGGGGGTCTCCTATTTCTTGGAAGACCAAGAAGCAATCAACTGTTTCCCGATCTTCCGCTGAAGCTGAATACCGATCTCTTGCTGCGCTCGTTTGTGAGTTGAAATGGTTGAAGGAGTTATTGGTGTGTTTGGGCGTTCACCAGGAGTCTGCTATGTCGGTGTATTGTGACAGTCAGCCAGCCCTGCACCTGGCTCAGAACCCGGTATTTCATGAGCGCAGTAAGCATATTGAGGTGGATTTGCATTTTGTTCGTGATGCTATTAGAGATGGTACCGTAATAGCCTCGCATGTTCCTACTTCTTCTCAACTGGCTGACATCTTCACCAAGCCCCTTGGAAAGCAAGTGTTTGATTCTTTTCTTCCCAAGTTGGACATTTGTGACTTACATGCTCCAACTTGAGGGGGGGTGTTAGATTATAAGATAATATTTGCAATGTAAATATGGCCCATACCCATAAGCCCAAATGTAGACACTATATATATTGTAACAAACCCTAGCAATGAGAATAAGGCATTATTATTTTCTACATTATTCCCTACAGTATAGCATGGGCTCATTGAATCATAGGCTTAATCCCATACTTTTTTTTTCACAGGCAAACAACTAGTTCTTCCTAACGCAAGGCAACACAACACAACAACAAGCATAAATATCACCCTTGCAATCCCAACTATCATTTAACCTATATGCTTCCATGCGGTGAGCATCAAGAGAACAACATGCTTATGATGAATCAAGTCGAAGAAGGAATGACTCACAATGAAGGTTCGACGGCGACGTCGTACCGGAGCCCAAGCACTTCGATGCTGCCATTGGCCTAGGCCACGGCGGACAAAAGCTCCCTGGCTGTTACTTGCGCCGGCAGAACAAGGTCCTCCGCAGCGTGGGGTCCGACTGGCCACGGCACCGCCGGGGGTGTCAATACCGTTGACCCTACCAACTGAGTCGAAGCACGCGCCGAAACCACTTGTTCCGGCCGGCGCTTCGACCGCCAACGCAACTGACTGGTCAGCGGTTGCTTAACCGCTGTCGTATTGCACCGCCGAAGGAGAGCTCAAAGGAGGTTAGGGGGCGGCAGCTAGGTCTATCCATGAAGGGTGAAGAGAAAGAAGGTGAGTGTTTTAAATAGAGAATGGGGTTAGGGTTTTCAAGTGAGTCGGATGGAAAGCTGGGACGTGCCGTACAGGCATGGGCGTGCCAGCCTGGTCGTCTGCAAACGGAGCAGAGAACAGTACATCATAGGAAAGTTTGGGAAGAAAAATAGGGTTATGCTTTTGAATTAATGGGTTCGAGTAGGTTGCGGGTTTGGGTATCGGATTAGCAGGTGTTGCCCGCTTCACTATTCCTAATGGCCATGTTAGGCCGGGATGTCTTGCTAAAGGCTAACAATAAAAAAAGAGAAGAAAGGATTTTCAAGCCTAACACTCTTTTTGAGCGGGCCAAGGGGTTTGGCTGGCTAAGGGGTTATTTGAATAGGTTTTGGGAAGAAAAAAAATTTAATAGCTGTTTTAGTATATTACCAAGTACAATAATAGAAAATATAATTTTAATGAAATAATCACAGTATTTATCCCTAATGTGATTCCAGCCTAATATTTTCTAATAATAATATTTGGACTAATGATATATAGTTGTTTCTTAACTAAAATATAACTATAGGTATAACAAATTTCCAAAATTTAAAATTGGCTTCAAATATTTTCTAAATATATATAATAATAATAACTTAAGAATAGGGGGTTCATGTTTTCGCTGCTTGGTTTTAATGAATCTGTTTTTGTCACGATTTCTACATTATTATAAGAATTTTGAACGAAGGATTAAAGTAGAAATTTTGATAAAATATTGATGCCATTGCAGGAGCTCGCGTAACTGAAGCTTGAATGTTGCAAAGCACTCCGACTCTCAGCACTATCGAATACTTGGTGGGTTGTTCGGTCCCTTCTTTTCTATTCCTTTCCGTAAATAAAATTTTTGTTGCCTAGAATTTATTCAAATCGAAAATGTCAAGTTAAATGCATGCCAAATCACTAATATGAAGAACTCGGG
This sequence comes from Iris pallida, assembly GCA_029216955.1. Taxonomy (NCBI): domain Eukaryota; kingdom Viridiplantae; phylum Streptophyta; class Magnoliopsida; order Asparagales; family Iridaceae; genus Iris; species Iris pallida. The sequence goes on along the minus strand of JANAVB010024399.1, from coordinate 20,387,821 downwards.
ATAACTATATTGATTTAGAGTAATTTACTCTGAAAATATAAGTTTTGTACCAAAAAGCAAAAAAAAGTTAAGGTTCTAGAAAAGAGATAGACTATTTCATGATTGCAAAATATAATGAAACGTCGGTTGCGGCATATGGTGCCTCGGGAAAATTTGGAGCATATGGGATGCCGAATCAAAATGTATGATTTTAAGGAAATGTACTCTCGCATGAGTCAAAATGATAATACAGTTAATATTGTCCACGATATGTAAATTTATTTCACATATTAAATTGTTCACGCATTGGCATGGTCATGGACAACTTGTGCACAAGTTTGGTTTTTCTCGAAACGGTATCCGGGGCACTGGAACTGAATCGACCTAGGGGAAATGAATAATCATGCTTCGGCACTGATGCATTGCGGGACCTTCAATAAGACTTGTAACCTATGTTGAATGGGTAGCATCGTAATGCCAATAAGAATAGTCCCAAGTGGTGTGTAACACCAATGACCACACATATAAAATAGTAGCCTGTTCACGTAATGCCTTATGTAGGTGGTAAATATTATTTTTGTTTCATGCAGGGATGAGCATGGCCGTGGTAAGAATGAAGTTAATATGCTATGTTTTATTGCAAGCTTTTACTGTTCTGGAAGGCAATCGATATGAACTGAATTCATCTAGTTCTAAATAGCAAGAAAACTTTGAATGCATGTCTACCTTAATAATTAGAGTCGATTTAGACGAGTCGGTTCGTCCCACTCACTAGTGTATTCCCAAGTGTACTAATCCCCCAATCCCACAGGTGACGAGAACTTTGTGGGTGCACTGTGCTAAGACAAAGCTGAAGTTTGGGGAGGCATTTTGAAGCTTTTCATATTTTGAAGTATTTTGAAGCTGAATGCTTTCAATGTATAAAAAGGTGTCAATGAATGGAACGACAAGTATTAGTTCAGGCAGCTTGTCGAGTATTTTCTTTGTTTCAATCAATGTTGCCGTAACAGCATATCCAATGTAATTAAGACTTGCACTTAGTTGCAAGCTATCAATGAAAGCATATTTCTATCTCCCTATACTGCATGTTCAATTCTCTACAATTTGTGAAGTTTCAACTTGATGTTTCAAATAAATGTATATAATGTAATGTTCTTGCCTTGTACGAGTACAACTCCTGACTCGTACGACATCACGCCCAGCGAGGATGATCAATTCGCCATAAATCGATGTAAGGACGAATAGTTTATCGAATTAGGGCGTGACAGAAATCTTGATTTTTGTAATCTTCCTTAGGAAATATATCGTTTCCAAAATCTCATTAGTAGGATCCTGACTTTAACTTTGTTGCTATTATCATATAAGTTAGGATGGATCTAGAACTAAGTCTACCTTAGTTGTTGGTAGGTTAGGTAAACTTAGAATTCCATTAGTATTATCATCCTCTAAAAATCATATTCGACTAGTTTCTCTTATACCTTGCTTTAATATAATTTTAAGAGCAACATAGAGGACCGATCAGAAGTCTAGGAGTACATCTTCACTAGAAGATCGCCCCGTACCAGACAAAGGAGCTCTTCACTTGTCACGTTTGCGACAAGCAGGGACATATTCAGATGGATTGAGGGAAGAAGTTAGGACTATGCTTGAAGTGTGGATTGAATTAGCATCAGGTTATGAGGTGTCCAAGCGTCAAGACGAAGCTCACAAGAAGGTTCCGAGGCCAGCTTTATTAGGACTGGTTGCCATCGATTATCTATTACTATTATTATGTGTTGTTATATTACAGTATGTCTAATTTTGAGGATAAAATTTCCTAAGGTGGGTAGGTTATAAGACCCCTAAAAATTCTAGAATTTATTTAAAACTTTATTTAAATTATTTATTAATAGATACTTTTCTACTATTATTTTTTATCGTTAAATATACTTTTTCGTAGCTTTGATTTTTGGAGCACAAGAAATATCATTTCCTTGAAACAATCTTCATATGATTTGATCTAGACAAAACCATCTTTATTTTTAGAAATCATCTCCCACTCAAACTCTTCCCTTGCGTTATATTTTTATTGTACAACTTTCGGGTCAATTAGGCCATTTTTACTATCTACCATAATCTTGTGGTATTCTTTCAATTTAATTTCGGAACTCAACCTCTATCCAACCCAGTCAATCCAATATATGATTTTTTACCTATTTTGAGACTACTACACACATGAAAATGGTCACTCAATTGAGTTCTCATGTACTATTTATTTTTAAATGACACACAATACCCAATTAGTAGACTTTTGAAGTCTATTTCGACTCGATAAATTATTTCGGGCCAAACCAAGTCAACTAGCCTAATGGAGCCTATCATAGGTGGCCGAAACCAAATAGATTTATATTTGATTAATTTTTTATCAATTAAATAGCAACCATCATTGATTGGAATCAATCTATGCACCACTCAATATTACTTTTCCATATTAGGAAACCAATTGATTCTTTAGAGATATATTCATGCACATCTTTTCATTGGGTTACCAAACCTCCTCAAACCAATTCCCATCAAACTCCAACTCATAATCCCCCAAAACTTCATATATTAATCACCATAAAGTGGGCGGCACTACTACCAAGACTCTCAAAACCAAACCAACAGCCCCCACCATGGTCGACAGCCACCTTCAGCCCCTTCGGCTAAACGACCCTTTCCGACCTCCGTTCGTCGAGCCACCACCTCTACGTCAACCCCTAGAGACCCTCTTCAAACTTATCAAGCCTCGGAGGATTCTTGTCCACTTGTTTGGTCATTTGAAGGTAGAACTTGAAGGTTATTTACAGCCGTAATAAAAATTTTGAACCCAGATTTGACATCTTTGCACATGGGTATCATCTACTTTTAATGATCCGTTAACCATGAAATCCAATTTTAATGCATAGCTCTATGTGTCTACTTTCATCTCCAAGATCCAACTCACATGGATCTTCATCGATGGTCCATGGCGCTCGTTGCACGAAAGTTGGCCCACGATGAACCAATTTCGATGCGCGATTGTTTTTGGCAACTTGTGAAGCCTTTCAACCTCAAACAAAATATTGGTAACAATTCTAACATCCCCTCTATCATCCTTTAATGCTCTATAATGATTTCGTCGAGTTTTCATGTATTTGTGCACCTGTTGTCGTCTTTCAAATTATTGAACATCGAAATCCATTGAATCTAGTATTGTTTTGTTCTCTAAACTTTGTAATATTTCCATATGATACATGTCATGTACTTTTTGATATAAATCATATTTCTTCTAATATTATTCTGATTTATTTTAGAATTTAAATTCCTTATTTTTTATAAATTGTTGGTTCCAAACGACTCGACAAGTTGGGATGTTTGTGCTCCTAGTTGAGCTTGTCGATTTGATACTTTGTTAAAATCTATTTAATTTAATAATGTACATAGTTATATTTATTAATTAGTTCTGAATTAACATGAAATATTTTTATTTTATAATGGTAACATGATACTATATATTGTTGATACAGCTACATTGTGCTACTAGTTTGATATATTAATTTGCTACTTTATTTTCTTGTGATCATTATAACCAAATAATATTTATAAATATATTTTATAAATATTTCATAATTAAAAACTAATTGTCACCCCCACTATCCGAGATAGGGACATTAGAGTCATTTATATTTTTTTTAATTACTATTATTTAAATATTTACTTAAGTTATTAAAATTAATGTAATTATTTTGTGGTTAAATAATTAATTTTTTAAAGATAAGTATTTGTGTACTATTGAGTTTTTACTTATAAAAACTTTTAATATATTGCATAAATATAGATACAGAATATTTTTTAATTTTAGAAATAATATTCATTTATGGTTGGTTTTTTATATATAATAAATATGTATATGTACAGATGAGTTTTTATTTATAAAACTTTTAATATATTTAGTAAATATAGAATATAAAATAATTAGTTTTTATTTATAAATAAATTCAGATTTTATTTATATCTCTTTGTATTATTCCATTTATGGTGTGTGTGTGTGTGTGTGTATATATATATATATATATATATATATATATATATATATATATATATATATATATATATATATATATATATATATATATATATATATATATATATATATATATATATATATATATATATATATATAACTATTTATAAAAAAGGGAAATGAAAAATAGTTTAAATAAATATTTATTAGTGGGAGAGTGCTAAAGAATTTATTATATAATTATATAATATGTGTATGTATGTATGTTTATATGTATGTATGTATGTATGATATATATAAATATATATATATATATATATAAAAGGTAAAGAAAGAAAGAAAGAACAGAAAGAAAAAAAACTAAACAAAAGCACACACCACTCGCTCGCCCAATCCCCCACAAATATAAAGCAGCAGCAGTGCTGCTACTAAAGCCGAGCGGCCCCCCACATTTCCTTATTTAAACCGACGAAACCCTTATATATATATTTCGTATATATAGAGAGAGAGTTAAATTTTCACAAAATCCAAACCCTAGCCGTCACCTCCAACCCAACGTGCACCCCGACATCGCCGTCGACCAACCCGCGGCCGTCCATCGCCGGGAAACGCGCAACGAGCATACCACCCGCGCACAGAAACTGTCAGCGAAGAGCCAACTTCGGAAATAGATTTCTTCTTCCTCGCTCCGTCGTTTTGCGAACCACTTGGTCAGGTATGATCCCAACATATACACCTTTAATTCTCTTCAAATAGTTCGTGCCGATTCACACCATGTGCGATAAAAAACGAGTTCCAAAATCGAGAAAAATTTGATTTTCTGGATTTAGAAACTGTCCCGAAACTCCAACTTTGTGGCCGATTTGCGACCAGCGTGTTGCGAGTTTTGAAAATCGGTTTGAAGAGACTTGTAGACAACCTATAGGGCTTTAAAATCCTTTTTATAGAATTTAATTTCATGCACTGTACAGAAAGTTATTGGTTTGTGAAGTTGGAGAAAAAACTGATTTTCAAAACTAAATTTTTAGAAAAATTATCCCGATACGCCGTCCGTCCCGTCAATCCGGGCAACGTAGTCGAGAACCGAAAGCATCTAAAGGTGCGTATTGACTTCGTGGACGTGTGGGCTTTGACGGAATTTAAATTGGTCGCGTGTGCGCGACGAATTTGACCCGTATCCGTCAAATTTTCCCGTATCAGGCTTTTTCGAAATTTCTCAATTACTTTGTGCACACTCATCAAATCGCGACGAAACTTGCGCCATTGGACTCGAAATATGTTTCTGGTCCTGTGAGACAAGTTTGGTCCGATTCTGAGACGGTCGAGTGGAACGCTATTTTGGCGGGCCCGCGATCCGATCCAACGGGTGAATTTGTGTACGACCCACCGAAATCCAACTTTGGACATACGGTTGGGTTCATCTCGTCAAACTGGACTTGTAGATATGTAGTTGGATGACTTTAGAGACCATAGATTTTGGCATATTTTTTCGGTGTAAGGTGGGTCCAACGGCAGACACCATTTTGACCCGAAATTATCGTTTTATCCCTGTGTCCAGAATTGGACTTATGGGTAGGCATTTCTAGATAATTTGACCATTCTGAGAACGTTAGTAATGTCTGTTTCAGGATTAGGAGACTGTTTTACGAGTTGACCGTTCGTGGCTCATTGAGTGGGTTGTAGTTTCGATTTTCTCAGCTCAGGAAAAACAGGCAAGTATATTCTCTGATAGTTTTTATTGCTTTGATATCTACTATATTCGATTCAGTTGTAGTATTAGACTTGATTCTCGATACGAGGATACACGGACTAGTATACATTGAATCTCGTCATGAGATATTATTCTCGGTTTACCTGGTATATGATTACATTGTTCGGTATTGTTTCCTGTACTTGTATAGACACCGATTTGGGAGTGAGCTGGCCTCCTGCTCTTCAAATCCTGTGTCATGACCTGTCATGTCTGAATTCATTATACTACTCGGGGATGGGGAGTTATTAGAGGTTATGTGATCATTACCCCTACTTGTTTATTACTTGTGCATAGCTCCACCCTCACCACACATAGGGTGTAGCCTGACCTTATACTACTTGTGCATAGCTTTCCATTTTGGCCGGCCTGATCCCTATACTATTATACTACATGTGCATAGCTGGTCAAATGGAATAGCCTGATCTTGACCCAAGCCGATCACATAACTCTCTAATATCTCATGGCACTTTATTTTTATGTTTACATCATACCTCATATTACTTTCCATTATTTATATTCCAGTTTTATCTTATATCTCACACATGACATGATATCCAGTTCTCTTGTACCATTTTACTTTCAGTCTTGATATTCCATCTTGTATTTCATTATGATTGTCTCTTATAGTATTTGTCAATTCACATGGAACTGCTGTTGGCGTTTGTACTTGCTCATATCCTGACAGGATAACCCCCGTTGTTTTTCAGAGGATTTATATGCAGATTACCCGACCTACTACGGGTTTGGCATATATGGAGCCTACGACCAGGACCAGCCTGTGGACCCGGTGCTCGTAGAGGACGCACCGCCAGTAGTGACCTAGTTCACCTAGATTTTATCTTGATTACATTCCAGTTTCATACTTTGAGACTTGTAGTATTTATTTTGGGATATTGTTTTATGTCTTGGTCTCTGAACTTGTGATTGTGGCTCGGCACTATTTCAGACTATTTATCTCATCTTTATCTTTATCTTTATCATCGTGTTTATCTTCCTTAGAATTATGTGATTGAGTTGTGGTTATATTCCTCCGTGCGGTGATGACCGGTTATATTTGTGACTTAGATTCTATATATTCTAGATGACCTTTACAGCGTTCTACCGTCGATACTGCGGCGTAGGCTGGACGTACCCACGTGCTCGTGCCCCTAAACAGGGTGCGGGTCGTGACACATTTTTATGGTGGCCCATGCAGGTCAGAGTCGCAACTAGTACGATTTCGTAATGGTGCTCGACTTAGAGTGCTAATTACGAGCCTGCTCTTAGGATATAGGTTCTAGGTTATGATAGGAGTTACTCAATCACATATTAGAAAAATTTCAATCTTTTGATTACCATGACAAACTCTTCTTGCATTTCGAAATAAATTGTCTTTCCTTGACGATATCTTACCATGTGACATATTGATCTCTTTGCTTAGGACTTTTGAGAGATTCCTGGGACGACCCTTGAGAATCTTGGTTGAACATCAATTTGAAATCATTTTCTCTTATTTCTGTCCACCCTTGTTCCTTATTATTGAATTTGATTTTTTTCAGATCATCGCTGATTTTGATTTTTCATATAGAGATGAATTATATGGCCTGAATTACGGTATCTTCTGATAACATATGTTGACAGGAATAATAGGGAAGGTAAACGTCTACTTGGTTATGGAACCTGGAGTTTATCGCAGCTATATTAGCCAGCGTGGCGAATACGTAGAGACCTGACTTCGGATGTACATATCTTGGTCATAAGATTTGAGATTTTTCGCAGCTATACTAGTCGGCGTGGCGAGGATTCCAGACGATATGATTATAGAGGTGCATACATAGTTATGAAATCTATCGTTTATCGCAGCCTTGCTTACTGGCGTGGCGAGGATTCTGAGTATCATAATTTAGGACAGACGTGTATGATTATCAGATTGTATCTTGAGAAGGGTCCTAACATGTCATCTCTATCATTTCACTTCTTTTATTATAGATTCTATTCCATTATCAATTAGCTTAAGAGTAAGTATAGTTTCAGTTCTTTAGTCCAGGTCCTTGTAGATTCTCATTTCATTATAGGTTCTTCGTAGTGTGATGGCTTGGTGATTTGCAATTGTTCTGTGTCCTTAAGTAATTGTGTTAATAGTTTAGAGTATGGTTAGGAAGTATTATATATGATTGTTGATAATTAAATATAGATGAGAAACCCTATGGTGATTAATAAGTGTTAAGGTAGGAGTTACACCAGGTACCCGAATAGGAGGAGTACCCTAATAGCTAGAGACGAAGTATTTCAAGTGTTATAGAAGTTTAGGCACCAACAGTTTAGTGTCTAGTTGGAGGAGAGACATGAACAACTTAGTATAGGGGTATCATCCAAGTATCATATAGATGAGTTAGTGCCTTGTGTAGACAACGTCAAGACTTGGGTAGACACCCTAGAGAGAGTATCCTAGATAGACGAATATTCTTCCGTGACTTTTATTTCTGGAGCGTTAGAGATGTCAATCTATGGAAGCTTCCTTCATGAGTTTGTAGTAGACAAGATTATCTTCATTTTGATATATCATGTCCCATTTAAACTCGTTCTCTTGTACTATCTTTGTATCGCACAACTTTTGGATCAATTTAGGCCATTGACCATTCCCACTTTTATTTGTGATTATCATATGCACATTGCCATGACTTTTAATTTAGGAGCACAAGACTAGTTGTTTTCTCAAAACCAACTTCATATGCATGATCTAGACAAGACACCCTACGTCCATGACCTTCGTGTCCCACTCGGGCACACCATCTTGTGCTTTATTTTATCACACGACTTTTTTGACACAAGACCCAATCTTGATTCACCCAACGAAGTCACTTTTATTTCCGACTCAAATTGGGGGCACCATTTCGACCCAAACTTGTTGACCCAAAATATGGACACGACCCACATTAAGTCTATTATATACCCACATGACACTTGTGTCCCATTCAACTGAGCCCCGCATGCTACTTATTTACCCACATTCATTTGAGGAAGTCAATAGAATGTAGTATCCCATATGTGTAGTATAGTATCCAGGATAAAGTGTGCCAATAAGTTGAGATCTTCAGGATCACAAGAGCTTGAAGTACGTGTTCACCCAAAAGGAATTGAACATGAGGCAGAGGCGCTGGCTTGAGCTGATGAAGGACTTCAATATCTCTTTGCAGTACCATCCAGGGAAGGCCAACGTAGTTGCAGATGCCTTGAGCAGGTATCCAGTCGCTATGTATTTGACGATAGTTCGTCATCTATTGGCCGATCTGGATAGTTGGGTATCGAGGTGATCGTTCCGGGCATAGAGGTTCAGATATGGGGTTTACAGATTCAGTCTGCGTTGATGGACAGAGTCAGATCAGCACAGTTTGATGACGTGAACTTGAGGAGCATCAGAGAGCAGGTGCAGGCCAGATTGCTAGACGATTTCTCTATAGCCGAAGATGGGTCACTGAGGCACGGTACTAGATTGTGCATTTCGAGTGGAGAGCTTCGAAAAGAGATTCTGCAGGAAGCGCATCGTTCCCAGTACTATATGCATCCTGGAGCCAGGAAGAGATTCTGCAAGAAGCGCATCGTTCCCAGTACTCTATGCATCCTGGAGCCAACAAGATGTACAGAGACCTGAGGGAGCATGTATGGTGGTATGGCATGAAGCGAGATGTAGCTCAGTTTGTATCTCGATGCTTAATGTGCCAGCAGGTGAAAGCCGAGAGACAGAGGCCAGGTGGTCTGCTTCAGCCACTACCTATTCCAGAGTGGAAGTGGGAGCACATCACTATGGACTTTGTATCTGGACTTCTATGATCTTCAGGAGGGAAAGACGCGATTTGGGTCATCGTTGATAGATTGACCAAATCGGCCCACTTTTTGCCTTTCAAGGTGGGACTATCTACGGAGAAGCTGGCAGAGATGTATGTGCGGCAGATAGTCAGATTGTACGAAGTTCCGGTGAGCATAGTCTCGGATTGGGATAGTCGTTTCACTTCCTACTTCTGGAGGAATTTGCATACTAGCTTGGGCACTCAGCTCAAGTTCAGTATCGCGTATCACCCCCAGACAGACGGACAGTCAGAGAGGACC
>JANAVB010024399.1:19822979-20372979 GCA_029216955.1 Iris pallida | reverse complement strand
TTATACTACATGTGCATAGCTGGTCAAATGGAACAGCCTGATCTTGACCCAAGCCGATCACATAACGCTCTAGCTAATATCTCATGGCACTTTATTTTTATGTTTACATCATACCTCAGATTACTTTCCATTATTTATATTCCAGTTTTATATCTCACACATGACATGATATCCAGTTCTCTTGTACCGTTTTACTTTCAGTCTTGATATTCCATCTTGTATTTCATTATGATTATCTCTTATAGTATTTGTCAATTCACATGGAACTGCTGTTGGCATTTGTACTTGCTTGTATCCTGACAGGATAACCCCCATTGTTTTTCAGAGGATTTATATGCAGATTGCCCGACCTACTACGGGTTTGGCATAGATGGAGCCTACGACCAGGACCAGCCTGTGGACCCGGTACTCGTAGAGGACGTACCGCCAGTAGTGACCTAGTTCACCTAGATTTTATCTTGATTACATTCCAGTTTGATACTTTGAGACTTGTAGTATTTATTTTGGGATATTGTTTTATGTCTTGGTCTTTGAACTTGTGATTGTGGCTCGGCACTATTTCAGACTATTTATCTCATCTTTATCTTTATCTTTATCATCGTGTTTATCTTCCTTAGAATTATGTGATTGAGTTGTGGTTATATTCCTCCGTGCGGAGATGACAGGTTATATTTGTGTCTTAGATTCTATATATTCTAGATGACCTTTACAGCGTTCTACCGCCGATACTGTGGCGTAGGCTGGACGTACCCACATGCTCGTGCCCCTAAACAGGGTGCGGGTCGTGACACTAATACTTTTATATAATTATATTTTTCCAATCAACCCGAGAACTTGTCATTACTGTGCTTCTAGTTAGACATATTGACTAGATACTTTATTTCCTCATAAATACTATAGTTAAATATTGTTTAGAAATATTTATTTATAATTATTTCATAATATATATTGTAATTTATGTTTATAAAAATATTATTTTAATAAAGTAGCATGACGCTATATATAGAATTTATAGTCATATTTGGTTATACGCTAGTTTAGTTAGATTATGCCTAGTTAAGACCATATATAATATCGATATGTATGGTATGTGTGATATCATTGAGTTGGCATTGATGGTTAGTTTTTATTATATTCTAAGAATTCGTGACCGCATCTAAGATTGTTGGAACGAACCATTGTTGTACACCTTTTTCGAGATTCCAGGCAAGATACCTTGACATACTTGCGTTGTTTAAATTCATGATATTATGCTTGTGTCTGTTAGTGTATTCTCTAGTAGTGTCAATGGTGGCGTTGATGTGTATGTGCGTGTGTATGACTTAGTGTGTAGAAGATGTTCCTGATAGTTGTGAAGTTATTCTCAATAATTTCTATGCCTTGTCACGTATTATACACGATACTGTAAGTGAGATACATTGTGTTGGCACAGACTTACACACTTGACTGATCATCAATGCGGGCGGTTCGTGTGTCGATACATATAATGATCAGTTTGAGTCTAGTTAGTGACTTGTATTGAGATATGGATTGTTCGAGTCATGGATATGACTTGTGCAACGCATGGGTGGGGAAGACTATTAGTAGGCGTATGAGAAGCCACATATTAGCCTTAGTGGTTGCCCGGTTATGGGTTATTTGTTTCCCGATTATGGGTGTATTGCTAGATAATATATCCGGTAGCCACCGTTGTCCGCGCATCTGTCATGCCCCAGTTCCAAAATACATAGAAACCCAAGACATGAGCATGCCAGCTGTACGGCTAGAATAAATATCCCAATTTAATGGACTTATCCTAATCATAGTACGTTGTAAACTTATATCTACAATACACAGTCACAGGTAATCTAGTATCTCCACAACAACATAACCACTGTATCTCATCTACATAATAATAACATCAACACAGAGACAGAAATATATAAAGATGTCTGAATGAAATAGAAATAAGTCTGAATATCCAATACAAAGATCTGTCTGAAATAGTCAAGTCTAGCAGAAATAAATCCACAAAATTAAAAGTATAATGCTGGAAAATAGGAAATAACTAAAATAAAGAAATAGCCAGGACATAGCTAGCTAGATAAAATGTTCATGACTCTAATCCATCTCCACACCCCTAGAGCAGGGAAACTCCTCTAGCACAACCTCTAAGTCCTCGACAAGATAACATATCTCTATCCATGGTCCATAAATAGTATGATACAAGTGCTCATCCGGATCTGGAAAAGAATCAGGTCCTCAAAGGGACGTAACAAGATACAAAAGAAATATGCCATATTTGAACTGAATAAATAAATAAATAACAGGGCTTGCTAACCATCTATGTGTATGCACATCGAAGACGACTTTGGCATGTATGAGTAGGTGAAAGAATAAAGCATAGCATTCGCTAAAAACTTATGTATTACTAGTATACCTCCCGACCATATCATGACGATAAGTCAGCGGTCGCTGCCGGATATATCCTCTAGCAGTACACCCATAACCGAGAAACCATAAACCCATAACCGAGCAACCATAAGGCTAATGAATGGTTGTCTCATACGCCTACTAATAGTCTTTCCCATTCATGAATTGTACTAGTCATATCCATGACTCGAACAATAGATATCTCAATGCAAGTCAAAAACTAGACTCAATCTGATTATTATATGTACCGACATATGAACCACTCGCACTAATGATCAATCGAGTGCATAAGCTCGTGCCAACACAATGAATCACACTCCAGTGCCATTATGATACATGACAAGGCATAGAAGTGTAAGCCCACTTCCCGATTTTTTTATTTTTTATTTGATTATAATTTACTTTTATGGTCATTAGGAGTCGTACCTAAGCTCATAAGGGAACTATAATCATATTATGGTCATTTGGACCTTAGTAAGCATTGTTTAGCTATTTTATTGCTTACTATAATGTTTAGATATTTTTAGATATTTATTTTATTCAGTTTTATACATTTTAAAGGCTTCCATTATTTATTATGAGGCCATTTGGGGATAATTTGAGGTAAAGTATTTTTAATTATATTTTAGAAGGTTAAATATATTTTCTATAATTTTTACAATTATTTTGGAATTATTTTAATAATTTTAATATTGGAAAACCTATTTTCTAGGACCTCTAGAATCTATTGTGCGAGCATATGAGCAAATATTGACCCCAAATATTTTTCTAGGGTTCAATATGTCATTTTATATTTTTTTTGGAATTGTTCCATATTTATTTGGCTATTTTTAATATTTATTATGAGTTTCTGTAATTAAAACTGCTTTAAAAACTAATTTCTGGTTAATTAATTACACAGTCAGCGTTGCAGACCCACAAGTCAGCCGCATAGCGCTGATAGTGGGGCCCGCCTGCCAGTCAGCGGGTGTTGACTGTACCCACCTTTGTGTATATATATTTTCGCGGAAATCAGAAAACCCTAATTATTTCCTGCCCGACTTTGAGTTTTAGTCTCTTGGAGACCCCCGACTTCTCGAGGCGATTGTCGTCAACTCCGACCTCGAATTCATGCGCCATTTTTTTTGTTAGATTCGTCTTGAGGTAAACTTTCTGAATATGTAATTTATTTTCATATAGTTTGTTCATAAATTTCTGGAGAATTCGTAGAGTGTTGGTTATCCAAAACTTGACACGTTTTAGTGTTTTCGAGATTTCGGGAGGACCGGGAATCGAAATCATGAACCGTTTGAAGTTTCTGAAAGCCAACACAGAGCTCTACGACATATATTTTTTTCAAAAATTAATTCGTTCATCTAGTATTTTAGTTATTCTGTTGAACTCAAAATTGATCGGTTAATCACCGTTTTGGTCACGATTAGCCATAACGGCGATAACTTTTGACCAAAGTGTAATTTTGCGGCACGGTTGATTCCAGCACACTTATGGCACTGAAATCTACCAAGTTTCACTTTAATCTAGAGTTCACGATGTTTGACTAGATAGTCAATGGCACGTATCGATTTGCGTGCCATGGTTTTCAAAATTGGAAACATGACTTTTGATGACGAAACTTGCATGTTTAGATTATATTCGAATTATTATTAGATTAAATTAGATTTTTACCAGAATTAACTATTATTAGATTAGTTAACCCATTAGCCACTTATTCCATGAATTTAGAACTAGAAACTTATAATTGACTTGTGGTTTTCATGCATGGTTCGTGGTACGATATATATTATAGGTTGAAAGCTTCTAGATTGGCAATCCCCTCATCCTCGACTTGTGACTATGGTTTGTAAAAGGATTCAGGCAAGTACAGTATTGTATTTATGTTTTAGTTCATTATAACGTTTTCATCGTTTCTTTGTTTGATATCCCGTTGAGATATTGCTTGATATTTCGTTGAGACACGATTGTGACACTGTAGTTATTGTACCCTTCTTAGTGTATCATTGACCGTTATTGATTGTTAGAGAGTCGGAAGGGGAAATACTCAGTAAGTACGTGAACAAACCCAACTATTTTGATTGTGGATAGCTAAGTCATACACCCCACGTATGAGTTAGCCGTACCCTATTATTGTGGATAGCCATCGTATGATGTACCGTATTAGCCCAGCCGTTCACATAGTAAAAGGTATTGCACACACACATAGGTGTTTCTATTTTTTTTTATCTAGTCCATTATCTTGTTAGTTCATATCTTGTTAGTTCGCATCTTGCTAGTTTATATTTTGCCAGTTCGTATCTCGTTAGTCCATACCTTGCTAGTTTCATTCTGCTAGTTAATATCTTGCTAGTGCTAGTTCATATCATGTTATTTCATCTCTTGCTAGTTCTTTGTATACCCTTTGCCATCATGGTTTCTCGTTGTTCTAACTTATTTTGGACTAACAATATTAATTGTAATATGGTTGTACTCTGCTCCTTTCCTGACTGGATCGTTGTTATAGGTGAGGTTGATGTGCCTACTCTTACGCTATGGACTATACGAGGGGGAGATAGAGACTCAAAGGCCAAACCATAGAAGACTAGTTAGTTGTGTGGTAGTTTTTTATAAATATAAAAGCATACATTTTTTTTAAATGTAAAACTTTTATATTTTGTAAAGTTGATTTAGTTATTGTGAATGAGCAGTTAGCATTTATGAGCACTTTGTTTATTATAGGCTAGACAGCGTACTACCATCGATACCGCAGCGTAGGTTGGGGCTTGGACACGCACTCGTATCCCAAAAAGCGGGTGCGGATCGTGACAAGTTTTTTTGGTGGCCCATGCAGGCTGTTTTCGTAAAAGATTGTGAACTTGTGGTAGTACTTAAATTAGTCGTACTACTGCAAGCCTGCGACTAGAAAATTGCTCATTCATAATTAGGATTGATTTAATTTTAGAGAATGACTAGGACTAGGAGTCCCTTATTCAATTTGACCCTTGGATGGTTAAGATTGCTAATTAGGCCATGTGATTTAGCTAATGATTTATTGAATTCCAAACCCTATTAGATATTTGATACGATTTTAGGATCAAAGGTGGGTAGACTATTCAATTTCTAATTTTGATCATTTGTGCCATTTTATCTTCTGCCTTCTCTAAACCTCATTTTATTTTCAAAACTATTTTGCGATCGTTTTATTTTCAATTCCTAATCTTGGTTCAATTATCTATATATTAATTCAAGTCGTCTTCGTTCATTTTGTGATCGTTTTGTTTTCAAAACTGATACTTTTATTCAAGGACAGATACTTATATTTTCATATCATGATCGACTTATTTGAATTTATAGAAGTTCCTTTGAAATTCTTATGGATATAGTTGAAATAATTTTCAGTGACTTACCGGTAAGGCAGACGCGCATTGTCCCCTTTTATTTGAATTATTGATACTGCGGGTTCACGGCAGCCAGCAGCGCACTGGCGTGGCATGACCCTTAAGTTAAAATAATTTCAAGTAAGCGTAGGTTGTCAAATGTTACTAAAGCTATATCCTAGTTGCATTATTTGATCCTTTGATTTATTATGTCAACATTGGATAGAGTTGATAGAGTGTTCGATACCATATTATATTTGAGTCATGATATCAAGGGTTACTGCAGTCAGATGTACACTGGCAGGGCATAAATTTTCGGTAGAGTAACTTCATGTATACATATGGTTTTTGAATATTATAGAGACTACATCCTTTCGACATATGACTATTGATTTATTTCTTATTCTTTTCCTTTATTTCTTGAACATTTTTATCCTATCATTCTATTTTTGGAATGTTATTTGGCTCATAGCAATCTTTAAAACCTATTTGATTTTCATCTGCTAGATTTCTAATCTTATCTAGATGCTGATTCTTAATCATATCCTCCGAAATTTCGAAGACAAAATTTTTCTAAGGTGGGTAGATTTGTTAGCCCACTTCCCCATTTTTTTATTTTTTTATTTTCTATTTAATTATGATTTAATTTTATGGTCATTAGGAGTCGTACCTAAGCTCATAAGGGAGCTATAATTATATTATGGTCATTTGGACCTTAGTAAGCATTGTTTAGCTATTTTATATCTTACTATAATTTTTAGATATTTATTTTAGGCTTAATTGCACTTTGCTACCCTCAACTATTACCATTTTTCAACTTTGTACCCTAAACTATTTTTTGTAACAATTTGGTACCCAGATGTTATTTTGGACTAAAATGCCCCTACCCCTACCCCTAACCCTCCCCCCCTGCACGCTCCGGCCGCCCCCCCTGCTCACTCCGGCCGCCCCCCCTGCTAGCTCCGCCCCCCCCCCCGCCCCCCACCCCCCCTGCTCGCTCCGGCCGCCCGCCCGCCCCCGCCTCTCCCCTAGGCCGCGGCAGCACGGAAGGAGGGAGGCTGGGGAGGAAGGGCGGGGCGGGAGGCGGGGCAGGGGGTGGCCGAAGCTAGCAGGGGGGTGGGGGGCCGGGGGGGCGGAGCTAGCAGGGGTGGGTGGGGCGGCCAGAGCTAGCAGGGGGGGTGGCCGGAGTGGGGAAGGGGGTGGAGGGAAGGAAGAGGGAAGGGCATTTTCGGAATATTTGAAAAATTAGGTATCAAGTTGAAAAAGAATAATAGTTGAGGTACCAATTTGTTACGAAAAAAAGTTTATGGTATCAAGTTGAAAAAGCGGAATAGTTGAGGGTAGCAAAGTGCAATTAAGCCTTTATTTTATTCAGTTTTATATATTTTAAAGGCTTCCATTATTTATTATGAGGCCATTTGGGTATAATTTGAGGTAAAGTATTTTTAATTATATTTTAGAAGGTTAAATATATTTTCTATAATTTTTATAATTTGTTTAGAATTATTTTGATAATTTTAATATTGGAAAACCTATTTTCTAGGACCTCTAGAATCTATTGTGCTAGAATATTAGCAAATGTTGACCCCAAATATTTTTCTAGGGTTAAATATGTCATTTTATATTTTTTGGAATTTTTCCATATTTGTTTTGGCTATTTTTAATATTTATTATGAGTTTCTGTAATTAAAACTGCTTTAAAAACTAATTTTTGGTTAATTAGTTACACATTCATTACACAGTCAGCGCTGCAGACCCACATGTCAGCTACACAGCGCTGACAGTGGGGCCCGCCTGCCAGTCAGCGGGTGCTGACTGTACCCACCTTTATGTATATATACTTTTTCGCGGAAATGAGAATACCCTAATTATTTCCTGGCCGACTTTGGGTTTTAGTCTCTTGGAGATCCCCGACTTCTCGAGGCGATTGCCGTCAACTTCAACCTTGGATTCACGTGCCATTTTTTTATTGGATTCGTCTCGAGGTAAACTTTCTGAATATGTAATTTATTTTCGTATAATTTGTTCCTAAATTTCTGGAGAATTCATAGAGTGCCGGTTGTCCAAAACTTGACACATTTTGGTGTTTTCGAGATTCCGGGAGGACCGGAAATCGAAATCACGAACCGTTTGAAGTTTCGGAAAGCCGACACAGATCTACGACATATATTTTTCCCAGAAATTAATTCATTCATCTAGTATTTTAATTATTCTGTTGAACTCAGAATTGATCGGTTAATCACCGTTTTGGTCACGATTAGCCATAACGGCG
The DNA here is from genome assembly GCA_029216955.1 of Iris pallida. Lineage (NCBI taxonomy): Eukaryota > Viridiplantae > Streptophyta > Magnoliopsida > Asparagales > Iridaceae > Iris > Iris pallida. The sequence goes on along the minus strand of JANAVB010024399.1, from coordinate 20,364,945 downwards.
ATATCTTTTGACCAAAGCGTGATTTCGTGACACGATTGATAAAAGCGCATTATGGCGCTAAAATCTACCAAGTTGTACTTTTTTAATCTAGAGTTCACGATTTTGGCTAGATAGTCAACGGTACGTCTCGATTTGTGTGCCATGGTTTCCAAAATTGGAAACATAACTTTTGATGACGAAACTTGCATGTTTAGATTATATTCAGATTATTATTAAGTTAAATTAGATTTTTAAGTAATTTATTCCAGAATTAACTATTATTAGATTAGTTAACCCATTAGCCACTTATTTCATGCATTTAGAACTAGAACCTTATAATTGACTTGTGGTTTTCGTGCATGGTTCGTGGTACGATGTATATTATATGTTGAAAGCTTCTAGATTGGCAATCCCCTCATCCTCGACTTGTGACTATGGTTTGTACAAGGATTCGGGCAAGTACAGTATTATGTTTATGTTTTAGTTCATTATAACATTTTCTCTATCGTTTCCTTGTTTGATATCCCGTTGAGACATTGCTTGATATTTCGTTGAGACACGATTGTGACACTGTAGTTATTGTACCCTTCTTAGTGTATCATTGACCGTTATTGATTGTTAGAGAGTCGGAAGGAGAAATACTCAGTAAGTACGTGAACAAACCCAACTATTTTGATTGTGGATAGCTAAGTCATACACCCCACGTATGAGTTAGCCGTACCCTATTATTGTGGATAGCCATCGTATGATGTACCGTATTAGCCCAGCTGTTCACATATTAAAAGGTATTTCACACACACATAGTTGTTCCTATTTTTTCTTTATCTAGTCCATTATCGTGTTAGTTCATATCTTGTTAGTTCACATCTTGCTAGTTTACATTTTGCCAGTTCGTATCTCGTTAGTTCATACCTTGCTAGTTTCATTCTGCTAGTTAATATCTTGCTAGTGCTAGTTCATATCATGTTATTTCATCTCTTGCTAGTTCTTTATATACTCTTTGCCATCATGGTTTCTCGTTGTTCTAATTATTTTGGAATAATAACATTAATTGCAATATGGTTATACTCTGCTCCTTTCCTGACTGGTTCGTTGTTATAGGTGAGGTTGACGTGCCTACTCTTATGCTATGGACCATACGAGGGGGAGATAGAGACTCAAAGGCCAAACCATAGAAGACTAGTTAGTTGTGTGGTAGTTTTCTATAAATGTAAAAGCTTATATTCTTTTTCAAATGTAAAACTTCTATATTTTGTAAAGTTGATTTTGTTGTTGTGAATGAGCAGTTAGCATTTATGAGCACTTTGTTTATTGTAGGATAGACTACGTACTACCGTCGATACCGTGGCGTAGGCTGGACTTGGATACGCACTCGTATCCCGAAAAGCGGGTGCAGGTCGTGACCAGAAGTTATTGAGAATAACTTCACAACTATCAGGAATATCTCCTACTCACTAAGTCATACACACTTATACAAACATCGATGACAATATTGATGTTACCCAAGTCATACTTGGACATACCCACTAAGAATAACACTAATAACACAAGCACAATATTATAAATTTAAACAGTACAAGAGTAGCAAGGTATCTTGCCTGGAATATCGACAAGAGTATGGAATATCGGTCCGGCTCCAACCTCCACAGTCAAATGCTCACGAACTCCTAAAAATATAACTAAACTATAATAAATACTAACTCAGTGACATACAAACCATATATAGACTCAATCTAGTCATAAACTAGTTAACTAGATCTCAATATTATATGTAACCAAATCTACCATACATGACACTAAATTAGCACATAAAATAATTTTTTATATCACAAAATATATCATTATATTTCTAAAAAATACATAAATAATTTTTGGATATATTTTATATTTATTTGAAGAAAATCTAACATCAAAATAACATATTCAACTAGTACACATTTATGACACATGTTGGACCAATTGGAATTGAATGACACGAAAAAAGTATGGAAATTTAATATTCTGGAAAAATCAAATTATTCAAAAAATATAATTTTTTATCATAAATTACTTTACAAAATAATAGAAAGTCGCACAAAGTTTAGAGGTCAAATAGCCATGTTTCGGTATCTTTCATGGTGTTCGTAAAACTAGTATCACTACAAGAAAAATACCCTTTTATAACGTTTGCAAAAAGGCTATTACAACAATTCATATATAAGCGTTACAGAATTTCAGTAACACCTCATGATATGATGGTCTGGAGTAGTTTTTGGCTTATTATAACTGTAAAAATCCTAAATTTCTACTATTTTTTTATTTATTAAATTTGGTACTGATTTAAAATTTTGTATTGTACGTCGCGTAGCCGTATTGTACGTCGTTCGCGAAATTTCATTTTTTTGAATTTGCTCGACGAGTGCGAATATGTGCGAGCGTACATATTTTTGAAAAATATTTTTTTTATTTTTTTATGGTTTCAAGATAATATACATAATAATTATTTTGTTATCGTTCCAAAATTTCCAAGTTTGTTATTTTATTTATAAAGCCTTTCATTTACACAGTTATAATAATAAATAATTTTTCCTATAAAATGGTATATTAGAAAAGTATATTTATGTAAATATTATTTGGACATACATATATAATTAGTAATTATTATTAGTTTATTTTTAAATAATAATGAATTTTTGAAATTATTATTATTAGTATTTTTGGAAAATATATTTTGGAATTATTGTGGCAAATTAAATCTTTGATTAGATTTTTGGATTTAAGTTAAATAGTTTAAATTTAAAGATAGAATTTTTAATTTGAGTTAGATTTAAATTTGGAATTTGGAATTAGATTATTTTGATTGGATCGATTTAAATTGATTTAAATTAATACATGAATTATCTAATTGGGTTTTAAATCTTTTCCTAATCCTATCCAAATGGGAATTTCCATATCCTATAAATAGGCAGGTACTCCTCCATTATTTCTCCATAATTATTCCTCCAAATTCCACAACCAAACGTGCGTGCATCGTGTCCGTGTTTTCCATCCATATTCTTATTCCATTTTACAATTACATTATCATCTACGTGCGGGACAACCCCCGACACGAACCAAATATCGAAAACCTAAACCTAACCCGTTCTTCCTCCCTGACCGTCTCCCGACAAATCAACATCCTAATCCTAGCCCTCCTGTTGACAGCCTCCTTCCTCCTCCTTATAAGGAACAGCCGCCCCCCTCTTTGTTAGTTCTACTTTTGCTTGTTTTAATTATTTTTGTGTTCTTTTTAGCCTTGTTTATTATTTGTTGACTCTTCTTTGTTGCTTTCATTTTTTTTCATTTTTTTCAATCACTTACTCTCTCTCGAAAAGAGAGAGAGAGCACCACAGTACAGTTATTATTATTATTATTATTATTATTATTATTATTATTATTATTAAAAGTATTATTATTATTATTTTTTGTTTTGTTGATAGTATTACTAGAAATAGTACTATTATTTTAGAAAATTCTATAAATATTTTCTAGCTAATTTTCAACATAGTTTTCAACCCTGAATTTTTTTTACTATATTATTATCTATGGCTTTGACAAAAAGATAAGAGGGTATTTTCTATAAACTTAGTTTTAAAAACAATATTCTAGATTTTGTATTTTTCTAAAACCCATTTTTAGCATTTTCAAAATATCTATTTTTGACCAATAGAATATAGTTTTACTTAAAATGTTAATTTGACGAGCTTAGAATTCTGGTTTAAATAAATTTTTATATTTTAAGTAATTATCTAAACTATTTTACCAACATATAGTTTTTAAGGTATAATCAATAATTTCCTAGTAAAATTCAAATATACTTTTATATATAGTTTTTTATTGGAATCATATTTTATCCCCTTAGAGTTTAGCCCAAAATAATTTCAATTTTTTTTCAATGTATTATTCCTAAAAGTTTATTTTACTAATAAAATCTAGTTTCCAAATATTGTATATATTTTCTAAAATCATATATATTAGTTATCGAATTCCTTTTACTACAACAAATAGGACCTATAATAGCAGTTTTTCTATAGCGTTCAAGTGTCCCCGCTATAGAATGTTATCAACAATAACGTTCTTTCTGTAGTGCTATAAAAATATCTATCTGTAGCGTTTCCTGAATGCTGTAGAATCACTACAATTTTTCTTTCAAAATATGGACCGATCCAGTGACCAAACAGGCTGGCTATTCAGCTATATTTTATTGTGAACAGACTTATCATCGGTACGCCAAGTCCAAACATAAATAAATAGTATAACCTAGGTTTCTTTTCCAAACTCATTTTTTTCCGCCCAAAATTTGGAGAGCCACCGCCCCAAAATTTGGAGAGCCACCGCCCCAAAATTGGAGAGTTGCCAGTGCTCCTCCTCTGGAAGGATGTCCTCGGCACCAAAATCTGTCGCACCATCATTGCCGAGCTCCTCGACCATGTCGAGACCCATCGTCGTCGACCTTCATCGACCTTCACGACCTGTCAGTGGACGAGGTCGTCGTCGATATAGAGACGGTGGGGATGAAGCACCACGAGCTCGTCGTCGACATCAAACCCGATGGAGAAGAGCTAGAAGCGGAGGTAGCCTTTTTCAAATGGGGTTCGATGTGTCGAGGGCGGTCTTCTTCGAGGCTTGAATCCTCTTCATGAGGAGAAGGAGGGGGATAAGGCCCTTGTATGCAGCCACTTTGAGCCTAAGAGTGTCCATGCGCCGACACTCTTAGGCTCCTCCTCCTCCTTCTCGATCCAAGCATTATCCTCTTCGTCGACCCGCAAAATTTTTTAGGGTTAGATCTTAAGTTTTTTGTGACATTAATTTTTTCTACTACATCTCCAGATCTTGTGCTCGAGCGAATCGATCTCAATGTGAGTATTCCTTCACAATTCCTATTTTTCTAAATTTCTCTGATTATTTTAGACATGGTTAAGGCTTTTATCCGATAGAAGTAGGTGAAATACTATGATTTGTGTTAGTTTACAATATGCTTAATAATCCTTCTGATATTTTAGATATGTTATCGTTAAAGGAAGTCTTATTAATCTGAGAGGTTTCTGCAGAGAAGGCTCCCAATACCTCTTTTGCTTTGCTTCATACATTATGTTCTTCTACAACCATATTTAGATGTGCACTTGGCCTCTATTCAGCTACTTGTTATAACAACAAAAATAACGGTGGCACACGACAATGCCATTTGAAGAAAACTACATTAGTTTGCATCATTTATGTTTGTCTTTCGATGTGTTTGATCCCTGAAGCATGTTGTATGCTCTTGTGTCTTTCTTTGCTGGGTCTGATTGCAAAAACTTGATGCTTGTCAACAATATGGATGTTAATGTTTTTCCAATCTTCATATATTTCTTCTTCTTCTTCTTACAATATTCATACTGAACAATTATTGATAAAAATTTCTTTACCTGTTTGTTTACTGATTGTCGTTGTTAGGCAGAAGGAAAATGTATTTTGAGCATGTGGAGATGTCAATTGTTGGGCAGAGGATGTTGAGGGATTTTTGTCAAGGTAAGGTAAGCAAGCACTATACATTAGCCCACATTTTCTTCATGCCAATTATGCTGCTTCAGATTCTAGGATTGGCAACTTGGTTCATATTTTTCTATTTTGGTCAACCATATCATACTATCCTTATAAAGAAAGATATCATGCTTGATCAACTTTTCTTGGTGGATGTGTTTTTTGACTAATTAGTGGATAACTTGGTGGAGTCTTCAATAATTTGGTGGGTTATGTGTTGTTTACATCTATAACCAAATGCAATATCCTTGATTTAGCAAGAGTTCTTATTTTTCTTAGCAAGTTCAAGTACTATTAGTGAGGTAGAAAATAATTTTGTAAGCAGACTTGTGTTGGTAGGGGGCTATTCTTACAATTGAATAGTGGAGAATGATTGCTATAACCAAATGTAATATCCTTGATTTAGCAAGACTTCTTATTTTTCTTAGCAAGTTCAAGTACTATTAGTGAGGTAGAAAATAATTTTGTAAGCAGACTTGAAGTTATATATAGTTGACAGGAACTTCCTATAGAGTATACTAGTTTGTGGGAACTGTAATCTTTCAGTTCCATTTTTTACAGCCTAAAGTGTACGGATATTTGAAAGCTGTTATCAAGTTCATCCCACCGGCATTTTGACTACGTTCATAATGGCCTACAGTTAATTAACATAATACTACAAATAGTTTCCTTTTCCATGAATGATAAGGTACATAGTACATACACATGACTAACATGCACTTGTTTCTTGTCTTTTTCTTGTGATGGGTTCTCATTTGGGGTCCTAGTGCCTGCATAATTGCTTTACTTTGTCTTCGCTTGGTAAAATTTTCCAACTTCTAGAACAATCATGCATTACATTGGTAAAATACATGTTTTATATAACTGGAGATTTCCAAGACATGCATACATATCTAGTCAGTGGTATGTATATGTACTTCAAACATTTGAACATGGAGGCCTTCCAAGTCATTGTTGTGACTCCGCTGATGCAGAGAATGCAAGGAACAGGACTCACATGATTTTGGAAATCAGTCTAGACATGCATTCAGCATTACATGAATCAGCTAAGGACATGCCAACCAGCACCTTTTCTATCTTGTACCATGTCACTCCATGTCCATACAACTGATATTGTTGATGTTAGAACGATGCAGATGCTGATAGTGATAATCCAGACTACTTGGAGCACTCTAGGGTTGGGACAGAATAGTAGTATCCGGTGAAGTCATTGGAAGTTAATGTCACACCAGTCAATAAGGATTGCCATGTGCTCTGTGTTTCATAGTAGTCGATATCCTACTAGTAAAAATTTCACATGTTTCATTTATTTGCCAAGAACGGCTACAAAAATGAAAGATTATTAACATGAATAACTTTTATGATACATTACATTTGTCCTCATGCATGCTTCAATTTTTTTATTTATATTGTTTTTTTTTACTGGAAAGCTGTCGGTTAACTCAAACTCAGACATTAACAATTCATGCTTCAAAATCTTGTGTTGGACACCGATAAGCCTTTTAAAAGCTCGCAATTCTGTTCCAATTTTACTTCCCTGAATATTTTGAGTGTTTTGCGTCCATGCATCTTTTATATTACTGTAAACAGGTAACTTACCTGCAGTTCCTGATGTTATCTCTTTCATTTGGTTGCTCCCTGGCTTCCATTGTGATATTTCCAAGTGACTGGCGTGTTTGAAGGCACTCAAATCCATATCACGCATTTTTTGAAAGTTGCCCTCTTTGTTTTCTAGATATGGGCTTATGCGGCGATCTGGGGATTGCATATTAGGAACTTGGTTGGACACTGTCATATGTGGGCTACTATTGGAATCCACAACAATTTGATTCTAATGTCTGGTACCAATTGGATCCAAGTGGGCAGAGAGAATTGGTGCAAATTAGAGCTGGATTACCATGAATCTTTTTTGGAAATTGGACTCAGTATGTCTTCTCAAATGTCATCACTCTAATTGGAGGCACTCTGGACTCTGGACTCTGGATGGAGATTTTGGTGTGGTATTGGATAACTAATTCTGCTCTTCTGATAACTATAATTTGGTTTTGTTACACTTTTGCTCTTTACAATCAGGGCATCTAGTTTGGTCATTGAGTGTTTACATATTTGCCTGATTTTAAACTTGCCAACCTCGAAGTTTTATTGGGCGTCATCCTCTTGCATTTTGAATGAATTACTGTGTGTGGATCTATTTTTTGGTTAAGAATCGGATGCTGCTAAAACATTCATGATCTTTCCTTCTTCCCATTATGGTATCATCCCTATTGTGGAAGAGGCATCAAGGATTTTGGTTCCAGGTGCGTTAAAGTAACATACATGTATTAAATTCTGTTCTGGAACTTTTTGCAGATCTCGATCAAGATCCAGATCCCCTGCTGCTACTTCTGTAAGAATATTCGAGGTACTCCCCCCTTCTCTCTCTCTAGCCTATTGAGCTTCATCTCTAGCCAAATAAATATTAGAGCTGAATTAGTGATGTTGAACAATCAAAATGCACTGCTGATGTTGGTCTTAAAATCCTAATAAACTGAAACAAGGTCCAGACATGAAAACAATGAACGGAAAGTGTAGGAATTGAAGTTACAGATAATGTAGAAATTAGGGTCATGGATTATAGGTGTAACTGGGAGAATCTGTCTGAAATTACACTAATATGAAATTTTCCAGGTAGACTTCAATCTTTTCTTGAAAACTCAGTCATGTTTCCCCAACTATAGAGGTAGACTTCAATCTTTTCTTGAAAACTCAGTCAAGTTTCCCAAGTTACTCTGTACAGTCTGCTTGTGTATGTCCTTTTACCATATTTCTCCACACTGATTGATAGTGTGTATGTCCTTTTACATATTTCCCCACCTTTCAGATTTACCAATTGGGTCTCCTATGTAGACTCTTTTATTTTAGACAAGTAAATCCGATCGGAAAGAGAAATGAAATGATTGTTCTGGGTATAATGCTCAATTTCCCTTTCCAAAATCAACTTTTGCCATAATTGATAAAAAATTCACTAGGATCACTAATGTTGTTGGTAATAGCTCAAGTGAAACTACATTTTACATTTATGTTATCCAGTACTAAACTTCATGGAGCATTTCAGGTGCCTTCGGATGTGAAGGAGGTCTTGGACACCTTTAGGGTGGCTGCTGAACTAGGGAGCGAATCTCTTAATTGGTAATAATATATAATAATTCTTTTTTGAAGCAGTTTGAGGGTGGTTCCTTTATTCGAAACTATGAAGGATTTGAGAGCAGCATGATTGGTTATAAGGAAGTTACTGTCAATTGATTGGTATAGGAAGCATATTATAAAGAACCATAATGGAAAACAAGAGGTGCTAGTGCTTTCAAATTTTGTACCAAACCATGTTAATAGTTCCAAGTTAACTAAAATTTCTTCACAACACTTGCAGGTCATGGTTGGTTATGATTCTGGTAAAGATGCTGGCCGCTCCACTGCTGTATGGGAACTGTGTGCAAGGCCTAAGAAGATGTTGTTGCTTGCAAAGAGTATGATATCAAAGTTACATTGTTCCATGGTTGTGGAGGTATTATAGCTCGTGGTGGCGGACCAACATATCTTGCAATACAGTCACAACCTCCTGGCTCTGTGATGGTAAGCTATTATATTTAAGTCCATTATTTCAGATGTATGTTCTTTCATTCATATGTTTGATGCTTATTGTTTCTTTGTTCAATTCATGTCCACTCTTAATCAGGTATACATGTGTCCAACTTGAGTATCAGAAATTTCTCTGTCCAGTAAAAACCTTCTTGTACTTTACTTCATGTATTACACTGCTTTACATAACACTACTGTCCTGCAACTTCACATTTAACACACTGCATGTCTCCTTAGCCACTGAACATATTGTATTAGCTATTACATAACACTACTTGAGTATCAGAAATATTTCTATCTTATTTTTTATATCATAATGTGTTTTCTTCTCAATTTTGTGTAGGTTGGCGTATATATTTTTGATGGTTGTGGATAGCTGCTAGAGGGAAGGAGGCGAGCTGTTTTTTGGCCTACATATATTTGTAAATGGAATGGTTTATTTTGGAATACAGATACTTTGTAAATGGAATGGTTTATTTTGGCGTACAACTACTTTTTCTACATTTTGAATGTTTTAATGACTACTTTTTGTACATCTTGAATGTTCTAATGAAACATTTCATATTTTGACAAATCTTTACTATATTTTGATTGATCGAAATGCAAGTTACGATTGAAATTGTCTGCGATTGAAATTGATCGAAATACAAAACAGGTTATGAAATATGAAATTCTGTAGCAGATATGAAAGGATATGAAATTCTGTAGCAGATATGAAAGGATATGAAATTCTGTAGCAGATTTATAGCACTCAAAACGTCTAAATTGCTGCTACCACGATAGCATATGATGAACGCTATAATAAATCAAACCATTCATCAAACGCTATAAATCATCCACAGCATTCACAAACGCTATAAATAATCCACAGCATTCATAAACGCTATAAGTAATCCACAGCACTCACGAACGCTATAAACAATCTACAGCGTTCTAGAATGCTATAAAGTATTTACAGCATTCATAAACGCTATAAACCATCAACAGCATACACGAACGCTTTAAACCTTCTACAGCATTCAGGAACGCTATAATGTTATAGCGTTCACATGTCTGGACATACTATAGCGTGGGCGATCATAGCAGACAGAATATGCTATAGAAGGCTTTCTATAGCATTCTGCGCATGCTATTGTAGGCCATATTTGTTGTAGTGTTTAATTATCCTTCTGTCCGAGACCAATCCCATCCTTCCTATTCCCTCGCCAATTCAAGCCTACCTTATGTCGAACCTAACTAATTTGACCCTTCTGGACCCAATGGAACTGTCCGTGCCACCATCAGAGGGCACCTTGCATAGTTATTGCACCGAAGTCGCAGTTCGTGCCACCTTGATCATTGCAGTACATCAGGCACCTTACCAGACAAGACACCTTGCCATTTGCTGTTTAATTATTTTAGCTCATATTTCACGCATTATTCATTATTTTCTTTATGCAAAATAAACTGTGATACATGGCATAACCTGTTAGAACTTATTGTTCATTTATATTTCCTGCTATGTATTATTTTTCTTACACATTAAACCTAGATTTAAGGGACCACCTTGTGTGTTGCATTCATAGGCCTTGACACAATTATACCACGTTGTTGTGAGTCACATATAGGATTCGGACATACGTGATTGGCTGGCCACCAGTACGTATAAGCTGTGCGTTAGGAAATAACTGCTAATAGAATTGCATGCTAGAAGACTTAGCAGTTATGAGTTGGCATTGGGCGGGGAGAACATGATTGGAAGTTGACTACCACCCTATCTATCGTAGACTCGCTCGCTACTTAGGAACGATAGGTAGACTATATGCTATTGTCACGCCCCAGAACCAGAATACTGGAGAGCGGGGGCAGACATAGCCAGCTACGTATATTGAAGTGCATCCCACCTCGCTATACGGTCACGGCTGTCTAGGATACATGAGGGTTTATCTACAAGTCAACAGTCTCTTAAGGTCATGAACAAGCCTATTGTCTCAATCACGAGCAAGTAAGTAAAAGTTATAAGATGTATGATCATTAAATATACAATAATAAGGCGTCCCAAATATTACATATTCAGCTGATCATGAAGCTAGTCATACAAAATGTCAGGACTAGCAAGAGTTTAGTCATACATGATCAACCCTAGGATCTGTTAATCATGTTACAGCCCGTAGGCAGACAGTAAGTAAATACAATCGAGCTAAACAAGTGCTCGTCGGCTAAACGCCTCAAAAGAATATTTTTACAATAGAGTGGGAGAGCCAAAAATAATCCACTCGTTGCCAGGATTCCTCCTAGTGTTCACCATCTGGCAGGAAGGTCGGTAGATCCTCTGGAGGTGCTCCGAAATCTGGCCACACAAAACCAGCTGGGTCAGACCCCAGAAAGAGCAAGTGCCACAAAGAAGGCTTCACTTAAGAACTAAAACCAGCAATCAGCACAAGATATAAATAAAGTAAGAACTGGAAATAAAGAAAATACACCAGGATGATATACGACGAGATAACCATGGAACTATTCAGATAACCAGGTTACAACCCGTAAACCAAACAAGGACCGGGGTTGTAACCCTTCGTCTGAACAGAACTTGGAATTCTCACCATTTATCGGTAAAATAAATACAAGCATTCTGGTCATGCAGTAATCTGGAACAGGATCAGGATCAGGGCAAGACTAGACAGGTTAGACTCCGTCCAATCACTTCACGGCCAAGCAAGAATTACGGCTTGATACTTTAACTAAATAGGGTTGTCACAAGCCTAATTACTAACAAGATGCAGTAAGATTATTCCACAGCCACAAGCCCTGCAGACCATCCAGGTTCCCCGGGTTAAAAGATTAGAGTTGAATTCAGGTGGGTACATCGTCCAGGAAACGAATGTACCCTTAGGTAGCTTGAAGGGTGCAACACATGACAGTGTGCTGGAAATGTGCCCTACTCGACGGCAGGCTACAGATCCCAAGGCGTGCCCAGGTAACGGGATTGCCTGTAGCTGGAAAATCTCTTCATGACTAATGTATTAATCTAGTTATTAGCCCTTAGTTTATTTCAATAGGTACTCCTGACCGTGGTACTCAGGAGTCCCATCCTAGACATGATGCAAGACAGGACTGGTTTATTTATACAAGCTCAATCGCCCACGGTGTCCAGGTTAATTATACAGGTCATGTCATGTCAGGTAGCCGTCGCAACAGCTATCATGAAAATCATGTCAGGTTATCATGCCAAGTGTACTTGTCAGGAGTGCACCACGACGGGCCACTATCAGGTCATGCCAGGTTACTCATGTCAGGAGTGCACCACTACGGGTCACTATCAGGTCATGCCAGGTTACTCATGTCAGGAGTGCACCACTACGGGTCACTATCGTGTCAGGCTCAGTTATCAATTCCAAACATATTAAGTAATTTCGTGATTATCAAGTTCAGGACAAAAGGCGTAAGGATATAAAATGGGCATAAAATATCTAATAAAGTATCAATATACAGGGCTATAGAAGAGCCAAGCTTAAGGGAAATAAAACCAAATCTGACACGCTGACATAAGGCTAAGTCAGCCAAAGGCCATACGCTCAGGCCAGCATATGCTCGAGTCATGCGTACGCTCGAGCTAGCGTACGAAAGGGTCCATACACTTCCAATGGGAAGCGTACGCAAGGGTCAGCGTACACAAGGGCACGTTTAAGCTACAGGTCAACGTACGCTCAAGCTAGCGTACGCTCAAGACTGCGTACGCTTGAGCTAGCGTACGAAAGGGTCTAGGGCATGCTCACGCTAGCGTACGCAAAAGACACGCTGCCAACAGGCAGCGTATCAAGGCTAGCGTACGCTCGCTAAAGAGCAGCGTACCAAGGCTAGCGTACGCTCGCTAAAGAGCAGCGTACCAAAGCTAGCGTACGCTCACTAAAGAGCAGCGTACCAAGGCTAGCGTACGCTCGCTAAAGAGCAGCGTACAGCTCAGCGACGTAAGCTAAAAAGCTAGCTCACTGTTCACTGTCTTCTCCAATTGGCAAGAACAGCCAGAACTCTAAAGTTGGATCTAAGCTTCAATTGTCCATATCTTGGTCAAAACAAGTCCGAATCTAACTTTCCAAAGGTCAAAATTGGGTAGAATAAAATTTTCTACAACATGGAACCATCAAAACTTGAAAACAAAGAAGTTTAATAGATCAAAACTACCAGAATCCAAAAATAACTAATTTTTAGATCAACAAGAATTAAAGCCTCAAAATGGGAAATGACAAGTTCTAATGTGGTTTAGAATCATGAGGAGAAGCTAATGAAACCATCAAAAGGAGTTTTCTTGTGGAAGCAAGTTGCACTTGCCTATGGTGTTCTTGGTTGGTGGAGAAGAGTAATGGTGGGGGAAAGAGAAGTAAATGAGAATTATGGAGGAGAGAGAAGGTTGGTGGGGATAATAAAGAGGGGGGTTGTGGTGGAAATGAAGGAGAAGCATAGGCTAAGGTGTTCCACCCTTGGCCCATGATGAACCAAGCATTGGGCCGGCCGAACCAAGCCAACCCAAACCGAGAGTAAACCAAGCCAAGCCAAGAAGAAAACTAAACAAGGAATCATGCAATACAAGAATAAATACGTCACGTATTCCAGAAATACGTAATACGAACCACAGGCATTACAGCTATAGACTCGCTCGATACTAAGGAATAGTATATGGTGTTGTGACTCGCTACTGAGGTACTGTATTGATATTTTCTTGACTTGACCCGGTAGTCATGCGACCATGAACTGCAATTAAAACTGCATTCACTTAGATTTGGTTAGGCACCCTTATCCGTTAGGTACGAGTACTTTTGGTTTGGGTACTTGTATCTAACCGTGGCTCAGAACAATAACTTGTCGCGGATTAGTTCGCCACATCTTGTCCTTGTTTGGTTGTAGGCGTGACTTACTACTTCGATGAGAAGGTATTGAACCTTGTTGGGGTCCGGATACCATATTGGATTCATAGCATGGAAAGATACGTCACCATGAATCAGTTTACCATCTCCTGTCCTTGTTTGGTTGGGGGGATGGTAAGCTCGTTCAATAGGTGTGTATTCGACCACGTTATAATTCAATTGACTTATTTATTTGAGCAATATTTATTCAGTTTATATGGCATGATATTATGTGTCTTGTTACGTCCCTCTGAGGACCTGGTTATCTCTCCAGGTGTGTGCTCTTGTCTTTCGCAGGTGTTCTAGCTCTAGCCGTGATCATCGCTATTTCTTCGAGGATGATTGTACTTGGATCGTCTTCGGTTCGCTCGCCAAAATCATTTATTTTCTCATGTATTTTCCTTTACTTGTTGGTAGTGGATTTGTTTTCGCCCAACATATTATATCAAGACAATTCATTATCATTATATATCTTTTATTCTTACATTTTGTGGATGAGATTAGTTAGTTATGGTTCTACTGCATTTACAGCTTATGTATTCATACGAGGTTTCCATATATTGGAGTGTACTTCGTATGTATACAGCTGGCATGTTTACGTTCCTAGTCCTACGTATTTTGGGACTGGGGCGTTACAATAACATTTTCTATAAGTAAACGTTATATATTGTTCATATATATATATAACTCTCTTATATGCGAACATTATAAAAAGTAAACAAAAAAAATTATGTCCCGCTCACTTTTCTTATTTACCCCGATTGAAACCCCGCTCATGCCTTTTCACTTTCCTGCACCCTATAAAAAAAAATCCCTCTCTCCCCTTCATAAGAAACCCTCTCTTCCTTTCGAAAACCCTTCCACCCTCGTAAGAAAACCATCTCCTCCTCGTATGAAACCCTCTCTCCCCTTCGAAAACCCTTCCCCCTTCGTACGAAAACCCTCCCCTTCGAAAACCCTCCACCCTTCGTAAGAAAACCTCTCCCCCTTCTCCTATCTCGATCCATAGAGAAAATCCTCATCTTTCCTTATCTCCTTCTGCCACCGACGATAAGGTATGTTGTGCCCTAATTTCTATCATTGTAGTTTAGGGTTTCATTTCTAAATTTTTTTCCTAATTTATTTAAGATAATATAAATTAGGGCACAAACCATATAATTTTGGTCCTAATTTCTGCTTGTGCCCTAATTTCTGCTCTGGTTTGGACCTTTTTTGTTTCATTCGACAAGGAATGTTGTGCCCTAATATTGGACCTTTTTTGTCATTGAAGAGTTTTTTAATTATTGTTGTGCAAAAAGTGGGAACAATAAGCAGAAAGTGAGTTTTCTAGAGAAATTAACTACAACTCAGGTATTGAAGAAAATACTATCTAGAGTTCATCTAATTGCTAGGTTTTATTCGATGAATTTATTAAAACTTCTCGATGAAGTTCTCCCTGCATATAACTATTGTATCTTCCGATATAGAGGCTTCTTCTCTTTGTATGTTGTTATGTGCTGGATCATAATCTTTTGTTGATTCTTATTTCATTGCTTAAATTTTTTTTTGGATTTTTGTTCATAAAATAAACTAATAGTAGATTTAATAGTTGTGCACAATTATTGACTACTTGTTATGTTTTTTGTTTAACCTAATTTGAATATTCCAAGTATTGAACCATGCTTTTGAGAATGGCTTTATAAAGCATTAAACGAGACAATACGATACGTGATACGATGCATGATACAATATATACGATACGATGCGCAATAAACGACACAATATGATACACGAGCACGATACACAATATGATACGCAATAAACGAGACAATACACAAGGAAATCAATAAACGATAAAAAGAAACGGTAGGTACAGCTAGTCCGTGAATAGCCAACCATCGTACTGTAAAAATTGGATAGGTTCGATATATGGTCATTGGTGGCCTCCTAAAAGGATCTACTAAATTCATCGAGTTGTTCCAAAGGATCAAAACGGCCGGTTATTAATGGAATCCCTTGTCGGCTCTCTGTGAAATACTCGTTTGGCCGAGGACTTCCAAACACATCATAAGCTAAACCCGTACTATTGCTAGTTGACAACCTATGGGGTGAATGATTGTTAGTTACTGACACTCAATTGTGTTCGGTTGTTCTAGTTTTAGAAAATAATTTGGTCTCTAACCTACTATGATTAATGAAGCCTCAACTTTAAGTAGGGACAAAGGATCCAATATAAGTGATTGCAGCGTTTTATAGTATTCTTTGCTTTCTATCAAACAAGTTGAAGATTTAACGAGTTCGATGTTATTGATCATGTTCAGTAATCTTTCCAGATTCCATGGTGGAAAGATTTAATATAAAGAATGCAAAAGTTCATTAATCCTTTTATTTTAGCTCAAGTCATCTTAGTGTTAAGCCACATTTATGAGGAAATGTGTCACGCACTAGTAACCAAAAACATTTTCCTTTTTTATTTTTATAGAGGAAATGTGCCATTTTTATAAAGGAGACAATAAGCAACATGTCAAGACTTTCTTCATTTATATGAAATAGATAAACTTATGCAATGGACAAAAGTAGGACTGTGAAAATTTAAGTCTTATACATGCTTAATAGAATAATTGTGTTTCAAAACAGATTTGTACTCTCAGAGACTGAAGCCATTTCTGGTACTCAGTTACAATATGATTGTGAGGGGGGAGGCATTGGTACTTTAGGCACAATTTGCACTGCACTATATATTTCAAGTTCCAACTTCCTAGACATAAGTAAATGAGCTTTTATCTAGTAGCAAGAAGGCAGTACATTGCTCATAATAATTAGAAGGTTCAGAAGTAGACTTATAGACCAACTGGTTCTGAGGAGTGATAGGAAATAAACTGCTTGAATTAGGTGGAGACCAAACTACATATCTCTTTAGGAAGCAGAGGATATGGCAGTTGTTGAATGCTTCAAAGGAGATCGCTAGAGGTGAATTAAAGAAAAAGATTTATGTAGCCTACCTAAGAAATATGATATATGAGCTTTATTGTTTCTGATGTAATCTAGATTATAATTATCAAAAGCAGAATGTTGGGCTGTTGATATTATCTTTTAATCAGCAAGTTGCTTGTATTGAAGCTCAAATAAGGCTTGATTAAGAGACTTAGAAACAAGGTTAATACATATATTTTTATTATAAACCCATGCAGATATTGTCAAATGCAAAAATATATGTAGGATTTGGTAGTACAAATCTTGAACAAGAGTTAACCCCTTAACAAATCTGCAAACCTCCCTTCTAAAGGAAAAAAGAGGCACCACCCCTCTATAGACACCACAAGTGCAGGAGGGCTCTAAGATAATAGAGTTGAGCTTTTTAACCACCTTTTACTAATCCCGTCGGGTTAAGTTGATTTGCTAACCTCGTGCCTGAGCGTTCCTAGGGGTTACGCTTAGTAAACTACTGAAAAATTGTAGAGCTTTTTTTCCTGTATTATGGTAGCAGCTACCTAAATAAACCCCAGGCATCCAACTCGTAACTAGTGTTCAAAATAATGAACACTATTATATGTGTGTATATTTTTTCCTGCAATCTTATGTCTCCCTGTGAAGTAATAATCAGAGATTACATGTGTGTGCTTAACTGATCCTGTTAGTTTGCTAATGCTGATGTACTTCAGTATACTTCAGTCCCCACACAACACTGATCAATTTCACGAAAATTGCAGTCTGCTTATGACCACTTTTAGCTTGAAATAAAACTTTCAAGCTACAATCACTGTTGGTGTTTTTGCCATTAGACTAGGAAAGATAGTCCTACATCGGCTACACCAAATGGTGAGTATCTCAATATAATGCATTGCTTGTATTGAGGTGTGCACATGAGGTGTGGTGGGGCAAAAGTGTGTGCCATGTGGGAATATTTTCCTAGAAGGAAAAAGGATTAATTCCAACAATGAGACAAGTTAATTTTTGTCGTTCGGGCTCAGACTCGGATACGAACTCCAGGATGCCTTGTGCATGCATGGACGTGTGTTCGGGGGCTAGGCATAGACTGGCACTCGACTATGCTGATTGTGGGATTAACTAAAATATCAAACTTTATTTTTGAGTATTGGTATTTTAGTCCCACATCGGATAGGAGAAAAGATGAAGTCTCACTCCACTCTATAAATAGAGCCCCTGGCCTCCTTTCTAAGATGTATAAAAGAAAAGAGAAAAAGGAGTCCGTGAAGTCCAGGGAGACCATTCAAGTCACAAAAAGTTGACTAACGAGTGCTCCAAAAATTCTTTAAGAATATGCTGGTTCCTGGAAGCGGATTGTATAAAGGCGAATCTTGCTTTGAGAAACGGTGATCTTCATCACCCCAGCAGAGTTGCCTTCGTCTTTTTTTTTTCTTTCTTCTTCTACTTGTTCTATGTAGCTTCGGGTACTTCTGGAGAGCAAACTCGTTTGCAGAAATCTCTGAAGTACTTTAAGGATATTACAGAGCTAATACTAGTTGAAAATCTCTATATTCGATCCCCTACAAAGGCTATTAGAGAGCTAATACTAGCTGAAAATATCTAATATCCGATCCCCTACAAAGGCTATTAGAGAGCTAATAATAGCTGAAAATCTCTAGTATCCGATCTCCATCTAGATCTCTTTCGGGAATAACAATATCAAAGCAAGATTTAGATCCGATAGAGAACAACCGTACAAACCTTCTCGGCACAAGTTTTAACAAACTTGAGAAGTTTGACGGAGAGCACTACAACGTCTGGAAGAGAAAGGTCAGCCTTAGTCTTTAACTCGTGAGCGTAGACTACGTGTTGACAGATCCTGAGCCTTTGATTCCAGAAGGTGAAAATGCTCGAAGGGTCACTAAGGCCACTGCTCTGTAATCCAAGTATATGAGAGATAACAATCTTTGCAACTTGTTTATCTTAAATTCAATAGAGGACTCTCTGGCAGAGTCATACAGCAAGACGGTCCATGCCAAGGACGTCTGGGAGTCTATGGAGAATCTCTACAAGGCGGATGAAAATAGGAATAAGATCCATGTGACCAAAAAGGTCTGGAGGATGCGATTTGAGGATGATAAGATAATGTTGCCTCAAGTCAAGGAGTTCCTCAAATTACGTCAGAAGCTGGCGGATGATGGTCGGGGGTATTATCGCCAAGCTCCCACCTGGGTGGAGCAATTTTATCATGGACATGTACCACAAGAAGATGGAGGTGGATCTTGAATGTCTCTTACACTAGATTCATGTTAAAGATGAGCTAAGGGCTCAAATCAAAGTGGACACCTTGTCCAAACAGATGGCTGAGGCCAATCTGGTATAAGCTGGAGACTCCAAGAGGAGGGATAAGGCTCCTTACAACAAAAAGAGGGACGTTTACCAACTGAAGGTGAAGTCGGCTCAGTTTAAGCCAAAGTCCAAAGCACCTGGACTTGTTTGAACTATGGGAAAAAAGGCCAATGGAGAAAAGACTGCAAGAAAAAACCTAAATAGAAAGAGCAAGGTAAGACTAAATTTGTTGCTATGAGTGTGCAGGTTGACTCGACTAGTGTTGACACGAACTGGTGGCTAGACACTGGGGCATCCTGCCATGTTTGCTTTAAGAAGGAGTGGTTCACCACATACAAACCTGTCTCTAAAAAGATTATGATGGCGAACCAGACACAAGCTGAAGTGAAGGAGATCGGGATGGTAGTACTGCGACTGACTTCGAGAAAGTCGCTGACGCTTCAGGATGTGAAACATATACCAGCTATAGCCAAGAACCTGATCTTAGGAAGTATGCTCTGCAACGCAGGCTGAGGCTGGATATTAATGCTGGTTAAATAATTATGTCTTATAAAGGAACATACTTCGAAAAGGCTTATTGTACCGAAGTAATGTTCAAACTCCAGCTTGTAACTCTAGTTGAGAAAATAAATGCAGTCTTTATTTCTAATTATTCTCTTGAGTTGTGGCATAATAGACTAGGACATGTTCATTGTAAACGAATAAAAAAGTTGTCTAGTCTAGGGCTTATCTCTAAATATAGGGGTAAGGAGTTGGAGAAGTGTGAGGTCTGTGCGCAGACGAAGATTACCAAAAAATTGTTCAGATGGGTAAACTGAAGTACAGATCTTTTGGAGTTGGTACACTCAGATATCTGTAACTTCAAGCTGTTCTCCAAAAAGGTTGGGATGAAGTATTTCATTATTTTCATCGATGATTTCTCCAAGTACGTATTTGTTTATCTGCTCAAGTCTAAAGATGAAGCGTTTGAGAAATTTAATGACTTCAAGACTGAAGCCGAACGTCAAACCGGACAACAACTCAAGAGACTCAAAAGTGATCAAGGTAGAGAGTATAGGTCGAATGAATTTGCATCGTTCTGTAGAAAAAATGGAATTGTCAATGAAACGACTGCTCCGTTTTCCCTCAATCAAATAGTGTTGTAGAAAGGAAGAACAAAACGTTAATAGAGATGATGAATTCAATATTGTTGACTGTGGGTCTTCCAAATTGCTTCTGGGGTGAAGCAGTGCTTATGGAAACTTTCATCCTGAACAAAGTACCGTATGCTACTTTCGATGTCACTTCTCATGAACTCTGGTTTAAAGTTAGACCCAACTTGAATGTTATTCGAGTGTGAGGGTGTCTGGCATATGTGAAGCTTCCAGATTTGAAGATTCAGAAGCTAGGAACAAGGACTACAAAGACTATATTCCTGGGATATGCCGATAAGAGTGATGCTCGGAGATTCCTTGATATTGAATCAAATCATATCATTGAATCTCAAGATGCAGAATTCTTTGAAGATTAATTTGCAAGGCACAAGAACATTGTTCTCGCGGACATTCAGGAGAATAGTATGAGTGCACAGGATACTGAAGCCTCTAACAAAGGTTTAGAAGATGTAGTCCAAGAAGAAGTTGTTACAGAAACAACGATTGAACCAGAACTCGCAGAACCTGTGTCTAAGCGAGTAAGGAGGCAGAAAGATTCGGGGGAGGATTTTGTCACCTATCATGTGGAAGCATATCCGCTTATCTATGATGAGGCGATGAAGACCAGAGACGTTGTCTTATGGAAGGAGACTATTAATGATGAGTATGACTCGATAACCTCCAACAACACGTGGGTGTTGGTCGATCTGCCTGAAAGAGCAAAACCAATCGGATGTAAATGGATCTTCAAGAAGAAGATGAAGGCCGATGGAAATGTTGACAAGTTCAAGGCGAGGTTGGTAGCAAAAGGGTTTTCTCAGAAGCAGGGGATCGATTATTTTGATACTTATGCTCTAGTAGCGCGGATGACAACCATCAAGATGTTGATTGCTCTAAGTGTAATTTACAAGCTAGGTATTCATCAAATGGATGTCAAAACTACTTTCCTAAATAGTGAGTTGACTGAAGAGATTTACATACAATAGCTAGAAGGATTCGTCGTCAAGGGCCTCGAAGACAAAGTCTGCAAGTTAGTGAAATCTCTGTTTGGTATGAAGCAAGCCCCAAGATATTGTAAGAGAAATTTGATAAAGTCATAAGATCAAACGGCTACATGGTCAGCGAGACTAACAAATGTGTATACACAAAGTTTGCTGATGGAAGAGGAGTTGTCGTTTGTCTGTACGTGGACGATATGCTGATCTTGGATACAGATCTAGCAAGTGTCACTGAGACAAAGAAGTTCCTCTCGTCTAAGTTCAGCATGAAGGACTTAGGGGAAGCTGATGTTATCCTAGGGATAAAAATCATCCGGACGAAAACTGGAGTGACATTGTCACAGTCTCATTACATTGAGAAGAAGCCCACAGACTATGGGTATCAAGATCTTCCAGGGATCGATACGCCGTATAGGTGTGACAAGAAGCTAAAGCCAAATCCAAGGAAAAGCGTCAGACAGTTGGAGTATTCAAGTGTCATCGGGAGTTTGATGTATACGACTGTAGAAGTATGGAATTTTAAGCGAATCCAAGATCAAAAACTTTTATATGCCCCAAAGCACTATGTGCCTCTAAACATCATACACCAAAGACAGAATGTTGACACATCAAAGGACAGCGAAGAAAAGAGGCACATGAAGATTAGATTTTTTATTTTTATATAAAGTCCATTACATGTCCAAACTTTTGTGACAACAAAAAGTCTACTACAAAGAAAAAGCCTAAACTACAGCTAGGCACGTCATTTTGACATCTCAGCTAGACGCATGACTCTGACGTCTCAGTGTAGGCGAATCACTCTTCCTCATCAGTACGAATCACTTCCTCGTCAACGCACGAGTGCTTCGGCTAATGAAACACTTATTGAGCAGAACGTGGGTTGGTGTCACTTCCCGTTCCCAGAATACGTATTTTAAATCCATGTACTATTTAAGTGTATTTATTTAAATATTTATCATGTACTGCTCTGTATTTAAATTCCTTTAATTTCCTGTTAATTAATTTTCGGCAATTTTATTTCTGTATTTTACTCCCTGTTTTTATACTCTGCTTTAGCTTTGCTTTAAGATCGGCTTAGATTGGTTTATTTATGTGGTTCATCATGAACCGAACCAAACCCCCACCTACCACCACCCCTTCCATTTAAAGCCCATCCCCTTTTCTCTCTCTTCATTACTTCACCATTACTCTCCTTCTTCTTAAACTCTTCCACCAACCTAGGAGAGCTAGGCAAGTGTCAACTTGTTTCTTGATGGTTCCCCATTTTTATTGTTCCATCATCTTCCTTATCTGATTCTAAGTCTCTTTAGTACTTGGCATTTTCAATTTCCATGGCTTATTTGTTATAGATCTAAGTTTGATGCATTTTCGGATTTCTTAGGTTTTGATCTAGTAAACTTTGTTATCTTCAAGTTTTGATGGTTCCATGTTGTAAAGAATTTCGTTCTACCCCATTTTGACCCATGGAAGTTCAGATTTGGGCTTAGAATGAAGGATTTAGAGAGCTTGGAAGCAATAGTTTTCTATGGTTCTGTCCTTAGAATTCGGAGAAGAAGAACAGTTCTGGCTACATGACAAAGCTTGACCGTATGAGTCTTCATGCGATAAGTCCCCCTGGCCGCATGGGCATTCTAGCCGCATGGGCGTGGGTATTTCAGCCGCATGAGTTCATTCGTTTGAGCCGCATGAGACTGATTCCAATCCCAGCCGCATGGGCTTAGTTAGCCATATGAGTTCTTAGCTAGCCGCATATGCATTCAGTCCCCCAGCCGTATGGGCGTGGGCATTTCAGCCGCATGGAGCTGATCATTCTCGGCTGCATGACGCTGCATGACCTCTCAGCCGCATAAAGGGTTGCACTTATTCTTAGTCGCATGAATTTGGTTTTCTTTAGCCGCATATAGGCTTGTCCCATATTCAACCGCATGGGCACATGTCATTTCAAGCCGCATGGGCGCATGTCAGTTTGAGTCGCATGGGCGCATGTCAGTTTGAGCCACATGGGCGCATGTCATTTTCGAGCCGCATGGGGATTGCTATTCCCCAGCCGCATAAAATTTCCCCTGGCCGTATGGTCTCATTTTAACCATAGCCGCATGAGACCCCTTTAGTTCTAGTCGTCTAAGGCTTGCAGATTTTGGCCGCATGGGACTACTCATATCCGGCCGCATGGAATCATCCTTGTCCGGCCGCATGAGTTTAAATTTTCTTGGTCTCATGATTTCCTGGCCGCATGAACTCTGATTCTAAATGCCTTCTTGGCTGATTCTTGCTCCAAATGGCATTGATTGACATCGATTGACATCTATTGACATTAATTGACTGCCTTGGCATTTATTAACAGTAATTATTGTCTGAATATTAAAATAACATTATTGGTTATCTCGATTAATAATTGATCATGCGTTCCTAGTTGGAACTAAGAGGCTGACTAGTCGTCTTATTGAAATGAATGAATGAGACACATTCATATTATGAACTATTATAATCGACTGGCTGGTCCCAAAACATTGGCATACAGATACATGCAGGCTTCAGTTATTTATTTGTCTAACTATTACGAAAGTAGCATGTGTACTTTATGGTCAAGGCATGATTATTTCGTGGTTAGTTTTGATTGTTGTATTACGCTATGTAAGACCTACAACCTAACCGTACTGGTATTGTTATAGAAATGCATATCGTACCCCGTACGAAAGTACTCATTTGAATGACCATGATCCACGGCATGGGATTTCGCTTAACATAGAGTCTATTAAGTTAAATAAAATAATGATTGCATGGAGGGAACGAATTCTCGAGTTCTTACATGACAGCCCTCTTGGGACTAGTAGTGCCCGACAGGCCGGCTGGTCCCCACAGATACTGCAAACCTGCCACATGGGCATAGAGCGGTATCTGGTTATATTATCTATTATATATTATATATTGATGACGGGCGTCCTGCTGGGACTCGTCTAATTCATGATTGGCGCAATTGATTGACTGGGTAAACAAGCCTTGCTTGCACATAGTAAGAAATGAGGAATCCTTTATTACATATATCCAGGATAACTTGGAAATCTCAGTAGCAAGCCGTAGTAGTTGAATGGCCGTTTAAATTGATTTGTTTGTGTACTGTATCTACTCTGTTACCTAACTGAGATGATCAGAATGTCAGGACATGACGGGCCAACTTCTGTCTTTGTTTGGTTGGGAGGTTGATTCGAAGTGTCGTGATGTTATGTGAATCCCAGTGGCAAGCAGAGATCTATTATTATATCCTCCTATTTACTGGTTTCATCCTTCATATCGTGCTTCCTTGCGGTACTTGCTATTAGAGGTCTAACCTCTATGGTTTTGCATGGCCAGATTTAGAACCGGTCCCCGAGGATCCAGCTTACTTCCACCTCCAAGATGGTCAATACTAGAGGGATGATCGCAGGAGGACTCGAGTGGGTTCCTCACTTCCCCGCTCGTTTTGTTAATTACTTTACATTTTGTCGCTTGGCACCGACATGTTAGTCGGATAGTCTTACATTTACTTTTACATAATTGTAATTAAATCAGACTGCAGCTGATAACAATTGTGTATACGTTACTATATCATCTGGCTATGTTTAGTAAAGCCAGATATCAAGAACATTTTGACTAAGCGTTTGGGACGCCTTACTGCTTTACCTTATATGTTCTCTATTACTGTTTCTTGTTTGAATGATTGAGACAATAGATGTGAAGTGACCATAGTGAGACTTTCATGTAGTATGTACCCCCTCGTCTGGTTAGACAGCATTGATCGTATTATACAATATTCATCTACCCGTAATACGTAGCTGGCTTAGTCATTCCCCCGTTCTCCAGTATTCTGGTTCTGGGGCGTGACAGTTGGCAATCAATCCAAACCCAGTGGCCCTTCCAGTATAACAAAAGTCGGGCATGATGACCCCCATCTTTGGATGCAACAGGCACCCAACGCCATTTCGTAAAAAAAACTACTGACAAGGGGTTCGAACATAAGCTTTTGTGTCCATAGCTCTTCCCGCTAATCTCGGTCTTCTGAAGGAGTTCATCGTCAAAGCTTCTTCGAATAAGAAGATCCACAGCCCATAGTGCAACATCTTGCCAAAGAGCAGGATCGATCGAGTTCATCTTCATTCAAGAAGTTAAGTGAAAAGGAGAAGCAAACTCTCTTTCACCGCTAATTTTTATAGGCCAGGGCAAATCAAACCCATGCACCAAGTGGCAACTTCCCCGAAGTCATTGCAATGACTTGCATTAATGGTGATGAATCTGTCACCTCAAATTCAGTTAAGTCAAAAAATCATCAATTTGAGTCTTGAAAGACTCGACAAAGCTAACCAAAGGAGATGCGCCATGTAGCGGATGCGCTCCTCAGCATCTTGTGCCCCATGCCGATGCGCCAAGTGACGAACAGACAAATGTGCCCACCTAAGCTCGTCATCCATCAAGCATTTAATGTTAAGTGACAGAACCATCATCATGCTGCCTGGAGACTGAGCAGTTGACAGCTTTTGCAAAAAATGAAGAGCCGCCGACGTCAACCTCATCATTACTTATTTTATCGGTTACAGTTGTGCTTCGCCACATGGTCGACTGATCACCCGCATGCGCCTCCGCAGTCATGTGCCCAAAGCTCTGCATGCGCCTCAAAAGCCATGCACCCAGACTTGCTTTTGACTCTTAAAAAGCCATGAGCCAAGTCTCCTCATGCGACAGATCTTAGGCGCATCCAGACAGATCATCCTACACCAAATCCAAGATCTTGGAGCTATGAACACGTGCCATGTGTTATTGACACAGTTCTGCCTATAAATGGGTGCCAACCACCCAAGATCTCAGTAACAACCGAATCTCAATAACTGCCACATGTCAGCTCTATCGCAGCTTAACAGTACAGTTCAAACAGATTCAGCTCCAGCTCCCTGGCACATCGTCCATAGGCCCAACGAAGTCAGTCACATAGCATCCCTACGTGCAAGTTCTCCATGCGTGCATCGTATATGTATGCATAAGAATATCATTATGCTACCTATAAATAGAAGGATCATTCCTTCATTCAATCTCTCCAATCTCCAAGCTTGAAGCCCCACTTATTGAACATTCAGCATCGAGAGCACTTACAAGAGTTCTAATCATCTTCAAGTAACTGCTCGTTCCAGAGCAACCCAGACTTTGAGAGTTCGAGATCATCGTCAGATCGTCAACGGAGTCAAAGAATTACCACTAGCTCCATCGCCATGGTTTCCAAACAAAAACAAAAGTATACTCCTAGGATTACATCTAAATCCTACATTATTCTCTGTTCTGTTTGTAATTAAATTCAAAGTTCAATCAAATAACTTGTTTTAATGGCAAACAAGCTGGCAACTCTGCTGGGGACTATTTTCTCCTTTAACGAGAAGGTCATGTCACATTCTGACGAGAACAAACTCGGCTCCTCCCACAAGATGCTTGTGGTACGCTTCAATCAATAGGCTTATGAGGAGTTCATCTATAAAGGCAGTGCGAGTCCTTCGAAGTGGCTACCAAAGCCGAAGAAGATCTGCCAAGTCTGGGTGTGCAAAGGCAATGTGTCGAGCACCACCAATAAAGGGGCTATACCGCTACAGTCCTCGCTTTCTGTTGACGTTCTCAGTAAATAAGACATTGCCATTGTTTCCCAGTCGAAGAAGAAGCGTCGACGGAACAAGGGCACAGCCAGCCTCCCGCGCGTGAGCTCTGATGTGCAGGAGAAAACATCTATCTTTGACTGAATCACTCGCTGTCATGGTGAGGAAGAATTAGATTGTGAGTACTATGTGTTTACTGGCTAGTACGAAGAAGTCTAAGACAGCACAGGCCATGCGCCCCAAATGTGCTATGCCAACAGCGAACCAGAAATACAAGCTGAAAGTCATATGCGCAGCTGTACAGAGTCGACTCGGGTGCTTTGGTACCATCAATGAGTCAACTCTCGAAGTCCCCTTTCTACTTGGGCGCATCCCCTGCGCATGGAACCAAACTGTATTGGGCAAATCTTGCGGCTTTGAACCCATGTGCCCATGTTGGCTACGCGCATGAAGTGGGTTAAAGTCGTAATACATGTTGTTCTCCCACCAATGATCCAGGCGCATTTCATGTGTTGGAACCGGATCAGGGGGTGCAGCATTCACATAAGCACCCCAGCGCTTGGCCTTGCCATGCGCCTAGTGGGGGTGCAATTGTGAAACTTTTCTTACAGGATCTACGGAATGTGATCACTCATAGACGTAGATCAGGAGAAATGATCTCTATGCACGATGTGCCCCTCGTGGGACATACTTGTGCTATGGTCACCATCAATTGCTGCTATTGTAAAACAACGTTCGCACCACCAAGGCTGTTTGTATTCCAGCGACTACAACCAGCTGCACCTATCTGACATCGCCTCGAAGAAAGAATACCAATCGACGACGAAACACTACCCCTGGTCGCCTCATACCATGTCATCTCCAACTCCCATGCATCATGAAGAAAAACAAACACCACCAACTCCTCGACCTCGGCTGGTCCATTAAAAAGATGACTGAAGAAAAGCAAAGCAATAGTCTCGCCAACCGGGGTGTTCCAGAATACTTGATTGAGAAGGCAGGCTTCAGCAACGATGCAAGCTGGGGGTGATCAGACCCCGATTGTCCACGACAACCCTTCGTTTGAAGATGAGGGCATCTGCCGATGAACAGACACTAATATAGCTGGAGGTAGACAGTACGAGGATCAGAAGAAGAAGCTCTTAGGCCAACCTTCCCACAAGAAAGCGAAGCTGAAAGTGAGGCATCGACCAATCCATCCACTTCTACCCATGTCATGCTCGTCTACATGGCAGGGGTAGCGACAAAGAAGAAATAGAAGCTTCAGATTCAGATCTTGTATGGCACAAAGACACCTTAGAAGATGGCTTCAAGACCCTCTCCACCACCATGCAATCTTTGACCCAAATGGTGTTTGAGATTCAGAATACTCTGACTTCTTAAAGGGCACATGCATCTACTATTCCTGATCTTGGGGCTAACAGAGAGTCAAGTATACCCCCTCAACGGCTATCTTCAGGGATAGATCATCACACTGTATCTCGGATGTCAGCTCCTTCGGGTATCGAGCTTCACACTTTACCTCCCTCACCCGCTCCTAGCTCTACAGAGGAGCTGTTTGAGATGGTGAGAGATTTGAGCGATCGCTTTGAAGCGTAAAATAAACAGGAGGAATGCCAGATGCTTGGGATTCGGCAACCTTATCCTTCCGAATAGAACAAAGTGGTTTGTCCCCCTAAATATAAACCACAAACATTGACACCATTTGACGAAAAGGAGTCTCCCTGCCGATATCTGACCTACTTCCACTCTGTGATGGGACATCTCCGCCTTGCTTACAAGTTTGTTCATCGGAGCATTGAAGGGAGTCGCCTACGACTGGCACTGCGGTCTCCCTGACAACTGCATATCCTCTTTCGATGACTTAACGCATCTGTTCCTTGACAGATTCTACGACGAAGGAAAAAATACTAGAGGGATGATCGCAGGAGGATCCAGATTTAGAATCGGTCCCCGAGGATCCAGCTAACTTCCACCTCCAAGATGGTCAATACTAGAGGGATGATCACAGGAGGACTCGAGTGGGTTCCTCACTTCCCCGCTCGTTTTGTTAATTACTTTACATTTTGCCGCTTGGCACCGACATGTTAGTCGGATAGTCTTGCATTTACTTTTACATAATTGTAATTAAGTCAGACTGCAGCTGATAACAATTGTGTATACTTTGCTATATCATCTGGCTATGTTTAGTAAAGCCAGATATCAAGAACATTTTGACTAAGCGTTTGGGATGCCTTACTGCTTTACCTTATATGTTCTCTATTACTGTTTCTTGTTTGAATGATTGAGACAATAGATGTGAAGTGACCATAGTGAGACTTTCATGTAGTATGCACCCCCTCGTCTGGTTAGACAGTATTGATCGTATTATACGGTATTCATCTACCCGTAATACGTAGCTGGCTGAGTCATTCCCCCGCTCTCCAGTATTCTGGTTCTGGGGCATGACAAGGTTTTAGTGGTGGCCCATGCAGGTCAAAATTTCAGACTTGTGGGGTATTTTGATTTATAGGATGTCTCAATCACACATATTCCCTCTTGATCTCATGATTCGTTGTTCTCAACTCTAGCTTGACATTCCAGTATCCTTTGACTTCATTGATCTTTCCTGTCCGGTCGTTTGATTGTTCTCTTGTCCCTTTTTAGGGACACTTCATCCGCATCTGTCAGAGCTGGACAACATCAACAAGGGCAACATGGACAACCTGACCAGGTTGGTCAGCAACAAGGGCCAGTACTACCCCAAGAGGCTATTCAAGAAGAAGTGATAGTAGAAGCAGCAGCTGGATCGCAGTATCCGGAGGTTCCACCACCACCAACAGTTCCACCTACCCCTGTGGGAGTAGACACACCGGCCCTTCTGGAGATCATGAGAGGGATGATAGCTACTCAGCAACACCAGATGTTAGCCCAGCAGCGCATGCACGCTCAGTTACAAGAGCAGAACGTACTACTCAACCAAGGATTGCTGTAAGCCCCTAGATTTCAAAAAAAAAATAGTTTTTATAATTTTCAATAACATTTAATTTAAATACGTATTTTGTAGCGTATTTCGTATTTTTTTGGTTTTCGTAATGCCTTGAAATTTTTTCTAACTTATAGATTTTTCCTTGGCCGGCATACCGTCCAGACAGATTTTCTACATTTTAGATATTTTCGATTTTAGATATTTTGATGAATAGTGTTTAGATATTTTCATGAATAGTGTAGAAGCACCCTATTACCCAATGGACATTTGGTTTTGTTTGAATGGCCATGATTGACTTAGATTTTGACATGGATCACGATCCGACGGCTAAGATTAATTCTTCCTTCTATATAAACCCTTTCACTTTCTCTCTCCTCTCTCTTTTCATTCTCTTTACTCTCTCTTCATTTTTTCTTCCTTTCTCTTCCCTTGGAGCTTTGCTAGGAGCTTGGCCTTGAGGTCTAGAGTGTGGTTTCGTACCCCTCTTGGTGGTGGACTAGAAGATTAGGCTTGGAGCTTAACCTAGGCAAGTGTATCTTGCTCAAAAGTGGCATGACCATACTTTATTTTTGTTTTCCATGAAAACTAGAGTTTTATTGGCCTATAATTTGCTTCTTTAAATTGTTAACATGTTTAGTATATAGCACTTTTGGTTTTGATTGACAGTATTGCGTAGATCTGAGTTTCTAGATATAATTTTCGAGTATTTTGAGGTTTTTATCTATCAAATGTTTTGATCTGTGAAAACTAATACTTCCATGTTGTTGGAAATTCAATTCTATTCAATTTTGACTTTTGAAAGTCCGAATTTTGAGTTAAAATGAAGTTTTTATAGCCGAAACAAGTTTTAGCAAAAATCTGGATTTTGTTGCTGTTTGGAAAAACGGTATACCGCCGGTATGCCGCAGTATACCGCCGGTATGCCGTTTTTGGCACCAGAAACTTACTGTCTTTAGTCCGGTATACCGCCGGTATGCCGCAGTATACCGCCGGTATGCCGTTTTATGCTGTTTTAGGCTATTTTTGTCCGTTTTTGCCCGTTTTTGTCCGTTTTTGATATTTTCTCGATTGTAATAGGCTCTTAACATGATTAGATGACCTTGGATAGTTAAAGAATGATTGTACACTCTATATACATGGTACATGCTTATGTTTACGTATTGTTCTATGTCCAAATTATAGATAGTGGCCTGTTATGGTGCACTCCAGATTACTATATATGCCTAGCTCGATATAGTGGCTCGTAGTAGCGCACTCATGACTTGATTTTCTTATTGATTTCTAGACCCTAGAAAGTTAGTTTGAGTATAGTGTCACCCCACATTGGACTTGGAATTGACCGGAGTTGACAAGTTGACCAAAGTCAACTATAAGTCAACCTCTGACCCAGTTTGTCTTAGTTTGCCCTAGTTAACTAGACATTATAGTATGTCTTTTCACCCTGATTAGCTATTGTATTATCTCATCTTTAGGACTGTGGCTTCACTCCGAGCCTTGATTCATATTGATAGCAGGATCCCAGGCAAGTACATCTACAAACTCATTTACTGTCTTTTAATGCTAGAACATGTATTAACCCTATTAAAATACTGATCCTTGAGGTAGCAAGTTGTCTTCACATGTTGTATTACTTTCAGTACTTGCCATGCTTATACTGCTCCCAGTATCTCCCACATGTTTTTACTGTTCTCATATCTCTCACATGTTTAAATAACGGGTTAAGGGAAAACTGTTAGTATTGTACGTGAACATGACCCCCTTCTCCGTATGTATTTACCGCGCTCGGCGACATTCTATATGTAACCTTGCCGTAGGTTCTGATCTCGCGTTTGTGTATAGATATACACCGATGTCGTTCGTGCACGTATGTGCATGCCAGAAAAACTTGATATGTGCCATTGTACATCCTGATTACCTATTGACCGATTCACGTACATACTACAGTTTTAAACTTTTAAACTATATGTTGTCATTTCTAAAAAGAACCAATTAAACCATGATATGCCATGTTCCCTATGTTACTATGATACGGTGATCCCAGTTGTACCATGAGGCCATGTTTTCCAGTATTTCCTATTTTATAGACTTATCACACCATATTTCTTGTTGTACATCTCTTTCATTATATGTTCAGTATTTTAGTTGTAGAGGTTGTACTTGCTCCCGTCCTGACAGGATAACGTTGTAGGTATCCTTACTGAGGAGGAGTTGCTCTGCGACTCATATTATGGAGTTACTGCCGAGGACCCGGCTTTGCCATACGAGGATGTTCCTACGGGGAGACTCGCCTAGTTTGCGTAGTCACTTGGGATACTTAGTGTAGTCATGTATTAGACTACATATTTTGTAACTGGACATGTATCCAGTTTTATATTTCAGACTTGTACTTTGGATATTTTACTATATACGACGACTTTTGTGTTTGGAGCATTTATGATTCTTCTTCACTTATAGAACTGTTAGCACATTTAGTCTTATCCTGTTGTCTTTAGAACAGCTTACTACGTTTTATCTCAACGTAGGCTGGGCATGACTCGGCCTGGCCCAACAATTTGGGTAGCGGGTCGTGACATATTTTTTTGGCGGCCCATGCAGGTCCTGACTAACTGTTTGGTTACGTTATTGTACCAAACATGCCTGCAATTAGGAACTTAAGGTAATTAGACAACATTAGGAAAGACGCTTAGAACACCTAGAGGAATGCTAGGATTGCAACATAGGAAATATGTCACATGTTTGCTATTATAATTAGATTTCCTTGCATATGATTGCTTACTTTAAAATAAGTCCTTACAAGTCTTTTTATGTGTAATTTAGATGGTGCTTACTCGTTCATCCCAGTATGTTACACCCGAGAACGGGGCCCTCCATATCCAGTCAGCTGACCAGTTGACTGATACACCTCCACCTACCACATTCCCCCACTCCACAGATCCACAGACCCAGATACCACCTTCCACATCCCAGTCCCAGCAGGCCCCGATACTTCCACCACCCCCTATCACTATACCCACCCAGGCTTCCGTCACACTCGACGGGAACCAGCTGCTCACACTGATCCAGGGGTTCCTAACAACCCATCAGGAGCAGACTACCCTATTCCGCCAGAGCATGGAGCGTTCTGAGGGACGTCCCGTGGTCCCACCACCTGTAGAGCCACGGCAGAAAGCGGGAACGATCAATGACTTCATGGGTCTGAATCCCAAGGAGTTCTCAGGGACTGAGGGCGTAGTAGTAGCTGATGACTGGCTAGATTCAGTAGAGAGGAAGCTTCTGGGAGTTAGGATGCCGGATGACCTTCAGGTCGAGGCAGCAGGATTTCTGCTGATAGACTTAGCCGGAGTCTGGTTCAGGAATGAGCCGTTGTTTGCGAGAGGTAGAGCCACCTGGGACCAGTTCAAGACCCAGTTCAAGAAGAAATTCTTCTCGACCACTGCTAGAGTAGCCATGGGGCTACGATTCCAGAACATCCAGCAGGGGAACCGTTCTGTTGACGAGTATGCGGCAGAGTTTAGTCGCCTGAGCCGTTTTGCTCCTAGTCTGGTTGCTGATCCAGAGGAGATGACCCGTAGGTTTTGCCATGGTCTAGTTCCAGACATTGGCATTCTTATAGTGGCGAACGGTACGACTGACTACTACCAGAGCCTAGAGTTAGCCCGGAGCATTGAGGAGCGTCTTCTGTCATGCAAGAGGCCGGCTTCTGTACATCATGAGGGACCGTCCAAGCGTCAGGCTTTCCAGCAGAGAGCACCGACGCCACCCCAGCAGACTTACCGTCCCCCTACATCACATCTCCCGACCCAGCCAGTTAGAGCCTCGGGACCTCAGCAGCAGCAGAAGGGGACTACGTGTTCATTCTGTAGAAGGGTATGCCACGACACTTTCGTTTGTAGGAAGAGGTTGGGGCAGTGTTTTGCTTGTGGGTCTGCCATCCATCAGATTCGGGACTGCCCAGTAGCCAAGGGACCCCAGGGGAAGACTTATAGCCTAGTCCTTGAGCCGAAGCCGGAACAGGTTTCAGGAGGTTAGTCTTAATAATAGCCTTAGTCTTTTGTTTGCATTGCTTGTTATGTTAGAATGTTTGTAGAGTCTTCTATCCTTGTAAATTTTGAGGACAAAATTTTTTTCAAGGAGGAAAGATTTGTAAGCCCCTAGATTTCAAAAAAAATAATAAATAGTTTTTATAATTTTCAATAACATTTAATTTAAATACGTATTTTGTAGCGTATTTCGTATTTTTTTGGTTTTCGTAATGCCTTGAAATTTTTCCTAACTTATAGATTTTCCTTGGCCTGCATACCGTCCAGACAGATTTTCTACATTTTAGATAATTTCGATTTTAGATATTTTGATGAATAGTATTTAGATATTTTTATGAATAGTGTAGAAGCACCCTATTACCCAATGGACATTTGGTTTTGTTTGAATGGCCATGATTGACTTAGATTTTGACATGGATCACGATCCGACGGCTAAGATTAATTCCCCCTTCTATATAAACCCTTTCACTTTCTCTCTCCTCTCTCTTTTCATTCTCTTTACTCTCTCTTCATTTCTTCTTCCTTTCTCTTCCCTTGGAGCTTTGCTAGGAGCTTGGCCTTGAGGTCTAGAGTGTGGTTTCGTACCCCTCTTGGTGGTGGACTAGAAGATTAGGCTTGGAGCTTAACCTAGGCAAGTGTATCTTGCTCAAAAGTGGCATGACCATACTTTATTTTTGTTTTCCATGGAAACTAGAGTTTTATTGGCCTATAATTTGCTTCTTTAAATTGTTAACATATTTAGTATATAGCACTTTTGGTTTTGATTGACAGTATTGCGTAGATCTGAGTTTCTAGATATAATTTTTGAGTATTTTGAGGTTTTGATCTATCAAATGTTTTGATTTGTGAAAACTAATACTTCCATGTTGTTGGAAATTCAATTCTATTCAATTTTGACTTTTGAAAGTCCGAATTTTGAGTTAAAATGAAGTTTTTATGGCCGAAACAAGTTTTAGCGAAAATCTGGATTTTGTTGCTGTTTGGAAAAATGGTATACCGCCGTATGCCGCAGTATACCGCTGGTATGCCATTTTTGGCACCAGAAACTTACTGTCTTTAGTCCGGTATACCGCCGGTATGCCGCAGTATACCGCCGGTATGCCGTTTTATGCTGTTTTAGGCTGTTTTTGTCCGTTTTTTGCCCGTTTTTGTCCGTTTTTGATATTTTCTCGATTGTAATAGGCTCTTAACATGATTAGATGACCTTGGATAGTTAAAGAATGATTGTACACTCTATATACATGGTACATGCTTATGTTTACGTATTGTTCTATGTCCAAATTATAGATAGTGGCCTGTTATGGTGCACTCCAGATTACTATATATGCCTAGCTCGATATAGTGGCTCGTAGTAGCGCACTCATGACTTGATTTTCTTATTGATTTCTAGACCCTAGAAAGTTAGTTTGAGTATAGTGTCACCCCACATTGGACTTGGAATTGACCGGAGTTGACCAGTTGACCAAAGTCAACTATAAGTCAACCTCTGACCCAGTTTGTCTTAGTTTGCCCTAGTTAACTAGACATTATAGTATGTCTTTTCACCCTGATTAGCTATTGTATTATCTCATCTTTAGGACTGTGGCTTCACTCCGAGCCTTGATTCATATTGATAGCAGGATCCCAGGCAAGTACATCTACAAACTCATTTACTGTCTTTTAATGCTAGAACATGTATTAACCCTATTAAAATACTGATCCTTGAGGTAGCAAGTTGTCTTCACATGTTGTATTACTTTCAGTACTTGCCATGCTTATACTGCTCCCAGTATCTCCCACATGTTTTTACTATTCTCATATCTCTCACATGTTTAAATAACGGGTTAAGGGAAAACTGTTAGTATTGTACGTGAACATGACCCCCTTCTCCGTATGTATTTACCGCGCTCGGCGACATTCTATATGTAACCTTGCCGTAGGTTCTGATCTCGTGTTTGTGTATGGATATACACCGATGCCGTTCGTGCACGTATGTGCATGCCAGAAAAACTTGATATGTGCCACTGTACATCCTGATTACCTATTGACCGATTCACGTACATACTACAGTTTTAAACTTTTAAACTATATGTTGTCATTTCTAAAAAGAACCAATTAAACCATGATATGCCATGTTCCCTATGTTACTATGATACTGTGATCCCAGTTGCACCATGAGGCCATGTTTTCCAGTATTTCCTGTTTTATAGACTTATCATACCATGTTTCTTGTTGTACATCTCTTTCATTATATGTTCAGTATTTTAGTTGTAGAGGTTGTACTTGCTCCCGTCCTGACAGGATAATGTTGTAGGTATCCTTACTGAGGAGGAGTTGCTCTGCGACTCATATTATGGAGTTACTGCCGAGGACCCGGCTTTGCCATACGAGGATGTTCCTGCGGGGAGACTCGCCTAGTTTGCGTAGTCACTTGGGATACTTAGTGTAGTCATGTATTAGACTACATATTTTATAACTGGACATGTATCCAGTTTTACATTTCAGACTTGTACTTTGGACATTTTACTATATACGACGACTTTTGTGTTTGGAGCATTTATGATTATTCTTCACTTATAGAACTGTTAGCACATTTAGTCTTATCATGTTGTCTTTAGAACAGCTTACTACGTTTTATCTCAACGTAGGCTGGGCATGACTCGGCCTGGCCCAATAATTTGGGTAGCGGGTCGTGACAATTGCAGACGGCATTGGAAAAGGGGCAAGGACAGATTCAGGAGCATCAGCCAAGTTTTGCGAGTACAACCCCCGTCGTTTCGAAGGCACGGAGGATGCCATCTCAGAAGATGCATGGCTTAAGGACATTGAGGCTATTTTGACAGCAACTAAGGTGCCGGTAGAAGAACGTGTGGATCTAGTGAAGTTGTTACTTCAGGATCTCGCACGTGATTGGTGGGAATCAGAGGAAGTGGGCATCAGACGTCCTGTGGCTTGGAATGAATTTACAGCAAGATTCAAGACCAAGTACTATGGAGTTGTGGCACAGTTTGAGCTACAACAGAAGTTTATCAACCTCAGACAGGCTGGCAAGACGGTAGATGCTTACGCAGCGGAGTTCTGCAGATTGAGTAGGTTCGCCCCAGAGATGGTAGCAACGGAGAGCCAGAGGGCTATGAGGTTCCAGCAAGGGTTTCATCTTGAGCTCTTGCAATTGATAGAAGGGCACAATTATCAGACTTTCGACGAAGTATTGACGGCAACCCGAAGGCATGAGATCACCATTCAGAGGCTTACGACAAGGACTGGAGGTCAGAAGAGATCCCACAGTCAGATAGAAGGAGGAGGGGGAGCAGCACCGCGAACAACAGCACCATCCCTTGGCATTCGCATTCACGATGTAGCAATACGAGGGCCAGCACCACCACCAAGGCAACAACAATAGCAACAGAAGAAGAATCAGCAACCCCCAGCGGGCTGCACTTATTGTGGAAAGATGGGGCACACTAGAGATGTGTGTCGGGCATTGAACGGGCAGTATTTGATATGTGGAAATCCAGATCATCGGGTTACCACTTATCCCATGAATTCGAGGTCAGGAGGACCAGGGCAACAGTTTTCTGCTCTACCCGCACCAGGGGCAGGCCAGTATCGAGGACCAGCGGTAGCAGTGAGACCGTTGTCACAGCGTCCGTTAATGCCACAGGCTCAGATGTTTCGGCAGCAGGGACCGCCGATGCAGCAACACAAGCATAGACCACCCCAGCATCATCAAGGAAGGGGCCAGCAGCAGCACCAGGCTAGGCCGTAACATGGGAATCAACAAGGAGGTCGAGGGCAGGCATTCACCCTGTCCTTGGAAGAGGCATTAGCATCAGGAGATGTTGTGGCAGGTAACATTCTCGTCGCCTCGTATCCCGCAGTAGTATTATTTGATTCGGGAGCATCCCATTCATTTATATCTGCACAATTTGCGACACGGCTAGGAATGGAGTTCGAGGCATTGCCAGGGAGGTTAAACATACTCACTGGTAATGGGCTCGTAGGAGTTAGTAGAGTCATTCTAGCATGTAGCGTTGTAGTTTGCGGGCATTCCTTACCCGCCCGGTTGATAGAATTTCCTGTTGGAAATTTCGACGTTATCTTAGGCATGGACTGGATGAAAGACAGTCATGCGACAATAGATTGTCGTAGAGGGAGTGTATCTTTTGATATCTCGGGCATGAAGCGATTCACCTTAGTCAGATCAGAGGCAACTCAGCAAGAGCAGGGAGTAGTAACGGCAATGGAAGGAGTTCAAGTTCCGAAGGTAGTTGAAGAGTTTCTAGATGTATTTCCTGAAGAACTTCCAGGGCTACCACCAGTTAGAGATATTGAGTTCAGCATAGAACTGGCGCCTGGAACTAAACCGATATCAGATCGAGTTTACAGAATGGCAGATTCAGAGCAGGCCAAGGTATACCAGCACATAGAGGAACTGAAGGAGAAGAACTTCATCCAAGCTAGCGTGTCACCATGGGCAGTACCAGTGGTACTTGTGGGGAAGAAGGATGGGTCATCCAGATTGTGCATCGATTACAGGAAGCTTAACACGGCAATAGTGAAGAACAAGTACCCACTACCCAGGATCGACGGCTTATTTGATCAGTTGAGCAAAGCTAGAGTTTTCTCCAAGATAGATCTTCGTTCAGGGTATCATCAAGTGAGGGTTCGGAAGGAGGACATCCCCAAGACAGCATTCAGGTCGAAGTATGGATATTATGAATTCTTGGTAATGCCGTTTGGTTTGACCAATGCTCCAGCAATATTCTTGGATTTGATGAACCGCATCTTTATGCCGTACTTAGATCAGTTTGTCGTGGTGTTTCTCGACGACATTCTTGTATATTCTGCTAGTGAAGAGGAGCATGAAGACCACCTCAGGAAAGTGTTACAGGTTCTGAGAGAGAATCAGTTGTATGCCAAGCTCAGCAAGTGTGAGTTCTGGACGAATCACATTTCGTTTTTGGGTCACATCATATCAGGAGCTGGAGTAGCAGTGGATCCCAAGAAGGTAGAAGCAGTAGAGAGTTGGCCAGTACCCAAGACCGTAGCTGATGTGCGGAGTTTCTTGGGATTGGCAGGATATTACAGAAGGTTCGTGTCAGACTTTGCCAGGCTTTCAGCACCCATGACCCGCTTGACACGGAAGGATGTACCATTCATCTGGTCGACAAAATGCCAGGCATCATTTGAAAATCTGAAGCAGAAGTTGATATCAGCACCTATTCTTACATTGCCAGTTGGACTCGGAGGTTTTGCGGTATATTGTGATGCGTCAGGTAAAGGACTTGGATGTGTCCTCATGCAACATAGGAAAGTGATAGCGTATGCATCTAGGCAACTTTGAGACCACGAAAAGAATTACCCAACTCACGACTTGGAATTGGCGGCAGTAGTGTTTGCTCTGAAGCTATGGAGGCATTACTTGTATGGTGATCGAGTGGACATGTACACAGACCACAAAAGTCTGAAGTACATTTTTACTCAGAAGGAGCTGAACATGAGGCAGAGAAGATGGTTAGAGCTGATCAAGGATTACGACGTGGAGCTTCAGTATCATCCAGGAAAGGCTAATGTGGTAGCAGACGCTCTCAGCAGAAGAGACGGCGCATTTATGTTGACAACACAGAGGCATATCTTAGAAGACCTTCAGGAGATGGGCATCGAAGTTATACTTCCTAGTGATGTAGGAGTTCTAACAAGTCTACAAGTTTAAACTGACTTGGTAGACAGGATCAAGGCAGCTCAGGCACAGGACCCAAGGATTCAGAAGCTTAGGGCAGAATGTGAGTCAAGACTCAGAAAGGAGATACAAATCCATGAGGATGGTACACTTAGGTTTGGATCGCGTCTATGTGTGCCTAGCAGAGATATCAGACAGGAGGTTATGGCAGAAGCTCACAGCTCTCAGTATTCTATATACCCTAGAGGGACCAAGATGTACCAAGATATCAAGCAGCACTTCTGGTGGAACGGGATGAAGAGGGAGATAGCTAGATTTGTTTCCCGTTGCTTGGTATGTTAGCAAGTGAAGGCAGAACAGCAGAGGCCAGCTGGGTTATTGCAACCGCTTCCTATCCCGGAATGGAAATAGGAATATATTACAATGGACTTTGTGACCGGTTTACCGAGATTACCAAGTGGTAAAGATGCTATTTGGGTGATCGTAGATCGACTTACGAAGGTAGCACACTTTCTTCCTTTCAGAGTAGGACAATCTACAAAGAAGTTGGCGGAGTTATATATGCAACAAATAGTCAGGCAGCATGGAGTCCCTGTCAGTGTTGTGTCAGACAGAGATACCCATTTTATATCACATTTTTGGAAGAGCTTACATCATAGTCTGGGTACCAAGTTAAGGTTCAGCACAGCTTACCATCCACAGACGGACGGGCAGTCAGAAAAAACAATTTAGACTTTGGAAGATATGTTACGAGCTTGCACGCTGGATTTTGGAGGGTCTTGGGAGAGCCACCTGCACTTAGTCGAATTCTCGTACAACAACAGCTATCAAGCTAGTATCCAGATGGCACCATTCGAAGCACTATATGGTAAGAAGTGTAGGTCGCCGCTAGCATGGGACGATATCGGGGAGAGAAAGATGCTAGGCCCAGAAATGATTGTTCAGACAGTAGAATGGTTAAGGGAATTAAAGAGCGACTTCGAGTTGCGCAGCATCGGCATCGTCATTGGGCGGACCAGCATCGTAGGCCGCTAGAGTTTTCTGTTGGGGACCACGTGTTCCTGCGGATCTCATCTACTCGTGGGGTCATTAGATTTGGCGTTCGCGGGAAGTTGAGTCCGCGGTACATGAGCCCATTTGTTATCCTTGATAGGATAGGCGATGTTGCTTATCGTTTATCCCTTTCATCTTCGTTACGAGAGGTACATGACGTATTTCATGTATCCCAGTTATGAAGGTATGTATCGGACCCAAGCTATATCCTTGATCATTCTGAGCTGGTTGTTGGTACCAACTTGTCTTACGAGGAGCAGCCTGTGTCCATTTTGGACCGAAGAGAGAAGATACTCAAGAACCGAACAATTAGCCTTATCCGGGTTGCTTGGGGTCATCACTCTTTAGGGGAGTCAACGTGGGAACGTGAGGATGATATCCGATCACGGTATCCGCACCTATTTGACTCATAAGGTATATTTCTTTCTGTATACCTTGATCGTCTTAAAACTCTTCATGCGTGTCACCTTATGAGTAGAATTGCTTGGTGTCGTCAATAGTTAAACATAGATATGTTACTTGCTATTGGCATTGTGAAATAATTGCTTACTCAATTGCTTATGCTTGGATTAGTTTAGCTCTAATGTTTCTATCCTGCTCGGATTTGAAATTCCGAGGACGGAATTTTTCTAAGGAGGGTAGAGATGTCACTTCCCGTTCTCAGAATACGTATTTTAAATCCATGTACTATTTAAGTGTATTTATTTAAATATTTATCATGTACTGCTCTGTATTTAAATTCCTTTAATTTCCTGTTAATTAATTTCCGGCAATTTTATTTCTGTATTTTACTTCATGTTTTTATACTCTGCTTTAGCTTTGCTTTAAGATCGGCTTAGATTGGTTTATTTATGTGGTTCATCATGAACCGAACCAAACCCCCACCTACCACCACCCCTTCCATTTAAAGCCCATCCCTTTTTCTCTCTCTTCATTACTTCACCATTACTCTCCTTCTTCTTAAACTCTTCCACCAACCTAGGAGAGCTAGGCAAGTGCCAACTTACTTCTTGATGGATTTCCATTTTTATTGTTCCATCATCTTCCTTATCTGATTCTAAGTCTCTTTAGTACTTGGCATTTTCAATTTCCATGGTTTATTTGTTGTAGATCTAAGTTTGATGTATTTTCGGATTTCTTAGGTTTTGATCTAGTAAACTTTCTTATCTTTAAGTTTTAATGGTTCCATGTTGTAGAGAATTTCGTTCTACCCCA
The DNA here is from genome assembly GCA_029216955.1 of Iris pallida. Lineage (NCBI taxonomy): Eukaryota > Viridiplantae > Streptophyta > Magnoliopsida > Asparagales > Iridaceae > Iris > Iris pallida. The sequence goes on along the minus strand of JANAVB010024399.1, from coordinate 20,322,999 downwards.
TTTTGACCTATGAAAGTTCAGATTTGGGCTTAGAATGAAGGATTTAGAGAGCTTGGAAACAATGGTTTTCCATGGTTCTGTCCTTAGAATTCGGAGAAGAAGAACAGTTCTGGCCACATGACAAAGCTTGACCGCATGAGTCTTCATGCGACAAGTCCCCCTGGCCGCATGGGCATTCTAGCCGTATGGGTGTGGGCATTTCAGCCGCATGAGTTCATTCGTTTGAGCCGTATGAGACTGATTCCAATCCCAGCCGCATGGACTTAGTTAGCCGCATGAGTTCTTAGCTAGCCGTATATCATTCAGTCCTCCAGCCGCATGGCGCTGATCATTCTCGGCCGCATGACGCTGCATGACCTCTCAGCCGCATAAAGGGTTGCACTTATTCTTAGCCGCATGAATTTGGTTTTCCTTAGCCGCATATAGGCTTGTCCAATGTTCAGCCGCATGGGCGCATGTCATTTCGAGCCGCATGGGCGCATGTCAGTTTGAGCCGCATGGGCGCATGTCAGTTTGAGCCGCATGGGCGCATGTCATTTTCGAGCCGCATGGGGATGGCTATTCCCCAGCCGCATAAAATTTCCCCTGGCCGCATGGTCTCATTTTAACCATAGCCGCATGAGACCCCATTAGTTCTAGTCGCCTAAGGCTTGCTGATTTCCTGGCCGCATGAGATACATGCAGGCTGATTTCCTGGCCGCATAGAATCATTCGGTCGCATAGAAGATACATGCAGGCTGATTTTGGCCGCATGAGATACATGCAGGCTGATTTTCGGTCGCATAGAATCATCCTTGTCCGGCCGCATGAGTTTAAATTTCCTTGGCCGCATGATTTCCTGGCCGCATGAACTCTGATTCTAAATGCCTTCTTGGCTGATTCTTGTTCCAAATGGCATTGATTGACATCGATTGACATCTATTGACATTAATTGACTGCCTTGGCATTTATTAACAGTAATTATTGTCTGAACATTAAAATAACATTATTGGTTATCTCGATTAATAATTGATCATGCGTTCCTAGTTGGAACTAAGAGTCTGGCTAGTCGTCTTATTGAAATGAATGAATGAGACACGTTCATATTATGAACTATTATAATCGACTGGCTGGTCCCAAAACATTGGCATACAGATACATGCAGGCTTCAGTTATTTATTTGTCTAACTATTACGAAAGTAGCATGTGTACTTTATGGTCAAGGCATGATTATTTCGTGGTTAGTTTTGATTGTTGCATTACGCTATGTAAGACCTACAACCTAACCGCACTGGTATTGTTGTAGAAATGCATATCGTACCCCGTACGAAAGTACTCATTTGAATGACCATGATCCACGGCATAGGATTTCGCTTAACATAGAGGCTATTAAGTTAAATAAAATAATAATTGCATGGAGGGAACGGATTCTCGAGTTCTTACATGGCAGCCCTCTTGGGACTAGTAGTGCCCGACAGGCCGGCTGGTCCCCACAGATACTGCAAACTTGCCACACGGGCATGGAGCGGTATCTGGTTATATTATCTATTGTATATTGTATATTGATGACGGGCTTCCTGCTGGGACTCGTCTAATTCATGATTGGCGCAATTGATTGGCTGGATAAACTAGCCTTGCTTGCACATAGTAAGAACTGAGGAATCCTTTATTGCATATATCCAGGATAACTTGGAAATCTCAGTAGCAAGCCGTAGTAGTTGAATGGTCGTTTAAATTGATTTGTTTGTATACTGTATCTACTCTGTTACCTAACTGAGATGATCAGAATGTCAGGATATGACGGGCCAACTTCTGTCTTTGTTTGGTTGGGAGGTTGATTCGAAGTGTCGTGATGTTATGTGAATCCCAGTGGCAAGCAGAGATCTATTATTATATCCTCCTATTTACTGGTTTCATCCTTCATATCATGCTTCCTTGCGGTACTTGCTATTAGAGGTCTAACCTCTCTGGTTTTGCATGGCCAGATTTAGAACCGGTCCCCGAGGATCCAGCTTACTTCCACCTCCAAGATGGTCAATACTAGAGGGATGATCACAGGAGGACTCGAGTGGGTTCCTCACTTTTCCGCTCGTTTTGTTAATTACTATACATTTTGCCGCTTGGCACCGACATGTTAGTCGGATAGTCTTGCATTTACTTTTACATAATTGTAATTAAGTCAGACTGCAGCTGATAACAATTGTGTATACGTTGCTATATCATCTGGCTATGTTTAGTAAAGCCAGATATCAAGAACATTTTGACTAAGCGTTTGGGACGCCTTACTGCTTTACCTTATATGTTCTCTATTACTGTTTCTTGTTTGAATGATTGAGACAATAGATGTGAAGTGACCATAGTGAGACTTTCATGTAGTATGCACCCCCTCGTCTGGTTAGACAGCATTGATCGTATTATACGGTATTCATCTACCCGTAATACGTAGCTGGCTGAGTCATTCCTCCGCTCTCCAGTATTCTGGTTCTGGGGCGAGACAGTTGGCAATCAATCCAAACCCAGTGGCCCTTCCAGTATAACGAAACTCGGGCACGATGACCCCCATCTTTGGATGCAACAGGCACCCAACGCCATTTCGTAAAAAAACTACTGACAAGGGGTTCGAACATAAGCTTTTGTGTCCATAGCTCTTCCAGCTAATCTCGGTCTTCTGAAGGAGTTCATCGTCAAAGCTTCTTCGAATAAGAAGATCCACAGCCCATAGTGCAACATCTTGCCAAAGAGGAGGATCGGTCGAGTTCATCTTCATTCAAGAAGTTAAGTGAAAAGGAGAAGCAAACTCTCTTTCACCGCTAATTTTTATAGGCCAGGGCAAATCAAACCCATGCACCAAGTGGCAACTTCCCCGAAGTCATTACAATGACTTGCATTAATAGTGATGAATCTGTCACCTCAAATTCAGTTAAGTCAAAAAATCATCAATTTGAGTCTTGAAAGACTCGACAAAGCTGACCAAAGGAGATGCGCCATGTAGCGGATGCGCTCCTCAGCATCTTGTGCCCCATGCCGATGCGCCAAGTGACGAACAGACAAATGTGCCCACCTAAGCTCGTCACCCATCAAGCATTTAATGTTAAGTGACAGAACCATCATCATGCCACCTGGAGACTGAGCAGTTGACAGCTTTTGCGAAAAACGAAGAGCCGCCGACGTCAACCTCATCATTACTTATTTTATCGGTTACAGTTGTGCTTCGCCACATGGTCGACTGATCACCCGCATGCGCCTCCGCAGTCATGTGCCCAAAGCTCTGCATGCACCTCAAAAGCCATGCACCCAGACTTGCTTTTGACTCTTAAAAAGCCATGAGCCAAGTCTCCTCATGCGGCAGATCTTAGGCGCATCCAGACAGATCATCCTGCACCAAATCCAAGATCTTGGAGCTATGAACACGTGCCATGTGTTATTGACACAGTTCTGCCTATAAATGGGTGCCAACCACCCAAGATCTCAGTAACAACCGAATCTCAACAACTGCCACATGTCAGCTCTATCGCAGCTTAACAGTACAGTTCAAACAGATTCAGCTCCAGCTCCCTGGCACATCGTCCATAGGCCCAATGAAGTCAGTCACATAGCATCCCTACGTGCAAGTTCTCCATGCGTGCATCGTATATATGTGCGTAAGAATATCATTATGCTACCTATAAATAGAAGGATCATTCCTTCATTCAATCTCTCCAATCTCCAAGCTCGAAGCCCCACTTATTGAACATTCAGCATCGAGAGCACTTACAAGAGTTCTAATCATCTTCAAGTAACTGCTCGTTCCAGAGCAACCCAGACTTTGAGAGTTCGAGATCATCGTCAGATCGTCAACGGAGTCAAAGAATTACCACTCGCTCCATCGCCATGGTTTCCAAACAAAAACAAAAGTATACTCCTAGGATTACATCTAAATCCTACATTATTCTCTGTTCTGTTTGTAATTAAATTCAAAGTTCAATCAAATAACTTGTTTTAATGGCAAACAAGCTGGCAACTCTGCTGGGGACTATTTTCTCCTTTAACGAGAAGGTCATGTCACATTCTGACGACAACAAACTCAGCTCCTCCCACAAGATGCTTGTAGTATGCTTCAATCAATAGGCTTATGAGGAGTTCATCTATAAAGGCAGTACGAGTCCTTCGAAGTGGCTACCAAAGCCGAAGAAGACCTGCCAAGTCTGGGTGTGCAAAGGCAATGTGTCGAGCACCACCAATGAAGGGGCTATGCCGCTGCAGTCCTCGCTTTTTGTTGACGTTCTCAGTAAATAAGACGTTGCCATTGTTTCCCAGTCGAAGAAGAAGCGCCGACGGAACAAGGGCGCAGCCAGCCTCCCGCACGTGAGCTCTGATGTGCAGGAGAAAACATCTATCTTTGACTGAATCACTCGCTGTCATGGTGAGGAAGAATTAGATTGTGAGTACTATACGTTTACTGGCTAGTACGAAGAAGTCTAAGGCAGCACTGGCCATGCGCCCCAAACGTGCTATGCTAATAGCGAACCAGAAATGCAGGCTGAAAGTCATATGCGCAGCTGTACAGAGTCGACTCGGGTGCTTTGGTACCATCAATGAGTCAACTCTCGAAGTCCCCTTTCTACTTGGGCGCATCCCCTGCGCATGGAACCAAACTGTATAGGGAAAATTGTCACGCCCCAGAACCAGAATACTGGAGAGCGGGGGCAGACATAGCCAGCTACGTATATTGAAATAGAATACATCTCAACTATACGGTCACGGCTGTCTAGATATGAGGGTTTACTACAAGCCAACAGTCTCTTAAGGTCAAGCCTATTGTCTCAATCTCAAGCAAATAATATAATTACAAGATGTATGATCATTAAATATACAATAAAAGGCGTCCCAAATATTATATATCAGCTGATTATGAAGCTAGTCGTACAAAATGTTAGGACTAGCAAGAGTTTAAGTCATACATGATCAACCCTAGGATTTGTTAATCATGTTTACAGCCCGTAGGCAGACAGTAAGTAAAGTGCATCGAGCTAACAGGTGCTCGTCGGCTAAACGCCTCAAGGAATAAATTTACAATAGAGTGAGCGAAACAAAATAGAAAACCCACTCGTAGCCCGGGTTCCTTCTAGTCGCCACCATTGGGCTGGAAGCTTGGTAGATCCTCGGGAGCTGCTCCGAAATCTGGCCACACAAAACCAGCTGGGTCAACCCCAGAAAGAGCAAGTGCCACAAGGGGGCCACGAAATAAGAACAAAAGCCAGCATTAACACAAGAAGATATAATATTAAAAACTAGAATTTACGAAAACATGTCAGGATGATATACGACGAGATAACCATGGAACTATTCCGATAGCCAGGTTACAACCCGTAAACCAAACAAGGACCGGAGTTGTAACCCTTCATCTGAACAGAGCTTGGTTTCCCATCATTTATCGGCAAGATAATAATGTAAGCAATCAAGACAGGGAGCAATCTAGTACTGGATCAAGACATGGCTAAACTAGTTATACCTCATTCAATCAATCACGGCCAAGCAGATCCTACAGCTTACTACTTTAACTAACTAGGGTTATCACAGGCCTAATTACTAACAAGATGCAGTGAGATTGTTCCACAGCCACAAGCCCTGCAGACCATCCAGGCTACCCAGGACGAAAGATTAGGGTTTAATTCAGGTGGGTACATCGTCCAGAAGACAAATGTACCCTTAGTTGACTTAGAGGGTGCAACACTCGACGGTGCGCTGGAAATGTGCCCTACTCGACGGCAGGCTACAGATCCCAAGAGCGCCCAGGTAACGGGATTGCCTGTAGCTGTGTCATCTCTTCATGACTACTGTGTTATTCTAGTTATTAACCTTAATCCATTTTAGTAGGTACTCCTGACCGTGGTACTCAGGGGTCCCATCCTAGACATGATGCAAGACAAGACAAGTGGATTAACAAACAAGCAAGAAAGAACCACCCACGGTGTCAAGACAGGTCAAGTTAGGTTATCAAGTCATGTCAAGTCAGGAGTGCGCCGTCATGGCCACTATCAAGTTATCAAGATAAATCATGTCAGGGTACTTGTCAGGAGTGCGCCACCACGAGCCACTATCGTATTATGTAAGTTCTTGCCATATCAAGCCATGTGCAATAGTCATTCCAAACATATTAAGTAAAATCAAGTTCATGACAAAAGGCGTAAGGATATAAAATGGGCGTAAAATACCTAATAAAATATCAATATACAGGACAATAGAAAAGCCAAGCTTAAGGAAATAAGACCAAAACTCCAAGAGCTAATGGGTTAAGCAAGGGGTCAAGGGGGCAGGGCAGCGTAAGCACAAAAGTCACGCACGCAGGAGAGCTGCGTGTGCGAAAGTCATGCACGCAGGGGGGGCTACGTGGGCGAAAAGTCACGCACGCTAGGCTCGCTCAAGTCTGCGTACCAAGGCACACTCAAGGCAGCGTACACGAGAAATTCACGCAGGCTCACTCAAGCAGCGTACGTTAGAAATTCACGCACGCTCAAGGGAGCAGCTACGTGAAAAGTCACGCACGCTCAAGGGAGCAGCTACGTGAAAAATCACGCAGGCTGAAGGGGACAGCTGCGTGAAAAGTCACGCAGGCTGAAGGGGGCAGCTGCGTGAAAAGTCACGCAGGCTGAAGGGGGCAGCTGCGTGAAAAGTCACGCAGGCTGAAGGGGACACGCTTCCAACAGGAAGCGTACTCAAGTTTGCGTATGCAGCGCTAAAGAGCTCACGTAGCTCAGTGTGCGTGAGCTAAGAAGCTCTGCACACTGCTCACTGTCTTCTCCAAACAGCAAGAACACCATGGCAGAACCTAAAACTTCAAAACAACATAACTTGGTCATCCGAACTCCAAATCCGGATTTCCAAGGCTCCAACTGGAGTGAAACTGAAAGCTCTTCCACATGGAAACATCAGAACTCAAAGAAAACTAACCAAAAAGGGATCAAAACATACAAAATCCGAATATAGGAGAACTTAGATCTACAACAATAGAGGCTCCAAATCACAAAAACCCAAGAACTAATGTTGGTCTCCATGGCCTAATCTAACAAATAGACCCAAAAAATATGGTTCTCATGAAGTGGCAAGATGCACTTGCCTAAGGGTTGGGAAGTTGTGCAGAGGAAGAAGAAGAAGAAGAAGAAATTAATGGTGTTTATGAAGAGAGAGAAGAGGTTGGTGGAGTTATAAAAAGGGTGTTGTGGTGTGCTTGAGGGTGGAGCTTAGGGTTAGGGTGTTCCACACATAAACCAAACCAAACTGATTCCAAACCAATTAAAATCGGGCCAAGCCCAAAACCCAAAATACGAGAAATACCGAAATTCCACAAGTTGAGAAAAATAAAAATACATGCCAAAATCCAGATATGAGTATAAATACGAAATACGGGAAAATACGAGAAATGAGGGTGACAACTCTACCCACCTTAAAAGAATTCCGTCCTCGAAATTTAATCAAGGAGCTAGAGATTGCCACGACAAGCTATACTAAGCACAGGTATGCTACACTAAGCAGTTCAATCATACAATCATACAATATAAGCAAGGAAGGGAAAATGTAAGGCATAAGAAAGACATTATACCTCACGAGTCAAACAGGTAGGGATATCGCAATCGGATGTCGTTCTCACGCTCCCACGTTGACTCACCTAGAGAGTGATGACCCCAAGCAACACGGACTAATTTAATAGTCTTGTTCTTGAGTATCTTCTCCCTCCGGTCCAATATAGACACGGGCCTCTCCTCATACGAAAGGTTGGTACCAACAACCAATTCCGAATGATCTAGGATGTGGCTCGGGTCCGGAATATACCGTCGTAATTGGGATACATAGAATACATCATGTACCTCACTTAGCGACGGCGGAAGAGCGAGATGATAGGATACATCTCCTACTCGCTCTAGAATATCGAACGGCCCTATATACCTAGGACTAAGCTTTCCCCGTACGCCGAAGCGAATGACGCCGCGGTTAGGCGAGATCCTAAGGAATACATGGTCGCCGACAGCAAATTCTAAGGGACGCCGATGAGCATCGGCCCAGTGGCGCTGGCGGTCCCGGGCAACTCGGAGGTGATCTCTGACCTTCCTGACCACTTCAACCGTCTGGGAAATCAATTCGGGTCCGAGCATCTGCCTCTCTCCGACATCGTCCCATGCTAGCGGGGATCTGCACTTTCTGCCATAAAGAGCCTCGAAGGGTGCCATCTGGATACTGGCCTGATAACTGTTGTTGTACGAGAATTCCACCAGGTGCAGATGATTCTCCCATGAACCACCGAAGTCAAGGGTACAGGATCTCAACATATCTTCAAGGGTCTGGATTGTGCGCTCTGATTGACCATCCGTCTGCGGGTGATAAGCTGAGCTGAACTGGAGACGAGTCCCCAAACTCTTCTGTAAGCTGTGCCAAAAGTGTGATGTGAATCTTGAATCCCTGTCTGAGGTGATGCTGACTGGCACACCGTGAAGCCTGACGATCTGCCTGAGATACATCTCTGCTAGCTGCGCCGTCGACTGTCCAACTCTGAACGGGAGAAAGTGTGCCACCTTGGTAAGCCTGTCCACAATTACCCAAATAGCATCTCTATCGGCCGGAGATCTGGGCAATCCGGTCACGAAATCCATGGTTATATGTTCCCATTTCCATTCTGGGATCGGTAAGGGTTGAAGAAGTCCAGCGGGCCTCTGATGTTCAGCTTTAACCTGTTGGCAAACCAAACACCGAGAGACAAACCGGGCTATCTCCCTCTTCATGCCATTCCACCAAAAATGCTGACGAATATTACGGTACATCTTCGTACCACCCGGATGAATAGAATACTGTGAACTGTGGGCTTCTGCCATGACTTCCTGTCTGATATCTCCACTAGGTACACAAAGACGAGTGCCGTGCCGAAGGGTACCGTCATCATGGATACATAATTCTGGCCTTCTTCCTGCTTCACACTCTGCTCTGAGTCTCTGGATCTTAGAATCTGTTGACTGCGCCACCCGGATTCTCTCAACTATGCTGGACTGAACCTGTAGACTGGCCATCAATGCCATGCTGGTTGGAAGAACCACTTCAATTCCCATCTTCTGAAGATCTGCCAATAATTCTGGTTGCGCTGTCAGTAGATAAACTCCGGCTCTCCTGCTCAATGCATCTGCTACAACGTTGGCCTTTCCGGGATGATACTGCAAATCCACATCATAGTCCACCAATAGCTCGAGCCATCTTCTCTGCCGCATATTAAGGTCCTTCTGGGTGAAAACATACTTCAGGCTCTTATGATCAGTAAAGATCTCCACTCTATCTCCGTACAAGTAGTGTCTCCACAACTTCAAAGCAAACACTACTGCCGCCAATTCCAAGTCATAGGTCGGGTAATTCTTCTCATGATCACGTAGTTGACGTGACGCATAAGATATTACCTTCCCATGCTGCATCAAGACACACCCCAATCCTCTGCCTGAAGCGTCGCAATAAACTGTGAATCCTTCGGTCCCATCTGGAAGGGTGAGAATGGGAGCCGTTATCAAACCTCGCTTCAACTTCTCAAATAATTCCTGACACTCTGCTGTCCAAGCAAACGGCACATCCTTGTGGGTCAACTGGGTCATCGGTGCTGAAATCCTTGCGAAATCTGAAACGAACCGTCGGTAGTAGCCGGCCAATCCAAGGAAGCTGCGAACCTCTGCCACCGAGCTGGGTACCGACCATGACTCGATAGCCATAATCTTCTGGGGATCCACTTCCACTCCTCCTCGGGTAATGATGTGACCCAAGTATGAAATGCGATCGAGCCAGAACTCGTATTTACTGAACTTGGCGTACAACTGATGCTCCCTAAGCGTCTGAAGGACGACACTGAGATGCTGCTCATGCTCTACTTCACTCTTGCTGTAGACCAGGATGTCATCTAGGAACACGATCACAAATTGGTCCAAGTAAGGCATGAAAATGCGATTCATGAGGTCCATGAATACTGCCGGCGCATTGGTCGCTCCAAAGGGCATAACAAGGAACTCCCAATGTCCATACCTCAATCTGAATGCTGTCTTCGGGATGTCTTGCTCTTTGACTCTGATCTGGTGGTATCCTGACCGCAAGTCGATCTTCGAGAACACTGAAGCCCCTCTAAGCTGATCGAACAAGTCATCTATCCTCGGAAGAGGGTATCTGTTCTTGATTGTCACCGAATTCAAGGTACGATAATCAACACATAGCCTGGACGTACCATCCTTCTTTTTCACAAGAAGCATCGGGGCTCCCCAAGGCGATCCACTTGCACGGATGAATCCCTTGGTCCTCAGTTCTTCAATCATCTTGTATAAAATCTCCAACTCTGAAGGCGCCATCCTGTAGACTCGCTCTGATACTGGTGTTGTCCCGGGGATCAAGTCTATAGTGAACTCAATCTCCCGTTCTGGCGGTATCCCTGGAAGCTCCTCTGGAAAGACATCTGGAAACTCTTCAACTATCCGGGGTAACTGTACTGCTGCTACTGCCATCCGCAATGCTGGGGAAGATGGCTCCACTGTGCCTCTGGAAAATGAAAACTCTGGCTCGCCGGGGATACTAAAGACAACTCTGCCAATATGGCAGTCTATCCTAGCATACTGGTTCCTCAACCAATCCATGCCTAGGACTACATCATAGTCTGCCATAGGAAACTCCATGAATCTAGCGGGGAACTCCCTACCGCTAACTACGATCCGACACGAGAAAAATACTCGATCTACTCCCACAAGGCCATTACCAGTAAGAATATTGAGCCTCACTGATAATGACTCAGGCTCCAATCATATCCGTGTCACGAATCGTGCAGACATGAATGAATGCGATGCACCAGAATCAAACAATACCGAAGCTGGAAAGGAGTTGACGAGAATAGTACCTGCCACAACCTCACCTGGTGCAACTTCTTCTTCTATAGCCATCATCATGGCCTGACCTTGTCCTCTGGCTGCTGGTCCCCTCTGTTGGAAACCTCTCTGCCTATTCTGGGTCTGAGCTTGGGCTTGTGCATACTGCTGGGGGTATTGCTGCTGGAATGCCTGAGACTGAGACGGCAAGGGCCTCGAAGACTGATACTGCTGCTGCTGAACTGGTGCTGGGGCCGGTCCTCTCACCGAAGAGCTAGAAGGGTTGGATGCTGATGAACCACCTCTATTCGGGCAAGCTCCTACCCTATAATCTGCTGCTCCACAAGCCAGGCACAATCCCTGTGCCCTGCGGCAGTCTGCCACCACATGCCCTGGCTTCCCGCAATGAGAACATCCCATCGTGGAAGTCTGCCTCTGCTTCTGCTGCTGCGGGTACGTCGGGGTCGAATGCTGAACCGACGTTACGGAGGCCGCCCGCCTCGGAGTTCCAATGGTCAATCTCCTAGCTGCCGGGGCTGGAGCTGATGATTGGTGCATCTGACTATGGGACCGCTTCCTGCCTCCGGTCCTATCCATAATCCTCTGGGAGGTATACTCATGCCTCCTAGCTGCTCTCAAGACTGCATCGAACGTCTGGTGCTCGAACTGCTCAACCGCCAACAAGATCTCCAAATGCAGTCCCTGCTGGAACCGATGGGCCCTATCAAACTCGGTCGCCACCAAGGTGGGGGCAAACCTACTGAGCCTAGAAAACTCCGATGCATAACTGTCAACTGTTCTGCCTCCTTACTTCAAGTTGGTAAATCTGGTCTGCAGGTCGTACCGAGCCACAGCATCGAAATACTTTGTCTGGAATCTCTCCCTAAACACTGCCCAAGCAATGGGTGCCACTAATCCCATCGCCTGTGCTGCCCACCAACTACGAGTCAAGTCCAACAACTGCAGGCATACCACCGCCACCTTCTCATTCTCGGGTGTCCTGGCTGCTTCCAGAATCACCTCGGTATCCTGAAGCCATGCATCCGCGGCAATCGCATCTTCGGTGCCGTCGAAGAAAGGAGGGTTCAATCGCTTGAAACTGTTGGCCGCCTGGTTCCCTGGATGTCCGCCTCGGGTCAATGCATCTTGAACTATCTGGTGCAGGGCATCGCTTCGATAATCCTGAGAAGCTATCAAGGTTCTGATGAGGCCTACTAAGGTACCATCATCTGGCTCTGCAGGCTGGACGGGCCGAACTGGTGACTCTCCTCCAGTGGGTATCACTCTGGAGGCGACTCCGGAATGCTGGACTTGATCTCCAGGTTGCTGGTAGTCCACGGGAGGTGCTCTTCCTTGCTGATCGGCAGGGTCAGGTACAGTGTCGCTGAAGAAAATGACACAGGGAAACAATAAGGAAGGACCAGGACAGATCAACGATACAAGCATGTAATCAGGGCAAGAATTCCAGGGATTTGAAAATACGGGCGGAGATCAAGGGCGAATACTGATTGAGACATCTATTCGGTAAACCCTCACATTTCTTGATTGACAAGACCTGCATGGGCCACCACTTAAACCATGTCACGCCCCAGAACCAGAATACTGGAGAGCGGGGGCAGACATAGCCAGCTACGTATATTGAAATAGAATACATCTCAACTATACGGTCACGGCTGTCTAGATATGAGGGTTTACTACAAGCCAACAGTCTCTTAAGGTCAAGCCTATTGTCTCAATCTCAAGCAAATAATATAATTATAAGATGTATGATCATTAAATATACAATAAAAGGCGTCCCAAATATTACATATCAGCTGATCATGAAGCTAGTCGTACAAAATGTTAGGACTAGCAAGAGTTTAAGTCATACATGATCAACCCTAGGATTTGTTAATCATGTTTACAGCCCGTAGGCAGACAGTAAGTAAAAGTGCATCGAGCTAACAGGTGCTCGTCGGCTAAACGCCTCAAGGAATAAATTTACAATAGAGTGAGCGAAAAAAAATAGAAAACTCACTCGTAGCCCGGGTTCCTTCTAGTCGCCACCATTGGGCTGGAAGCTTGGTAGATCCTCGGGAGCTGCTCCGAAATCTGGCCACACAAAACCAGCTGGGTCAACCCCAGAAAGAGCAAGTGCCACAAGGGGGCCACGAAATAAGAACAAAAGCCAGCATTAACACAAGAAGATATAATATTAAAAACTAGAATTTACGAAAACATGTCAGGATGATATACGACGAGATAACCATGGAACTATTCCGATAGCCAGGTTACAACCCGTAAACCAAACAAGGACCGGAGTTGTAACCCTTCATCTGAACAGAGCTTGGTTTCTCATCATTTATCGGCAAGATAATAATGTAAGCAATCAAGACAGGGAGCAATCTAGTACTGGATCAAGACATGGCTAAACTAGTTATACCTCATACAATCAATCACGGCCAAGTAGATCCTACGGCTTACTACTTTAACTAACTAGGGTTATCACAGGCCTAATTACTAACAAGATGCAGTGAGATTGTTCCACAGCCACAAGCCCTGCAGACCATCCAGGCTACCCAGGACGAAAGATTAGGGTTGAATTCAGGTGGGTACATCGTCCAGAAGACAAATGTACCCTTAGGTGACTTAGAGGGTGCAACACTCGACGGTGCGCTGGAAATGTGCCCTACTCGACGGCAGGCTACAGATCCCAAGAGCGCCCAGGTAACGGGATTGCCTGTAGCTGTGTCATCTCTTCATGACTACTGTGTTATTCTAGTTATTAACCTTAATCCATTTTAGTAGGTACTCCTGATCGTGGTACTCAGGGGTCCCATCCGAGACATGATGCAAGACAGGACAAGTGGATTAACAAGCAAGCAAGAAAGAACCACCCACGGTGTCAAGACAGGTCAAGTTAGGTTATCAAGTCATGTCAATTTAGGAGTACGCCATCATGGCCACTATCAAGTTATCAAGATAAATCATGTCAGGGTACTTGTCAGGAGTGTGCCACCATGGGCCACTATCGTATTATGTAAGTTCTTGCCATATCAAGCCATGTGCAATAGTCATTCCAAACATATTAAGTAAAATCAAGTTCATGACAAAAGGCGTAAGGATATAAAATGGGCGTAAAATACCTAATAAAATATCAATATACAGGACAATAGAAAAGCCAAGCTTAAGGAAATAAGACCAAAACTCCAAGAGCTAATGGGTTAAGCAAGGGGTCAAGGGGGCAGGGCAGCGTAAGCACAAAAGTCACACACGCAGGAGAGCTGCGTGTGCGAAAGTCACGCACGCAGGGGGGGCTGCGTGGGCGAAAAGTCACGCACGCTAGGCTCGCTCAAGTCTGCGTACCAAGGCACACTCAAGGCAGCGTACGCGAGAAATTCACGCAGGCTCACTCAAGCAGCGTACGTTAGAAATTCACGCACGCTCAAGGGAGCAGCTACGTGAAAAGTCACGCAGGCTCAAGGGAGCAGCTACGTGAAAAGTCACGCAGGCTGAAGGGGGCAGCTACGTAAAAAGTCACGCAGGCTGAAGGGGCAGCTGCGTGAAAAGTCACGCAGGCTGAAGGGGGCAGCTGCGTGAAAAGTCACGCGGGCTGAAGGGGACACGCTTCCAACAGGAAGCGTACTCAAGTTTGCGTACGCAGCGCTAAAGAGCGCGCGTAGCTCAGTGTGCGTGAGCTAAGAAGCTCTGCACACTGCTCACTGTCTTCTCCAAACAGCAAGAACACCATGGCAGAACCCAAAACTTCAAAACAACATAACTTGGTCATCCGAACTCCAAATCCGGATTTCCAAGGCTCCAACTGGAGTGAAACTGAAAGCTCTTCCACATGGAAATATCAGAACTCAAGGAAAACCAACCAAAAAGGGATCAAAACATACAAAATCCGAAAATAGGAGAACTTAGATCTACAACAATAGAGGCTCCAAATCACAAAAACCCAAGAACTAATATTGGTCTCCATGGCCTAATCTAACAAATGGACCAAAAAAATATGGTTCTCATGAAGTGGCAAGATGCACTTGCCTAAGGGTTGGGAAGTTGTACGGAGGAAGAAGAAGAAGAAGAAATTAATGGTGTTTATGAAGAGAGAGAAGAGGTTGGTGGAGTTATAAAAAGGGTGTTGTGGTGTGCTTGAGGGTGGAGCTTAGGGTTAGGGTGTTCCACACATAAACCAAACCAAACCGATTCCAAACCAATTAAAACCGGGCCAAGCCCAAAACCCAAAATACGAGAAATACCGAAATTCCACAAGTTGAGAAAAATAAAAACACATGCCAAAATCCAGATATGAGTATAAATACGAAATACGGGAAAATACGGAAAATGAGGGTGACACAAATCTTGCGGCTTTGAACCCATGCGCCCATGTTGGCTACGCGCATGAAGTGGGTTGAAGTCGTAATACATGTTGTTCTCCCACCAATGATCCAGGCGCATTTCATGTGTTGGAACCGGATCAGGGGGTGTAGCATTCACATAACCACCCCAGCGCTTGGCCTTGCCATGCGCCTAGTGGGGGTGCAAATGTGAAACTTTTCTTACAGGATCTACGGAATGTGATCACTCATAGACGTAGATCAGGAGAAATAATCTCTATGCACGATGTGCCCCTCGTGGGACATAATTGTGCTATAGTCACCATCAATTGCTGCTATTGTAAAACAACGGCCGCACCACCAAGGCTGTTTGTATTCCAGCGACTACAACCAGCTGCACCTATCTGACATCGCCTCGAAGAAAGAATGCCAATCGACGACAAAACACTACCCCCGGTCGCCTCATACCATGTCGTCTCCAACTCCCATGCATCATGAAGAAAAACAAACACCACCAACTCCTCGACCTCGGCTGGTCCATCAAAAAGCTGACTGAAGAAAAGCAAAGCAATAGTCTCGCCAACCAGGGTGTTCCAGAATACTTGATTGAGAAGGCAGGCTTCAGCAACGATGCAAGCTGAGGGTGATCAGACCCCGATTGTCCACGACAACCCTTCGTTTGAAGATGAGGGCATCTGCCGATGAACAGACACTAATATAGCTGGAGGTAGGCAGTACGAGGCATCAGAAGAAGAAGCTCTTAGGCCAACCTTCCCACAAGAAAGTGAAGCTGAAAGTGAGGCATCGACCAATCCATCCACTTCTACCCATGTCATGCTCGTCTACATGGCAGGGGTAGCGACGAAGAAGAAATAGAAGCTTCAGCTTCAGATCTTGTACGGCACAAAGACACCTTAGAAGATGGCTTCAAGACCCTCTCCACCACCATGCAATCTTTGACCCAAATGGTGTTTGAGATTCAGAATACTCTGACTTCTTAAAGGGCACATGCATCTACTATTCCTAATCTTGGGGCTAACAGAGAGTCAAGTATACCCCCTCAACGGCTATCTTCAGGGATAGATCATCACACTGTATCTCGGATGTCAGCTCCTTCGGGTACCGAGCTTCACACTTTACCTCCCTCACCTGCTCCTAGCTCTACAGAGGAGCTGTTTGAGATGGTGAGAGATTTGAGCGATCTCTTGAAGCGTGAAATAAACAGGAGAAATGCCAGAAGCTTGGGATTCGGCAACCTTATCCTCCCGAATAGAACAAAGTGGTTTGTCCCCCTAAATATAAACTACAAACATTGACACCATTTGACGAGAAGGAGTCTCCCTGCCGATATCTGACCTACTTCCACTCTGTGATGGGACATCTCTGCCTTGCTTACAAGTTTGTTCATCGGAGCATTGAAGGGAGTCGCCTACGACTGGCACTGCGGTCTCCCTGACAACTGCATATCCTCTTT
Organism: Iris pallida; assembly: GCA_029216955.1. Lineage (NCBI taxonomy): Eukaryota > Viridiplantae > Streptophyta > Magnoliopsida > Asparagales > Iridaceae > Iris > Iris pallida. Next base: position 20,306,380 of record JANAVB010024399.1, on the reverse strand, counting down.
CGACGACTTAACGCATCTGTTCCTTGACAGATTCTACGACGAAGGAAAAGATATGATAATATCGTCTCTGATAGAATTGGTCCAAAAGGAGAAAGAGACTGTTCGAGCTTTCATCGAGCACTTTCGGCAACCATGTTTAAGGTTGCCTCCGGGTATACGAGAACATGTCCTGATAGATTCATGCAGCATGAATATGACGCCTGCGATCAAGCTCTGGCTTGACTCTACCCAGGCTCCAAATTGGAGTTCGCTGATCATCGGTGCCGAAAGTGTCGAGAAGAAGGCACGTGACGCATGGCTTCTGGCGGTTAGCTTCCCTACGTTCGATGACAAAGGAAAATGCACTACCGCTAATAATAATGGGCACGAACCGAAAGGAAAGCAGGCATTGACTGTCAATGCCTCGAAAAGCACACAAGGGCCCGCTCAGAAACCATCGCCCGCACAAAGACTGAAGGAGGTTTACTCTTTCAATAAAGAAGACACCCTGTAACTCTTCGAGATGCTGAAGCAAAGCGACAAAATCAAGTTGTCTGATCCAAAGCATCCTGACGAAGTTGACAGGGTAGGCGACCCGAGATACTGTCACTACTATCGGTTCGTTGGGCATCCGACTTGAGACTGCTACATCTTGAAGAACTACATACAATGCATGATCAATACGAACGTCCTCTCGCTTGATTATGAGGAGAAGACAGTCTCAGCCAACATGGTGTCTCTCCAGTTCGGCTCCTTGCCACCTACTGAAGCTCAAGATGGCGTCGTCCCCATCCCAAAGACAATAATAGAAGTAATAAACCTTCTACCAACTCATGGCAATGTGAGTGGATTAATACCACTCACGATGTCCCAGGGAGAGATCATGTGGGTCCACCCATATCTACCTCCAGAATTGACTCAAACAGAGGTACATCCTATCTCCAAAACCAAAGACAAGAAGATCAAGTCTTGTCGCATAGTCACTTCCTCCCTTGAAGAAGCCCTTCATGTTCAGATGTGCTCACAGCAGAATATCTAACAAGAGGAGGCTCCGGTCGAAGTGATGCCTCATGTCACCACCACGGCTGCCCAAGGGGAGGCTTCATCCCAACCTCTAGTAGTCGACAAACAGAAGCAGAAAGAGACTCGTTTCGATAGGCCTCTACGAAAAGACAATGTCGCGGGGTTAAATAAATCCCACAACTTCGACATACTGGCACAGCTCGCTAGTATTCCGGCTCGACTATCCGAATTTGAGCTCCTCCGACTATCCAAAGATACTCGAGAGGCTTTATGTGAAGCACTGAAGGATGCTAATTCCTTCATCAGCCAGGTCAAGCAGCTTGAAGAAGATCCAACAACATGTCTGCACTGCCATAGCATAGGGGAAATCATACCCAACATCACCTTTACTCAACAAGACATGCTACTCAAGAACAACCGACACAACTGTCTGTTATATTACACAGGATATGTCGGTGCTATCAAGATGGATCGGATCCAGATCGACCGGGGGTCTTCTCTTAGCATTATCTCCCGAATTCTGCTCCAGACATTGGGAATCCCGATGCATTGTCTGACTGCATCCAATACTCCAATCAGTGGCTTCAACGCTAGCAAGAGTGAACCACTGGGTAAGATCTGACTGAAATGTCATATCAGCGATCTCCAAACAGAGGTGACTTGCTATGTTGTGGACGCGAACGTCAATTATAACATCCTGTTAAGGCGGCCATGGATACATGAATACATGGTGGTGCCATCTACTCTCCACCAACGACATAGTCAGGATGGAATTTGCTGATATCGATCCCTTCAGAAGAATTGAGATGATCAGAATGTCAGGACATGACGGGCCAACTTCTGTCCTTGTTTAGTTGGGAGGTTGGTTCGAAGTGTCGTGATGTTATGTGAATCCTGGTGGAAAGTAGAGATCTATTATTATATTCTCTTACTTACTGGTTTAATCCTTCATATCGTGCTTCCTTGTGGTACTTGCTATTAGAGGTCTAACCTTTCTGGTTTTGCATGGCCAGATTTAGAGCCGGTTCCCGAGGACTCAACTTACTTCCACCTCCAAGATGGTTAATACTAGGGGAATGATCGCAGGAGGACTCGATTGGGTTCCTTACTCCACCGCTCGTTTTGTTATTTATTTTATACTTAGCCGTTTGGCACCGACATGTTAGTCGGATTATCTTGTACTTACTTTTACATAATTATAACTAAGTCAGACTGCAGCTGATAACAATTGTGCATACGTTACTATATCATCTGGCTATGTTTTGTAAAGCCAAATCTCAAGAACATTTTGACTAAGCATTTGGGACGCTTACTGCTTTATCTTACATGTTCTCTATTTTTGCTTCTTGTTTGAATGATTGAGACAATAGATGTGAAGTGACCATAGTAAGACTTTCATGTAGTATGCACCCCCTCGTCTGGTTAGACAGCATTGATCATATTATACGGTATTCTTTTACCCGTAATATGTAGCTGGCTAAGTCATTCCCCCGCTCTCCAGTATTCTGGTTCTGGGGCGTGACAAGGTTTTAGTGGTGGCCCATACAGGTCTGATTTCAGACTTGTGGGGTGTTTTGATTTATAAGATGTCTCAATCACACGTGTCCCCCCTTGATCTCATGATTCGTTGTTCTCAACCCTTGCTTGACATTTCGGTATCGTTTGACTTCATTGATCCTTCATGTCCGGTTGTTTGATTGTTCTCTTGTCCCTTTTCTTAGGGGCACTTCGTCCGCATCGGTCAGAGCTGGGTAGCAACAACAGGGGCAACATGGGCAACATGACCAGGTTGGTCAGCAACAAGGGCCAGTCTCACCTCAGGAGACTATCCAAGAAGAAGTGATAGTAGAACCAGCAGCTAGATCGCAGTATCCGGAAGTTCCAACACCACCAACAGTTCTACCTACCCCTGTGGAAGTGGACACACCAGCCCTTCTGGAGATCATGAGAGGAATGATGGCTACTCAGCAACATCAGATGTTGGCCCAGCAGCGCATGCACACTCAGCTACAAGAGCAGAATGTGTTGCTCAACCAAGGATTGCAGACGACTTTAGAAAGAAGAATGAGGACTGATTCAGGAGCATCAGCCAGGTTTTGTAAGTACAACCCCCGTCGTTTCGAGGGCACGGAGGATGCCATCTCAGCAGATGCATGGCTTAAGGATATTGAGGCTATTCTGACAGCAGCTAAGGTACCGGTAGAAGAACGTATGGATCTAGTAAAGTTGTTACTTCAGGATCTCGCACGTGATTGGTGGGAATCAGAGAAAGTGGGCATCAGACGTCCTGTGGCTTGGGATGATTTCACTGCAAGATTCAAGATCAAGTACTATGGAGTTGTGGCACGGTTTGAGCTACAACAGAAGTTTATCAACCTCAGGTAGGCCGGCAAGACTGTAGATGCTTATGCAGCAGAGTTCTGCAGATTGAGTAGATTTGCCCCAGAGATGGTAGCAACAGAGAGCCAGAGGGCCATGAGGTTTCAGCAAGGGTTTCATCTTGAACTCTTGCAATTGATAGAGGGGCACAATTACCAAACTTTTGACGAAGTATTGACGGCAACTCGAAGGCATGAGATCACCATTCAGAGGCTTGCGACAAGGACTGGGGGTCAGAAGAGATCCCACAGTCAGATTGAAGGAGAAGGGGGAGCAGCGCCCCGAACAACAGCACCATCCACTGGCATTCATATCCACGATGTGGCGATACGAGGACCAGCACCACCAAGACAGCAGCAACAACAACAGAGGAAGAACCAGCAACCCCCGGCGGGCTGCACTTATTGTGGGAAGGCAGGGCACACTAGAGATGTGTGTTGGACATTGAATGGACTGTGTCTGATATATGGAAATCCAGACCATCGGGTTACCACATGTCCCATGAATTCGAGGTCAGGAGGACCAGGGCAACAGTTTCCTGCTCTGCCAGCACCAGGGGCAGGCCAGTATCGAGGACCAGCGGTGGCAGTAAGGCCGTTGGCACAGCGTCCGTTAATGCCGCAGGCTCAGATGTTTTGGCAGCAGGGGCCGCCGATGCAGCAATACCAGCATAGACCACCCCAGCATCATCAAGGAAGGGGCCAGCAACAACATCAGGCTAGGCCGCAGCATGGAAACCAGCAAGGAGGTCAAGGGCAAGCATTCACTCTATCCTTGGAGGAGGCATTGGCATCGGGGGATGTTGTGGCAGGTAACATTCTCGTCGCCTCATATCCCGCAGTAGCATTGTTTGATTCGGGAGCATCCCATTCATTTATATCTACACAATTTGCGACACGACTAGGAATGGAGTTCGAGGCATTGCCAGGGAGGTTAAATATACTCACTGGTAATGGGCTCGTAGGAGTTAGTAGAGTTATTTTAGCATGTAGCGTTGTAGTTTGCGGGCATTCCTTACCCGTCCGGTTGATAGAATTTCCTGTTGGAAATTTCGACGTTATCTTAGGCATGGACTGGCTGAAAGACAGTCATGCGACAATAGATTGTCGTAGAGGGAGTGTATCTTTTGATATTCCAGGCATGAAGAGATTTACCTTAGTCAGATCAGAGGTAACTCAACAAGAGCAGGGAGTAATAACGGTAATGGAAGAAGTTCAGATTCCGAAGGTAGTTGAAGAGTTTCTAGACGTATTTCCTGAAGAACTTCCAGGTCTACCACCGGTTAGGAATATTGAGTTCAGTATAGAATTGGCACCTGGAACTAAACCGATATCAGATCAAGTTTATAGAATGGCGGATTCAGAGCAGGCCAAGGTATATCAGCACATAGAGGAACTGAAGGAGAAGAAGTTCATCCAAGCTAGCGTGTCACCATGGGCAGCACCAGTGGTACTTGTGGAAAAGAAGGATGGGTCATCCAGGTTGTGCATTGACTACAGGAAGCTTAACGCGACAACAGTGAAGAACAAGTACCCATTACCCAGGATCGACGACTTATTTGATCAGTAGAACAGAGCTAGAGTTTTCTCCAAGATCGATCTCCGTTCAGGGTACCATCAGGTGAGGGTTCGGAAGGAAAATATTCCCAAGATAGCATTCAGGTCGAAGTATGGGCATTATGAATTCTTAGTAATGCCGTTTGGTTTGACCAATGCTTTAGCAATATTCATGGATTTGATGAATTGCATCTTTATGCCATACTTAGATCAGTTTGTCGTAGTATTTCTCGACGACATTCTCGTATACTCTGCTAGTGAAGATGAGCATGAAGACCACCTCAGGAAAGTGTTACAGGTTCTGAGAGAGAACCAGTTGTATGCCAAGCTCAGCAAGTATGAGTTTTGGTCGGATCATATTTCATTTTTGGGTCACATCATATCAGGAGCTGGAGTAGCAGTAGATCCCAAAAAGATAGAAGCAGTAGAAAGTTGGCCAGTACCCAAGACCGTAGCAGATGTGCGAAGTTTCTTGGGATTGGCAGGATATTACAGAAGGTTTGTGTCAGACTTTGCAAGGTTTTCAGCACCCATGACCCGCTTGACCCGGAAGGATATACCATTCGTTTGGTCGGCAGAATGTCAGGCATCATTTGAGACTTTGAAGCAGAAGTTGATATCAGCACCTATTCTTACATTGCCAGTTGGACCCGGAGGTTTTACAGTATATTGTGATGCGTCAGGTAAAGGACTTGGATGTGTCCTTATGCAACACGGGAAGGTGATAGCATATGCATCTAGGCAGCTTCGGGACCACGAGAAGAATTACCCAACTCATGATTTGGAGTTAGCGGCAGTAGTATTTGCTCTGAAGCTATGAAGGCATTACTTATATGGTGATCGAGTGGACATGTACACAGACCATAAAAGTCTGAAGTACATCTTTACTCAGAAGGAACTAAACATGGGACAGAGAAGATGGCTGGAGTTGATCAAGGATTATGACGTAGAGCTTCAGTATTATCCAGGCAAGGCTAATGTAGTAGCAGACGCTCTTAGCAGGAGAGGCAGTGCATTTATGTTGACAACACAGAGGCATATCTTAGAAGACCTTCAGGAGATGGGCATCGAAGTTATACTTCCTAGTAATGTAGGAGTTCTAACAAGTCTGCAAGTTCAATCCGACTTGGTAGGCAGGATCAAGGCAGCTCAGGCACAGGACCCAAGGATTCAGAAGCTTAGGGCAGAATGTGAGTCAGGACTCAGGAAGGAGATAAGAATTCATGAAGATGGTACACTTAGGTTTGGATCACGTCTATGTGTGCCTAGTGGAGATATCAGACATGAGGTTATGGCAGAAGCTCACAGTTCTCAGTATTCTATTCACCCTGGAGGGACCAAGATGTACCAAGATATCAAGCAGCATTTCTGGTGGAACGGGATGAAGAGGGAGATAGCTAGATTTGTTTCCCGTTGCTTGGTATGTCAGCAAGTGAAGGCAGAATAACAGAGGCCAGCTGGGTTATTGCAACCGCTTCCTATTCCGGAATGGAAATGGGAGCATATTACAATAGACTTTGTGACCGGTTTACCGAGATCACTAAGTGGTAAGGACGCTATTTGGGTGATAGTGGACCGACTTACAAAGGTAGCACACTTTCTTCCTTTCAGAGTAGGGCAATCTACAGAAAAGTTGGCAGAATTATATATGCAACAGATAGTCAGGCAGCATGAAGTCCCTGTCAGCATTGTGTCGGATCGAGATACCCGCTTTACATCATATTTCTGGAAGAGCTTACATCATAGTCTGGGTACCAAGTTAAGATTTAGCACGACTTACCATCCGCAGATGGATGGGCAATCAGAAAGAACGATTCAGACTTTAGAAGACATGTTGCGAGCTTGCACTTTAGAATTTGGAGGGTCTTGGGAGAGTCACCTGCACTTGGTCGAGTTCTCATACAACAACAGTTATCAAGCCAGTATCCAGATGGCGCCATTTGAAGCACTATATGGTAAGAAGTGCAGGTCGCCGCTTGCATGGGATGATATCGGGGAGAGGAAGATGTTAGGCCCAGAAATGATTGTTCAGACGGTTGAAGTGGTTAAGGGAATTAGAGAGCGACTTCGAGTTGCGTAGGACCGGCATCGTCATTGGGCGGACCAGCATCGTAGGCCGTTAGAGTTCTCTGTTGGGGACCACGTATTCTTGCGGATCTCACCTACTCGTGGGGTCATTAGATTTGGCGTTCGCGGAAAATTGAGTCCGCGGTACGTGGGCCCATTTGTTATCCTTGATCGGATAGGCGATGTTGCTTATCGTTTATCCCTTCCACCTTCGTTATGAGAGGTGCATGACGTGTTTCATGTATCTCAATTACGTAGGTATGTATCGGACCCAAGCCATATCCTCGATCATTCTGAGCTGGTTGTTGGTACCAACCTGTCTTACGAGGAACAGCCTGTGTCCATTTTGGACCGAAGAGAGAAGATACTCAAGAACCGAACAATTAGTCTTGTTCGTGTTGCTTGGGGTCATCACTCCTTGGGAGAGTCAACGTGGGAACATGAGGATGATATTCGATCACGGTATCCACACCTGTTTGACTCACAAGGTATATCTATTTCTGTATACCTTGATTGTCCTGATTCTTCATGCTTATCACCATATGGGTAGAGCTACTTGATATCGTAGATTGATGAATTTACATATATAGTACTTGCTTTTGATATGGTAAAAAATGATTGCTTGATCACTAGAATTGCTTGGATTAGTTTAGCTCTGATATTTCTATCCTGCTTGGATTTGAAATTCCGAGGACGGAATTTTTCTAAGGTGGGTAGAGATGTCACTCCCCGTTCCCAGAATACGTATTTTTATACATGTACAACTCATATATATTTATTTAATATTGATCATGTATTATCCTGTATTTAAATTCCTTTAATTTCATGTTAATTAATTATCTGCATTTTATTCCTGCATTTTATTTTTGTATTTTATTTTCTGCTTTTAACTTCTCTGCTTTAGTCTTATTTGTGGTTCGGCAATGGTTGGTTTTTCTCGGGTTCATGGTGGTTCACATGAACCCGACCCAATAAACCCCCACCTACCATCCCCTTTTCTATTTAAAGCCCCCATCCCCTTCTCTCTCCTCATAACTCTCCTTCACCATTACTTCTTCTTCCTCCTCATCACTCTTTCCACCTACCAGGAGAAGGCAAGTACATCTTGCTTCTCCATCACCCATTTTTATGGTTCATTTGTCTTCCTCTTGTGATTCTAAGAGAGTTTAGTACTTAGCATTTTTGATTTTCTTGGCTCGTTTCTTACAGATTTATGTTGTTGTATTTTCGGTTGTTCATGGGTTTTGATCCACCAAACTGGCGTGCTTTCGGAAATAGATAGTTCCTTGTGGTAGAGCTGCTCGTTCTACAACATTCTGAACCATGGGAACCTCATTTCTGGCTTGGAACGAAGGCTCCATAAGATTGGAGTTCGGAAGATTGAGTCACGCTCACGTTCTTTCGTGCTAGCGTGAATTTTTAGTCACGCACACGTCTTTACGTGTCAGCGTGAATTTTGAGTCACGCTCACGTCTTTACGTGCGTGCGTGAATTTTTAGTCACGCACACGTCTTTACGTGTTAGTGTGAATTTTTAGTCACGCACACGTCTTTACGTGTTAGCGTGAATTTTTAGTCACGCACACGTCTTTACGTGCGTGCGTGACATTTGAGTTACGCTCACGTCTTTACGTGCCAGCGTGACATTTGAGTCACGCACACGTCTTTACGTGCCAGCGTGACATTTGAGTCACGCACACGTCTTTGTGTGCGTGCATGAATTTCTTATCACGCTCACGCTATGCGTACGTGGATTTCTTATCACGTTCACGCTGTGCGTGCGTGAATTTCTTTTCACGTTCACGCTGTGCGTGCGTGAATTTCTTATCACGCTTTTCACGCTCATACGCTCACGTTATGAGTGCGTGAATTACCCTTCACGCTCATGCTGTGCGTGCCAACGTGAACCACTTTTCATGCTCACGCTGTTTATACGCTCACTCCTACCTACTAAACTTGGCGTACCCTTTTTACGCGTACGATTCTTGCGTGACTTGTTGGCCTTAGCATAGACTTGTTGGCGTGACTTGTTGGCCTTAGCATTGACTTGTTGGCGTGACTTCCTGACCTGGGTGTTTCTATTTGTTCTATAATTTATTCATTTAATGGTGGCATGATAATTCTCCTATTATATCCTTACGCCTTATTTTATGAACTCGATAATCTTAGCATGTTAATATTTTTGATACATATGGTTGTGTAGAACGTGCCCTGTGTCTTGATTGGTTTATGGATACCCAGTAAGACTGGAACTTAACCCTGAGAGTTATAGACTCGACCCCATTTAATACTAATTGACTTTCATGCATTATCACCATTGATAATAATGGTTATCTTGACTAAAATTGATCATGCGTTCCTAGTTGGAACTAAGAGACTGGCTAGTCGTCTTATTGAATTAAATGAATGAGACACGTTCATGTTATGAACTATTGTAATCGATTAGCCGATCCTGAATATTGATATACAGGCATGTACAGGCTTCAATTTATTTATTTTTCTATAAAGCAGCATGTGTACTTTATGGTCAAGGCATGATTACTCCGTGGTTAGATTTGATTGTTGCATTACGCTATGTAAGACCTACAACCTAGCCGCACGGGTATCGTTGTAGAGTTGCGCATATCGTACCCCGTACAAAAGTACTCATTTGAATGACCATGATCTCCGGCATGTGATTTCACTCAACGTAGAGACTATTAAGTTAAATAAAATAATGATTGCATGGAGAGAATGGATCCCCGAGTTCTTATATGGCAGCCCTCTTGGGACTAGTAGTGCCCGACAGGCCGGCTGGTTCCCACAGATACTGTAAACCTGCCACACGGGCAGGAAGTGGTATCTGCTTATATTATTATTGTATATTATATATTGATGACGGGCGTCCCACTGGGACTCGTCTAATTCATGATTGGCGCAATTGATTGACTGGATAGACTAGCCTTGCTCGCATATAGTAAGAACTGAGGAATCTTTATTACATAATTCTAGGATAACTTGGGACTCACAATAGCAAGTCGTAGGAGTTGATTGGTCATTCAAGATGATTTGTTTGTGTATTGTACCCACTCTGTTACCTAACTGAGATGATCAGAATGTCAGGACATGACGGGCCAACTTCTGTCCTTGTTTGGTTGGGAGATTGGTTCGAAGTGTCGTGATGTTATGTGAATCCTAGTGGAAAGCAGAGATCTATTATTATATTCTCTTACTTATTGGTTTAATCCTTCATATCGTGCTTCCTTATGGTACTTGCTATTAGAGGTCTAACCTCTCTGGTTTTGCATGGCCAGATTTAGAGCCGGTTCCCGAGGACTCAACTTACTTCCACCTCCAAGATGGTCAATACTAGGGGAATGATCGCAGGAGGACTCGAGTGGGTTCCTTACTCCACCGCTCGTTTTGTTATTTACTTTATACTTAGCCGTTTGGCACCGACATGTTAGTCGGATTGTCTTGTACTTACTTTTACATGATTGTAACTAAGTCAGACTGCAGCTGATAACAATTGTGTATACGTTACTATATCATCTGGCTATGTTTTGTAAAGCCAAATCTCAAGAATATTTTGACTAAGCATTTGGGACGCCTTACTGCTTTATCTTACATGTTCTCTATTTTTGCTTCTTGTTTGAATGATTGAGACAATAGATGTGAAGTGACCATAGTAAGACTTTCATGTAGTATGCACCCCCTCGTCTGGTTAGACAGCATTGATCGTATTATACGGTATTCTTCTACCCGTAATACGTAGCTGGCTGAGTCATTCCCCCGCTCTCCAGTATTCTGGTTCTGGGGCGTGACAGGAAATCTCCCAAAGCATCGGCCCCTATCGTAGTTAAGCTATGCGGGAGGGCACCAGCCTTTTCGGTTGAAACAACAACTGAGACCCCTTTGAAGATACGGCTCAAGGGGAGACCTCCCCAAGTGTCAGCTCCTCTTGTAGTAAAGCCACACAGGAAAGCACCAGTCTCCAAGGCGCCAGTTGAGGCACATCTCAAAATACGACTCAAGGGGAAGCCTCCCCAATTGTCGACTGCCCTCATGGTCAAACTAGGAGGAAAACCCCAACATCTCTCTCAGCACAGGCCCAAGAGCCAATACAGGTCAAACTCCAGATGAACTCTCCCGAATCACCCAAGGCTACTCCGGTGCTCACTGACGAAGAATAGGAAGAGTACATATCTGCCAATGTTGATGCCCCATCCCTTGATGATGTAATTCCCTGGGACAAGATCCTGTATTTTATCAACAAAAGGCTATCTTTGAATTATTCTAGTTTTTCATATTGGAATGCCATATATACTCTATATAATGTCTTGCAGTCGTTGCAAACACAAATAACGACTATTAATCATGTAAATTGAGTCGTCCTGTGCCAAGGATTTTGCTATATAGTTTCGCCCCGAAACCAGGATGAGAAACCTATTATTTTTTGCAAGGTCGAGCGTTATTAAGACATCCCTCCATTCGAGCCAGAACCCGACATCGGTAGAATGCAAATATACCGGTACACCGATGAAGCAAAGTACCTCATCCAAAAGATGGATTATGATTTAAAAAGCGACCAGGGTCTGAACTATGACAAAGGCCGACGTCTTCCTTTACGGCTTCCAGTCCCAAAAGGGAAGCCATAAGACTATTACCATCGTACTCGACGGAGAGTAGGCTACATCACACCTCCGACAATCCCAGAGAGTTAAGAAGCGAAAGAGGCTATACACTCTCACTCATCTTAAGCTTCAACTTGGGACTCCGACACCAGTATCGGTCCAATCTTCAGGAAAGTGTTATCAGTCAACATGACATCCACACATCCTTCAGAAGATAAAGACGATGATCAAACAGTGGAGTTCTTCGAAGAAGAATCATGGGCTTAATGCCTAGGTGCACAATAGGAATCTTACTTCGAGCTACGAGAACCCCTACTGAAGATCAAGTCGAACAGATCGACTTAGGGGATGAATCCTCCTCTAAACCCATCTTTATCAGCAAAAGCCTGGCATAAAAGACTGAGAATCCTTGATTCAACTTGTTAAAGAATACATCGACGTCTTTTGGAGCTATGAAGATATGCCAGGTCTAGACCCACAAGTTATAATGCACAAGCTTAACATCTTGCCTAACGCTAAGCTTGTTAAGCAGCAACAGTGACGCTTTCGTCCTAACATCATGGATGCCATTGACATAGAAGTGGATAAACTCTTAGACAGTGTATTTTTTCACGAGGAATAACATCCAAATTTGGTAGCCAATATCATTCCCGTTACTAAAATGAATGAAAAGATTCGAGTCTACATCGACTTCAGGGACCTCAACTCCGCTTGCCCGAAAGACGAGTTCCTACTCCTGATCACCGACATAATGATCAACAACACATGTAGCTTTGAACGCATGTCCTTCATGGATGGATATTCGAGCTACAACCAAATCAAGATGTTCCCGAATGAGGAAAAATACACGTCGTTCAGGACTCCAAAGGGGGTTTATTGATATACAGTGATACCCTTTGGCTTGAAGAATGCAGGTACCACAGACCAACGAGCTATGATCACCATCTTCCGCCAATACCTTCGTAAGATAGTCGAATGCTATGTCGATGCCTTACAGTCAAAAGCCGTCTGTAATGTGATCACTTACAAAATCTGAGGACAGTCTTTGATCTCATGTTAACACATCAACTCAAGATGAACCCCGCTAAGTCCTTCTTAGGAGTTTCCAGTGGCAAATTCCTGGGTTTCATCATCACTGCAAAAGGCATCCATATTGACCTCGAGAAGACCAAAGCCATCCTTGACAAGGACCCTCCGAAGAACCTTTGAGAACTTTGAGGCCTACAAGGACGTCTCATATATATCCGAAGGTTTATAGCAAATCTTTTCGAAAAATGCCAACCCTTAACCAAACTCATGAAGAAGAGAGTCTCCTATGTCTGGATGGAGAAATGTCAGAAGGCATTTGACGACATCAAGGCTTATCTCACAAATCCTCCAGTCCTGGTGGCACTGGTCATAGATAATCCCTTTCAGCTCTACGTCCATGCAATGGATCATTCTCTTGGCGCTCTATTGGCTCAGAACAATGATGCAGGCTACGAGCAAGCCATCTACTACCTGAGCAGAAAAATGATCGGGGCCGACTATCAGTACAACCCCGTCGAGAAAGAATATCTAGCTCTGGTATTTGTCATCCAGAAGACTCGTCATTATGTATCAGGTCAGACGATTCATGTCATTTTTTGGGTCAATCTGCTCAAGGTCCTCATGACAAAGCCAGGAGTGCTAAACTCTCGATTAGCTACATGGGCAATACTATTGACGCCATATGATATGGTGTTTGTCCCATAAAAAGCTGTCAAGGGCCAAGCATTGGCCAACTTCTTAGCTGCACATCCGATTCTGGAATCGTCCAAACTCTATGAAGACATTCCAAATAAAGTGCTAGAGTCCAAAATTGTCGAAGAGAACTCTGTATGGCGGATGTTCTTCGACGGCACTTCAAGAACAGGCCCTAAGGGTCATATTATTGCAGGAGTGGGGGTAGTCTTGATCTCTCCCAACAAGCTGGTCATCCAGCGTGCCTATTCCCTCACAGAGCCGTGCTCTAACAATATGGCAGAGTACAATACCCTTATTATGGGACTCCAGTTAGCAAAACAGCTAGGGGTAGAATACCTCGAGTCTTATGGCGATTCAAAACTCATCATCAACCAGGTCCGAGGATAATACAAAGTCCGCCACGATGACCTGATCCTCTATCACAAAATAGCCTTGGACATCATCTTGACCTTTATCGAGTTCTTCATAGAACACGTACATTGGCTACAAACTAGGAGGCTGATACTCTGGCTGGCCTCACGGCCTCATTGGGGGCACCTATCGGGACTCAACACTTTGTTCCAATGGTTGGCCAGGATTTGGCGTGCCCCAAAAAACAATTTCTGTATGCGTTTGAGCCATGCCATGCCTGCAGATGCCAGTATCAACGTCAGAGATTGGCAGTTTCCATTCATCGACTTTCCAGCCTATAGAATCCTTCCAGATGACCCAAAGGAAGCAATCTTTATCAAAAGGCGCTCCCTCCGATTCTACTATGATACAGCCACCAAAATGCTATATTGACGCTCTTACGACGGGCTTCTCCTCCGATGTCTATCAAACGAGGAAGCAGCCGAAGCTCTTCGGGAGGCTCATGATGGAATATGAGAAGCTCATCAACCCGGTTCTAAGCTACAAGATCGACTTCGACGTATGGGCTATTACTAGACCACGATGATGGCCGACGCTATGAGTATGCTAGGAAGTGTCGTATTTGTCAGTTCTACGTCGACTTCATCAGTCGACCTTTAGAACTCCTACACCCTACGGTCGCTTCCTGGCCGTTCGAAGCTTGGGGTATGGATATAGTAGGACCAATTACTCCTCCATCATCCAGAGGATATCGCCTTATCCTGGCAATCACTGACTACTTCTATAAGTGGGCGAAAGCAGTACCGCTGACAGAGGTGAAGACCTCGAAGGTGATCAGTTTCATCAAACACCACGTCATCTACCATTTTATGGTACCTCGGAGGATCATCCATGATAATGGTCCGTAATTCATAAGCCATGCGTTCAGCAGATTCTGTGACAAAAATCACATTCAGAACGTGGCATCAACCGCTTACAATCCGACAGCAAATGAATTGGTTGAAGCTTTCAATAAAATAATTGTCAAGCTACTCAAGAAAGTCGTGTCAACCAATAAATGTAACTGGGATGAGAAGCTAGGTGAATGTTCTTGGGACTACCGCACAATAGTACGGACTCCAACGGGCAACACACCATTCTCCCTGGTCTATAGGAGCAAGGTCGTGCTTCCTCTTAAAATCCAGATTCCTTCGTTGAGAGTGGCTATTATAAACCAGTTAACGAAGAAGACAATCAGCGTCACCGTCTGCAAGAGTTGGAGGCACTGGATGAAAAAGCCTATTGGTTCAACAATGCATCAAGCTCTACCAAGCTCATATTTCACAAGCTTTCAACAAGAAGGTCAAACAAAGGACTTTCCAAGTGGGCAACCTTGTTCTGTCAGTTAGAAGACCAAAGGTGGTGACTCACAAAACACCAGGGAAGTTTGAATCCAAATGGGAAGGCCCATTCATCATAGAGACAGTGTACTCTAACGGTGCTACCGGCTCGTAAAACCAAATAGGGACTTATTCATGATGCCAATCAACGGCAAGTTCCTAAAGAAGTACTACTCTTGAAATCTCTCAACATGTACTTCCATCGCCCTAGCAGAAGAACTTATGAACTTGACTACCAAGTCCATCCCCCTGATAAAAATGTGCTTCTGGAGCCTAGTTACTCCAGTGCATTCTCTCCTGGTAGAAAACATCCATGTCCATATAATCTATGAGTTGTTTCTCTACATCCCCACAAAGCTAAATCCTATATTCCGTAAGATGATGCTAAATCTATGTTTACTATGTCCACATTACCTCTGAGTAAACATCCCATCCAATAACCCCCGTGTTGTTGCATCTCGATCATAGAACATCCACGTCCACATCACCTCTGAGTTGTGTATCCCTACTGAGTTCATTCATGCCATGTCCATGTTACCTCTGAGTATGAAAACTCCACCGTCAACCCGATATTTACTACGTCCATATACCTCTGAGTAAGTATGTTAGTTCCCTCTCTCAACTTATTATCTGTACCTAGAAACCAAGGTGCGCCAAAGATGATAAGTCCATAAAATCACAATTTCATGACAAAATTGAACAAACAAAAGTTCTTTATTTCTTTATCCAATAAGAGTAAAGGACTACATTTACAAAAAAGAAAAAAAGATAGAGACAACTGTGTCTCAAACAAAAAGCAACAAAAAGAATGAAGGAACTAAGGGTCGGCAGACATCTCGTCAATGCGATGCTTCAAAGCTTCAGCTCTGGTCTCCACAGTCGCCAAGACCCGACGCCCAGCTTCATGGCGCATCGCTTCCTTGACCTTGGAGGCAATATTAGCTGCATGTTTGTCATCCAAATCCTTCTTCTGACGAAACAAGAAGGCCACCTAGCGAGTAAACTTTGTCGCTTCTTCCTTAAGCATGACGTGTTTGGCCTGCGCTCGTTCAAAATCAACCCGAAATTGAGCCTGCTGCTTCTGAAGAAGGCAAATTTTGGCATCAATCTCTGCCATGCTGGCGTTCAGAGATTCTCGTAGACTGGCCTTCTCTTCCATAGATATCACTCACTTTTCAATTTCAAGGGTATTTAGTAATTGTGATTTATTTGAATTTTTATGATTTTTATTTAAATTTTTATCTATTTATTAATTAGATTGATTTCAGTGTGATTGATTGGTTGTAGACTAGTGACTTGGTAGTATAAGTAGTTTGACCTTAGTCAACCTTCACTAGAAGCCTAATAATGTAATTAAAATTACATTTTGGTTTTTAAAAATTATTTAGATTTAATCTCTATTTTTGGAGTGGTTTAAATAATTTTTAAGTTATTTTTGCATTAAGCCTTTTAAGCCTTTTTGACATGGGCTTTCTTGCAACTTGAGAGTGCTTCAGCCCATGTGCAAACCCTAACCCTAATACCCCCTCTATGGTCGGCCATAGCAGCCCCCCTTCTTTTCGTTTTTGTGAGAAAGCACGTAGCCTCCAAGTGAAACTCCTCTTTTTCTCCTTCTCCAAACCCTAACTTTCGCATCCGGAGTCCGTTTCACTTCAAACGAATTCCGTTGCACTCGTGGGGAAGAGGAGAACTTGCTGGGATTGCTAGCAAGGAGTTGGAGGCATTGCTCGAGGAAAATCGGCCTACAAAGCGTTCGAGGACTTGCTTTCATTGGGTTTCCGACACCCAATAGGTAAAACTAGTTCTACCTTTGTTCTTCTGAATTTTTCTTTTTATTGCATCCATATAGGTACCCTTGACATGTCTCTGAAGTTTGGTTGGGTTTTGACTTCGTTTGATAGCGGTATCGGACACGTATCGGTCTCACGTTGTACGTGTTCGACAAAATACCACTTAGAATTGAAAAGTGTTAATTTTCGATTCTGTTTCACGAAATCCTTCCCTATATGATTTGTAACAACTTTCATGAAGAGGATCAGAAATCGACACGATTTCGGCATCGACGGACACGGACACGCGTGCACGAGATCCCGTGCACGTCCTGCAGTCTGTGCATCATAACTCAACGCACAGAGCTCCGTCTTGTGTGAAATTTTACGAGAACGTAGGGGCAACCTCTGCCCACATTCCCATAAAATTTCACGACGTTTCGTTGAGCGAGCCGAAGAAATCGCGCGTACACTAGTCGGCTGAACTGTGCACTCGGACTAAAATTGCCGCTGACACAGTCTTCGTATGCGAACACGGTGCGTCGAGAACCCGTACCAGGAGTTGGAACATGTAGCCCTATACTAGACTACCCAAGGACTCGATCCCGAGTCATAGCGTGGCCCGACGCGCGAGCCACGAGCGACGAATGCATGTACGAGCATGCACGCGTGCGCACGTGTGCGCAGGCCACGCGCTGTTGCGTGAGCTGCTGTGTCGCGTCGTTGCGACTTCGTGTTGTGTAGACGTGTCCTAGACCTACCCTGTGACCCTACCTAGCCGTGTGCACGAGCACGAGGCTTCTCGTTGCGCGTGTGATGCGCAATCGAGCGAGAACACCCGCTTCGACACGCGAAATCGATTTTTCGATACGCATTCTCTGGACACGATACGGACACGGTTTCGACTCGGGAGTACCCGAGCATGTCCCACATGTCGAGACCGACCTATTTGCCAAGTTTTGCGGGTTAATTCTGAGTATTTTGCGTTTTGAGTCTTTTTTGTGAAAAATTGGATTTTCATTTAATTGAAAATTTGGGATTTGTGGATTTCGATTTCTGAGAATTTTGACGATAATTTCTGAGTATTTGGTCCTTGGACACTGTTTGGGACTTGTGGGAATCAACTCTCAGGGTTGATTCATATTTTCTACCTATTTTAGGCATATATGGTATTTTACCTATTAATGTATATAGATATAATTTATGTATATGTATATGTATAGAGATAATTCTTTAATTCTTTAAAGAATTAAATATAGATATAGATATAATATAGATATAATTCTTTAAATGCTTAATCGAAAATGTGTTTATGTGATGGTCGAGGCTCGATTTTAGATGGGAGTTTGCTCCAGGATCGGAATTGACTTCGTTGGTTTTATTCTTGGCATATTACTATATTTCCATATATATATATATATCTATATATATATATATATATATATATATATATATATATATTATAAAGGTATTTTACTATTGATTGTAATATCTTATACATAGATTACTCTTATAGTCTCATATTATTCTGTTGCTCAAATTTAGACCCTCTACCAGCAGCCCCAACATCATTGTTCACTCACAAACCATGTTTCCTTTCCTAATTTAATATGTATATATATATATATATATATATATTATATATATATATATATATAATATATATTATATATATTTGTGTATGTATATATATATGTATATATATTAATTGTGATGAATGTATAAATATAGGTAATGTAATAAATTCTTGTGATATGACTATAGGAAGTGTTTGGACAGATTAGGTTCGTCGTTAGGAGCCTAGTTCGGTCGAATTGGCCGACAAGTTGACCAAGTTGACAAAAGTCAACTTTGGGTCAAACTTGATCCAAATCGACTCAAACGAACTCCGAATGACCTAAAATTTTGTGTATGACCTAGAAATTAGTAAATGGACTAGTTGACCAATGTTTGACCAGGTTTGACCAGAGTTGGCCAAGGGTTGACTTTGACCAAAAGGAACCTAGAAGCATGTAGTCTTGCATTGTAGCTATTTTTTTGATATTGTAGACTTGGTTGTGACATGTGTATACTTTAAATAGGTTTATATTGCCACGGTTTAGCTACACTTCATCATCAGCAGTTTGGTTTGCCAGGCGAGTACATTCTCTGATTTTCATACTTGTTTGGATATGTTCTCTTGTTATAGACTAGTATACTTGATGCTGACACGATGTTCACACGGATTAGTACCCTATGGATCTTTTCATGCGATGTTATTCCCTCGGATACATCGAGTATATCATGTTCATATACTTTATCGTGTTCATATATACTCCATGTATTCATATTTATCCATGTACACTCATATGTTATTCATGTACACTCATGACCATATGAGCTCCATGTATAAAAGTAGTTGTTATCCATGTGCAATAACATATCATGATTTGATCCTTGTGTATTGATTGGGGGCAGGGAGAGTGTAGTTGGTTATGTGATCATTATCCCCAGTAGGTATTCATGTGAAACTCCATAGTTTATCCATGTGCAACCCAACCTATTTACATAACCAATTTATGCTCTAAATCACATAGATAGTTACATTTCTCTATTTATCATATTTATACCTCATCTTGATATTCTCTCTCTTGTTGAATTCTTTACAGCGTTTCATGTATAATTTTCTATAGCTTGCTTTATATGTCCAATCCTGATATGAACTGTTGTGAGAGATATGTGCTCGTTCCGTCCTGATTGGACATGTTAAAAATTTTACAGGTGATGATGAGGAGTATTGCCCTACTTATTATGGCACTGTCTTAGGTGACACTGGTGACGTGGACCCTCAGGAGGATCCAGCAGTCGTTGAGGACTTGCCATAGTCTAGCTGAGACTTTAGTATCTTATTGTCTATTTATTGAGACATTATGAGTTGTACTTTGAGATTTTGTTTGGTGGTTTTACACCAAGACTTTTATTATATCTGTGACTCTCTTGAGATTTATTCTTCTATTCCATCTTAGTTGTTGTGATTGAGTTACTTATTATTTTATTCTCCATTCGGAGCATATTCTAGACTGTGTTAGATATTGTGACCCAGGACAGCGTTCTACCGCCGACACTGCGGCGTTGGCTGGGCGTACTTTACTTCTCGTACCCCTTTATTGGGTGCGGATCGTGACAATAGATGAAGCTAACCTCTGCTCTTGGCCTCAATATCGGCCAGCTCTTGTTCTCAGATGGCCATGGTGTCCTTATAGGCTGACTCAACCTCAGCCGCTAACTTGCTCTGCTCTTCTTCTATCAAAGCAAAAATATCATTCTGTCGAATGCTCCGGAGCTCAGTAAGATGATGATCGAGCTCAGCACCAGAAGCCTCCAAGATCTCAGACATATGGTCGTGACCTTGGTGAGAGCGGATCAGCCCGATGTGCGAGATCGCCATTGCCTTTGCAGTCGCAAAGCTCATGTCTTCCTCCAGCATGGCGGACACCCCTCTCCTCAGCATCTTGTACCCGGCCTCAATAATTTACTTCACGTATTCATACATCAGCTAATACTTGGGGTGTCAAAGTAGGAGCCATCAGGATCACATAAGCCAGACAGGTAGCTAAACTCATAGAGGGTGCCATATCTTGGCCTGATGAAGCAGTCGCCACCCCACTCATGGAATCTTAATCGTCGATACCTCAAGATTCAAGTCCCTTCAAGGAGACTTTGAGCCCAAAACCTCAACATTTGCGGTCTCCGTCTGACGGGCAATGATGCCAGAGCCAAAAGTTGCCATAACCAAGTCTCTTGAGGGACCCATCATAGTCCTCCAAGTGGATTGAACAGAGAGAGACACTTCCACCATAGGGCCCTTGCCCTTATCCAGATCTACCCAGAGGCCTACCAATGTCAAGGCCCACTGTAGCAGGCTCAGAGGTAATATCAGCGGCTGGGGAAGGATCCTCCACTCTACCCCCTGATAAAAGAGTAGGGGTGGCACCGGAAGGCAGTATGTTGCTTCTATCTCTCTCTACTGAGACAGGAGTAGGACTCGACAATCGAGTCATTTCTTACATCTCAACCTCCATCACTGGAACAGGAGTGGGGCTAGGCAGTGAAGGCATCTCAACCTTCGCCACCCGTACAGCGGAAAGAGCTGACGCGAAACCGATTCCTCCATATCACGATCAGGGGAGGGCTCAGTTGCCATCTCCCCAGCTTGCTCCTCTCCGCCTATCATAGAGTCTTCCTCTATGTTCTTAACATCTTCATCTAAGACGTCGTTTGGAACGAGTCCCAATCCGCTTCTTCACCCGGAGGACCTCCTGTTACTGCTTCCCCGGGGGCATCAATAACAATCTTCTTACTTGTGCCTGTGGACAGTTGCCCCACTACCAGTGAAGGCCTACTTCATCTCCCCGAGCAATCAGCGGAGAAGGGTCAACATTCTCAGATGCCACTACGTTAGCGGCATCATCTCCAGTGTAGTCAAAGTTAACTGGAACGTCCAACTGAACAGCATTATCTGGGTCCTCCTCTACGGAAGACCGCACAATAGGGGAGACACGCTCGTCAATGAGCTTGCATCCTCCCTTTCAAAAGACTTGTCTGGACCTCGCTTTGAAGACCGAGACGTCTTCTTCGCCTCCTGCAAACAAAGAGGAAGTAAATATACAGGATGAGAAAGATCGTGTTGGCCGGTATTAATCTACTTACCGCCACAGGGACGGGCTTTGTCGATACTCTTGGAGGCAAAACCACAGTCACCCCTGACTTAGTCGCCAACACCTTCTTGGGCTTCTTGGGCATAGAGGAACTGCATCTGTCGAAGCACACCTCTTCAGTTGACTAGCCGCAAATTCCTCCTGCAAGCCCTCTGCTTGTGCTACTGGGATTATCACAAGAGCTGTAACATATGGCGGACGATACGCCCGAGCCTTCGTAAGCATGTTCTCGGACGCCTCTGGCTGGGTCCCGATGATGAAACTAGTCTCCTATCATAGCCAGGAGATATAGTGTTCATCTGACAATAGAGCTTGACGGCAAAAAGAAAATGTGCGACCGAGGATTTCGAAGCGATGTCGTGAACCGCACTCCTGTACACCCAGCATTATAGTACTGCCAACCATGGGCTCCATCCAATAAACTTCCAACAAACCCCAAGCAAGTATTGGGGTTTCTCAACATCAGCTGAGTGTAGCCAAAGTGGCGGGCAAACCGGCTCGGTAGGTATGGCTCCAGGAAGCTGTGATTCCTGTTCTGATACACAAATGCGAAGGCCAAATGCTTTGCAACCAGCGAAATGCCTACACTGGCAGAAAAATAACATCTTCGCCTGAGTCCTCCAACTCTTATTGCTTTAAAACCCAGGAAGATTGGGCCAACTTTCAAGATGTCCCACCCTTGAAGATGGACAAACCTTCCTACAAACAGGGACCCGTATGCAGCCACTTCCTTCTGTAGTAGCGGCGGATAAAAGCATCGCCGGTAATATGCCCCTCTTCCGTGTCATGGCTTATTACGTTGGGATGACAGTATCAACCATCCATCAGATAATAATAAGGCAGCTCCGCTCGAGGAAAGTTACCACTTCTTCCCTTTTAGGCAACGACATCCACTGTAAATTCTCTCAAACCTCGCATCAGGTTGCACACCATCGCGGGAAGTAAAGCCAAAGGACAACCAAAAACCAGCTTCACAGCAGGCAAGATAAGGTTTCTGGTTACCCTCTCTACAAACTAGATCTACCAAAAAAATATAGTCTCGAAGCCATATCATCGATAGGCCGCCAGCACTGCCTTCGGTGACATTTTGTGAACACAGTGCCAGAAGCAGCTATAGATGTTGTCAGACGGTTCTTTGTTCTCATCCTTGTGCAGATTTTGCTCACTAAGCTTGGTCATCTCAGTAAGTACCTCGCAGGTGAGCCCCTGGGGGTATAAACCAAACTTTCAACAGATCCCTCGTCTTAGTTGACATAATCTCTCCAAGCAGTTGTGAGTTTGTGATGGCTCACCACTTCTTTGAAGACCGCCATCATTTCAGAGTTCTTCTTTCCAAGGTGGAGAGTTCTTCATTCAGGGAATTACTCTCGTATGGTTCAAACCCCCAAGAAAGCTTCGAGACCTCGTACATCTCATGATGCGCCAATCCCAGCTCCCCTCAAGTGTGTAAAACATTCCGGTATGAGGATTATACAACTCCATAAGGGCTAAAAACATGGGCCAGTTTATCTCTATGCCAGCCTGAGTGGCATGGATAGCAGAAGTCAAGCCAATCTCCCTAAGTTCGTTCTTAAACTTTCCAAGATCCGAGTGTCAAGTCATCCACTTCGACACATATGACCCAACCTTCGACCCAAAAATTCCTTTCGGGTATGAAATCTTGGCCGCCAACATACGGTTGATGAAGGTCGAAGCACTGAAGGCAAAAGTATCCAGGGAACATCACTGTAGATACTCCCGGAACGCAAAGTTCTCAAGTGGTAAGAGGTCCCGCCCTGCGAGAAGGTTAAAGTATCCTCCTAATTAGACGTAGTATCGATCGAATAGTTCCTACCACTGCCCCTCCCTGGGTCGGAGTGAGCTTCCATTTCATCCTCCTCTTGAAGCAAACTAATGAAGGCAGTCAATAGCAACTGACATTCCATCTGCCGAATGTACATATTAAGGCCCTTTGCCGTGAAGAACCGATCTCTTTTACCTTCAACACCTTCGCTTGTAAGAAGCCAAGCGATCCCCGAACAGAAACTCAGGTTCAAGAAAGTCTTGGTAGAAGACGCTGCAGATCTGAGCCTACCACTCTCCATCATATCTTGAAGAAAAGAGACGGACTGATCTCGAATCTATGAATCCTCTCCGCGGTTGACCCAGCATGATCGCAGCCTTAGCCAGCTTGACTATCCTTATTAAAGTCCAGATCCATCTGGCAGAGAGTAGGGTCGAGAAGGACTTCATTTAGCAAAGGCAAAGTCATAGATACTACAAAAAAGGAAAAGGAGAGTTAGCAAAAGAACTCATTCTCCCGAGTTAAAGACTTATGCACAGCTTAGCATCGACGCATGCAGAGAACTGTGTATCAAAATTTTGCACATCATCAGACAAAAGTCCATGTGCACTGAATGAATTCCACTGCACACATATACAAGACCGAAGTCCATGCACGTTGGAAGGATAGCTTCGGCATCATCAGGACCAAAGTCCATCCAAGTCAGCGAGAAAAAGTTCGGTGCATCATCAGGACCAAAGTCCATGCGCGTCATCGAGGAAAAGCTTCGGCACGTCATCAGGACGAAGTCCATCCGTGTCAGCACAAAAGAGCCCAGCCATACCCATGCGCTTCAGCAGAATAGTTTGAAACATAAGATAAAGTGTCTGTGCAACTCCCAAAGCAGCAGAACACCCATCGGTCACTTCCGGCCGCACGTCGACGTGCATCGTCTCGACAGCGGGGGACTCTTCGACGTCGTCCTCATTGGGCTTTTGACTTGCCTTTGCCTCGGCCAGCACCACCACGGTGAGCCTTGGGGGCCATCTCTCAAAATTTAGGATTTTGTTTAAAGAAAAGCTCTTAAGAGGAAAAAAAAAGAAAAAGAATTTCTTTCTCTCTCCTCAATGCCTATTTATAGGCTCAATCCCTACACGTAAATCGATAAAAACATGATCAGCGTCTATTCGAGTTTCGTGAAATTAATGGTTGCATATCTTCTAAAAGAGAGCATCATTAATCTCTCAGAGTTGAAGTGTTATCTTATTTTCATTTTTCAAGGAGGATATACGCCGGCATAGCCATGCGCGGCCATGCACCCAGACAGGCATCGCCCAGAACATCTACTTCATGCTTCTTGGTTCAAAGTATTCCAAAACTTAGCAGAAAGTTTTGAAAACTTTGAAGGGGGTCTTATAGAAGCATGGAATTTCAGGCGCATCCAAGATCAAAAACTTTATGCGCTCCAAAGCACAATGCGCCCCAAACATCACGCGCTAAAGACAGAATTTAACACATAAAAGACAGCAAAGAAAAGAGGCACATAAAGATTAGATTTTTTATTTTTCACATAAAATTCTATTACATGTCCAAACTCTTTGTGACAACAAAAAGTCTACTACAAAGAAAAATCCTAAACTACAGTTAGCCACGTCACTTTGACATCTCAGCTAGGCGTATCACTCTTCCTCATCAAAGCGAATTATTTCTCATCAACACACGAGTGCTTCGGCTAATGAAGCACTTTTTGAGCAGAACGCGAGTTGGCAATCAGTCCAAACCCGGTGGCTCTTCCAGCATAACGGAAGTCGGGGCGCGATGACCCCGATCTTTGGATGCAACAGGCAACCAATGCCATCTCGTAAAAGAATACTACCGACAAGGGGTTCAAACATAAGCTGTTGTGTCCATAGCTCTCCTGGCGTATCTCATCTTTTGAAGGAGTTCATCGTCAAAGCTTCTTCGAACAAGAAGATCTACCCATAGTGCAACATCTTGCCAAGGAGGAGGATCGGTCGAGTTTATCTTCATTCGAGAAGTTAAGTAAAAATGAGAAGCAAACTTCTTTCACCGCTAATTTTTATAGGCCAGGACAAATAAATCATATGTCAAGTGGCAACTTTCTCGAAGTCAGTACAATAAACTTACATTAATCGTGATGAATCTGCTACCGCAAATTCAGTTAAGTTAAAAAATCATCAATTCGAGTTCGAAAGACTCAACAAAGCTGACCAAAGAGATGCGCCACATAGCGGATGCACTCCTCAACATCATGCACCCTATGCCGACGTGCCAAGTGACAAACAGACAGATGCGCCCATATAAGCTTGTCACCCATCAAGTATTTAATACTATATGACAGAACCATCATCATGCTTCCCGAAGACTGAGCAGTTGACAGCTTTTATAGAAAACGAAGAGCCACCGATGTCAGCCTCATACTTATTTTATCGGTTACAGTTGTGCTCTGTCACGTAGCTGACTAATTACCTGCATGCACCTCCATAGCCATGTGCCTCAAAAGCCATACGCCCAGACTTGCTTTTGAATCCTAAAAGCTATGAGCCAAGTCTCCTCATACGCCAGATCTTAGGCACATCCAGACAGATTATCCTGCTCCAAATTAGAGATCTTGGAGCCATGAACACATGCCACATGTCATTGACTCAGTTCTTCCTATGAATGGGTGCCAACTACCTAAGATCTCAGTAACAACTGAATCTCAACAACTGCCACGTATCAGCTCAACCGCAGCTCAATAGTACAGTTCAAATAGATTCAGCTCCAGCCTAGCGCATCGTCCATGCGTCCAATAAAGTTAGCCATATGGCATCCCTATGTGCAAGTTCTCTATGCATGCATCGTATATGTGCGCATAAGCAGATCATTATACTACCTATAAATAAAAGGATGATTCCTTCATCCAATCTCTCCAATCTTAAAGCTCGAAGCCCCACTTATTGAACATTTTTCAACCACTTCAGCATCAAGAGCACTTGCAAGAGTTCCAATCCTCTTCAAGTCATGCTCATTCTAGAGAATCTAGACTTTAAAGAGTTCGAGATTGTCAACGGAGTCAAAGAATTATCATTCGCTCCATCGCTACGGTTTCAGACAAAAACAAAAGTGTACTCCTAGGATTATATTTAAATCCTATATTGTACTTATCTATTTGTAATTAAATTCAGTAAATCAAACACTTATTTAATAGAAACAACGACTACTGCCACAAGGCCTGACATAGCTTTGTCGTAGGGATGCTGAGTCGGTTCACGAACAGGTATGGAGCACTATAAAGCTGTGAAGAGGGTTATAAGATACCTCAAGAGGACTCAGAAGTATGCATTATACTACTGCAGAGATCCAAAAGTAGTAGAAGGCTTCAGTGATGCAAGATGGTGCTCAGAAGTAGAGAGTGAACGGTCCACAGGAGGATGTATCTTCTCCATGGGTGGAGCTGCTATATCGTGGAAGTCAAAGAAGCAGACTATGTTATTATACTTTTTATGGAATCTAAGTTTTATGAACTGGCAGCTACAGCGGATGAAGCAGAATGGCTTCGGAGCTCATATATGATCTTCCAATGGTTGGTGCACAGATACTGACGGTACCGATATAACGTGACAACTAAGAAACTACAGTGGTAATGAAAAATGACCTCTTTAATGGCAAAAGAGGACTGTATGTCTAAGGCACAGGGCGGTAAACGATCTTATTAAAAGAGAAGTCATTGCCATGGTAGATATTCGGAGCTAGGAGAATCTGGCGGATCCGTTCACCAAAGGTCTCAAGCGCCAGCTGGTTAAAGACATAGCATATAAAATAGGCTTGAAGACACTCTGATATTGTGTCTTGTAATTCTACTATATTATTTTATATTAGTTCAAAGAAAAATCTACTAGGCATCTAGCTTTTAGTTCAAAGAATGATCATTGACTGGAAGAATATCAGGAACAGTGGATAAACCTTTGGAATCACGGGGTCGGACCCAAAACTACTATTAACAGTAGGTAATCCTTTGGTAAATATGGGATTATGGATTCAGAACCACTGTTTCTACTGTTTGTTCTTTGTATAGAACAAAGTCCTGTGAGAGGATGGCTTGGAAGCCTTAATGAGTTCTCGGGCATTTAGGATATACGGCGTACTTTACAGGAAGCATGGATAGCATGGCACTACAAAGGAGCATAGTACTTCATGCTATAGTGGGGTGACACCATGAGGTATCTAGTAAAGGTAAAGCCTCGGCTTCGGGCCAAGTCACAGTGGCGTAGCACCGCACATAGGCAAGTAGGCCTAATGCTGTAGAATGAAGAGTGGTAGACAGCACTACAAAGAGACTGGGCCTCATGTTACAGTGGTGTCACACCATATGAGGCAGTGCCTCAGCTTTGTAAGCCATGTCACGGCGACGTAACACCGTAAGGAAGCGAAAGACTTCATGCTGGGTAGTTTGGCACTACAAAGAGGTTGGACCTCATGCTACAGTAGTATGACACATGAGGCATTGTCTCAACTTTGGGCCATGTCATAGCGGTGTAACACCGCAAGGAAGTGAAAGGCTTCATGCCAAGACTCTTTAAAAGAACTCACCTAGAGTGTATGGATAGAGATATAGGCCATCTCTTGAGGGAAATCTTATAGACACCCAATATACATACACCGAATCCAAGCTAGCACAGGACCTTTAATGTGCAGCCAGAAGCACAGTTGATGTCGTTATGTGAGTTAGAAGAATTGTAGTTATGGTGCAGAATTCAAGGCTTAGTCCATTCTTGTATCATGTTGTTATTTAACCCATACAAGAAGATTCTAGTCATAGCGACATCTCTCCTAATGCATGATAGGCAGTCACTATGGGGAACGCTCAACTCATATATTAAGATATATGGGGGATTGTTGGTGTTTTTACCTTTAAACTAGGAAAGATAGTCCCATATCGGCTACACCAAATGGTGAGTATCTTAATATAATATATTGCTTATGTTGAGGTATGCACATGAGGTGTGGTAGGGCACAAGTGTGTGCCATGTGGGAGTGTTTTCATAGAAGAAAAAAGGATTAATTCCAACAAGGAGATAAGTTGATTTCTGTCGTTCGGGCTCGGACTCGGATACGGACTCCAAGATTCCTCGGGGGGTAGCGTGGACTGGCACTCGACTATGCTGATTGTGGGATTGACTAAAATATCAAACTCTATTTTTGAGTATTGGTATTTTAGTCCTACATCGGATAGGAAAAAAGCTGAAGTCTCACTCCACTCTATAAATAGGCAAATCTTACTTTGAGAAACGGTGATCTTCATCACCCCAGTAGAGTTGCCTTCGTCTCTTTCTTCTTTCTTCTTTCTTCTTTCTTCTTTCTTCTTTCTTCTTCTACTTTCTTCTTTTTCTTTCTTCTTTCTTCTTCTACTTATTCTGTGTGGCTTCGGGTACTTTTGGAGAGCAAACTCGTTTGCAGAAATCTCTGAAATACTTTAAGGATATTAGAGAGCTAATACTAGCTGAAAATCTGTAGTATCCGATCCCCTACAAAGGCTATTAGAGAGCTAATACTAGCTGAAAATCTGTAGTATCTGATCCCCTATAAAGACTATTAGAGAGCTAATACTAGCTAAAAATCTCTAGTATCCGATCTCCATCTAGATTTATTTCGGGAATAACAATCACTTACTGAGTGTTTTAATTTGTCATACAGATGGATATATCTTGGATGAGAGAGCACCTATTATCGAAAGAATATAGAGCAGGGGTTGAAGAATTTATAGAGTATGTTAAAGCTAATGCGGATGATCTTGACTTTATTAGGTGCCCATGTAATGAGTGCAAGAATCTCTATAGACTGAGTTTAGCTGATGTAAAATTTTATTTGACGATAATTGGTATCGATCCAGGATATACTATATGGACACGACATGGGGAAGTTGATCATAATGAAATGGCACCATGTGAGGATATATATGCGCCTATCTATGATATGGATACTTTAAATGATGTAGCAGATACAATAGAGATGTTCGATGCTTTAAAAGAGAAGAATGTTGTAGGGGATGATGAAGAGAACTTTCATGCATTGCTTGATGATGCTAAGAAACCTTCGTATAATGGTTGTAAAAAGTATATGAAGCTATCAGCAATAGTGAAGCTCTTTAGTATCAAGGCTAAGAGTGGCTAGAGTGATAAAAGCTTTTCAGATGTGTTGACATTGTTCGGTGATATGCTTCCGGAAGGGAATGAATTGTCCGCAACTACTAGGGAGGCTAAGCGATGTTTCTCAGTATTTGGGATGGAATGCAAAAGAATACATGCATGCGCTAAAGATTGCATACTCTATAGAAATGAGTAGAAAAATGCAACCTTGTATCCTACATGTGGAACGTCGAGATATAAGGTAAAGAAGAATATGTTTGAACAATTAACGGAAGAGCAAAATAAAGGCATCCCAGCTAAGGTACTATGGTACTTTCCACCAATTCCACGCTTTAAAAGGTGGTTTCGATTGGTACAAACATCAAAGAATTTGACATGGCATGTAGATGGAAGGAAAGTTGATGGCCAATTGCTCATCCCGCAGATTCACCAATATGGAAGACAATTGATGATAAATGGCCAGAGTTTGCAGTGGAAGCAAGAAACCTTCGACTCTCTCTCTCTTTCAGCCGATGGGATTAATCCATTTAGTTCACTCAGTAGTAGGTACAGTTGTTGGCCTATAATGCTAAATACTTAAAGTTTGCCACCTTGGTTATGCATGAAGAGAAAGTTCACAAATTGACATTGTTGATATCAGGCCCCCAACAACCTGGAAATGACATAGATGTTTATTTAGCACCATTGATTGAGGATTTGCAGTTGTTATGGAAGGATGGAGTTGAGACTTATGATGCATATCGACAAGAACATTTAACATTGAGGAGACAGTTAATGATTTTTCTACATATGGCAATTTGTCCGATTGTTGTGTGAAAGGATATTTCGCTTTTCCAATATGCAACAAAAGTACTTATTCAGATAGATTGAAACATTGTAACAAGAACATTAACACTGGTAACAGAAGGTATTTTCTGCATATCATTCTTTTCAATACCAAAGAGAGGCATTTAATGGTAACCAAGAGTTCGAATCTCCTCTTGAACCATTGAATGGGGAACAAATATTAATAAAGGTTGCAAGGATTGATGTTTCTTAGGGAAAAGATATTCCAGAAAAAGACATCAGAGAATACATCAAAAAAGAGAAAGAAACAGAAGTTCAAAAGAAATCGACACCAAAGAAGAGAAAAGAAGAAGTACAAAAAGACAAAGTTACAAGTTGTTGGAAGAAGAAATCCATTTTTTTAGCTTGATTATTGGAGATATCTTTCTATTAGACATAACTTGGATGTCATGCACATTGAGAAGAATGTTTGCGATAGTATCATTAGCACCCTATTAAATATTCATGGAAAGACAAAAGATGGGATCAATTATCGCAAAGATCTTGTAGAGATGGGCTTAAGGAAAGAATTAGCACCTCATAGTAAAAAAATAGAATTTATCTTCCAGCAGCATGTTACACTTTATCAAGGCTAGAGAAAAGAATGGTGTGTGAAAGTTTGCATGACCTTAAGGTCCCATATGGTTACTTTTCGAATTTTAGAACTAATGTCTCCATGGAAGATCTAAAGTTATATGGTCTCAAGT
Source organism: Iris pallida (assembly GCA_029216955.1). Taxonomy (NCBI): domain Eukaryota; kingdom Viridiplantae; phylum Streptophyta; class Magnoliopsida; order Asparagales; family Iridaceae; genus Iris; species Iris pallida. The sequence continues at coordinate 20,275,400 of JANAVB010024399.1, read as the reverse complement.
CCCATGATTGTTATGTCCTAATGCAACAACTACTCCCTGTTGTAATACGTGGTGTGTTGCCAAAGCATGTGAGATATGCTATTATACGAGTATGTTTCTTCTTCAATGCCCTTTGTGCCAAATTTGTGAATTTACATAAATTGCAAGATATGCAAGATAAGCTTGTGGTCACATTATGCTTATTGGAAAAATATTTCCCACCATCATTCTTTGACATAATGGTACATCTGATGGTGCACCTTGTCAGAGAGGTTGAACTTGATGGTCCGGCTTTCTTCCGATGGATGTACCCACCAAAGAGGTTGGTATATTCTAAACCTTGAGTTTTAATATGTAGTAACATGATTGATATCTGCATAATCATTTTTATCTTTGTCATTTGTATATTATAGGTATATGGGTGTCATAAAGGGTTATGTGAGAAATAAAAATCGTCCTGAAGGGTGTATTGCACAATGTTATATCGTAGAGGAACCCATTGAGTTTCATTCAAAATCCTAGCAAATCATGATGTCATTGGAGTTCCTGCTATGAAGAATGAGGAAAAACCTATAAGCAAAGGGAATATCTGTGAAGTTGACCTCATGTCTTTGGACCAAGCACATCTTTTTGTATTGCACAACACAAATGATGTTCGATCTTATATCGAGTAAAGATGTCTATATTCTTTGGTACTTGTTTTTTTTTTTTTTTTTGCTTTTTAGTTAACGACATTCTATTCCTTACTTACTTGATAGGGAGCATGAGTCTTACTTGAAAAAATGCACCATCATAGAGTGAAAAGTGAAAAGTGGTTAGAAGATGAGCACAACCGCACTTTTATTAAGTGGTTACGATCAAGGATAATTATTCAGCTAATATATTTTATGTTTCTTATCATAAATAAAATGAAATACTAAACTTTTAAAAATGCCAGGTTGAGGCCGAGCAAGAAGACCCAAATAGCAATATCTCTGATGTCTTAAAATGGATAGCCCAAGGACCTCGACATGATGTGATGAAGTTCTCGGGTTATGCAATTAACAGGATTTGTTATCATACGAAAGATTGTGATGACGTACGAGTCAAGCAAAATAGTAGAGTGACTATAGTGGCAAAGACTTTGCAAGTTGCTAGCGCAAAGGACAACAATCCCATTCTCTAAGATATGACTTTTTACGGTGTTATTAAAGGAATGCAAGCTAGCCTTTGGCACAAAAGATAATATTATTGCCGAGGGGTTGGTCTTTGAAAATGTTGGGCTAAGTGAGAAAATTCATAATGTAAATTTAGGAGAACATAATGTAAGAGTTTCAATTATGAAAGCCCTTTCTCCTAATGTGAGACTTCCCGTGCCCGTTGACGGGGAGATGAAAATTGTTAAAGATGTAATTGGTCCCTCGTAGCGTGCCCCAAAGAGTTTATTATTAGTGGTATAGAGGTAATATTATTTAATATGCTAGTGTCACTATCTTTTATGAAATTGTCTTAACAATTTGAATATATATATATATATATATATATATATATATATATATATATAAAACAGGAAAAGAACATAACGCAAGTTGAAGATTACAATGTTCAACTAGGGAATGATGACGATGATTGTTATATAATTGACACGTTCAAAGACATGGTAGAAATAATGGATGACATCAATAACATTCGAATACCATTAGAGAAAGAGATGTTTGAAATTGACATATTTTGCTATCTTTCAAAAAAAAAAAAGCTTTGTTGGAAGTATGTAAGATGGGTTGGCTGGATGGCAATTGTATTGTTGCATACATAAAGTGAGAAATATTTTATATTCTGAAATTTTAGTTTCTGAGATTGACACCTTATTTATGTATTCTTTTTTTTTTTTGCTTTAGGCTTTTATATGACAAGTTTATAACCTATCGGGAAGTTGTGATATTATTCAATCCTTTTTCCATTAGTAAGGCATCGACGAATGAAATAACTAATTTGGTTAGAGAGAGACTCTAAACTGCAAAGTGGAACCAACTATGCTTGATTTCATTCAATTACAAGGAGTAAGAAGACTTAGTCAATTAGCCATACTTTACTTTCTTAGTCAATACCTAATATGCTTTATTCCATTCATGTTTCCTTCCTTTCATACATGATGCATTGGATTTTGATTGTGATTGACCTCTCTACTTGTGTTGTTTATTGGTTGGACTCATTGATGTTCAAGGCTAGAGGAAACATTAAGTTGTTTATGAATACGTGAGTGAAATCTTTATTATCTATTCATTTATTCTTATCTGTGTATTATGATATTCATATAAAATTATTTTTTACTAGTAGCCTTAACACAGCTTTTGTTGGTGGGAAAAGAGCATTGCAGAAGCCAACATGGAAAATTTCTAAGGTAATCAAATTGATATAGGACTTATTAGCTATATAATCATGGATATAATATCTTTTGCTATAAAATAATATTTTTATGTAGTGCCCAAAGCAAGAAGGTGGGGTAGAATGTGGGTATTTTGTTCTGAAGTTTATGAGGGAACTTATAAAGGATTGTTCTTTGCCGACCGAGACAAAGGTAAATTGTTCATGAATTGAATCCTTAATTACTTTTCTGAAACTATATAAATGTAACCATTTTTTTTATTCTAACCGTTCGGCTAAAAATGTTGGTTGAAAAACCAACATACACAAAGGAGGAAATAGATGAAGTCCGGACAGAACTCATCGAATTCACTGCCAATTATATGAATACATGAGTGTTGAGGTATATATCCTTCTTTCTTACTTGTACATGGATGCTTTTCTTTTTCCTGGAGTTGGAAGCATATTTTAGTAGTGCATTGAATATATGCAAATTGGAAGCATATTTTAGTTCTATTGAGAAATTGTTGCATGTTCTGATGAGAAATTCTTGCTGCTGCTGCTTTTTGTTGCTACAGTTTTCTACTGCACACATTTATGCTCCAGTTTGTTACATAGTACATTCTCCACTGTTTAAATTGATATCTTCTTATGAAAATTTTGGCCAAAACCTGTAGGACAGGACATGACATGAGATGCATGGCAAGAAACAAAATCCATTGCTATCTACTCAATAAATAACCATAAAGAACTCTTTGATAGTTTTAGTTGAGGTGATAGTTGGATTTTATCTTGGGTATGCTTAAACTTATGTGAAGAAGGAAACTATGGAAGAGAGAAAAATGCAACAGTTATTGTTCATTATCTTTTGTCAGCAAGGGTCTCCATAACACTGTCTTTGAAAGAGTTCTTGAACTATTAGTTACAATATATACCCTTCCAGTACAAATTGAATTTATGATATAGCAATATTTGTCAAGTATTAGTTGCTTTTTGTTGACCTATGCAACTCGGTAACCACCTAGACGCCTTGTGCTTGTTTAGGCATTTATGAAGGGTTCATTAAGACTAATGGCAGGAAACAAAGGTGGTTGAATGTTTTAATTCTTAGTGATTTGAGCTTGATCTTCTTAAACTTTGAATATATTTCTGCCTTCTTAGTACTGTGGGTTTAATTTTCTCTCTTTCTAATATCATTCAGCAATTATTATGTCACTACTCATGTTTCTGCTGCTATTTTTACACTTGTCCTCCTTTACACGTGAAATACCATATTCCTACATTCTCGTCCTATGACAATGATACACTTTGCAGGAATGAAATGCTCATGGGATTTATATTGTGCCCTTAATTATATGATACACTTAGTTTGTACCATAATATAACATTCACCTATTAGACAATAAGTCATTGACTGCTAAACACCATTTAGTTTCTTTGTACTTATAATAAGTCATAGAAGGATGCACAATCAAGAAACACCATTTGGTTTCTTTGTACTTATAATAAGTCATAGAAGGATGCACAATAAAGAAACACAAACACATGATGTGCTCATAGGAATGTTCTAAACTTCATTATTGGGGAATCCAAATTCACACTATCATCTGCTTGTTGCTACTATATTATGATCTTTGTTGCTTTTGTTCTTGTCTTAAGGTGCTGGCACAATTGAATTTGTTATATGCCATGTGGAGGTTCAAATTGTTTTTGTGGAAGGAAAAAGGATTGGGAATGTAAAATTGAATATTTATTCCTTGTTGACATTTTCTTATTTTCTAGCACTATATTTGTTCCTTATTGACATTTTCTTCTTTTTCATCACCATCATATTTCTTTCTGACCGTTTTTTAGGGTGGCCAACTGAACTCTCATTTACATTCTTGTTTCATAATTATGTATGCTTAGTTTTTATCATTCATCTCATTCTTGTTACATTCTTGTTCCTTGCTGAAATTATCCATCTTTAATCATTGATGTCTTTGTGTGATCAAAAACCTGTAGATACTACTTGATCAAACATGTATTTTCAAGGACGGTGCTTTAATCGTTGACGTCTCCATGTTGACATCTTTATATTTTCAAGGACAACGCTTTCTTTTTGGGTAGAAATTTATTTGTGAATATGCTTTATCTATCAGCCATTTTATTTATATTTTCAGTGACAGTGATTTCCAGATAAACTAACATAGTTTCTTGGATATTTTTAATTAAAGTGTCGTAGCTTGTTCAGGGACCAATATGCTTGTTGAAGGATCTATTTTTTAAAGGATCGACTCGCGTCTAAGTACATCCTAGCTGTGATACATCTGAAAAGAGCATTCATGTGTTTCTGAGTTTTCTGGAGTGATTGTAGATATTGTGAAAAAATGTATATGAATCTATGCATGAATTGAATGATATCTGAAACTTTTTAGAGGGTTTTTGTAGAATTTATAATATCTAAACTCTAGTTCGTATCTTTTGGAAAAATGTAAGATGGTGGATAATATATGTATTTTTGGGACAGAATTGAATGATATATAATTCCAAATTAAAGTTTCAAATGTTTGTTGAATTTGATATTTTATGTTGTCTGCTTCAAAATTAATGTCTTGGTCAGTATTGACCATTATTTTTTATTATATATATATATATATATATATATATATATATATATATATATATATATATATATATATATATATATATATATATATATATATATATTTATTATATATATATATATATATATTATATTATATATATATATAAAATAATATATATATGTGTGTGTGTGTGTGTGTGTGTGTGTGTGTTTTGTATTACCTCTGTGACAGTTAAAAAAGCGTTATAAATAGATTTTATTTTCATAACGCTTTGAAAAATAAGGGTTATATATATTTAACTAATTTATAACGATTTGTGAATTAAGTGTTATATATGTTCTACTTATATATAACATTTAAGGGGGGAAAAGTGTTATATATGATAGAGTATTTATAACGTTTTTATAAAACATTTATAACACCCATTTTTATAACAGCTTCTGACTTGGTAATAAGCGTTATAAAATGTCATTTATAACAATTTTTAGCCGTCCTAGAAAGGTATTTTTTGTTGTAGTGCATCATGGAAACGGTAGCACAAACGCATGAATAAATTACAAGTCTGAATAATGGACATTAATAGATGATAAAGGAGGATCTTAAGATCATTACCAATGAGTTGTTTGATGTCGAAAAGGTTCGCAAGTCGTCAAAAAATTTTGCATTTCAAAATTGGTTCAGCTTGGACCAATTTTAGTGCAACGGACGCCACAGACAAACCGAGTGGAACTGTGTGAGTTAGAAATTGGAAATCAAAGTAGACACATAGGGATACTGATTAGTTTTGGTTTTAGTTCTAATGGGTGAGAAGAAGTAGATGAAAACTATCGAAGAAGTCGACTAACCTGCTGCTAAATTCAGAACAATTTTAGTGAAGTTTCACCCACTTAGATGGGTTTTAAACCTCTCCGAAGGCCACGAGATGATCCTTAGAGTTGCTAGGATGGAAGAGGAAGTCCTTGGGTCATGGGAGTGGTGGTGAAGTGCACAAAATTCGAGAAAAAGGTGAATAGGGGGTCGGTCTAGGGCTTGGTGTGTCGTCGACCAAGCAGGGTTGGGCGTCGGGTTTGAGGGTTTGGGGAGAGGGGTGATTGTTTTGGGAGGATAAAAATATAAAGTTTGGGCCTTCTATATGTTAGGGTTTATTTGGCTTTGGTTTGGATTGATTTGGTTGAGATTTGGTCAACCAATCAATAGTTGGAAATAGGTGTATCAATGGGTTTCCTAATTTGGAATAAAGTAGTTTAAATGAATATGCATTGAATCTATGAGTGCCTGGCTTCCATTTAATTGATAAAAATCAGTCAAATATATGTCTAATTGGTTTTGGCAACCTAGGGTAGGCCCCACTAGGTTGTTTGAGCTAGGGTTGGGTCCAAACAATTTACCGAATCAAATTTAACTCCGAAAATGCAAATAATGGGTCTTGTGTGCCATTTGAAAATAAATAGCACATGGGAACTCAATTGATTGGAATGCCATTGCCATGTGTGTAGTAGGCTCAAAATAGGTTATAATGATATATTGGGTCGAATGGGTTGGATCGATGTCGAGTCCCAAAATTAAATTAAAAAGTAGGTCAAATTTTACGGTAGATAGTGAGTTGGCCTAAATTGACCCAAAAGTTGTGCGACAAAAATATGATACAAGGAAACGTGTTTGAGTGGGACATGATATATAAAAATGAAAATAAACTTGTCTAGGTCAAAACACATGAAGGATTTCTAGATATTGGCATTTCTTGTGCTCCAAAAATTAAAGCTACAAAAAATTATATATTCTAATCATAAATAATAGTAGGAAAATATATAATAACCAATATATTAATTAAAATATAACTAATATATATAATTCAGAGTGCTTACAACATCAGAATACGGTCAGGAGGTATGCTAATATGTACATAAGCCTCTAGCGGATGCTATTCTTTACTCCTTTACCTACTCATACGTACTAAAGTCGTCTTCGACATGCATACACATAGATGGTTAGAGGCCCTTATTTATCATGTATTTATTTTAGTATGGTATTATTTTTTGTATCTTCTTACGTCCCTCTGAGGACCTGATGATCTCTTCGAATATTTGCTAAGCAGTTAGTATATAGTAGTTGGTCAGGTGTTGAGTGTTGCACCGAGATTTTAGGTATATATTGCTGGTATTTTCATTAATCCTTCCTTATTTTGTATTATACTGATTCACACTGCTATTTTAGCCTAGTATTTTACAAGCTTATTCTTTTCACAAGCTTGTTCGAACATGTATATTACTGGGTGGCCAACTTTAATATATTTGTTCATTCTTGATATTCAATGTGGATTGAGATATAGTTTAGTAAGTTTATGTTTGACAACGTAGTATGTCTGGGTTAAGTCCATTAAATTAAGAACTTATTCTAGATCGTATTAGCTGGCGTGTTCTCATTCTAAGTTCCTTTGTATTTGGAACCGTGGCATGACACTGGTGCTTCGAGTGGTCACCATATAATAGAAGGTACGTAAGATCATCTGATTCTTCTACTAGATCTATCCAAACAAAACCAGTGGAGTCAGACCTTCTGATAGCAAGTACCACAAAAGAAGCCAACTAATGAACTAAACCCATAACAAAGACTAAAGAAAAGACTACAAGTACAAACATGAATAATGTAAAGATACCATATGAATCAAAAACTGGAAACATGTAAATAAAGCTGGAGCATGTGAGCATGTACAGGACCATGTAAAGTAACTTGGAATAATATATAAGTACATGATAGGATGACGAATGATAAGATGACTTGGGAACTAATATGAAACCTAACTATAACCCGTAAACCAAATAAGGACTAGGTTGCAACCCTTCTCCTGAGGAGAACTTGGTCTTTAATCATTCACTGAATTATCCAGGCCCAAGTAAGTACATGTATATATAACCAATTATGCTATTTGGCTCCCAAAATATTTGGGTGATGCCATCTCCCATTATGTGGCATCTGACATGGCAGCTGACATAACAGCTGACATGGCAAATTTTAACCCAAAAAATTAATTACCCAAATTTTTTTAATGTTGATGTTAATGGTAATTGTAATGTTAATATTAATATTAATGTTAATATTAATATTAAATTTAATATTAATATTAATGTTAATTTCAATGTTAATGTTAATTTTAATGTTAAGGTTAATCTTAATGTTAATTATCATGTTAATTAAATGTTAATTTAATATTAATTTTAATTTAATGTTAAATTTTGCCATGTCAGCAACCATGTCATATGCCACATAATGGGAGATGTTATCACCTAAATTTTTTGTGAGCCAAATAGCATTTTTGATATATAACAAATGAACCACCTGTAAGATGTGCATCCTAAAGAAGTAAGCCCGACACTATGGTAAGCTAATAGCAATAATAATATTAATCATGTAGTTTGCCTAACTTGATAGTGTGCTAGAAATGTTCCCCTTACGACGAAGAGCTCTAAATATATTGTATCAGCCAGAATAAAAGGTATGCAAGTAATCAAGAACTCTCTTATCCCAATGCATATAGGTAATTAAGCTAGTTGTTTAGTCCTTAACATTTTTATTCAGGATTTCGGGTGTGGCATCCTGCAGAATCCATCCTAGACATGATATTCTGCTCGGAGATGTGTAAGACTTGTACAAGGCAAGACAATGTACACTTTAACAAGCCACAACAGAAAAAAAATACAAGAATATGGAAACATGAGTGCGCTACGACGAGCTACCATCAAGCAAGCAAGACAGTACAAGAATCATGAGTGTGCGACAACGGGCCACTATCAAGCAATCAAGACAGTATGTACTACTACAAGCCATACAGGAATCAAGGCAAAAGCATGTACTAGACAAATCAGTATAGCAACTACGTGCTCAAGCAAGTCAAGAACGTGACAAGACTTGACATGTAAAGATAGTGTAATAAATCTAAATAGGCAAGTAATACATGGTATGAAACATGTTTATGACATATACATATGAAAACAATGCACAAGAAAAAATCAGGAAACATGAATAAAATCAAGAAATACATAAATTGGGTGTCCTGACAGTATACCGATGATATACAAGTCTAGCAGGACTAAGGGTAAGTCTCATAAAGCATATAGACTAAGTCTCATGGTGGTAACTCCCGTATCACTCTCAATATCGAGTTTTCTAACTAAGTAAAATAATAAGACTTTGTAGGAAATCAAAATCTAGCTCAAGCCAAATTCAAAAATGGACAAATAGACCAGATTCATAAAAGATACATATTTAACAAAGTACGTACAAGACAATAATGAACTTTCAATACCAAGGAAAATAAAAATAGCAATAAAATAATAATGTTTGTAACACCCAGTTTCTGGAATGAGGATATTTTTGAAATTTTGTATTTATTATTATTATTTATTTGTATTTAAATCACATTATGATTTTGGTGATTTTATTAATTTTTAAACTATTTAAAAACTGCTTTAAGTCATGACTTGTGATTTTGACGTTGCTGCTAGTGAAACCCTAGTGACTGCATGACCTAGAGCCTAACCATGTCATTAGGATGATTTAATTATCATTTTTAGCCTAGGGGTAATTTGGTCATTTTGACTTAATTGAATTATTTGATGATTTAATGAATTGGTGAATTCTAGTTTGACTTTGACCTGTTGAGACCTAGTGGACTAGCCTAGAACCTAACCCTAGCTATGGTAACCCTAGTCTAACTTAGGTTAACCTACTTTTAGTCATTAGAAACTAATTTTGGAATAGGAGGATTAGTTTGAGTGAAACATTTTATTTCCTAACTATTTATATTCTTTTTTTTTCATCTTCATCCATCAATGGTTCAAACAAAATTCAATATCTTTCTCATTAATTCTACTCTTTCACAAAAGGATCCGAACTAAAATCTTTGGATCTTATCCCAATCTGGTTTGGATAGATATGATACTAGTTACCTTTCAGAAAATTCTAAGGATATAGGGTATATCCATGCTTCATGCTTCTGAAGGTGGGAGAAAAGAGAAAACTAATTATTGATCTAAATTAGAATTTGAAACTTATGTAATTAATTTCTTCTGGTTAACCCAAGAAAAAAGAAATGGGATAGATTGATATCATTTCATGATTTATGGTTTAATGAAATGACTTATGATTTCATGACTCAATGACTTATGACTTGGCCCATGGCCCATAACTAGAAGCCCTAACCCTAATTCCTCCCTTTATGACCAGCCATAGGGATCTTCACCCTATATAAACACTTGTTCATTAGGGCTTGCCTCTTTTTATCATTCCAACACTTGGAGAAAAGAAAGGTAATTTTCCCCCTTCCAAAAATTCTCATTTTATTCATTTGATCTCCTTTTTCATCCTAGTCTTTTGCATTGGGTTCTAATTTAAGTTTATGGACTGTTGGTGGAGAGCTATTTCAGTTTGGGATCAATTTGGAGCATTTGGCCATCAAGAGGAACACCCCCCATTTGGAGCTTTTCCATGCAATTTGCACCTATAGGTAAAACCTTTAAATTGATTTAAATTTCGGTTTTCTTTGCATGTAGGGCTAGATCTAGGAGTTCCCTAGGTGTACCTAAAATTTGGGTGAATTTTGTGTCCGTTTGGTGTCCGTATCGGACACGTATCGTAGTGTTGTGTAGGTGTTTATTGAAATGCCTCAATGGATTGAATGTTAATATTTTTCAAAACAAATTACATTTTTGGGTAGCCCTAGACTTGTAGGTTACAACCCTAGTTGACTGAGCACAATTTAGACCCGTGTTCGTGTCGAAAATCGACACGAACCCACTGCCAGGACACTGCACTGAGGCATACAGCCTCCCCTGCTACACGACCCCAATTTCGGACACGACATGCCATGAGGACACGTGAAAATTGACACAGAGGAGGGGGCCATCACTGACAGGACCCCACAAAATTTTGTGGGTCTTCGTTGTCTGTGCACGAAGGAAACGAGGCTGCACTGTCTCGTGCCTGCTCGTGCACGCTGTGCGCATCTCCTACATTTCGGGGCTGACACAGGATACGACACTTCACTAGGACACGTGAAATTTGATGAGGTGATGGGTCCCATGTCTGACTAGACCCTCACCAAGTTTCGTGGCACTTGGTTGCGAGTCGAGGAAGTTCTCGAGCTCGCACCGACTTTGTACAGACACGCACACACGCAGAAAAACCCCCACTGATACGCGACTCAAACCCGGATACGACACGACCCTGACTCGATTTAGGCACCCTAGGACCTAGACCTATGACCCCTCTAGTACTGTACACGTGCACATGGTGTCTCATGCACTGTGTCGAGTCCATTTCGACTAAATACGCGTGCACGAGGCTGTGCCTATGCGCGTTTCAGTCACACATGGACACTTGGGTTTCGACACTGTTGGGACACGATTTAAATCCTTGTGGACACATGGACACGTGTGAGTGTCACACACATGACCCCCCTGACAGATGTGTTGGTTGATAATTGTATGAGTTTAGGATGATTTTTGAAGTAATTAATTTATGTATCAGTCAGTATTTGAACTGACAGTAGACAGGAAACTGGGTTTTCTAAGAATTCCAAATGCAGTACATGTTCATAGCATGTTGCAATTGTGTTATGTTGTGTTGACTGGAATTTTGATTAAATGTTAGGAAATCTAGGATGTATTGAAATAGGATTTACAGGTTGTGGTGTGTACAGTGAGTTTTTATAGTGAAAAACTGAGAAATCCCAATGTATATAAACCTGAGAATATGTGGGTAAACCTGAGATGCAAAACTGAGATTAAATGGAATGTTGAACAGTGTTGTATGTCCTGAGATTCATATTGACAGTGAAACCTGAGAATCCCAGTGCTAGTTACCTGAGTTAGGTTCGAGTTGAAGTAATTGATATATGTATCAGTGATGTTTGGGTATAAATCAATATTAGAACACTCAAATCCTTGTTTTAGTCCCTTATAGGTAATGTTCTGTTTGGGTTTTAGTTAGTTGTGTTAGTTCCTATTCTTTTGTGTATTAGTTAGTTGGGTATCAGGATTAGGAAGAGGGAAAAACAGTGTGGAGTTGTGTGTGAGAGAGAGAGGTTAGATATTGAGGCTATGTGTGTGTGTGAGTGTATTAGAAGAAACAACAGCTACAGCAGCAGTATAGGGGCTGCACAAGGCAGCCCCATTTGGCATTTGGCAGCCCTTGGCATCCCATTCTCCCCCCCCCCAATTTTCTATTGTGTGTGTCTAGTGTGTGTTTAGTGTGTTAGAATGAGGTTTTGTGGTTAGTTAGAGAGTTAGAGAGGTATAGTATAGGAAATAATTATATGTGAAGCCTAAGGTTATGGGTTAAGTATAGGGTCTACCATATATATAAGTGTAATATATAGGCTTGAGAGACTTGCATATATTTAGGGTGGTATATATATAGTGATATTATATAGGTATTTAGATGTAAATACATGTGTGGTAGAGTATATGTGGTATCTATATGAAGGGTGAAGGTTAGGCTTAGCCATAGGCTATGGGGGTTGAGTTTTCCCTTTCACATATATTATAAGGATATATAGGAATAGTGTATTATAAGTGTTGAGATGTAAGTATATACATTATGAGGTAGATATACAGATGTGGTATAGGGTAATACCTAGATAGACTAGAAAGTTGACCAATATTGGACTTTTAGCCAAGTTTGACCAAATGGTTCGTGTTGACTAGACTGTTGACCAAAAAGTCAACATTAAGTCTATATATGACCAATTGACCTAAGTTGACTAGAGTCTGACATAGTTGACTAAGATTGCCCTAGTTGACCCAGTTGACTTTGACCCAAAGTTGACCAAGTATGACTTGGACCTAGTTGACCTAGACAGTTGACCAGGTTTGACTTAGAGTTGACTTTGACCTAGATTGGCCTAGAAATTATGTAGATTGCATCATAAACATCATTTACCTTGCTTTAAACACATTATAAACTGTACTGTTCTATTTAGGACATTGTGACTCCGGTGTAAACATCTGATATTATACTACTCTTTTCAGATTAGCAGGCGAGTACATTCTCTGATAGTTCTCTCATTTACTTGTCAATTACTGTACTTCAGTTCTAGTTAGTTGTATGCGATTCTCTGTTACAACACGTATGGATATTCTGGATTCATGTATACGACACACATTTATTTTCTGGCCTCTATTACTGGTATCATCATTCTGGCTTCTATTACTGGAATCACCTACTGAATCATTTACTGGAATCATTTACTGGTATCATTATATTTTGGCTGGACTCACCTTGAATCATTGTGTCGGATTTCTGGATTCACTTGTTGGGAGGGGAAATACTTGAGTAAGACATGTAGACATACCCCAATCTGGAATCTCATAACTAGAATCAACTAGAATCTACTAGAATGATAGCCATCTCACACTCGGCCAGGTGTGTGATGTGCCGTATTACCTACAGCCGTTTACATGTCGATCTCGGTATTTTAAAACACACTGTTAGAGTATAGGCTGGACTCACCCTGGAATCATTGATCACTATAACTGGAATCGTTCCTTACTGGATTCATCTTGTATTAGATTCATCTTGTACTGGACTTACATTGGAGTTACACTTGTCTACATTGCTGTCTGGACTCTATATCATATTACCCTGGTTCAGCTAGTTCTATTTTACAGTCTTCATTGCTATGATTCTCCTCTTGTTTAGTTATTTTCTTCCTTGCACTTTATCTGTCTTTCTTACCATCACCTGAACATAAACTGTCATATTCATCAATACAACTGTCTATAACTGCTGTATAGTTCTTTGTCATTTACTTAGGTTTTTTAGATGAGATTGTGCTCGTTCCTGTCCTGACTGGACCTGTTGAAAATTTTACAGATGATTGCCCTGAGGACACTTGCCTACATATTATGGACCCGGAGACAGGATGGCTACCTTTGGCCCCGATACTCAGGAGTGATCGGGATTTAGTTTAGTAGACTAGCATATATTTTTTTCTATGTTAAACTTGTTGTAGTGGATTGAGACTTGTGTAGTATTTGATATTGTTGAGAGTTGTTATTTTAGTAGTTGTCTTCTATTCTTAGTTATTTCTTTTGTGTTATCTTATCGTGCTTAGACAGTGATTGAGTTATGATATCTTATACTTGTCCTCCGTTCGGAGTCGATCATGATGAGTACATTATTCATTGCGTGAGTTGATGGTTAGATAGTGACCTAGAACAGCGTTCTACCGTCGATACTGCGGCGTAGGCTGAGCGTTGTTACGCGCTCGTACCCTTACAGTGGGTGCGGGTCGTGACACGTTTTTAGTGGTGGCCCATGTAGGTCGAGAGTCGCATTAGTGCGATATCGTGGTAGTACGGCGACTTAGTTGTACTGCTGCGAGCCTGCGATAGGATTGAGAGATAGGCTTTAACAGAGAGGTAGTCAATCACAGTTAGGACTACTTGAGAGATTCCTGGATGACCCTTGAGAATCTCATTATGAACTTCGATTTGAAAATCCTTTTCCTCTTGTTTTGATTCACCCTCACTCCTTGATGTTTAAAGAATCTTGGACTATTAACTTCCTTCATCATTATCCTTACTTATATTTTGTCTATATTATGTTGCTAATTTAGCACCAGTTTTGCAAGATGATCTTTTCGAGCTTGATCATGACATATTTTATTGGGGGCCGGCACCCACTAACATATTGTCTAATCAGAACCGGTGCATGATGGTCTGATCAACCTATTGCACTTTGGTTCGCTTCTCATATATTATTCTACATGGAGGGAGATATAGTTAAATTTGCCCTAGAGTCTCATCCACTACAGCTTTGGCAATTCTCTTTTGAATTATTTCCATCGCCTATGAACCACGTATTGTACTTAATATCATCGTCTTTGAACTCCTTATTGTTTTGCCTTTCACATATTTCAGAAAGAAAAGGGCACTGTACTTGATAGATCAACCCAAGGTATCATGTTTAGTTTCCCTATCCAAAGGAAGAAATTGCCTTATTTATATATCCTTGCTTCATCCTTTAAATTCTAATTCTTTGATCGTGACCAGTTGACCGGGTCATCCTCCTTATCTTCCAGTGTTTGGGGTCTTATTCAATTGTATTAATTCAATTGTAATATGGATATCAAATCCTGGATACTCGTGCTCGGACTTCAATGGCCACATTCTCCATCTTGCCCAAACTTCAGTATATCCTGAAATTGATCAACTTAGATCGTACCGGGACTAAATCTTCTTTATATATTGTGTTATTGGATTTCAATGCAATTGACACTCGTGCCTTAAACTTTCAATTTTGATCATCTTTGGAAGGGTAATCCTTCATAATAAATTCCTAGTTGTCTTTACCAGTTTTATATAGGATGGTAGACTGTCCTTTTGCACCTCCTTTTGAGGGAGCTAGGCCACATGTAGCTCAGCACCAGAGGGGTTGAGCTTTTGTGATGGCAGCCGAGGAGACTGACGTTGCAGGTGATGGATTAGCAGGTTTGACCTTCTTATTCTTCCTCCCACTTTCATGTGTGATTTCCCTTAGTACCTGCCAGGATATTTCTTGTGATTGCTAGATAGTGTAGCTACCCTGTTCGAGACTGTGGAATCACTACCAGTAGGATTGTGTTGCTTCGACCTTGATTGATTTGGGGTTTGACCTAGGAAGGGTGCGATCATTTTAATTTCGAGGACGAAATTTTTCTAAGGTGGGTAGGATTGTTAACACCCAGTTTCTGGAATGAGGATATTTTTGAAATTTTGTATTTATTATTATTATTTATTTGTATTTAAATCACATTATGATTTTGGTGATTTTATTAATTTTTAAACTATTTAAAAACTGCTTTAAGTCATGACTTGTGATTTTGACGTGCTGCTAGTGAAACTCTAGTGATTGCATGACCTAGAGCCTAACCATGTCATTAGGATGATTTAATTATCATTTTTAGCCTAGGGGTAATTTGGTCATTTTGACTTAATTGAATTATTTGATGATTTAATGAATTGGTGAATTCTAGTTTGACTTTGACCTGTTGAGACCTAGTGGACTAGCCTAGAACCTAACCCTAGCTATGGTAACCCTAGTCTAACTTAGGTTAACCTACTTTTAGTCATTAGAAACTAATTTTGGAATAGGAGGATTAGTTTGAGTGAAATCATTTCATGATTTATGGTTTAATGAAATGACTTATGATTTCATGACTCAATGACTTATGACTTGGCCCATGGCCCATAACTAGAAGCCCTAACCCTAATTCCTCCCTTTATGACCAGCCATAGGGATCCCCACCCTATATAAACACTTGTTCATTATGGCTTGCCTATTTTTATCATTCCAACACTTGGAGAAAAGAAAGGTAATTTTCCCCCTTCCAAAAATTCCTATTTTATTCATTTTATCTCCTTTTTCATCCTAGTCTTTTGCATTGGGTTCTAATTTATGTTTATGGACTGTTGGTGGAGAGCTATTTCAGTTTGGGATCAATTTGGAGCATTTGGCCATCAAGAGGAACACCCCCCATTTGGAGCTTTTCCATGCAATTTGTACCTATAGGTAAAACCCTTTAAATTGATTTAAATTTTAGTTTTTTTTGCATGTAGGGCTAGATCTAGGAGTCCCCTAGGTGTCCCTAAAATTTGGATGAATTTTGTGTCCGTTTGGTGTCCGTATCGGACACGTGTCGTAGTATTGTGTAGGTGTTTGTTGAAATGCCTCAATGGATTGAATGTTAATATTTTTCAAAACAAATTACATTTTTGGGTAGCCCTAGACTTGTAGGTTACAACCCTAGTTGACTGAGCACAATTTAGACCCGTGTCCGTGTCGAAAATTGACACGAACCCACTGCCAGGACACTACACTGAGACATACAGCCTCCCCTGCTACTCGACCCCAATTTCGGACACGACACGCCATAAGGACACGTGAAAATGGACACAGAGGAGAGGGCCATCACTGATAGGACCCCCACAAAATTTTGTGGGTCCTCGTTGTCTGTGCACGAAGAAAACGAGGCTGCACTGTCTCGTGCCTGCTCGTGCATGCTGTGCACGTCCCCTGCATTTCAGGGCTGACACAGGACACGACACTTCACTAGGACACGTAGAATTTGATGAGGTGATGGGTCCCATGTCTTACTAGACCCTCACCAAGTTTCGTGGCACTTGGTTGCGAGTCGAGGAAGTTCTCGAGCTCGCACCGACTTTGTACAGACACGCACACACGCATAAAAACCCCCACTGATATGCGACTCAAACCCGGACACGACACGACCCTGACTCGATTCAGGCACCCTAGGACCTAGACCTATGACCCCTCTAGTACTGTACACGTGCACATGGTGTCTCATGCACTGTGTCGAGTCCATTTCAACTAAACACGCGTGCACGAGGCTGTGCCTATGCGCGTTTCAGTCACACATGGACACTTGGGTTTCGACACTGTTGGGACACGATTTAAATCCTTGTGGACACATGGACACGTGTGAGTGTCACACACATGACCCCCCTGACAGATGTGTTGGTTGATAATTGCATGAGTTTAGGTTGATTTTTGAATTAATTAATTTATGTATCAGTCAGTATTTGAACTGACAGTAGACATGAAACTGGGTTTTCTAAGAATTCCAAATGCAGTGCATGTTCATAGCATGTTGCAATTGTGTTATGTTGTGTTGACTGGAATTTAGATTAAATGTTAGGAAATCTAGGATGTATTGAAATAGGATTTACAGGTTGTGGTGTGTACAGTGAGTTTTTAGAGTGAAAAACTGAGAAATCCCAATGTATGTAAACCTGAGAATATGTGGGTAAACCTGAGATGCAAAACTGAGATTAAATGGAATGTTGAATTGTGTTGTATGTCCTGAGATTCATATTGACATTGAAACCTGAGAATCCCAGTGCTAGTTACCTGAGTTAGGTTCGAGTTGAAGTAATTGATATATGTATCAGTGATGTTTGGGTATAAATCAATATTAGAACACTCAAATCGTTGTTTTAGTCCCTTATAGGTAATGTTCTGTTTGGATTTTAGTTAGTTGTGTTAGTTCCTATTCTTTTGTGTATTAGTTAGTTGGGTATCAGGATTAGGAAGAGGGAAAAACAGTGTGGAGTTGTGTGTGAGAGAGAGAGAGAGGTTAGATATTGAGGCTATGTGTGTGTGTGAGTGTATTAGAAGAAACAACAGCTACAGCAGCAGTATAGGGGCTGCACAAGGCAGCCCCATTTGGCATTTGACAGCCCTTGGCAGCCCATTCTTCCCCCCCTCAATTTTCTATTGTGTGTGTCTAGTGTGTGTTTAGTGTGTTAGAATGAGGTTTTGTGGTTAGTTAGAGAGTTAGAGAGGTATAGTATAGGAAATAATTATATGTGAAGCCTAAGGTTATGGGTTAAGTATAGGGTCTACCATATATATAAGTGTAATATATAGGCTTGAGAGACTTGCATATATTTAGGGTAGTATATATATAGTGATATTATATAGGTATTTAGATGTAAATATATGTGTGGTAGAGTATATGTGGTATCTATATGAAGGGTGAAGGTTAGGCTTAGCCATAGGCTATGGGGGTTGAGTTTTCCTTTTCACATATATTATAAGGATATATAGGAATAGTGTATTATAAGTGTTGAGATATAAGTATATACATTATGAGGTAGATATACAGATGTGGTATAGGGTAATACCTAGATAGACTAGAAAGTTGACCAATATTGGACTTTTGGCCAAGTTTGACCAAATGGTTCGTGTTGACTAGACTGTTGACCAAAAAGTCAACATTAAGTCTATATATGACCAATTGACCTAAGTTGACTAGAGTCTGACATAGTTGACTAAGATTGCCCTAGTTGACCCAGTTGACTTTGACCCAAAGTTGACCAAGTATGACTTGGACCTAGTTGACCTAGACAGTTGACCAGGTTTGACTTAGAGTTGACTTTGACCTAGATTGGCCTAGAAATCATGTAGATTGCATCATAAACATCATTTATCTTGCTTTAAACACATTATAACCTGTACTGTTCTATTTAGGACATTGTGACTCCGGTGCAAACATCTGATATTATACTACTCTTTTCAGATTAGCAGGCGAGTACATTCTCTGATAGTTCTCTTATTTACTTGTCAATTACTGTACTTCAGTTCTAGTTAGTTGTATGCGATTCTCTGTTACAACACGTATGGATATTCTGGATTCATGTATACGACACACATTTATTTTCTGGCCTCTATTACTGGTATCATCATTCTGGCTTCTATTACTGGAATCACCTACTGAATCATTTACTGGAATTATTTACTGGTATCATTATATTTTGGCTGGACTCACCTTGAATCATTGTGTCGGATTTCTGGATTCACTTACTGGGAGGGGAAATACTTGAGTAAGACATGTAGACATACCCCAATCTGGAATCTCCCAACTGGAATCAACTGGAATCTACTGGAATGATAGCCATCTCACACCCGACCAGGTGTGTGATGTGTCGTATTACCTACAGCCGTTTACATGTCGATCTCGGTATTTTAAAACACACTGTTAGAGTATAGGCTGGACTCACCCTGGAATCATTGATCACTATAACTGGAATCGTCCCTTACTGGATTCATCTTGTATTAGATTCATCTTGTACTGGACTTACATTGGAGTTACACTTGTCTACATTGCTGTCTGGACTCGATATCATATTACCCTGGTTCAGCTAGTTCTTTTTTACAGTCTTTATTGCTATGATTCTCCTCTTGTTTAGTTATTTTCTTCCTTGTACTTTATCTGTCTTTCTTACCATCACATGAACATAAACTGCCATATTCATCAATACAACTGTCTATAACTGCTGTATAGTTCTCTGTCATTTACTTAGGTTTTTTAGATGAGATTGTGCTCGTTCCTGTCCTGACTGGACCTGTTGAAAATTTTACAGATGATTGCCCTGAGGACACTTGCCTACATATTATGGACCCGGAGACAGGATGGCTACCTTTGGCCCCGACACTCAGGAGTGATCGAGATTTAGTTTAGTAGACTAGCATATATATTTTTCTATGTTAAACTTGTTGTAGTGGATTGAGACTTGTGTAGTATTTGAGATTGTTGAGAGTTGTTATTTTAGTAGTTGTCTTCTATTCTTAGTTATTTCTTCTGTATTATCTTATCGTGCTTAGACTGTGATTGAGTTACGATATCTTATACTTGTCCTCTGTTCGGAGTCGATCATGATGAGTACATTATTCATTGCGTGAGTTGATGGTTAGATAGTGACCTAGAACAGCGTTCTACCGTCGACTCTGCGGCGTAGGCTGGGCGTTGTTACGCGCTCGTACCCTTACAGTGGGTGCGGGTCGTGACACGTTTTTAGTGGTGGCCCATGTAGGTCGAGAGTCGCATTAGTGCGTTATCGTGGTAGTACGGCGACTTAGTTGTACTGCTGCGAGCCTGCGATAGGATTGAGAGATAGGCTTTAACAGAGAGGTACTCAATCACAGTTAGGACTACTTGAGAGATTCCTGGATGATCCTTGAGAATCTCATTATGAACTTCGATTTGAAAATCCTTTTCCTCTTGTTTTGATTCACCCTCACTCCTTGATGTTTAAAGAATCTTGGACTATTAACTTCCTTCATCATTATCCTTACTTATATTTTGTCTATCTTATGTTGCTAATTTAGCACCAGTTTTGCAAGATGATCTTTTCGAGCTTGATCATGACATATTTTATTGGGGTCCGGCACCCACTAATATATTGTCTAATCAGAACCGGTGCATGATGGTCTGATCAACCTATTGCACTTTGGTTCGCTTCTCATATATTATTCTACATGGAGGGAGATATAGTTAAATTTGCCCTAGAGTCTCATCCACGACAGCTTTGGCAATTCTCTTTTGAATTATTTTCATCGCCTATGAACCACGTATTGTACTTAATATCATCGTCTTTGAACTCCTTATTGTTTTGCCTTTCACATATTTCAGAAAGAAAAGGGCACTGTACTTGATAGATCAACCCAAGGTATCATGTTTAGTTTCCCTATCCAAAGGAAGAAATTGCCTTATTTCTATATCCTTGCATCATCCTTTAAATTCTAATTCTTTGATCGTGACCAGTTGACCGGGTCATCCTCCTTATCATCCAGTGTTTGGGGTCTTATTCAATTGAATTAATTCAATTGTGATATGGATATCAAATCCTGGATACTCGTGCTCGGACTTCAATGGCCACGTTCTCCATCTTGCCCAAACTTCAGTATATCCTGAAATTGATCAACTTAGATCGTACTGGGACTAAATCTTCTTTATATATTGTGTCATTGGATTTCAATGCAATTGACACTCGTGCCTTAAACTTTCGATTTTGATCATCTTTGGAAGGGTAATCCTTCATAATAAATTCCTAGTTGTCTTTACCAGTTTCATATAGGATGGTAGACTGTCCTTTTTCACCTCCTTTTGAGGGAGCTAGGCCACATGTAGCTCAGCACCAGATGGGTTGAGCTTTTGTGATGGCAGCCAAGGAGACTGACGTTGCAGGTGATGGATTAGCAGGTTTGACCTTCTTATTCTTCCTCCCCACTTTCATGTGTGATTTCCCTTAGTACCTGCCAGGATATTTCTTGTGATTGCTAGATAGTGTAGCTACCCTGTTCGAGACTGTGGAGTCACTACCAGTAGGATTGTGTTGCTTCGACCTTGATTGATTTGGGGTTTGACCTAGGAAGGGTGCGATCATTTTAATTTCGAGGACGAAATTTTTCTAAGGTGGGTAGGATTGTAACACCCAGTTTCTGGAATAAGGATATTTTTGAAATTTTGTATTTATTATTATTATTTATTTGTATTTAAATCATATTATGATTTTGGTGATTTTATTAATTTTTAAACTATTTAAAAACTGCTTTAAGTCATGACTTGTGATTTTGACGTGCTGCTAGTGAAACCCTAGTGACTGCATGACCTAGAGCCTAACCATGTCATTAGGATGATTTAATTATCATTTTTAGCCTAGGGGTAATTTGGTCATTTTGACTTAATTGAATTATTTGATGATTTAATGAATTGGTGAATTCTAGTTTGACTTTGACCTGTTGAGACCTAGTGGACTAGCCTAGAACCTAACCCTAGCTATGGTAACCCTAGTCTAACTTAGGTTAACCTACTTTTAGTCATTAGAAACTAATTTTGGAATAGGAGGATTAGTTTGAGTGAAATCATTTCATGATTTATGGTTTAATGAAATGACTTATGATTTCATGACTCAATGACTTATGACTTGGCCCATAACTAGAAGCCCTAACCCTAATTCCTCCCTTTATGACCAGCCATAGGGATCCCCACCCTATATAAACACTTGTTCATTAGGGCTTGCCTCTTTTTATCATTCCAACACTTGGAGAAAAGAAAGATAATTTTCCCCCTTAAAAAAATTCCCATTTTATTCATTTGATCTCCTTTTTCATCCTAGTCTTTTGCATTGGGTTCTAATTTAAGTTTATGGACTGTTGGTGGAGAGCTATTTCAGTTTGGGATCAATTTGGAGCATTTGGCCATCAAGAGGAACACCCCCCATTTGGATCTTTTCCATGCAATTTGCACCTCTAGGTAAAACCCTTTAAATTGATTTAAATTTCAGTTTTCTTTGCATGTAGGGCTAGATCTAGGAGTCCCCTAGGTGTTTCTAAAATTTGGGTGAATTTCGTGTCCGTTTGGTGTCCGTATCGGACACGTGTCGTAGTGTTGTGTAGGTGTTTGTTGAAATGCCTCAATGGATTGAATGTTAATATTTTTCAAAACAAATTACATTTTTGGGTAGCCCTAGACTTGTAGGTTACAACCCTAGTTGACTGAGCACAATTTAGACCCGTATCCGTGTCGAAAATCGACACGAACCCACTGCCAGGACACTGCACTGAGGCATACAGCCTCCCCTGCTACTCGACCCCAATTTCGGACACGACACGCCATGAGGACATGTGAAAATCGACACAGAGGAGGGGGCCATCACTGACAGGACCCCCACAAAATTTTATGGGTCCTCGTTGTCTGTGCACGAAGGAAACGAGGCTGCACTGTCTCGTGCCTGCTCGTGCACGCTGTGCGCGTCCCCTGCATTTCGGGGCTGACACAGGACACGACACTTCACTAGGACACGTGGAATTTGATGAGGTGATGGGTCCCATGTCTGACTAGACCCTCACCAAGTTTTGTGGCACTTGGTTGCGAGTCGAGGAAGTTCTCGAGCTCGCACCGACTTTGTACAGACACGCACACACGCAGAAAAACCCCCACTGATACGCGACTCAAACTCGGACACGACACGACCCTGACTCGATTCAGGCACCCTAGGACCTAGACCTATGACCCCTCTAGTACTGTACACGTGCACATGGTGTCTCATGCACTGTGTCGAGTCCATTTCGACTAAACACGCGTGCACGAGGTTGTGCCTATGCGCGTTTCAGTCACACATGGACACTTGGGTTTCGACACTGTTGGGACACGATTTAAATCCTTGTGGACACATAGACACGTGTGAGTGTCACACACATGACCCCACTGACAGATGTGTTGGTTGATAATTGCATGAGTTTAGGTTGATTTTTGAAGTAATTAATTTATGTATCAGTCAGTATTTGAACTGACAGTAGACAGGAAACTGGGTTTTCTAAGAATTCCAAATGCAGTGCATGTTCATAGCATGTTGCAATTGTGTTATGTTGTGTTGACTGGAATTTAGATTAAATGTTAGAAAATCTAGGATGTATTGAAATAGGATTTACAGGTTGTGGTGTGTACAGTGAGTTTTTAGAGTGAAAAACTGAGAAATCCCAATGTATGTAAACCTGAGAATATGTGGGTAAACCTGAGATGCAAAACTGAGATTAAATGGAATGTTGAACAGTGTTGTATGTCCTGAGATTCATATTGACAGTGAAACCTGAGAATCCCAGTGCTAGTTACCTGAGTTAGGTTCGAGTTGAAGTAATTGATATATGTATCAGTGATGTTTGGGTATAAATCAATATTAGAACACTCAAATCCTTGTTTTAGTCCCTTATAGGTAATGTTCTGTTTGGGTTTTAGTTAGTTGTGTTAGTTCCTATTCTTTTGTGTATTAGTTAGTTGGGTATCAGGATTAGGAAGAGGGAAAAACAGTGTGGAGTTGTGTGAGAGAGAGAGGTTAGATATTGAGGCTATGTGTGTGTGTGAGTGTATTAGAAGAAACAACAGCTACAGCAGCAGTATAGGGGCTGCACAAGGCAGCCCCATTTGGCATTTGACAGCCCTTGGCAGCCCATTCTCCCCCCCCCCCCCCCAATTTTCTATTGTGTGTGTCTAGTGTGTGTTTAGTGTGTTAGAATGAGGTTTTGTGGTTAGTTAGAGAGTTAGAGAGGTATAGTATAGGAAATAATTATATGTGAAGCCTAAGGTTATGGGTTAAGTATAGGGTATACCATATATATAAGTGTAATATATAGGCTTGAGAGACTTGCATATATTTAGGGTAGTATATATATAGTGATATTATATAGGTATTTAGATGTAAATACATGTGTGGTAGAGTATATGTGGTATCTATATGAAGGGTGAAGGTTAGGCTTAGCCATAGGCTATGGGGGTTGAGTTTTCCCTTTCACATATATTATAAGGATATATAGGAATAGTGTATTATAAGTGTTGAGATGTAAGTATATACATTATGAGGTAGATATACAGATATGGTATAGGGTAATACCTAGATAGACTAGAAAGTTGACCAATATTGGACTTTTGGCCAAGTTTGACCAAATGGTTCGTGTTGACTAGACTGTTGACCAAAAAGTCAACATTAAGTCTATATATGACCAATTGACCTAAGTTGACTAGAGTCTGACATAGTTGACTAAGATTGCCCTAGTTGACCCAGTTGACTTTGACCCAAAGTTGACCAAGTATGACTTGGACCTAGTTGACCTAGACAGTTGACCAGGTTTGACTTAGAGTTGACTTTGACCTAGATTGGCCTAGAAATTATGTAGATTGTATCATAAACATCATTTACCTTGCTTTAAACACATTATAACATGTACTGTTCTATTTAGGACATTGTGACTCCGGTGCAGACATCTGATATTATACTACTCTTTTCAGAGTAGCAGGCGAGTACATTCTCTAATAGTTCTCTCATTTACTTGTCAATTACTGTACTTCAGTTCTAGTTAGTTTTATGCGATTCTCTGTTACAACACGTATGGATATTCTGGATTCATGTATACGACACACATTTATTTTCTGGCCTCTATTACTGGTATCATCATTCTGGCTTCTATTACTGGAATCACCTACTGAATCATTTACTGGAATCATTTACTAGTATCATTATATTTTGGCTGGACTCACCTTGAATCATTGTGTCGGATTTCTGGATTCACTTGCTGGGAGGGGAAATACTTGAGTAAGACATGTAGACATACCCCAATCTGGAATCTCCCAACTGGAATCTACTGGAATGATAGCCATCTCACACCCGGCCAGGTGTGTGATGTGCCGTATTACCTACAGCCGTTTACATGTCGATCTCGGTATTTTAAAACACACTGTTAGAGTATAGGCTGGACTCACCCTGGAATCATTGATCACTATAACTGGAATCGTCCCTTACTGGATTCATCTTGTATTAGATTCATCTTGTACTGGACTTACATTGGAGTTACACTTGTCTACATTGCTGTCTGGACTCTATATCATATTACCCTGGTTCAACTAGTTCTATTTTACAGTCTTCATTGCTATGATTCTTCTCTTGTTTAGTTATTTTCTTCCTTGTACTTTATCTGTCTTTCTTACCATCACCTGAACATAAACTGCCATATTCATCAATACAACTATCTATAACTGCTGTATAGTTCTCTGTCATTTACTTGGGTTTTCTAGATGAGATTGTGCTCGTTCCTGTCCTGAATGGACCTGTTGAAAATTTTACAGATGATTGCCCTGAGGACACTTGCCTACATATTATGGACCCGGAGATAGGATGGCTACCTTTGGCCCCGACACTCAGGAGTGATCGGGATTTAGTTTAGTAGACTAGCATATATTTTTTCTATGTTAAACTTGTTGTAGTGGATTGAGACTTGTGTAGTATTTGAGATTGTTGAGAGTTGTTATTTTAGTAGTTGTCTTCTATTCTTAGTTATTTCTTCTGTGTTATCTTATCGTACTTAGACTGTGATTGAGTTACGATATCTTATACTTGTCCTCCGTTCGGAGTCGATCATGATGAGTACATTATTCATTGCGTGAGTTGATGGTTAGATAGTGACCTAGAACAACGTTCTACCGCCGACACTGCGGCGTAGGCTGGGCGTTGTTACGCGCTCGTACCCTTACAGCGGGTGCGGGTCGTGACAATGTTCAATAGTTCGTCAAGAAGTACTTGCCTATATAGGAGCTCCCAGCTTAACTCTTCTACTCCACCACCAAGAGGGGTTCAGAAACCATATTCTTAGGCCTCAAGATCAAGCTTGGACTCATAAGGAATATGGAGAGGAAACAAAGAAAGAAGAGAGAGAGAGAGAGAGAGAGAGAGAGATAGAGAGAGAGAGAGAGAGAAAGTAAGAGAGAAATCGAAATAAACCGAAGGGGCATATATAGACATGATAAATTAATCATGACCATCAGATCAGCTTCGTCAGTGATCTACGACTTGATCCGACCAATCTCGTCCATCCATAAAGAAAACCAAGAATAATGGATAAAAGAATGCTTTAGAACCAATAAACCACTGGATAATATATTGCATCCAATACTATTCACAAAAATATCTAAACACTACTCACAAAAAAATCTAATTGTGAATATCCCGAACGGTATACCGGCAATATAGACCAGTATACTAACGGTATGCTGGCCAGAAGAAAAAATTTCTAATTTGAAAAACTCCCATGTTTCGCTAAAAACCAAGAAACACAAGATATAACACAGAATACATATCCGTATACAAATACAGATATTATGCAACGAGACTTACAATTTTGTTAATTAATTAATAGTTGCTCCATCCTCTTTACTTAACTAACTCTTTTTTTTCTTGTTTAATTAATTTGGCAATTAATTAATAGTTGGCCTCACAATTTTGTTGATAAATCCATTCTTCAATTGATGTAGTGCCGATGACACAAGTCACCAGCTAGTTACAATACATAGTGTACACCTTTATTGTATTAGGAAGTGAAAAGAAAAAAAATTCACTCCTCAATGAAATATAATGAATAAAGAAATAAAAGATCCATAGACGTTGACTTTTTTCTACTAAGTGTTGGACTGAAAAAATATTCACAATAGTTTATATCATTGCTATGCTAAGGGTTGAAGCTTAATATTAATATGAAATAAATACATTAACCCCCACCTTCGTTTCATGGTTATTACAAGGACTACCTCTATTTTGAAAATAACTACACGGACTACCCCTCTGCTTAATATTAATATTATAAGGACTACCCCTCTGCTTTATGTTTTATTTTTGAAATAAGGGTGGTTATTGTTATAACTCTCTATAGAAAATATAAAACATAGGGGTAATCCGTGTAATTAGTTTCAAAATAGGAATTATTGGTGCAAAAAATGTAAGATATAGGGGTAGTTAACATAAATTGTGCTATTAATATTCTTCACCACGTCTTTGCAGATTTAAAGTCATTTTTTGTGAAGAAGGGGTCGTATTGGAACAAAAATCTTCTACTATATAACGCGACTTGGAAACGGAACCGTCCAAGTTGTATGTATATCATCAACCATTTAATTAAAAAAATAACTGAAGATAAAAAGTTAAAATTAACTTCCTTTCTTATAACCGATCCCTTTTTTTCCCTCCACAAAATCCAATACCCCAGTCATTTGGAAGTTCCGCAACAAAATACTCCGTAACAGAAAGAAACTAATTTTTTTTTTCTCCACCATCCTTGTCACATAAATTATTCTCATTCATTTTTCTTCCTCCTCATCTCGGTCATCCTCCACGTTGTGATGGTGTGGCCTCAAATCTCTTGTAGATATTAACTTTACATGTAAGTTGACATTTTTTAATTCAATCACCATCTTATACTGATAGATAGTGATTGAATTTACATGTAAGTTGCCATTTTTTAATTTAATCACCATCTTATACTGATAGATGAAACATATTTTTCTCTAAATTCTCTCATGTTGTCAACTTCTTTATCTTTCTTTCTCTATTTTTTGGATGACACTTTAAAAATTAGTTATTGTGTAGTAGAAATGTTAAAAATAATAAATAAATATATACATAAAAATATGAATCATACATCAACTTTTTATGCTTGGCAATTATAGAAAGATTTCAATCTAATTTGAATATGATTCCAATTTCATAACTTGGAAAAATATATGTGAAATTTTTCTACGTTTTATTCGTCTCTCCCTCTATGCACAAATTTTAATTAAAATACATTCAATATTTAAACTAACTATATATTATATCTAAACATATATTCAAAGTTATACAAAAAATAAATTTTAATTAAAATATATTCAATATTTAGACATTATTTAAACTAACTATATGGTATTATCTAAATGTGTGTCAAAAGTTCTAATTTAATTGTTTTAACAATGTTTTTATGCACGTGTATTGGAGGTCCACATTACTAGTCTCAAAATAAGTTGGTTTCCAAAACTCAATCTGAATTAGAGAAAATTTATTTTGTAAACCCTATTTGTGTAAAAGAAAATTGAAATTGGGCTTTGAAAATAATTGTGAACTTTGAAAATAATTTGACATCCTAATGCCCCGAGGATATTTTGTAAACTACCCCTTTTGAAGAGAGTATTTATTTACCCGTTTTAAAGAATATTTATTGAAAGAAACACCTGCATTTTGTTTGTGTGGGTTTAAGAATAGGTTTTCAAATTTCCTCTTCAAGAGCAAGAGAGAGAGAGAGAGAGATTGAAGAATGGCTTTCTCTTCTCCTTCTCCATTCCAAAATCAGCATCAACAGCAATGCTTCCCTCAATTTCAGCAGCAGCAGCAGCAGCAGCAGCAGCAGTTTCAATTCCAACAGCCGCCGCCGCCGCAGCAGCAGCTGTTCCTCTACACCGCCGACAAGTCTCCGGCCACCTACAGTACCAAATGGGCCGATCTCCATCCCGACTCCCAAAAGTTCCTCCTCCAAATCGAGTAATTTTAGGGCTTTCTCTTTCTCTTTGATTTGATTTGATTTTTTTTTTTTGCTAAGTTTTCAATTAGGGTTTTATGATTGATTCATTTATAGAGAGAAGATTCTGGAGTACAAGGGCGAGAGCCAGCGGCTGGACCAGTGCAGCCGCCTCTACGACTCCTCCGTCCCCCCCGACAATTTCGAGCTCGTCGCCACTCACATTGTCCAGGTTCGATCTCCCCTACACTTGAATTTATAATTTTTATGAGCGGAATCCAATCGGAGGAATTATGAGCAAATTTAAGGTAAAAAAAGCCACTGAAGCTGTCATCTTTATCTGTGTTTGTGCGTGTGTGTTCTGGACATTCCAAATTATCTATGTTTTTATTTTGTTTGTGATCTTTATAGAGGTTAATGGGCTAATTTTAGGACATAATAGTTTATCTGTGTGTGTTTTTGGACATTTCTTTACCAAATTTTACGTGTTTTCACATTTGATCTGTTTTAAGGGTTGAGCACACATGATTTGGATGCGACCAACTGGCTCGAGATTGACAGATTTGCATTATTTTATTCCATCTGCGTACATTCTTTTTTGGTTGCAGAATTTGAACAATAATATATTTGCTAGACATTTTCATGGACTTTCATTCTATATTTCAGCCGACGAATAGACCCATATGCGACCCAGACCCTTGATGAAAGGTTATTGTTCTTGACGACTAGGATACATTGACTACAAATACATCTGATTGGAACTTAGGTTGCACCACAACACCTCCAGAGGACCTGGTCCGTTCCCTTCACGAACTTGCCTGACATGCGTGTTGGACACGCTAGGCCAAGGTATAGAGGTTCCAAAGGGTTAGCAAAAAATAGCTGGGGATGCATTTACTATAGGGAGCTTGTGCTAGGCATATTTTTGACATAAGGGAGAAAAAGTCCATATATTTTAGGATCAACTTAGCTGGGTTTGGGATTGCTTATCATTGTTGCTTCGGCTTAATTTTTTTTAAAGCAGTTCCACGAACTGTTTGGTAACATCTTATCAAAAAATTGAAAAGCTAGTTCAATTTTGGGGCCTCCTTTTCTTGTTAAAGGAGATGGTTGGCTTCTTTTGACAGATGCTTCTGATGCTATCTGAAAAGCAGTAGCAATCCCATACCAGGCCTTAGAATAAATTTATTGTTAAGTACAGACACTGATCCGGATAAGGACACGATATAGACATGGGATATGAACATTTTCAAATAGGTACAATGTAACAATAGTAGTCACATATGTTGCAGGGATAGGAAAGATATACAGGTACGAACTACGAATGCGATGAAGATATGGTCACCATTTTTTCGTGTCTATCCAACACTATGTTGTCATAGGCGATGCCTAGGCGCACTTAGGCGTGCAGGTTGGAGAGGGCTCGCCTCGACCTAGGAAAAATTCCCCTGGGTTAGTCGATTTTCGCCTAGATGCGCCTAGGCGACCTCCTAGGGTAACCCATTCTTTGAATTTTGCTTGAAGTTTAGGTTTGGATTAGGAAGAGCTATGCAATTGTTTGTTGCAAAGCCTTCATAGAATTTAATCTGGCCATTTCCATTTCTTAAGCAATGTGTTTCACACAGAGCTAATTGTTCTTTGAGGACTCGAGGTTCAGTTTGCCAATTTTGACCATTACATGATAGTCAAAGGCGCGCCTCGGAGCAAGGCACAACATATGTGCCTCGTACTTCACTAGGCAATGCACAATTCTTCGGACGCACCAAAGGCGTGCCTTAGGTGCGCCTTTCAGCAAGACGCAATAAAGAAAAGGCGCGCCTTATGTATTTTTTGTTCTTTATCAAAAAAAGAGACATGGAGATTGCCCTTACCTCATTCAAGTGGTAGGGAGGTAGCCCTTTCTACGGTTGCCAAAGTTTGCTACAATTGAACTTGAAAAACTAAAATATACTAAATGCGTGGTAGGAAAAAAAAATACAAATTTTTGTTAGTTTTGTTGAGTGTTATTGTTGCTATGCTAGTTCACTTGGTTATGTTAACATGTTTTTGTTGGTTTTAATTTGTTATTTGATTTTATTTCTTACGTTACTATTTTATTTATGTACATTTTTATTATTTTTTATTTGGTGCCTCACTTCACTCGGACGCGCGCCTTAAGTGCGCCTTGCGCCTCGGACGATATGGACCCTTTGCGTCTCGAGTGCGCATTGCGCCTTTGACTACCTTGGACCATCATAAAAGACACTGCAAGCAGTTTATAGATCTCAAAGTTCTCCCTCTTGATGAAAGACACTCTTTCCTCCTGTCACTTAAGGATTGCTGATCTTTGATAGTTTTAACGTTACTTATTGTCCTTTTTTCTTTCTTTCAATGATAAGTAATAAAAACAATTGGTCAAAATAATTATTCAACCTAAAAAACCTGTTAGGGATTTGTCTGGTCCTTGGGTACAGTATTATTTAAAATAACAAAATTTTATACCTTACGTAGATGCGCTTTCCTCTTTTGAGTGAGCTCTTTCTGGCTCTTACAAAGCAAGTGTCAACTATAAAATGCAGACAAAGGCATTCCCATTCCCTTGGGAAAAAACAACCAACCATTTATTGTTTATGCTAACTTCTTCAGAGTTTCCTTCCTGTTGTAAAGATGTCAGTCTTTTACATCGAGTGCCTTAGCCAATGAAATCACATAGCTTTAGATTTCCTTAGAAGACTGATTTGACTGTTATAAATAAGTTCAAGCAGTATTCTAAATGGTGGTCGAGGTGGTCGCCTAGGCGGCCGCTCTCCATACTGCTTTTTGCCGTAAACGGTGTAGGAGGAGGTCAACAGAGGTTTGATGGCGGAGGTGAGACAACATAGGCGGACACCTAGGTGGTGTAATACATGACTAGATATTTTTGCAAAACAGTTTTGCAAGCATTATGGACCTAGGGGTGCAACTTGGGCAGGCAAAACCCGAACCCGATCGGATAAACCCGTTAATGGGTTGGGTTAGGGTTGAGGATACTTAGATTCGGGTTTGAGTTCGGGTTAAAATATTTGAACCCGATCAAAAATCGGGTTTGGCTCGGGTTCATGCGTCGGGTTACCCGAAGAACCCGAAACCCGACATATATATATATATATATATATATATATATATATATATATATATATCCTAAATTTCTCCACCAAAACCCTTCAACTCTTTATCCTAAATCTTACGGTTTGTATTTTGTAATGATCAAGACTTGATTGCTATTTGATTATATGTTTAATATTACTTATGATTAAAATTATTTCAAATATTATATTAGAGCCCGATAAACCCGATGGTCAACCCGAGTCCAACCCGATCCTCCGGGCTTGGTCTTGGACTTCCTATGTTGAACCCGAGGTCGGGTCGGGCTTGGACTCGGACTAGGCTTTTGATTCATCGGGTTGGGCTCGGGTTGACCTCAAACCCGACCCAACCCGCCCGAGTTGCACCCCTATATGGACCTATGGTATACTTCTACAAGATTGAAACTTCATAAATCTTTGTTCTACAACTTGACACCCTTAAAATATGCATATTATGCCCAAAAAAATAACAACCAGTAAAATTGTAAAAATGTCCAAAATGTATCAAGCGCATAGACGGCCGAGGCGGTAGGCGGGCCCTCTTTGTCGTGCACCTGCCTATCACCGTTTAGAACTTTGAGTTCAAGTGATACAAATTATTATCTGGAAAAGCATTAGCCCTAAGAAATAAAAAGCAACACAATAACTAATGTTAAGTGTTATATTAGAGTTATGAGTAAATGGGCTTTAGTCCCACATTGCTTAGAATAATAGGAGAGGAGGCTAGCCTCTTATATATATATGTAGTCTTTCATCAATAATAATCATCTCATTATTTCTTTCTACATGGTATCAGAGCCAAAATCCTAGCCTCTCTACAAAGAAGAAAAAAAAAATCCCTAACCGCCTCCCCCCTGCTACTACAATACCCGCCGCCCCCCCCCCCCCGCTGCTACAGTACCCCCTGTCACGTCCCAGATCCAGAATACTGGAGAGCGGGGGACGAACACAGCCAGCTACGTACATTGAAGTGAAACCCACCTCGCAATACGGTCACGGCTGTCTAGATGCATGAGGGTTTACTACAAGCCATCAGTCTCTTAAGGTCAAGAACAAGCCTAGTGTCTCAATCTCAAGCAAGCAAGTAAATGTAACAAGATGGTAGATCATCAGACATACAAAGTAAGGCGTCCCATACATTACATATTCAGATGATCATGAAGCTAGTCATACAAAATGTGAAGACTAGCAAAAGTTTATGTCATACATGATTAACTCTAGGATTTGTCAATCATGTTACAGCCCGTAGGCAGACAGTAAGTAAAAGTTGCAAACGAGCTAACACTTGTTCGGCGGCTAAACGCCTCAAAAGAATTTTTTTACAATAGAGTGGGAGAGCAAAATAAAACCCACTCGTTGCCAGGATTCCGTCTAGTGGTCACCATCTGGCAGGAAAGCTGGGAGATCCTCGGAAGCTGTTCCGAAATCTGGCCATACAAAACCAGCTGGGTCAGACCCCAGAAAGAGCAAGTGCCACAAAGGAGGCTTCACTTAAGAACTAAAACCAGCATATCAGCACATAAAATTATAGATGAAAATAACATAAGACATGAGTAGAGAGAACAAGATGATAAACGATAAGATAACTAAAGGACTATTCCGGTAACCAAGTTACAACCCGTAAACCAAACAAGGACCGGAGTTGTAACCCTTCACCTGAACAGAACTTAGCCTCTAACCAATTATCGATAGAGTAAAGCATAAACAATCATGTCCAGAGATAACCATGTACTGGGTCTAGACAAGACTAGACAAGGTGGGACTCCATCCAACATTCACGGCCAAGCAAGAGTACGGCTTGATAGTTAACTAGCTAGGGTTATCACAAGCCTAGTTACTAGCAAGATGCAATGAGGATTCCTATGGCCACAAGCCCTGCAGACTATCCAGGTTATCCATGCGCAAGGTTCATATTAAGAGTTGGTAGCGGATACATCGCCCATGAGACAAATGTATCCCTTGTTCATATAATAGTGGGTACATCGCCCAGGAGACAAATGTACCCTATTGGGTGACTTGGGGGTGCAACACATGACAGTGTACATATTACTTATTTCAAGGAGTGCCCCACATGACAGTGGGTTGGAAATGTGCCATACTCGTCGGCAGGCTTCAAGTCCATCAAAGAAGACGCCCAGATAACGGGATTGCCTGTAGCCGGAATACCTCTCTATATGCTCTACTTGATCAATCTAGTCGTTAACTTAGTCAGATTCAGTATGAATTCCTGACCATGGTAACCAGGGATACATGTCCTAGACATGATGCGAGACAAGACTGGTAGCTTTACAAGCACATTCAATATAATCACCCACGATGTTCAAGAAGAGAATTTACTAGCATGTCAAGTTAGCCGTTGCAACAGCGTTCATGGATTACATGTCAATATTACTTGTCAGGGGTGCACCACAACGGGTCACCATCATGTCATGTTCTTGTCTGGAGTGCGCCACGACGGGCCACTATCATGTCATGTTACTTGTCATTAATCATTTCGTGTTCACACATCATGTTTGTGATCATAGCAGATCATCATGTAAGCAAAAGAGACATATCCTGAGTGCACCCAACGGGCCACCGATGTAAGGAAGACAACATAGCTTAGAGCATATATAGAGGAAAGTACATGTCATGACAAAAGAGAAAATGCCAAATCATTGCTAAGCCGTGCCACGGCTTGCACAAGTCGTGCCACGATTTTCTATTTAGCACAAACATAGAAAGCCGTGCCACGATCAAACAAAACCGTGCTAATCGTGCCAAGTCGTGCCACGACTTGCACAAGTCGTGCCGTGTCGAGTCGTGCCATGCCTAGCCGTGGCATGCACGAGTCATGTCGTGTCATGAAGATCAATAGCGAGAAAATCGCATAAAATCACAAGTCGTAAAAGATGCGATTAGCCAAAACATGCAAAACCAAAGCATGAGGATCATGGGCATCCAAGTGCCCAAGTGAAGGGGACTTATGCGCCCACATGGGGGCTCCTATGCGCCCACATGAGGGAGACTATGCACCCAGACATGGGTGCCTATATGGCCAAGGCACTTGCATGGCTAAGTGCCAAGGAATGGAGAAGGGGTTTGTGCATTACGGGTGAAGGCCATGAGCCATACCCAAGTCATGCACCCACACTGGCTACATAGTATGCGCCCACTAGGAGGGGGAACACACCCTATGCGCCCAAGGAGGGTTGTCCTATGCGCCCAAGTCATGAGTTGGACCCTTGTGGCCAAAGGCTAAGGGTGAATGAATGCAAAGAGACAAGTCGTGAAGACTTATGCGCCAACACAAGGCTATGCGCACCCATGGGAATGCACCTATGCGCCCAAGAAAGGGGCATATATATGCGCCCACATGGGGGAAGATCTGCTTTGGGCGCATGACAAGTCCATGCGCCCAGCAGTGTACTGTTCGTCTTCCCGACGAATCCGGGAAGAACGAACCATAGCCGAAAACTTCAAAACTCTGCCATTTCTCCGTCCGGATTCCAAATTTGGACTTCCTTAGGTCAAAATAGGGTAGAACGAAATTCTCTACCACATGGAACCATCAAAACATGCAAATGAAGGAGTTAAATAGATCAAAACTTCAAGTTTCCGAAAAAGGTAATTTTCTAGATCTACAAAAATCCATGCTTCAAAATGAAAAATTTCAAGTTCTAAAGTGGAAGAGAATCATGCTAGGAAACCATTGGAACCATCCAAATGGGTTCTTGAGTGAGAGCAAGGTGCACTTGCCTATGGAGGGGGAGAGGTTTTTAATGGAGGAGAAGAAGAAGAAGAAGTTATGGAGAGTAATGAAGAGAGAGAAAAGTAGGTGGGGTTTATAAATGGGGATGGTGGTAGGTAGGGGGTTTAGCATGTTGAACCAAAATAAACCAAGCCAACCAAAATAAACCAAGTTAAATCATGATGAACCTAAACAAAAATCAGCTAGCAAGACAAGACAAGTAAAAATACTAGACAGGATTCCGTACACGTATACTGGAAATACGTATACAGAAAACGGAGGTGACAACTCTACCCACCTTAAAAGAATTTCGTCCTCGAAATTTAATCAAGGGGCTAGAGATATCGAGCATGCTATACTAATCACAGGCAAGTTATAACTAAGCAATCAATCAAGCAATCATTCATGCAAGCAAGGAAGTTGAAGGCATAAGGCATAAGAAGACATTATACCTTACGAGTCAAACAGGTCGGGATATCGCGATCGAATATCATCCTCACGCTCCCACGTTGACTCACCCAAAGAGTGATGACCCCAAGCAACACGGACTAACTTGATAGTCTTGTTCTTGAGTATCTTCTCTCTTCGGTCCAATATGAATACGGGTCTCTCCTCATACGAAAGGTTGGTACCAACAACTAATTCCGAATGATCAAGGACATGACTCGGATCCAGAATATACCGTCGCAATTGGGATACATGGAAGACATCATGTACCTCACGTAACGACGGCGGAAGAGCGAGACGATAGGACACATCACCTACTCACTCCAAGATGTCGAACGGTCCTATATACCTAGGACTAAGCTTTCCTCGCACGCCGAAACGAATGACGCCACGGGTAGGCGAGATCCTAAGGAATACATGGTCGCCGACAAAAAATTCAAGGAGACGCCGATGAGAATCGGCCCAATGACGCTGGCGATCTTGAGCAACTCGAAGATGATCTCTGACTTGTCTGACCACCTCAACAGTCCGCGTTACCATCTCTGGTCCAAGCATTTGCCTCTCACCGATATCATCCCAAGCCAAGGGAGATCTGCATTTCCTGCCGTACAAGGCTTCAAAGGGTGCCATCTGGATACTGGCCTGGAAGCTATTGTAGGAGAACTCCACGAGATGCAGGTGATCTTCCCATGAACCACCGAAGTCGACTGTACATAACCGTAGCATATCTTCAAGAGTCTAGATCGTACGTTCTGACTGACCATCTGTCTGCGGATGGTAGGCTGAACTGAACTTGAGACGAGTCCCCAAACTTTCTTGAAGACTCCGCCAAAAGTGCGAGGTGAATCTCGAATCTCTGTCGGATACAATATCGACTGGTACTCCATGCAATCTGACTATCTGTCTGAGGTACATCTCTGCAAGCTGATCCGTCGACTGACCGATTCTGAAAGGGATGAAATGAGCTACCTTCGTGAGTCTGTCGACTATAACCCAGATAGCATCTCTTCCAGCTGGGGATCTAGGTAATCCAGTCACAAAATCCATAGTAATGTGCTCCCATTTCCATTCTGGGATCGGTAAAGGTTGAAGAAGTCCAGCTGGTCTCTGATGTTCGACTTTAACTTGCTGACAAACCAAACAACGAGAGACAAACCGGGCTATCTCCCTCTTCATGCCATTCCACCAAAAATGCTGACGGATATCACGATACATCTTCGTACCACCGGGGTGAATCGAATACTGGGAACTGTGAGCTTCTGCCATGATCTCCTGTCTGATATCTCCACTGGGTACACAAAGACGCCTCCCATGTCGGAGTGTACCATCTTCATGAATACATAATTCTGGTCTTCTCCCTGCTGCACATTCTGCCCTAAGCCACTGAAGCTTAGAATTCACTGACTGAGCTAACTTGATCCTCTCTACTCTACTGGACTGAACTTGCATACTGGCCATCAATGCCATACTGGAAGAAAGAACAACTTCAATACCCATCTTCTGAAGATCTGCTAACAACTCAGGCTGTGCTGTTAGAAAATAAACTCCGGCTCTCCTGCTCAATGCATCTGCAACAACGTTGGCCTTCCCAGGATGATACTGCAAGTTGAGGTCATAATCCACAAGTAGCTCTAGCCATCTCCTCTGACGCATCTTAAGATCCTTCTGGGTGAACACATACTTAAGACTTTCGTGGTCGATAAAAATCTCCACCCGATCTCCATATAAATAATGCCTCCAAAGCTTCAATGCAAACACTACTGCTGCTAACTCCAAGTCATGGGTTGGATAATTCCTCTCATGGTCACGAAGCTGACATGACGCATAAGCGACTACCTTACCATGCTGCATCAATACACATCCCAATCCTCTGCCTGAAGCATCACAATAAACTGAAAATCCTCCAGTCCCATCGGGAAGAGTGAGAATGGGGGCCGTCATCAATCTCTGCTTCAACTTCTCGAATGAACTCTGACACTTTGCTGTCCAAGCAAACTTCACATCCTTGCGGGTCAACTGCGTCAATGGCGCTGAAATCCGA
The DNA here is from genome assembly GCA_029216955.1 of Iris pallida. Lineage (NCBI taxonomy): Eukaryota > Viridiplantae > Streptophyta > Magnoliopsida > Asparagales > Iridaceae > Iris > Iris pallida. The sequence goes on along the minus strand of JANAVB010024399.1, from coordinate 20,237,018 downwards.
GCGAAGTCTGACACAAACCGACGGTAATAACCGGCAAATCCAAGAAAACTCCGAACTTCCACGATAGTGCTAGGTACTGGCCATGTCTCTATGGCAACTATCTTCTGGGGGTCCACTTCCACTCCACCTCTGGTGATGATGTGACCCAAGTACGAGATACGATCCAACCAAAACTCGCACTTACTGAACTTCGCATATAACTGGTGCTCCCTGAGAATCTGAAGAACCACACGGAGATGCTGCTCATGCTCCGCCTCACTCTTGCTATAGACTAAGATGTCGTCTATAAACACTATCACGAACTGATCCACATAGGGCATGAAGGTACGATTCATGAGGTCCATGAATACGGCTGGCGCATTGGTCGCTCCAAATGGCATAACAAGGAACTCCCAATGTCCATACCTCGATCTGAATGCTGTCTTCAGGATATCCTGCTCTCTGACCCTGATCTGATGGTACTCCGACCGCAAGTCAATCTTCGAGAATACTGCCGCTCCTCTGAGTTGATCAAATAAGTCATCTATACTTGGTAGAGGATATCTGTTCTTGATTGTTACAGAGTTCAAGGTATGATAATCAACACATAATCTTGACGTACCATCCTTCTTTTTCACAAGAAGCATCGGAGCTCTCCAAGGTGATCCGCTAGCACGAATGAAACCCTTGGTTCTAAGTTCTTCAATCATCTTGTACAAGATCTCCAACTCTGAAGGCGCCATCCTATAGACCCTCTCTGACACTGGTGCTGATCCGGGAATCAAATCAATGGTGAACTCGATCTCTCTCTCTGGGGGCATGCCTGGAAGCTCTTCGGAAAATACGTCAGGAAACTCTTCTACAACTCTGGGAAACTGAACTGCTGCTACTGTCATCCGCAATGCTGGGGAAGAAGGTTCTACTCCGCCTCGGAAAAATGAAAACTCTGGCTCACCAGGAATACTAAAAATAATCTTGCCGATATGGCAATCTATTCTAGCATACTGGTCCCTCAACCAATCCATCCCTAGGACCACATCATAATCGGCCATCGGAAATTCTATCAACCTAGCGGAAAACTCTCTACCGATAACTACGATTTGACACGAGGAAAACACTCTATCTACTCCCACAAGACCGTTACCAGTAAGTATTTTGAGCCTTACTGATAATGACTCGGGCTCCAGTCCTATCCGTGTCGCGAATCGTGCAGACATAAATGAATGCGATGCACCTGAATCAAATAATACTGATGCAGGAAAAGAGTTGACGAGAATGGTACCTGCCACCACCTCACCTGATGCCAACTCCTCCTCTACGGTCAAAGCCATCACCTGACCTTGCCCTCTGGGTGCTGGTCCTCTCTGCTGGAAACCTCTCTGGCGGTTCTGATTCTGAGCCTGGGCCTGGGCATACTGCTGCGGTTGCTGCTGCTGGAATGCTTGGGCCTGAGACGACAATGGCCTCGGAGGCTGGTAGTGCTGCTGCTGCACTGGTGCTGGTCCCCTCACCGAGGGACTAGTCTGGGCCGATGAGGATGAACCGGCTCTCTGCGGGCAGGACCCTATCATGTGATCCGATGCCCCACAAGCCAAACACAATCCTTGCGCTCGGCGACATTCTGATACTACATGCCCTGGCTTCCTACAATGAGTGCAGCCCATTGTGGAAGACTGCCTCCGCTTCTGCTGCTGAGGGTACGTCAGGGTCGAGTGCTGAACCGACGTAACTGATGCTGCCCTCCTCGGAGCTCCAATGGTCAAGGCCCTAGCTGCCGGGGCTGGGGCTGAAGACTGGTTCATCTGACCATGTGACCGCTTCCGTCCTCCAGTTCTGTCCATAATCCTCTGCGAAGTATACTCATGCCTCTTTGCTGCTCGCAAGACAGCATCAAAAGTTCGATGCTCAAACTGCTCCACTGCTAGAATGATCTCTAGATGGAGTCCCTGCTGGAACCGCTGCGCTCGATCGAACTCAGTTGCCACCAAGGTGGGAGCAAACCGACTCAGTCTCGAAAACTCGGCCGCATATCCATCAACTGTCCTGCTCATCTGCCTGAGATTGGTGAACCTCGTCTGTAGGTCGTACCGAGCTACAGCATTGAAGTACTTGATCTGAAACTTATCACTGAATACCGCCCATGGAACAGGCGTCGCCAACCCAACTGCTATCATCGCCCACCAGGTGCGGGCTAGGTCCAATAACTGCAGGCGCACCACAGCTACCTTCTCTCCTTCTAGAGTCTTGGCTGCATCCAAGATAATCTCGATGTCCTGGAGCCATGCATCAGCTGCAATAGCGTCCTCACTACCGTCGAAGAAAGGAGGGTTGAGGTGCTTGAAACTGCTAGCCGCACTGTTCCCTTGATAACCAACACGGCCCATGGCATCCTGTACTACCTGGTGCAGGGCATTGCCCCGGCGATCTTGAGATGCAAGCAATGTCCTGATGAGACCCACCAAGGTGCCATCGTCAGGCTCTGCAGGCTGGACGGGCTGAACTGGTGGCTCTTGACCCCTATTAGGCATGACTCTGGAGGCTACTTCTGAATGCTGGACTTGATCTCCAGGTTGCTGCTGGTCCACGGGAGGTGCTCCGCCTTGTCGATCGGTAGGACCAGGAACAATGCCGCTGAAGAAACGACATAGGGAACAATAAGGAAGGACCATGATAGATCAAGGATATAAGCATGTGATCAGATCAAGATTTCAGGAAGATTAGAAGACACGAGTAGAGATCAAGGGCGAGTGCTGATTGAGACATCTATCCGGTAAAACCCTCACACATCTTGATTTTCAAGGCCTGCATGGGCCACTACTCAAACCGTGCCACGCCCCAGATCCAGAATACTGGAGAGCGGGGGACAGACACAGCCAGCTACGTACATTGAAGTGAAACCCACCTCGCAATACGGTCACGGCTGTCTAGATGCATGAGGGTTTACTACAAGCCATCAGTCTCTTAAGGTCAAGAACAAGCCTAGTGTCTCAATCTCAAGCAAGTACATGTAACAAGATGGTAGATCATCAGACATACAAAGTAAGGCGTCCCATACATTACATATTCAGATGATCATGAAGCTAGTCATACAAAATGTGAAGACTAGCAAGAGTTTATGTCATACATGATTAACCCTAGGATTTGTCAATCATGTTACAGCCCGTAGGCAGACAGTAAGTAAAAGTTGCAAACGAGCTAACACTTGTTCGGCGGCTAAACGCCTCAAAAGAATTTTTTTACAATAGAGTGGGAGAGCAAAATAAAACCCACTCGTTGCCAGGATTCCGTCTAGTGGTCACCATCTGGCAGGAAAGCTGGGAGATCCTCGGAAGCTGTTCCGAAATCTGGCCATACAAAACCAGCTGGGTCAGACCCCAGAAAGAGCAAGTGCCACAAAGGAGGCTTCACTTAAGAACTAAAACCAGCATATCAGCACATAAAATCATAGGTGAAAATAACATAAGACATGAGTAGAGAGAACAGGATGATAAACGATAAGATAACTAAAGGACTATTCCGGTAACCAAGTTACAACCCGTAAACCAAACAAGGACCGGGGTTGTAACCCTTCACCTGAACAGAACTTAGCCTCTAACCAATTATCGATAGAGTAAAGCATAAACAATCATGTCCGGAGATAACCATGTACTGGGTCTAAACAAGACTAGACAAGGTGGGACTCCATCCAACATTCACTGCCAAGCAAGAGTACGGCTTGATAGTTAACAAGCCTAGTTACTAGCAAAATGTAATGAGGATTCCTAAGGCCACAAGCCCTGCAGACTATCCAGGTTATCCAGGCACAAGGTTCATGTTAAGAGTTGGTAGCGGATACATCGCCCATGAGACAAATGTATCCCTTGTTCATATAATAGTGGGTACATCGCCCAGGAGACAAATGTACCCTATTGGGTGACTTGGGGGTGCAACACATGACAATGTGCATATTACTTATTTCAAGGAGTGCCCCACATGACAGTGGGCTGGAAATGTGCCCTACTCGTCGGCAGGCTACAAGTCCATCAAAGAAGACGCCCAGATAACGGAATTGCCTGTAGCCGGAATACCTCTCTATATGCTCTACTTGATCAATCTAGTCATTAACCTAGTCAGATTCAGTATGAATTCCTGACCGTGGTAACTAGGGATACATGTCCTAGACATGATGCGAGACAAGACTGGTAGCTTTACAAGCACATTCAATTCAATCACCCACGGTGTTCAAGAAGAGAATTTACTAGCATGTCAAGTTAGCCGTCGCAACAGCGTTCATGGATTACATGCCAATATTACTTGTCAGGGGTGCACCACAACGGGTCACCATCATGTCATGTTACTTGTCATGTTCTTGTCTGGAGTGCGTCACGACGGGCCACTATCATGTCATGTTACTTGTCATTAATCATTTCGTGTTCACACATCATGGTTATGATCATAGCATATCATCATGTAAGCAAAAGAGACATATCCTGAGTGCACCCAACGGGCCACCGATGTAAGGAAGACAACATAGCTTAGAGTATAGAGGAAAGTACATGTCATGACAAAAGAGAAAATGCCAAATCATTGCTAAGCCGTGCCACGGCTTGCACAAGTCGTGCCACGATTTTCTATTTAGCAAAAACATAGAAAGCCGTGCCACGATCAAACAAAACCGTGCTAATCGTGCCAAGTCGTGCCACGACTTGCACAAGTCGTGCCGTGTCGAGTCGTGCCATGCCTAGCCGTGGCATGCACGAGTCATGTCGTGTCATGAAGATCAATAGCGAGAAAATCGCATAAAATCACAAGTCGTAAAAGATGCGATTAGCTGAAACATGCAAAACCAAAGCATGAGGATCGTGGGCATCCAAGTGCCCAAGTGAAGGGGACTTATGCGCCCACATGGGGGCTCCTATGCGCCCACATGAGGGAGACTATGCGCCCAAACATGGGTGCCTACATGGCCAAGGCACTTGCATGGCTAAGTGCCAAGGAATGGAGAAGGGGTTTGTGCATTACGGGTGAAGGCCATGAGCCATACCCAAGTCATGCACCCACACTGGCTACATAGTATGCGCCCACTAGGAGGGGGAACACACCCTATGCGCCCAAGGAGGGGTGTCCTATGCGCCCAAGTCATGAGTTGGACCCTTGTGGCCAAAGGCTAAGGGTGAATGAATGCAAGGAGACAAGTTGTGAAGGCTTATGCGCCAACACAAGGCTATGCGCACCCATGGGAATGCACCTATGCGCCCCAAAAGGGGCATATATATGCGCCCATATGGGGGAAGATCTGCTTTGGGCGCATGACAAGTCCATGCGCCCAGCAGTACACTGTTCGTCTTCCCGACGAATCCGGAAAGAACGAACCATGGCCGAAAACTTCAAAACTCCTCCATTTCTCCGTCCAGAGTCCAAATTCGGACTTCCTTAGGTCAAAATGGGGTAGAACGAAATTCTCTACCACATGGAACCATCAAAACATGCAAATGAAGGAGTTAAATAGATCAAAACTTCAAGTTTCCGAAAAAGGCAATTTTCTAGATCTACAAAAATTCATGCTTCAAAATGAAAAATTTCAAGTTCTAAAGTGGAAGAGAATCATGCTAGGAAACCATTGGAACAATCCAAATGGGTTCTTGAGTGAGAGCAAGGTGCACTTGCCTATGGAGGGGGAGAGGTTTTTAATGGAGGAGAAGAAGTTATGGAGAGTAATGAAGAGAGAGAAAAGTAGGTGGGGTTTATAAATGGGGATGGTGGTAGGTAGGGGGTTTAGCATGTTGAACCAAAATAAACCAAGCCAACCAAAATAAATCAAGTTAAATCATGATGAACCTAAACAAAAATCATACTAGCAAGACAAGACAAGTAAAAATACTGGACAGGATCCCGTACACGTATACTGGAAATACGTATACAGAAAACGGAGGTGACACCCCCCCTCCCCGCTGCTACAGTACCCACTCCCCCCCCGCCGCTGCTACAGTGCCCGCGTCCCCTCCCCCCTGATGCTACAGTACCCCCCCGATGCCTCCAATCCCTATCCCTAACCCTCTCCTTCCATCAGCCGCCACCCACTCCCTCCAAACCCTAGTTTAGTCTCTAAAAAAATTAATTGTTGGGATACTCAGAGGGGAAACATTTGTAGGAATCTCTGTCCATCAATGCTGAAAATTTAACAAAGAACACACATATAGTTTGTTGTGTATGAATCTTTGTTTCTTTCCTTAATCTTCACACCAGGATCTATCAGAGGTTACCATGAGTTATCTCTCTGACCTGGCTTGTGATCCACACTCTCTGCTTTCTATGCGCGTATGCCGATTCTGGCTCCGTTTTTAGCACATTGGCAGAGTTGTTGTGTTTATCAAGAGTAAAGAACACATCGACAGTCGAATATCTGACAAATGGGAGACTCTACGGTGAATAGCAGTGCCACAGATACTAGTGTCGGCAACACACTAGCGGGCACTAGCACGACGATTTCCTCCATTCGACTTGTCGATCGATGTTTGGAAGGGCCAGAGGGCTACTCGACATGGAGAAAGAAGGTCGAGAAGACACTTCGAGGAATGCGGTTGTCCAAACATCTGACGGACAACCCTCCAGCAGACGATGATTCCATCTTTGAGCAATGGGAGACAGATGACAGTCGACTGTTTACACAGTTGATGAACTCCATGGAACCATTGGTGGAAGACATGGTTCAAAATACGGAATCCGTGAAGGAGTAATGGAAAATGTTGGCGGCGGCGTTTGATGGTAAACGCGATTTGTCTCGTATTTATGACTCGATCGTTGGTGTGTACCGAGCAAATCAAGGAGACAAATCTCATAAAGATCATTTCCGGGCCTTCAAGGCTATGACGGATGAGATCGACCGCGTACTCCCTCTTACGTCAGATATTAATGAGGCATGGGCTCAACGTGAGCAGCTTCATGTCATGGCTTATCTCGCCTCTCTCCGTCCTGATGCGGACTCTGCTCGTTCTCAGATTATTGCTAGATCTGATGTACCGTCCCTGTTGGAAGCACACTATCGTGTCCTTCGGGCTGCCAAAGTCGTTGAGACAACTCCGGGTGATACTCTTGCTGATCGTTCTGCTCTCGGGGTCGCTCGTACAGGATTTCGTAGTGGTCGTGGCGGCCGACGGGGTGGCCATAATGCTGGTCGTGATGGAGGATGGGGCAATGGCGGTCGTGATGGAGGAAAACCGCGCACATGCTTTAACTGTGGTCAGCTTGGCCATTTCTATTGGTAATGCACTAAATCACATGCTGCTAATATCACCACTTACGCCCCTGATGATGGTGTCCGATCTATTTAGATGACTTCGGACTCATATACAGAGTTCCTTGATTTCCAGGCTCAACGTCGTGGTGAAGCATCCACGTCTGGTTCCACAGCCGGATACTCAGCCGCGTGCATAGTGAAACCCAAGCAATAGGTAATTGACTCTGGTGCATCCTCTCACATGACTGGTGACGCAGGTATGATACATAATTATGTACCTGTACGTTGTGCTTCTGGCATTACTGTTGTCAATGGAGGTTCCCTGACAGTCCGAGGCCGTGGAAGTGCCAATCTTTCTTCCGGACTGTCACTCAATTCTGTACTGCTTACTCCTGGGAACCCGTTCAGTTTAATTTCTATTAGTCAAATTACTCGTGAACTACATTGCTCGATAACATTTTTTCCTGATGATTGTGTTTTTCAGGACCTGAAAACTGGAAAGACTATCGGTAAGGGGCATGTGGCTGGAGGCTTGTACCTGTTTGACGCAACTCCTTCTGTTGTCTGTGCCAGCATGTGTCACGCCCCGATTCCGCGGAATCGATAGTCGTCCCCTGGACGTGATGCCGTGCGAACCTAATTTGCGATCGCACAAGGCCTAGTCATAAGGTAATCCGAGACACGAGATCTAAGAGAGTACCAGACAAATTGATACACACAATAAGTAAAGGAAACTTGATCTTTATTGATAATGAACATCTTTTACAGACTCCGATACAAGGCTCATTGCCGCACGGGCTACAACATGACTCGATTGCAAAAGAGTGCCGATGAGATAGCCGTTCCATACATTGCACACATCCCTCAATATACACAAGTACTCCATTGACCTGGATGGGAGGGACGCTGAGTCATTTTCCTTGGACTTTCGAGAGCCTTCAAAAGTGGAGTCGCAGAGTAAGTCTTCGAGAATCTGATTGACGCGCTCCGTTTGGCCGTCGGTCTGAGGATGGTAAGCTGAGCTGAACTGCAACTTGGTACCCAACGCCGACTGAAGGCTACTCCAGAATCGCGACATGAACCGTGAATCCCGATCAGAGACGATGGATACTGGAACTCCGTGCAGCCGCACTATCTCATCAAGATATATTTGCGTCAGGCGATCAACGCTCCAAGTAACTTTGATGGCAATAAAATGCGCTGACTTGGTTAATCGATCGACGATGACCCAGATTGCATCATTTCTCCGCGGCGTCTTCGGCAGGCCAACAATAAAGTCCATGCACACGTGCTGCCACTTCCATTCCGGGATCGCCAGATTCTGCATCTCCCCGCCCGGTCTTTGGTGCTCAGCTTTCACCTGCTGACAGGCCATGCATTGCGACACGAAAAGTGCCACATCTCTTTTCATCCCGTGCCACCAGAAATTTGTGCGGAGGTTCTTGTACATCTTCGTGCTACCGGGATGCAAGATGTATTTCGCATAGTGCGCCTCCGACAGGATCTCCTTTCTGAGTTCTGAATCGTCCGGAACGCATAGCCTACCCTTCAATCGAAGCACGCCGGTTTCGTCTTCCGCAAAGTCGGTCGTCCTGCCCGTCGAGATTAGCTCTCGCACTTTCTTCAGGTATGGATCGTCCGTCTGAGCGGTCTTGATCTTATTAAGCAAGCTCGGCTCTAACTGCAACTTTGCCAACTGCACATTCCGGAATCTGACTCGGAGCTCGATGCTCATCTCTTCTAGGTCACGTAGCAGTCTGGGGTCGATGGATAACGAGGCAATGTACTTCCGACTCAAGGCGTCCGCCACAACATTTCCCTTTCCCGGCGTATAGTCGATAGTCAAGTCGTAATCCTTGATCAGTTCAAGCCAGCGACTTTGCCGCAAGTTCAGTTCCCTCTGCGTGAATAGATACTTGAGGCTCTTGTGATCGGTGTAGATCGTGCACGCCACGCCATAGAGGTAGTGACGCCACAATTTCAACGCAAACACAATCGCCGCTAACTCCAGGTCCTGCATGGGATAATTTTTCTCGTACGGCTTTAGCTGTCGGGAAGCAAAAGATATCACCTTGTTCCGCTGCATCAGCACACACCCCAAGCCCTGACCGGACGCGTCACTGAATATCTGGAAACCCTCAGTCCCTTCTGGAAGTGCGAGTATCGGGGCCGAGACGAGCTGTTGCTTTAATTCTTGGAATGAAGCTTCGCAGTCGTCTGACCAGTCAAATACGACTCCTTTCTGGGTGAGGCGAGTCAGAGGCGATGCGATCTTCGCGAAGTCTTTCACGAAGCGTCGGTAGTATCCTGCTAGGCCAAGGAAACTTCTAATCTGCCGACGGACGCTGGCCGTTTCCAATCGACAACGACTTCAACTTTCTTTGGGTCGACCACAATGCCTTTAGCAGAAATGATGTGTCCGAGGAATGCGACGTGTCACGCCCCGCTCCCGTAGGAGCGATCGTCCTCGCTAAGTCGTGATGCCGCACGGGCCTAGGTTGCGCCCGTGCAAGGCCAAGTCCAGAAACGGCCGATTTAGCTAGGCCACAGAGTCGCACAGAGTGTCCCCATTGCAGCGGAAAGTAAATAAACACAAGTAGAAACAAATTCGAACTCTTTATTGATATTCATGAGGGTTACAAGCGGCGCTAGGCCGATATTACAAATCGCTCAAGCTCTCTCTCTGAATATAAAAGGCGTGCCAAGTGGCTTACAAGATGGAATGATACATGGCGATGTTCCAATACATTATGTCCTGTATATGGTGCTCCAGCTCCTTGCAACGCTCCAAGGCTCGAGAAATAGCTCCGCGCCTTAGCACGTTCGAGGAAAGCTCCGCACCCGCCGATGTTACCTGCTTCCTGCAAGCAAACTGTGGGGTTATCAGTACATTGTTATGCACTGGTGGGGAGGCTAGCTCGCCCACAATGCTATCATTACCAAACACGTTCCATTTACTTTTGTGCATCTCTATCATTCATTGTCTTTCTAATCTTGCCTTAGGATCAGTTTCATGCATATTTCATAACCTATCTCGTGTTGCCAATTTCAAGTGTCGCATGGAAATACATGCATGTCTTACCCATACTTACCGTCCGGCCTTCCCTGTTCAATGTAAACCAAGTTAGTCAACAATTCATATGTAATAACATAACGTGCCTCATGTAAACTTTCAATATCAAGGGCGTGTCCCTGCCTCGGTTTCTAGTGCGCCGTTGGCGTATTTTCTAACTCCTTTGCCTAAGTACTTTCGATTATCTGGTGTGTTATATTCAAGCCCGTTCAGAAGGCACTTCATTTAGTTAACTTAGACTACTTTGATTTCAATGCAAGGACTTGCACGTGGATTGCCACCAGCAAAGCCCACTTAACTCTATATGCACCGGTCGCTGGCACCACAAGCCATCCTGGACATATTCCCCTTGGTATTTTCGCACCTATCATGGCGTGCGGCTGGTACACCCTGATAGTATCTTGAAAAATACCCCGCACTTACGTCTCCTGGTGGCCAAGCCCCCCCCCCCAGGCAGCCCGTAAGCCCCTTTTTGATTCCGTCCGGACCGGCAAGTCCTTCACACTTTGATCATGCCGCGGAATCCCTTTCTCTTTACGGCACAGTATACGCCACCCCTCGCTCGTACCGTTTGTCCACGACCATTTCGTATTAACTTGTCTTTTTAACTTAACGGCTGTCTTTGAGCCATAGGCTAACCCTTAGCCATAATGCGTTATCGACCAGGTTGGCGTCCGTGCAGCGCGGGTAGCGAGTCCCATTGCATGTGCCCGTCACACCTGTCGCTAACTACTCCTTTCTTTCTTATCTTTTCTTCATTCTTTCTTTTCTTTCTTTCTTTCTTTCACTTGTTCATTCATTCATTGGTTCTTTCACATATTCGTTCATTCATTCGCTGATTCATTCATTCACTTATTCATTCATACATTTTGCAACTCCCTGTGCGGGAGTCGCCTTGGCGATCCATCGGTCCCATAGTCTTTCAATGTTGCTAAGCTCTACTCGGAACGACTATGTTGATAGTCTTCCCGTTTCATTGTTGTAAACCATTCATTGTTTCATTGTTGAACGCAAGCTTGTGCCTTAGCACGAGCGTGGAGCGCGGGCGAGAGTTCTCGTACTTTTCCATGTTCCTTTCCATATTCTATACAAGCATACAAGATGGGATTATTCCCTTAGCTAGGTGCGTTGAGTCCTTTATTAGCATGTATGGGGTTATCGCCTAGCAATTCTCGTAATAGTGTCCGTATTGGTATGTGTCTAGGCTAAGCACAGACGGGTTCATCGGAGCCACCCACCTTAGCGATGTTCGCATCGGCCGAGCGATACTCCGAGCGCGCCTTTGAAAGTCTAAGTCTGGATTCATCTTGACGGGCCAATGTAAGTCTTGCATCGATTCTTCATCAGGTCGATGCCAACTCTTCGGGTCGACGGCTCGTTTGAGTCGTTGCACTTGCCGTTTGAATCGGCGTTCCGCTAGGGCGGAGCGGGTCATTACATAATACACCACTCAAAACAAGTCTCGTCCTCGAGACTTCCTGAGTGCAGGTCATCCTACCATTCCTTAACTCGCGTCGTCGTGTTTCTTAGGCAATCCCTATCGAACGGCTCTATCGTTCTATGGCACCGTACTATACTCGATACCTTTCCAAGTTCCGTGTCGCATACGTTTGATCGATTTTTATTGAGTAACTTTTCATTCATTTTAGAGTTGATGGCACTTATTCAATTCAAGTGTTTCTTCGACTCGGTTGCTACTTCGTCGTATCATGGGACTGAAACGGTCGCACGAGGTGCGTCGTATTTTACCAAACTCGAGAGTCGTAGGCTGTGGCAAACTCACTCATTCCATCATGCGCATCTCAACACCCACTTGCAGCTGCATTCGAGTTCATCATATCGCTGAGTTTGGATCGTGCACGCATTCAAGGCGTCCCCCGAATACGTACATTTCAACCAAGCTTAGCGACTAGCGAAGTCGGACAAGCTACTCGTGATAGTTTCGATTTGCCGATCGTTTTGCTAACTTTGATTTAAAACCGAACTTACGTGTGTATCACATATCGTTTATCTCGGTCCTCGAGATGATCCGGTTCGCCTCTCAAGCGCTCTTGTCAACGAAATCAATATGATTTCTTCTTAGCGGAGTCGGCCAAGTCTAAGTAATTCCCGTCCGATTCGAGACCAAGTATTGCACTATCATCGAGTACGTCTTCCGACCAATGATTCAATTCGTTATTTCAACTTTACTTGCGCCTCATCCATTCCTATCATTCCCATCCTTTGGGGCTATTCTCGTTGTCGTTCACGCACACTCCTAATTCCCCGTCCTACTCTAAGTTTTGTCGCCCAAAGTCTATCGTCCGTCCAGACGATATTGTAAGTGACATCGTACAGGTTCAATCACTCGGCATAGGGTCGTCCGCCTATCCGCTAGGTCAGCTCACAAGGTCATAGTTACACGTCAAGTCCGTGGCTCATCGTGCAACGTCGTTGCACGACGCTCGTCCCAAATCCTATGGTCAAACCATTTGTTCGTTTGGACGGGAGTTTCTACCCAAGCTCGCGTCACTCAGATTTCTAAACATCGAGCATGATCACCTAATTCGCATCAAGACTTACGTTGCACATATTCAATTCCGTTTAATCACCAGTTCTAACCAATTCATGTATTCGATCACGAGGTCATCCAGCTCGACAATACATTACGCCCCAATCTCACGTGAGTCCGATTATCCACGGCGGTTCATGAATCACCATACAACGCTCCCGCGGAATAATCATTCTCATCGGGGCGTAACTCTCGTTTGAGTTTTAGACTAACCCATTCTCGATACGCGGATTGGACCTACTCAATCCTCAAACTTAATCATCAAGCACACCGAATCATTCTCATGTCACCTTCGCATCAAACCACAAGTCGAAGCAATCAGATTTGACACGCCATCCAAGTTCAATCACTCCCGCCGTATGAATCACCATATCGACGCTCACGCGGAGTGATCGTCCTAATCCGGCGCGACGCATGTGCGAGGCTAGAGTTGCGCTCGCATAAGACAAGAACGTCAACGTTGTGGTTGTCAACGAAGCAAATCCAAGCATTTCATTTTCTATCCAAGCCAAGATCGATAGTCCATTTATATTTCGTTCAACTAGAAAATCTTTGAGCCAAATCTATCTTTTCTTCGACACATTTTTAACATTTCAAGTATAGCGTCCAACGGAACAATGACATTTGCACGACCATCATTCGCCGAGTCAGAGTGCCCCCGAGTTATCGCATATCGATCTTTGATACGCCTCAATACCATCGACGATATGCGTAACCTGACGATCTTCCTTTGCAACCAATTTCGAGTCGTACGACTGATGTTATTGTCCGAATTGGATAATCCACAATTTCCTCGATATTCAAGATCAAGTTCGATAGCTATTCCTCAGGCTCGTTTCACGATCGTTGTTCAAACTCAAGTCACAATTCATCTGAATTAATCCAAAATCGTACGCGCGATCCTCTAAGTTTCCTCGATCCAGGCCATTCATTTTCATTCATCGTTCCGAATCATTTTCTAACTTGCGTTACCCATTGACAAGTTGTCCAAATGACATCTCGTTCGGGACATTCGAAGTCACGACCAACTAAGCGTGACGCGTTCTAAGGCTTTGCGCGATCGCATCGCCTCGCCAACATACTCGTTCTATCCGTAAATCCTTTAGTCTCGCTCGAACAATTTCTATGACGTCCATACACCACTCAGGGTTCGAGCCACTCGACTAGTCATCGACACTCATTTTTATTCTTCTCCGAGCCTATCACATACACCACTCGGATTCAAGCCATACGATCTAGTCCTCAATTACGTTCGCGTCATGCGCTAAGACATCCTTCAGATTCGTTTGACAAATCTCTAGCGTAATCGCTCACGTCGCCTCGACATACTAAGTCGTTCGCACTAATCCTCAAAATCCAAGCCAATCTTTTGGGTACGCCTAAGCGTTAACTCGATAGCGTTCTTATCGATAGACACTCAAAGTGTACCTCCGTTCTCGATCGAGCGATACTTGATATCCCTCGCAACCCGATTGCACCCAAAAGTCGAGGTGCGCGACACGCGGACTAAGTTGTGCCGCATAACCATCTCGTGCGGACTACATTCCGAGTTTGTACGCTCAATTGCTAGGGTCATCGTAGGACTAGTTAGGCATGCACGTGACAGGCTAACTTTGCATGTGTTCTCTATCGAGTCAAGTTTAACATCGTTCGGCATAAAGGCCGTCGCCTATCGATCCCGTTCAACCGAGCACTCGTACGAGCTTTTGAAAGTATTAGACTTATTGTATGGAACATCCCAAGGCACAATGAGAGAGAGCGCATACTTCTTTTGTATCCAACGAGCTTTCAAAACTGAGAAAATCGAAATGAAGTCCAAGGACGTGAAGCCGTGCTCTGATACCACTATGTCACGCCCCGCTCCCGTAGGAGCGATCGTCCTCGCTAAGGCGTTATGCCGCACGGGCCTAGGTTGCGCCCGTGCAAGGCCAAGTCCAGAAACGACCGATTTAGCTAGGCCACAGAGTCACACAGAGTGTCCCCATTGCAGCGGAAAGTAAATAAACACAAGTAGAAACAAATTCGAACTCTTTATTGATATTCATGAGGGTTACAAGCGGCGCTAGGCCGATATTACAAATCGCTCAAGCTCTCTCTCTGAATATAAAAGGCGTGCCAAGTGGCTTACAAGATGGAATGATACATGGCGATGTTCCAATACATTATGTCCTGTATATGGTGCTCCAGCTCCTTGCAACGCTCCAAGGCTCGAGAAATAGCTCCGCGCCTTAGCACGTTTGAGGAAAGCTCCGCACCCGCCGACGTTACCTGCTTCCTGCAAGCAAACTGTGGGGTTATCAGTACATTGTTATGCACTGGTGGGGAGGCTAGCTCGCCCACAATGCTATCATTACCAAACACGTTCCATTTACTTTTGTGCATCTTTATCATTCATTGTCTTTCTAATCTTGCCTTAGGATCAGTTTCATGCATATTTCATAACCTATCTCGTGTTGCCAATTTCAAGTGTCGCATGGAAATACATGCATGTCTTACCCATACTTACCGTCCGGCCTTCCCTGTTCAATGTAAACCAAGTTAGTCAACAATTCATATGTAATAACATAACGTGCCTCATGTAAACTTTCAATATCAAGGGCGTGTCCCTGCCTCTGTTTCTAGTGCGCCGTTGGCGTATTTTCTAACTCCTTTGCCTAAGTACTTTCGATTATCTGGTGTGTTATATTCAAGCCCGTTCAGAAGGCACTTCATTTAGTTAACTTAGACTACTTTGATTTCAATGCAAGGACTTGCACGTGGATTGCCACCAGCAAAGCCCACTTAACTCTATATGCACCGGTCGCTGGCACCACAAGCCATCCTGGACATATTCTCCTTGGTATTTTTGCACCTATTATGGCGTGCGGCTGGTACACCCTGATAGTATCTCGAAAAATACCCCGCACTTACGTCTCCTGGTGGCCAAGCCCCCCCCCCCCAGGCAGCCCGTAAGCCCCTTTTTGATTCCGTCCGGACCGGCAAGTCCTTCACACTTTGATCATGCCGCGGAATCCCTTTCTCTTTACGGCACAGCATACGCCACCCCTCGCTCGTACCGTTTGTCCACGACCATTTCGTATTAACTTGTCTTTTTAACTTAACGGCTGTCTTTGAGCCATAGGCTAACCCTTAGCCATAATGCGTTATCGACCAGGTTGGCGTCCGTGCAGCGCGGGTAGCGAGCCCCGTTGCATGTGCCCGTCACACCTGTCGCTAACTACTCCTTTCTTTCTTATCTTTTCTTCATTCTTTCTTTTCTTTCTTTCTTTCTTTCACTTGTTCATTCATTCATTGGTTCTTTCACATATTCGTTCATTCATTCGCTGATTCATTCATTCACTTATTCATTCATACATTTTGCAACTCCCTGTGCGGGAGTCGCCTTGGCGACCCATCGGTCCCATAGTCTTTCAATGTTGCTAAGCTCTACTCGGAACGACTATGTTGATAGTCTTCCCGTTTCATTGTTGTAAACCATTCATTGTTTCATTGTTGAACGCAAGCTTGTGCCTTAGCACGAGCGTGGAGCGCGGGCAAGAGTTCTCGTACTTTTCCATGTTCCTTTCCATATTCTATACAAGCATACAAGATGGGATTATTCCCTTAGCTAGGTGCGTTGAGTCCTTTATTAGCATGTATGGGGTTATCGCCTAGCAATTCTCGTAATAGTGTCCGTATTGTTATGTGTCTAGGCTAAGCACAGACGGGTTCATCGGAGCCACCCACCTTAGCGATGTTCGCATCGGCCGAGCGATACTCCGAGCGCGCCTTTGAAAGTCTAAGTCTGGATTCATCTTGACGGGCCAATGTAAGTCTTGCATCGATTCTTCATCAGGTCGATGCCAACTCTTCGGATCGACGGCTCGTTTGAGTCGTTGCACTTGCCGTTTGAATCGGCGTTCCGCTAGGGCGGAGCGGGTCATTACACGACGCTGCTAAGCCAGAATTCACATTTGCTTCGCTTCGCGTATAGTTGATTTTCTCGAAGGGTCTGAAGCACGGTCCGCAGATGCTCAGTGTGTTGCTGCCTATTCTTCGAGTAGACGAGTATATCGTCGATGAAGACTACTACGAACTTGTCGAGGAAGGGTCGGAACACCCGATTCATTAAATCCATGAAAGCAGCAGGGGCGTTTGTTAGGCCGAACGGCATTACCAGGAACTCGTAATGGCCGTATCGAGTGCGGAAGGCAGACTTCGGCACATCGTCCGGCTTGATCTTGAGTTGATGGTAACCCGAACGCAGATCAATTTTAGAGAACACCGTGGCTCCTTGAAGCTGGTCAAACAGATCGTCTATGCGGGGCAGGGGGTACTTGTTCCGGACGGTGGCTTTATTCAGCTCGCGGTAGTCGATACAAAGACGCATAGAGCCATCCTTCTTCTTGACAAACAGCACGGGCGCTCCCCAGGGCGAGACGCTGGGTCGGATGAATCCCTTGTCGAGCAATTCTTGTAACTGCACCTTGACTTCTTTTAGCTCTGCAGGGGCCATTCTGTACGGGGCTTTCGAGATCGGTCGAGTGTCGGGGAATGTATCGATAGTGAACTCAATCTCTCGATCGGACGGCATGCCGGGCAGCTCGTCCGGGAACACATCGGAGAATTCTGCCACAACGTCGGTCTGACCCGCGTTTGCACCATCCTGTCGCATGTCTCAAACGGAAGCTAGATAGCCTTCGCACCCGGAATGTAGCATCCGTCGAGCAGATATTGCGGAGATCACCATGCAGGTCGGCGACGTCTTACCACACGAGTAGCAGAATTCAGGCACTCCAGGTATGCGGAATGTGACCTTCTTTTCAGCACAGTCTATGGTTGCGTTGCACGGACCGAGCCAATCCATTCCCAGAATGATATCGTAGTCCTTAATATTTAGAACTATCGCATCGAGACTGACCTTTTGACCACCTATACAGATGATTCTGTCTCCGCAGACTAAGTTTGCAAGTAGCGGCATGCCCGACGGTATGTTAACAGAGAGATCGAGGCCCAGGGGTGTCAAGGAGAATTTGTGCTCGGCGGCAAAATCCGCCGATATAAAACTATGCGTGGCACCTGAATCAAACAATACACGAGCAGGTTTATTATTGAATTGCAGTATACCTGTCACAACTGTATCAGATGCGAGTGCTTCGTCGCGAGTCATGGCGTAGACGCGGCCCTGAGCATTGGGGCGACGGTCCTGGCCATTCGGTTGTGCGGTCGATGGAGCCCGAGGTGCCTGGCCTCGGTTTTGTTGGTGTTGTCGTGGGCGCTGGTTTGACTTCTCCGGGCAGTCGCGTACGATATGGTCGGCTCGGCCGCACTCGAGACACGTACCATTCTTCAATCGCCACTCGCTGATCAAGTGCCCCTCCTTGTTGCAGAAAGTGCAAACTACTCGATCCTTCGTCTGGTTGCCGCCTCCGTTGCCGCGATTTTGACGCTTGTGTGCGTTGTTGCCTCCCGCATTACTATGACGTTTGTTATTAAAATAAACAGCGCCGGTAGTAGTAGGAGGATACTCGGACTCCAGACGGATGGCGTGGTTGAGTGCCTCGCCCACAGTTTGGTATTCACCCACTGAAACGTGGGCGCGGATAGTGGAACGTAGACCCACTTCAAATCGTCAAGCTCGACTTGCAGTGGTAGGTAGGAAGTCCCCAACAAACTTGGCTAGTTTGTTGAATTTGGCCGCATATTGTCGTACAGTCATATTGCCTTGCCTTAACTGCATAAACTCATCTTCTTTTTCCTGTCGCACGGCTGCAGAAAGATATTCAGTCTCGAACGCCTTTTTGAATGTCGCCCATGAGATCGCCGCCGTCTCGTCTTCACGTCGAATAGCCCGCTTCTGCACAGCCCACCAATCGTGCGCGTTCATTCGAAGTAGAAGTTGAGCACACGCGACTTTCTTTGAGTCCTCGACACCCAGAAGCTCGAACTTATCTTCCAGCTCCTCCAGCCAGTCGATCGCCACCGAGGGATCTTCTGTACCGTTGAAGGAAGTACGGCAGCTTTTAGTGAATTTTGACACATCGAAGTTAGAACTTCTCGGTGCCGCAGTTGAGAGCACGGGCGCCTCTGGTTCAGCTTCGTTAGATCGAACCGCAGGCTGGGTCAAGGCAGGTGTCATCGTTGAGTTGTTGTTGTTGCCGACGACCGACTGTACGATCTGCTGGAGGGTATTCAGCTGCTGCTGCAGCTTGAATTGAGCCTCGAACCGATTCTCAAATTGAGTCTGACGAGCCTCCGCTTGCTGACGATGGAGCTCGTTTTGACGTTGCTGCATTTCAAGCATCTGCAGCATACGTTGTATCGGGTCGCCGGAAGGTCCGACTACGGTAGGCGTCATTCCCGTTGGGTTGACGGAATGCTCGGGTCTAGAAGCACTCGAGCCGCTGGAAGCGCTCGTCTCGTCTTCCGCCTGAGCTCCCGTAACTGCAGGGAAAAGGAAAGGCAACTCTCGTTAGTTTCAGAAAATGTCCTGGGTTCAGCGTATGGAACAACTCTTCTCATCGACACGAGGTCAACGGTTGGAGACTAGAACTCGACACTGGAGGCCAAGGACGTAAAGCCGTGCTCTGATACCATTATGTCACGCCCCGATTCCGCGGAATCGATAGTCGTCCCTCGGGCGTGATGCCGTGCGAACCTAATTTGCGATCGCACAAGGCCTAGTCATAAGGTAATCCGAGACACGAGATCTAAGAGAGTACGCAGACAAATTGATACACACAATAAGTAAAGAAAACTTGATTTTTATTGATAATGAACATCTTTTACATACTCCGATACAAGACTCATTGCCGCACGGGCTACAACATGACTCGATTGCAAAAGAGTGCCGATGAGATAGCCGTTCCATACATTGCACACATCCCTCAATATACACAAGTACTCCATTGACCTGGATGGGAGGGACGCTGAGTCATTTTCCTTGGACTTTCGAGAGCCTTCAAAAGTGGAGTCGCAGAGTAAGTCTTCGACGCACGGCCGAAGCTTCAAAAGTCACGAACGCTGCCGAGCTAGCTGGCGCGTCCTTCCTGGTT
Source organism: Iris pallida (assembly GCA_029216955.1). Classification (NCBI taxonomy): domain Eukaryota; kingdom Viridiplantae; phylum Streptophyta; class Magnoliopsida; order Asparagales; family Iridaceae; genus Iris; species Iris pallida. The sequence continues at coordinate 20,217,165 of JANAVB010024399.1, read as the reverse complement.
TGCGGGACCTGCAAAGAGCGAGGATCAGCACGAAACACATGTACTGGCGAATGGCTAATTAAATTCAAGCTCTGCATTTGATTCAAGAAGTTTCGTAAACATGTTAGCTAGCTATTTCAATGATCTTTCTAACCATCCTGTTCGATTTGCATGTTAACATGTTTTGAGGCAAGCATATGAAATTATGTAACATTAAGCAACTATCAAAATCATCCCGTGCCATGTGCATTTGTTAAGCAGTGAAAAGGGTGTGAAGGCCACTGGCAATGTCAAGCCATCTCGGACTATAGCTGAGTTAGACGGCGACCCTTTCGCGTCGGGTAGCGAGCCCTGTGCGTAAGTTCATGCATAACTCGCGCCGATGAAGGGCTGGCGCTTGCTATACACTCGTTCCTTCCGGGTCGAATCGGTCCCTTGGCCTAGGTAACCGTTCGAGGAAACTACACCTTGTCGACAAGTTGTCCAATGACCGTTTTCCTTTGAACTTAGTTGATTTGCTTACTTGACCGTATCGTTGCGATAAACGTTAATCGATTCATTCATTGTTTTGCATAGGCTAAGTGGATTTGCGTAAGGAACACATTTTCTATTTTCAAAACCGGCAGTTTGATAGCAAGTGTTTCGTGAAGAATCGTGCCACGATTTCTTTGATTCTACACTATTATGACAAGCATTCATTTACTTCATATATTGAGTTTTTGAAGTAGAGGAACGAGACGAAGGAGGTCAGCCACTCGCCTTAGCTTTGCTTCAAGCGAGCGACCGGTTGGCTGCGCTGACGTCGCCTACGCGATCACCTGCAATCGCATTAGCAACTGATTAGAACACTGTATAATTCAAGGATATTCGATATGAATGCGAAGCTCGAAAACGCGTCACGAAAACCCACCGAAAACATTCACGAAAAACGCATTCAGGAAAACCAAAGCCAAAGCCAAATCAAGTGCGGCATGAAAACCAGAGCAACGGGAGGTCTCTCCCGACTCAGCCGCAGAGCCAATCCTCGAGGCGCAACTCGCTGAATATGGGACTTGGTTCCGAAGAAGCCATTCCATAACGTGGAATGGATCTTAATTCAACCGTTCCCGTTCGATCGACTCGCCGATTCTGACCTATCAGTCCCGACCGAATTGATAGCGACAGTGTTCCTTTCTCGCGCACCCCGTGGACGAAGACGGGGCACGATGTAGGGACGGGGCACTACAGCATGAAACTCGATCTTGTTGAGTTACATTGTCGGTTAGGCCATCCATCGTCCCAAGCTCTCCAGAAAATGTACCCATCTTTAGATATTCCCTCTTCTTTTCATTATGAGCTATGTAGTTTAGCTAAGCATCATCGGGTTCCTTATCCGGTGAGTCCAAATAAAATTGCTTCCGCTCCTTTTGAGTTGGTGCATTCTGGTATACCCTGTCCGATTGACTCTGTTATGGGTTTTAGGTACTTTGTTACTTTTGTCGATGATTACTCACGTGTTACTTTTGTTTATTTGATAAAAAATCGCTCTGAATTATTTCACATTTGGTGCAACATTTCATGCTGAAATAAAAACACAATTTGGTCTTCCAATCAAAATTTTTCGGAGTGACAATGGCCGTGAGTATTTATCACGTGATCTCGATAAACATTTGGCCCTCAATGGCATCATCCACCAAACCTCTTGTACGTACACACCACAACAAAATGGTGTAGCCGAACGCAAAAATCGTCATTTATTGGAAACAACACGTGCTCTTATGTTTCAAGCACGTACTCCCAAGCGATTTTGGTCGGATGCGGTTCTTACTGCTTGTTATCTTATTAACCGCATGCCATCGTCTGTTTTCAATGGTAGCTCTCCATTTTCTAGGCTTTTTCCTGGACGAGAACCATTTCCTCTGCCTCTCCGCATCTTTGGCTGCTTATGCTATATTCGGGATACCCGACCAACCCTTTCTAAATTAGATCCTAAGGCATTACAATGTATTTTCCTTGGGTATCCTAAAGATCAGAAAGGGTATCGGTGTTTCTCCCCTGTCTTAAAACGATATTTTTTCACTCGGGATGTTACCTTTGTAGAAACAGAATTTCCACCATTCCCACAATTAACGGGTCCGGCTCCTCTGGTCTATCCAGAAGAGGATTTTTTGTTATTTCCTCCTCAAACACAACAGCTTCCCGTACGGGTGCCCTCCCTTACCGAGCCAGTCTCCCAGGCAGATGGTCCACATACACCGATTCAGCCATGCCGACATCGCCCACAGAATCCTCCTCCTCTGGTTCTACCAGCAGCTCCGGCTCCAATGAGTTGCCCCCATCTGTTCCACCAGCAGCTCCACTAGTTCCGCTAGCAGCTCCGGCGGTTCCGCCTCCAGAACGTCCTCGTCGTACCTGTCGTGATCATCCCTTGTACGTTGACAGCTACAAAGGACTTACCAGTCACACTCAGTCTCTGGTGGCTACTATTGATGGGATTCAGATTCCCAATACCATTGAGGAGGGTCTCCGACATCCTGGTTGGCGCGCTGCTATGAACGAGGAGATGAAAGCTCTCCAGGAGAATCATACTTGGGACTTAGTCGACTTACCTACTGGTAAACCGGCAGTCGGCTGAAAATGGGTGTTCACGATTAAGGTAAAACCGGACGACACTCTTGATCGACTGAAGGCTCGTCTGGTGGCCAAAGGATACTCTCAAACCTATGGTGAGGATTACTTCGAAAAATTCTCCCCTGTGGCCAAAATGACATCCGTTCGTGTCCTCATGGCTTTGGCCATTCGATATGACTGGCCGTTACTTCAGCTAGATATAAAGAATGCTTTTCTCCACGGAGATCTTGATGAAGAGGTACATGTGATGCGACCTCCCGGGTTCGTTGCAAGGGAGGGTAAAGTGTGTCATCTGAGGAAGTCCCTCTATGGTCTGAAACAATTGCCTCGTGCATGGTTTGGTCGATTTACGCATGTTGTTACTCAATTTGGCATGTGTCAATCAAAGAAGGACCATTCAATCTTCTATCGACACACATCTGCTGGAAGAATACTCCTTGGAGTCTACGTTGATGATATTGTAATCACAGGAGATGACACCCAGGGTATTACAAGCCTCAAGAAGTTTCCTGGAGAACAATTTCAAACCATGGATATGGGATCCTTGAGCTATTTCTTGGGCATTGAGGTCACACGGGGTAAGCGGGACATTGTAATGTCTGAAAGAAAGTATGTGCTGGACATACTAAATGATGCAGGCATGATGCAAGCAAAGGGAGCAACCTCACCTATGGATCCAGGGGCGAAGTTACTTCCAGACGAAGGGGTCCTGATGACCAATCCAGATCAGCATCGTCGAGTAGTTGGAAAACTCAACTACTTGGCGGTTATGACGCGTCCGGACATTTCTTTTGCAGTGAGTGTTGCAAATAGATTTATGGCTTTTCCAAGAATTCCACACTGGCAGGCAGTTCTCAGAATTCTGTGTTATCTAGTAAAGAATCCAGAAAAATGAATTCGAATGGAGAATAATGGACACACTCGCATCGAGTGTTTTACTGATACTGACTGGGGAGCAAGCCTGACAGATAGACGGTCTACATCTGGCTATTCAGTATTTATTGGTGGAAATCTAGTGTCATGGAAGAGCAAGAAACAAAGTGTGATAGCACGTTCAAGCTCAGAAGCAGAATATCAAGCTATTGCTCATGGTACGTCAGAGATATTATATATGAAGCATCTCCTACAAGAACTGGGAGAAGACGCAGGATCTCAAGTGGCAGATCTATGGTGTGATAACCAGTCTGCTATTCACATTGCCACCAACCCAGTATTTCATGAACGGACGAAGCATATTAAAATTGACATTCATTTTGTTCGTGATGAATATAAAAAAGGAGTGATAAAGTTTCAACATGTGAGGACCGGCGACCAGATAGCTGATATCTTCACAAAATCTCTTATGGGTCCTCGGGTTCAATTTTTATGTAACAAGCTGGACATGATTGACATCTATGCTCCAGCTTGAGGGAGGGTGTTAAGTGTTATATTAGAGTTATGAGTAAATGGGCTTTAGTCCCACATTGCTTAGAATAATAGGAGAGGAGGCTAGCCTCTCCTGTATATATGTAGTCTTTCATCAATAATAATCATCTCATTATTTCTTTCTACAACTAAGAAAAAAGATAAGACCAAATGGACCACCGATGAACCCAAAATTCAAATATGTTTGGTCTGTGAAGCTTCTCGATTTTGTGAAGGACCAATTTAGCTTTGTTCCTTTTTAGTTTCTTACTCAAGAAGGCTTGGTAAAGCAATCATTGATCATAAAGGAAAGAAAACCATTATGTCCATGCCGATCTGTAATTCTCTCTAGTCGCCTTGACTACCTAATGATAGCTTCAAATTTGTTTTTTCTTTATAGTGCGGAAATGACTGAGGCATGTTGACATTTTTTTTATAAAGTTATTCGCCCCCACTTAAAAAAAAGTTTGTTGTTAGTGTTCAAGCATGTACTCTCCCCAGGATACAACAAAGTTTTGAACAAAATATGCAGACAACAAATCTGAATATCTTCCTCTTGAAACCGTTGAGTAGTAGTGATTTTGTGTTATGCTTGTGATGATTTAGACTTGGATATACTCGGGTTTATATAGAAGCTCTTATGCCTCTTCAAACAATCAGAACGAATGTGAGAGTGAATGAATCTTGAACGAACAGTTGTAACATGAACAGTTGCAACAAAAAACACAATGAATCTGAACATTTGTTCAATCCAATGAACAGGAAGGCTCGTGCAAAAAATGATGCTGAGATGAATTTCTAAATATCGGACATATATCGTGCGAGTACATGCAAAGGTAAGTGCGTGATAAATGCGCCACTAATATGCGCCAACAAAGCACCACATGTGCTCATGCGCAGTGCGCGCACGTGAATGCACACCTATAAGCAGTCCCATACCTAACACCACTTTATTTGAACTATCAAAGCGGGCTTTTACTTATATAGCCTCTAATTTTCTATTTTCTAATCCATATGGGACTAAAGAAATAAGAGAGTTTGTTTTGTACAATCAAACTCAAATCCTCAATAATTCCCCACTATGATTGTGCAATTAAACTTCCTTTTTCAATCCCCTACTTTGATTGTATAATTACTCAGTTTTTCAAGCACAACATAAAATGTATATTATAATGAATACAAGAAGGTGTTTATAACTTAAATCTTCAATTAGTACAAATACATCAACAATTTATTGAAGTTATTGGTAGCGTTAGCTTTCAATCAATTACTCTTTACAATAAAATCGACGGTATCATACAAATTACAATATCTTGATTCAGACATCGCTTTAGCACTTTTATGGCCTATGTGGATTGTGAGGCAACTCTAGGGGGGGTTGAATAAAGTGCAACGGAATAATTATCCCCTATTTAAAAATTAAAGGCACAATACCAACTAATAAAGCAATAAGCACATATATGAAAATTTGAAAGTATAGAGTTCAAAGAGAGCAAATGCAAATACCGAGATTTTATACTGGTTTTTCTCTGAGAGGACTAGTTCAGTCCCGAGAACTCTTGCTCGGAGTTGAATTTACTATCAGTGAAACACAAGCTTTGATCCGAAGGGCTTGCGACTTCTTACAAATACCTCACGCTTTGATTCGAAGAGCACGACACCTTCAACTTCAAGCTTTTGAGAAAGCTTACTTGGATTTTTTCAAGTTTGTACAACTTTTAAAACAAACTTCTAGCCGAGATTGCACTTCACCGAGTAGGAGTACAGGAAGTTGTTTTGAGTAGGTAAGAAGATTAAGACTCAAACGAATAGTTGAGCAAGTGAATGAGTGATTAGAAATGGAGAAAAGATCATCTTTATAGGTTTCTATGAGATTGAGTTTGGGCTGAGTTTGGTCTTTAAACGTTAAAAAATTTGACCGTTTTAAGCCGAGTCACCAGGAGAGGAGGCTGACTAGGGTTTCTGTTTTGGGTAACCGAATTCGGATAGAACTCGGTTTGAGTTTGTTTTCCCAATTTCCAGAAAGTTCCTGGTTTAGTTTGGGTTTGGAATGAACTTGGTTTTAGGATTGAATTCGAGTCAGAAGTAAATGATAGGTTTGGGTAGGCTTTTTAAGTGGATTTGAGTGCTACGAAAATCCTTGAAGTGCAATACGACTCACAATAAGTCCTAGACTCAATAAAGAAAAAAATACATACTCATCTCGAATTCACTCTGCATACATTTAGCAATTTTTTTGAATAATATCTCATTAGTAAATCCAAAAATAATGTCATCAACGTAAATTTGTACTAAGAGAAGAGTATAATCATGTGTTTTAATAAAAAATGTTGTGTCAACCTGCCATTTTGAAAAAATAGAAAAGAAATGAGGCGGTCATACCAAAGTCTTGGGGCTTGTTTAAGTCCATACAGTGCTTTTTGTAGTTTGAAAACATAATTTGGAAATTTAAAATCTTCAAAACTAGGTGGTTGTGCAACAAAAATTTCTTCTTTTATAAAACCATTTAAAATGCACTCTTGACCCTTGTTAGCAATTCGGCAAACGAAAAAAATTCGGGACGGCAAAAGTACGAGTATAAATCGACTCAGTGCAAATAAAATATGTTCAAAAATTCGGTCAAATGTTCGAAAAATAAAAATATTGAGGTTAGAAACTTTACATTCTTAAATATGTTGTCAAATTTGGTTAATTAAACATGTTTCTAGCATGTTTATTGTAACAAATTTGTCAATAATTTATACATAACATGTTTAAAACTTCGCATGCTTAAAATTTATGTACTGAATTAGATCTGTCAAAAGTACGCAAGTATTATACGTTTATGAAAGATACGAAAAAATTCGCGTATAATACGAGTTTTATTCGGGTGATTGCTAACAAGGCTCTTGACATCCATTTGAAAAAACTTTAAGTTATAAAAATTAGCAAAAGCGCAAAGCATGTGAATGAATTCTAGTCCCGCAACAGGAGCATAGGTCTCATCGTAGTTAATGCCTTTTTCTTGATTATAACATTGAGCTACGAGATGTACTTTGTTACGTGTGACTTGACCATTCTTATTCAATTTGTTTTGGGATGTCCATTTGGTACCAATTACAGAAGAATTATTAGGCCTGGGAACAAGTTCCCAAATTTGATTTCTCTGAAATTGGTCTAATTCCTTTAGCATAGCCAAAATCTAAAATTCATCAGAAAATGCTTCTACTACATTCTTGGGTTCTATTTGTGAAACAAAAGTAACATTAGCCATGATATTTTTAGTAGACGAGCGGGTTCTTACTTCTTTTGATAAGTCACCTATTACCAAATCTTCTGGATGAGCAGCTATGAACTTTATCTTCTTTGGCAGACTTTCCATATAGCTTGTTCTGGTAGTTGGGTCTTTAGGTGCTTTGTTTGTTTGCGATTAGGTCGAAAAAGATGTCCGACCAACGTTTAGTATGTTGCGAGAGAGATGACTCGATTTCTGAGTGGTATATGCCATGCCACTTGTGCGATCGGTGTATCGGAATAATTGTGTCGAGGGTGATAGGATCGATTACTAAGTGGTATATGCAATACCACTTAGCGATAGTTATGTTGAACTGTTTGGTGACTTGCGATAGATTACATCGAGACAATTGTGTGCATCGTGAGGAGTTTGTCCGCAACGGACGAGATAGTATCGAGACTCGAGTGGGAATGATTCGATAGGAGTCGATGCGAATATGCCTCAATGGGATTGGTTACAACGATCAGGCGCGGACTCGCATCAATGGATGATGAGTCGAACGAGAATTCGTTGAGTGTAAGCTGAACGATAGGCTAGGAATAGCGAGGGATTTTGCGTTGAGGAAATAGCGACTTGGTCGAATTGAGTTGAGCTAGTGCAAAGACTTGTTCGGATCGAGTTGAGTACATACGAAGAATAGTACGAACGAATTTGAGTTAGCGCGAAGAGTCGGTAGCACGACTTTGAGGTGCGATTTGGAAATACGTGAATGGATATAAAGAATTGGAAATCGTGTCGCTCGGTGAGGATAGTTAGCTGCAACGCGATGGATCTTGATGCGTGTGAGACTTGATTTTGTATTCAGTTCAGATGATAATGGTGATTGCAACGAATTGGAGATTATGAGAAAGAAAGATTTTCAGTTTATGCACATAGACGACGGTATTGAGGCGTATCAGAGACGATATGCAATAACTCGGGGATACTCTGATCGAATGAACAAGAATTTTGTTGAGCATTGTGTTAGATGAATAAGATGCAAGTTGAGTTGAGTCAATTCCGAGGATAACGGTGATTACAACGAATTGAAATTTATGCGAAAGGAAGATGTTCAGGTTATGTATATCGACGATGGTATTGAGGCGTATCAAAGACGACATGCAATAACCCGAGGATACTCTGATTGGATGAATGGAGATTGTGTTGAACATTGTTGTCGGAGGAAAGAGATGTGAGTTGAGTTGATGTTAATATTGGGAGATTTCGCTCGCAATATTGAAATTTGACATAGCGTATCGAGACGAAGGTACGGGGAAACATAAGTACAAATAAGGATACAAGCTGAGCAAATTTATGATATCAAAATTTTGGTAGGTAAATATACGAGGAGTCGAACGAAGCGATTAGAAGTCTCATGATAAATGCGATGCAAAGCGATTTGATTATTTGAGGATTGTTGCGACGAGTATAGAGCGTGTCGGATATTGACTGGGGGTAGATAGATCGTACTCGAGGTGAACAAATGTTGCTTGATTAGCGATATTGTTAACGGTAGTGCATGAGTGATTCAGACGGTAGCGGCGCATCAGTTGCGCAGGTAGGATGAGACATTTTGGATTGAAGGGATTATGTCGGATTGGGTAAAGTCCTATAGGAATGGTCGAAAATTGATTTGGCTCCGAGATAGGATATAGAATGGTTCGTAGTAACTGTCCCTCGTTGATGATCTTCAATTATCGAGCGTAGTTTCGGGACAACTGACCCTAGAAGACTTGACCGCCAAATCAAAGTAAAATGTTGGAGACCATAGGATAACCCTAATGAAGTCACATAAGGAACTGCGTTGAGGATAGATGTAACGTAGTGCATACTGAGGATAAGTCTAGGTGATCAATATGTGTTTCAAGATTTGATGAAACAGCCTTGGGCTGGATTGATAGGGCTAGACTTTGATGGTCGACCGAACAAGTACTCGAGTGATTTGCTAGTTGATGGTCAGATAGATATTGATAAACGTACTTAGCATATCGATGCGGATAGACGATTGCGAGAATCATGTTGTGTGTGAAGGCGAGAATAGGGGAACGACCCTAGGAATTATGTCATAGATCGGATTCGATTAACGATTAGGTTATGTGTGTTGAGTACACGGTCGAAGATTTGCGAAACGAACTAGTTGGGATTGATTTGGAATTGGGTAAAGGATTCGTACTCGATCGAGAATCAGAGATGAACGTATCTGGATTGTAGACTCAGAGATGAACGTATCTGGGTGAATCAGAGACCTTGGGTCGGAAAGATAGTTGTCTTTGAGCATTGTAGACTCAAGTTGACCTCTTGTGTCGGGTGAAAATTTAGCACGGTGTCTGGGTGAATCGCTTAGCGGGGGTGGTCCCAGACGCGATACGTAGATAGTTTCGAGAACGTAAGTCATATCGGATTAATTGCGTGCGAAGCATAGTACGAATTATTGCGAAGGAAATTTGGACATGTTGGACTTAGTTATGTCATTGAGGCGAGACTTCACCAATAGTTGGATAAAAGATTTGAGTTGTGCGAGGGATAGAAAACGGTTGAATGAGTAGGCATTGTGGAGAATTTTTGCAAGCAACGACTTAACGCAACGCATATGTTCGATAGTGAGTGCGAAACATGGAGAATCGGGGTGTTGTTATGAATCGTGATGTACATGCATAAATGTTGGATGGATGATCATAGATTTTAGAATGTAGCTTATGAGAATGAATTGTGGAAATAGATGCTAAGATCTGACCAAGTCGAGTATGGAGTCGCTTGCGTTTGAGAATTTAAGTTGAACCTGTTAGTTTTGCTCGAATTCTCTACCATTGTGCTTGGCTGAAATACATATATTAGTAGGACGCCTAAAATTTGTGTACGATCCAAACTCGATGGTATACCGAATTCAATTGAAACTGCAGAGAGAATCGAGAAGTGTTAAGAAAATCGTATGAACACTAGAGACGAAACCACGATAGTGAATCAAATTGGCAATGAGTGAATCACATAGATCGAAAATTCGAGCGGTCAAAAGAAACGCATGGATTGAGTGTTGGCTTCTTCGGTTCGAGGACGAACCTTGTTTTGAGTGGTATATTATGTAATGTCTCGCACTGTACGGTGCATTACGTTGAGTCGTTAAGGCGATAAGGTATGAGTTTGATTCGAGGAGGTATGATTTCAATTTGAGGAAGTATTGATTGAGTTGGTCTCAATATGCAGATATCAAGCGGAGTCCCTTGCAACAAGCCAAAGCGTAGGCGATAGACCGAATCAGTGGATGAGTGCGAAGAAGCACGAAGTGCTCGCATGGTTAGCTCAGACGAGATGATCGTGCAACGACGTCAGTGTCACCCGTTGTCTGTCATTAATGGATTCTTCTACATCTATAGATCGTTTATTAAAAACTCGAAAACCTTTACTCTTAGTACCATATCCAAGGAAAATTCTTTCATCTGTCTTAGAGTCGAACTTTTCCAAGTTATCCTTGGTGTTCAAAATAAAACATCTACATCCAAAAACTTTGAAATATAAATATTTGGAGTTCTATTAAACCAAAGCTCATATGGTGTCTTTTTCGATATCGGTCGAATTAGAACCCTGTTCAAAACATAGCATGCTGTATTTACAGCTTTAGCCCAAAAATATTTCAGAAGATTAAAGCTGTTTTGCATAACTTTGGCCATATCACCGAGAGTTATGTTCTTTCGTTCCACAACTCTGTTCTGTTGAGGAGTTCTAAGACAAAAATTCATGACTAAAACTATTGGACTCACAAAAAGATTTGAAATCAACATTTTTGAATTCGCCTCCATGATCACTTCGGATACGAGTAATCATAAAGCCTTTTTCGGTTTGAACCTTTTTACAAAAAGTTACAAATTCAGAAAAAGCTTTATTTTTATTAGCAAGAAAATAAATCCAAGTATATCTCGAAAAATCTGTCCCTGTGGCCGTAGCCCGTTGGGAACGGTGGAGCACCCCGACACAGTAGCGCGGGTTCGAGCCCCCTTGGAGGCATGCCTCCAAGCACCATTAAGAAGTGGACACCCTAAAAAAAAGTATATCTCGAAAAATCATCAACTGTAACATATGCATATAGTTTACCACCAAGACTGGCAGTTCTATTAGATCAAAATAGATCCATATGTAATAATTGAAGGGGTCTAGAGGTACTTACAACATTTATTAATTTGAAGGATGATATAGTTGTTTTGTTCTTTTCACCCTAGGCACAGATCATATTCTTCTTGAAATTTCTTTCGGGTAAGCCTCTTACCAATTTATTCGAGAATAATCTTGCGATTGTGTCCATATTGGCATGTCCTAGGCGCATATGCCATATCCAGCTTCCAGCTTTCGTCTTTATTGGCGTACAAACATCTTCCTGTATTATTAGCGTCTTCCAAAAGATAGAAGACATAAATATTATTCTTCATAATACCTTCATATATAATATCTCCAGATTATCTATCATAAATAGAGCATTTATTTTTCACAAAATTGATGCCATAACCATTGTCAGCTAGATGACTGACGCTGAGTAGGTTATGTTTCAATTCTGTTACTAGACATGCGTCCTTTATTACAGAAGATGGAGGAATACCTATATTACAATTTCTAATAATGTAACCTTTAAGTTCATTTTCGAAGGAGAAGTATCTTTCTTTCTTCATCGATAGTGTTGCAAATAAGGATGCATCATCAGTACATGAGCAACCACTATCGAGAATCCACTTGCTCTTAATGTGCAAAGATTGGCCCACCTACAACACGTATAGATATGACCTTTGGTATCCATTTTCTCTAAGGGTCATGAAGACTTTGGCACCTATGCAAACATATTCAAATCAACTAATTTTCTAACTTTGTATTGTCGTGATATATGTCCTTTCAGACCACAATAATGACAAGTTACAAAGGTGTCAATGCTTGGTGTAACATGATAAATGAGTGAATGTGAAGCATTGTGTTGTCTTGCGTGGATATTTATAACGAAAGCATGGTTATGAGTAGACTGTTTCTTAACAGCTTTCTTTGGTCATATCTTGTGATGTGTTACATGTACATGTTCAGTGCTAGAATGAGCTATAGGTTGTGATACCTACTTTCCTAGTATAATCTCTAGCTTTTTAGAGATTGTGCAAACCTCATTGTACATAACAGTCAGTGAGTTTATTCTTTGTGTGGCAATAGTATTCTTCTTTTTCTCTATTTCATAAGCTTCATTGAGTTTAGCATGTTCTCGTGTCATCTTATCAATGCTTTCTTGAGCATCATGCAAACTCAACTCAATCGTAGATAGCTCATCTGTGTCACTAGTAGTGGAAGTCTCTCTTATCTCATTTAATAGAGAGGACATACTTTTATTCTCAAGCTGATATGCCTTAATCTCTTTCCTAGACTGTTTATACTTATCTAATACTTTCTGGTGTTCTTCTAACAGATCACTGAAAGCATCAGATAATTCATCAAAAGTAAAATCTTCGTATAAGGGATTAGTGGTTACCTGATCAGTGAAAGCCATTAAGCAAACATTTGCGGCATCCCGAGGATTTTCTTCTTCGGTTTCGTTGGCTTCATTCTCATGCCATATGCTTGTGTTAGCATATTTGCGTGAGAATGATTTTTTGCTTGAGCGTTCATGGCGAATCCCTTTCTTGGCCGTTGGACAGTCCTTTATGTGGCTTGTCTTCTTACAACTATAGCACACATGGTCTTTCTCATTGTTGTCTTAGTAGTCCTTTCTACTCAATCTCTCAAACCTTTAAGAACTTTTTGAAGTTTCTGACCATTAGAGCTTGTTCATCACCTTCATAATCTTCTTCAGTACCATCAGTTGAGACCTTCTTGTGATGGGCTCTGAAGGCTATGGTCTTCTCCTTAGGAAATGATTCTTCAAAGTCTTTGAGATCCAACTCATGAGTCATAAGTTTTCCTACGAGTACCTTAAGAGTCATTGTAGTGAGATCATTCCTTTCAACGATTGCAGTGGCTTTGAGGTTCCAGTTCTTTGTCAGTTTTCTGAGCACCTTGCGAATCTTCTCATAATCACTATAATTTTTACCAACGGAAGAAAGATGATTAACAATATTAAGAAATGTTGTAAACATTTGAGTAATACTCTCGTTGGGCTTCATCTTGAATGCTTCGTATTCTTGCGTAAGTCAGTTGATTTTTGACTCCACTTGAGATGTTCCTTCATGAGTGATTTCGAGAAATTTCCATACTTCATGTAAAGTGGTACAGGTGGATACTCTGTTGAATTATGTCCCGTCTCCAACACAAAATAACGCATTAATAGCTTTGCATCAAAGCTAGCTTGTTTTTTTTTTTTCTAAATCGGTATATTTATCGTTGGGTTTCTCTGTAAGATTTCCATCAATAATAATTCTAGCTGACTTTTTGTAGCCATCTATAACTATTGATCAGAGGTCAAAATCTAGAGACTTCAAATAAAAGCTCATTCGTATTTTCCAGTAAGTGTACTTGGTTCCATCAAATAGGGGTGATTTATTTGGGGATTGGCCTTCTCCAGCGAAGATGGATTTCATGGTTGCCATGTGTATAATCACTTAGGGTGTAAGACCTTTCAAGAGAACCGTGCTCTGATACCACCTATGGATCGTGAGGCAACTCTAGAGGGAGAGGGGGGAGGGGACTAAATAGATTGCAGCGGAATAATTATCCCCTATTTAAAAATTAAAGGCACAATACCAACTAATAAAGCAATAAGCACATATATGGAAATTGAAAGTATAGAGTTCAGAGAGAGCAAATGCAAACACCGGAAATTATACTGGTTTTCCTTTGAGAGGACTAGTACAGTCCTGAGAACTCTTGCTCGGAGTTGAATTCACTATCAATGAAACACAAACTTTGATCCGAAGGGTTTGCGACTTCATACAAACACCTCGCGCTTTGATTTGAAGAGCACGGCACCTTCAACTTCAAGCTTTTGAGAAAGCTTACTTGGATTTTTCCAAGTTTGTACAACTCTTAAAAACAAACTTTTAGCCGAAATTGCACTTCACCGATTAGGAGTACAGAAAGTTGTTTTTAAGCAGGTAAGAAGATTAAGGCTCAACGGAATAGGTGAGAAAGTGAGTGAGTGAAAGAAATGGAGAAAAGCTCATATATTTATAGGTTTCTATGAGACCGAGTTAGAGCCGAGTTTGGTCTTCGAACGTTCAAAAATTTGACCGTTGTAAGCCGAGTCACCTGGAGAGGAGGCTGACTAGGGTTTCTATTTTGGGTAACCGAATTCAGTGCGAGTTCGGACAGAACTCAGTCCGGGTTTGTTTTCCCAATTTTCAGAAAGTTTATGGTTTGTTTTGTGTGTAGTTTGGGTTTGGAATGAACTTGGTTTTAGGATTGGATTCGAGTGAGAAGTGAATGATAGGTTTGGGTAGGCTTTTAAAGTGGACTTGAGTGCTACGAAAATCGCTGAAGTGCAATACGACTCACAATAAGTCCTAAACTCAATAAAGAGAAAAATACATAACAAAAAGTAAAAATGTATCTGACTTCTTTGTGATGTAGCATCTTGTAAACAGCCTTTTGTTTGTCCATGTTGCGATGTATCGAACCACAGTTTTGTTAATTATCGAAATTGGATCGACCATGACCAATGTGCGAATACTATGTACTAATTTTCTGGTTTCGTGAATGACCCAAAGAGTAAATCTCTGAACTCTCATAAGAAGCGGCATCACTCCTACATTCACATAGGTGAAGTTAATTTATATACCCCTACTACTTAAGTATTTATTTAACTTCATTATTAAGAGCAAATCTCACTCTCATCACCGTACTGGTTACACCGATTCTGTCTAAATCAAATGGAGCTATATTTGTCAATCAATGCATAATCACTTCAAACAACTTGTTTTTACTCATTAAACCTTGTACTAATAGTCTAAGATTGGGTTACCCTTGTTTTAGCTCCATTTTTTGGATGTTTCTTTTACAACTTCTCTAGGTAGACCTTTAGTAAAATGATATGCAAAATTTTTACTAGTCTTCACATACAATATTGTGATCACTCCGTCCAATATCAATTGTCTCACAAACTCATGTCTTAGACTTATCTTGCCACTATAAGTACTACTATATGCTCTTGATAGAGTAGCTCGACTATCACAATGAATGGAATAAGAGGCATTGGTTTAGGCCAAAATTTGATATCTATTAACAAATTCCTAATCCATTCAACCTCCTTACCGTAGCTGCCAAGTTTATATATTTCGACTCCATAGTCGAATGAGATATACATGTTTGTTTCTTGGATGCCCACGAAATGGCATTCCCTACCAAGGAGAAACACCCAACCAGACATGTACATGTTATCTCCCGTATCTATGATCCGACTAGCATCTGTATATCCTTCAAGTATTGTTGGAAAGTTATTATAAAATAGGTCAAGTCCAATGATTTTCTTAAGATAACCGAACACTTGACTTGTGGCCTTCCAATTATGTTGTCACAGGCAAATGCCTAGGCGGCCTAGGCGTGCGGGTTGGAGAGGTCTCGCCTCGACCTGGAAATTTTTTTTCTGGGTGAGGTTTTGCTCGCCTAGACACCCGCTTAGGGTCGATCAAGAAGGAAAAAAAGGCCTCCTAGGGTTGCCCAATTATGCTTACTATTTTTACTTGATGTTGAATATTGGTTATTTCATATTTGTTGCTTATATTATTTTTATGCTTATTACCTAATGCTTATTAGTTATATTACATATTTGTTGTATGCGTAATTGCAGAATTTTTGATTCAAAGCAGCAGAGCTTGGGCGGACGCCTAGGCGAGGCGGGTGGCATGTTGCCTCGCCTAGCGTCCAGTACAATATAGCCTTCCTTTGGAGGAAGACTACCTGGCCTGTATTCAAGCTAAGGACCTGTTCGAGGTCAAGGTCAAGATTTACCGTCTCATAACCCTTCAGGAAATGTTCTCCACTTGGATTGCTAGTAAATCTGTTTAGTTTGCACACATTGAAAGTAATATCGGGTCTAGTACAATGCATACGATACATTAAACGACCAATTGCACTAGTATATTCAAGTTGAGCAATTGTCCTAATTGAATTTTTTGTCAATTTAACACTTGAATCAAAAGGAGTGTTAAATTCTTTAAAGTTAAGATGCTTAAAATTGGACTATTTTTTTCAATGTAATATGTTTGGCGTACAATATATCTTTGATCATGCTTTCTAATTATAATACCTAAGATAATATCAACTTCACCCAAGTCTTTCATCTTAAAGGCTGTAGCTAACTACTTCGTAGTTTCTAAAATGTCAAACATATTTGTTCCAATAGTAAGCATATCATCAACATACAAGCATACAATTACATTATATTCTTTTGTAAATTTCGAATAAATACACTTGCCAACACTATTATGAACAAACCTAAATCATAAAATGGTTGAGTCAAACTTTTGATGCTACTATTTTGGTATTTGTTTCAAGCCATATAGAGATTTATTTAATTTACAAACTTCCTTTTCATTACCGGAAGAACAAATCCTTCTGGTTGCTCCATATACAATTCCTCATTCATATCATTCAGAAAGACGGTTTTTACATTCATTTGATGAATGTGTAAACTATATATTGAGGATATTACAATAAGAGTTCGAATATACGTTATCCTTGCTACTAGTGCATATGTATTAAAGTAACATATTCATTCCTTTTGTTTAAAGCCCTTAGCTACTGATCGGGCCTTAAAAGTTTCTACAGAATTGTTATGGCCATATTTTCGTTTGAAAACCCATTACATCCAATAGGTATATACCTCAGAGGAAGAAAAACGAATTTCAAGTTTTATTAGATATTAAGGATATTGCAATAAGAGTTCGAATACATGTTATCCTTGCTATTGGTGCATATGTATCAAAGTAATATATTCCTTCCTTTTGTCTAAAGTCCTTAGCTACTAATCGAGCCTTAAAAGTTTCTACATAATTATTAGGGCCATAGTTTCATTTGAAAACCCATTTACATCAAATAGGTTTAGACTTCGGAGGCAAATCAACCGAATTTTAAGTTTTATTAGACATTATAGAATCCATCTCATCATTTATTGCTTCCTTCCAAAAGGCAGCATCTCCAGAGCTAATTGCTGCACTATAAGTCTTTGGATCCTCCTCAATGTTTAAAACAACTAGAATTTTTGTCATTTTTCTCTATCTCCCTCAACTAGGAAAACTATAGTTTGAGATGAGATAATCAGGGTGCAAATCTTTTTTTTTTTTTTTTTTGTCGTTTAGTTCTCCTAGGTTCTTCACTAGGAGAAGTAGCCAATGGTGTCCTATTTTGATATTCTGTTTCTAAGTTAGAATGGACCTCAACATTAAGGATAGCTTCTACTAGGATTCTCTACAAATTTTAAATATTCACAAAATTTATTTTCAAAAATTCAACGTCTCGAGATTCGACAATCTTGTTAGAATCCAAGTCAAGAAGCCTATATGCTTTACTATGTTTAGCATATCAAACAAAGACTTCTTAACGCCCTAGGACCCAATTTAATCCTCTTTGTGCCACTGACCCTATAATATGTCAAGCACCCCCACACTTTAAGATATGACAAAGTCGATTTTCTGCCTTTCCATAATTCACAAGGACACATATTAGTTTTTCTGGATGCAATTCTATTGTGTAAATAACATGATGTAATTAATGCTCCAACCCATTAATTTAAAGGTAACATTGACTTTACAAGCATGCAATTTACCATTTCCACTAAAGTACGATTTTTTCTACCATTTCCATTAAAGTACGATTTTTCTTTCAGCCAAACCGTTTTGTTGTAGAGTATAAGGTGCAGATCGATCATGTATGATCTTATGCAATTCACAGAATTCATCAAACTCGTTTGAAAAATATTCCAAGCATATATCGCTCGAGAATAATTAGTGTTCTTATTTAATTGATTTTCGACCTCCACTTTGTAAATTTAAAAATTTATTAAAAGCTTATCTTTATCTCTTATAAGATACACATAAGTGTATTTTGAAAAATCATCGACGACGTAATGAAGTATCTTCTTCCACCTCCTGTCAAAATACCATTTAATTCACATATATCAGAATGCACCAAATCTAAAATTTCAGAATTTCTTTATACTCCAGATTTTTTATAATCTTGGATTGTGCACATATTTCACACTTGTCACAAACAATCTCTTTAAAGTTAATTAAACCAAGTTTACTCATGTTTGTAACAGATCTATAATTTAAATGTGCTAATCTATCATGCCATAAATCAAAAGACTTAATGATATAAGTAGAAGCAACTTTATTGAGACTTAGCTTGTACAGTCTATTGTATTCCTTTCCAACAAATATTCCATTCTTGGTTAAAATAACCTTATCAGACTCAAAGACAACACGAAATCATCTCTTGCACACAGTCAACAAAGACCAAGTTCTTCCTAATGTTTGGAACATGAAGAACATTAACAAGAGTAGAATTTTTCCAGTCCAGGACAAGACTTTCTTTTCCAGCAACTTGAGCACGATTAGGATCTCCTATTTGAACCTCTTAACAATCGTTGATAGCCTCATAGGTTTTTGAACAATGACTTGTCCTTGCAGACATGGACAATTGCTCCAGAATCAAACCACCACCCATTAGAGGTATTTGCCGTATTAATCTCGGTTACTATGGCAAAGAGATCTTCTTCAACCATGTTTGCAGCCTTCTTTGGAGCACGACACTCCTTTGCATAATGGCCATGCTTGCTACAATTGTAGCACTTGCTATTTTTTTCCCTTCTTTTTGCTGAATGTGGGAGCCTTTCCATTGAAAGGACGCTGCTTGTTTTTTTTTTCCACAACTTGGACATCGATTTTGGACATAATTCCTTTGTTCTCACGATTGCAAGATTCTTCTTCAATACGAAGATGCTTTTGAATTTGTTTCAATGTAAAGTCATCTGTTTTGTGGAAAAGCCTCTTCATATAGTTACTCCAAGATGGTGAAAGTTTTGCTATGATAGCACAAACTTGGAATAACTCAGGAAACTTAATGTTAAGAGTACTAATTTTACGTACGATGCCTTGTAGTTCATGCACTTGACTAAGTATTGGTTTTTCATCTTCCATTTGAAAATCAAAATATTCAGCAATAAGAAACTTGTTTGTACCTTCTTCTTGTACCTTGTATTTATTTAATAGTGCATTCCAGATTTTCAGTGGCGTCTTCATCTCGTAGTAGAAGTCATACATGCAATCCGAGATAGCATCCAGAATGTGACCACGACATAACAGGGTATCTTTACGTTTTGCACGGACCTTCTTTGTGTCTTAGAATCGTCTACTTTTGGTTCAACAAAAGGCGTCAAGTCTTGACTCAGGATGTAGGACAATCCCAGGACAGTAAGCAAAAACGTCATCTTGTCTTGCCAACGAGTAAAGTTGATGTCAAACTGATCAAACTTGATAGATCATGGTTCATTACTTTGATTGGAGTCATGTTTGTCCCGGTCTCTATAGTAGCAGAGGAATAACTTTTTGAAATTGTTAGTGAAATAACTAGAGAGAAAAAGAAAATGGCTTTGAGGCGTATCTTTAGAAAGTTATTCGTCCCCACTCAGAAAGAATTTGTTGTAGGGTTCTGTAGGGTTCAGGTGGATACTCTCCCAGGATATAACAAAATCTTGAGCAAAAGATGCAGACAACAAATCTGAATGTCTTCTTCATGAAACTGTTGAGTAGTAGTGATTTTGTATTATGTTTGTGATGATTTAGACTTGGATATACATGGGTTTATATAGAAACTCTCATGCCTCTTCAAACACTCAGAACGAATGTGAGAGTGAATAAATCTTGAACGAACAGTTGCAACATGAACAATTTCAACAAAAAACACAATGAATTTGAACATTCATTCAATCCAATGAACCCGAAGGTTCGTTCAAAAATTAATGTTGAGATGAATTTCTAAATATTGGGCATATACCGTGCGGGTGCTTGCAAAGGTAAGTGCGTGATAAGTGTGCCACTGATATGCGCTAACAAAGCGCCACATTGCGCCACACATGCTTACGTGCAGTGTGTGCACGTGAATGCACAACTATAAGCAGCCTCACACTTAACACCACTTTATTTGAAATATCAAGTGTATTTTCACTTATATAGCCGCTAACTTTCTATTTCCTAATCCATGTGGGACTAAGAAATAATAGTTTTTTTTGTACAATCAAAATCAAATCCTCAACAGTTGAGATTAGAGGAAAAAAAAACGAGTGAACCCGACTCACAAACTAAAAACTAATATAACCAACTGATTCCCCCCCCCCCCCCCCCCCCCCCCCCCCCCCCCCCCCCTCCTAAATATATATAAATAGTATTTGCTATTTTTGGAGTAAGAATGAAGGGAATGTAGATAAATGGAAAGATCATATATATATATATATATATATATATATATATAGAGAGAGAGAGAGAGAGAGAGAGAGAGAGAGAGAGAGAGATCCGCATCCCCTCACTTTTGCATCCCCATGCATCCCCTCTTTCACATCTATTGGATCTTGCTTAAGTCATCTAATTTTAACTGTTGATTTTTCAACGGTTAAGATTAGATGACTTAAACAAGATCCAACGGGTGTTATCATGAGAATGCATGGGGGATGCAAAAGTGAGGGGATGTAGATCCCTCCTCATATATGGGCGAGAGTAGTTCTAGGATGGGTGACCTCCTGGGAAGTCCTTATATGGGTGACCTCCTCGTGTTGCACCCCTTATATATATATATATATATATATATATATAAGAGTAATATTTTTTTCTTGTCAATAATGTACTTGGGGATGGCTCCATGTCAATAATGTACTTGTTTGGTATAAAACACGGTGAACCTTGTGATGTCTCGTGCTATAGTTGGAAATAGTTAGTTCATTGATTTAATTGTTTGATTCTTCTCCTGCTGTGGGTTCGCAGGAGCTTTCCAACATGACTCTTTTCTTCTTGTGGGTTTTCAGTACCTATATTGCTTTGGTGATGAATTTTTAACTTTTATTTTTATTTATCATTATCTTTCTTTGATGTTGGCTTTGTTTCCTGGGTTAAACTAGTAAGGAGGTTGTTGATCTCTTTTTGGACCACATTGAGCCACGCCTTGTGATTACCTTGATCTAGTTTGATCAAGCTCATATCAAAAGATAATAGTTAGATTTACTGTCACAACAACATCAAACGTTTTATCACACATCGTGGGAGTTGGCTATATCAATCTTCTTTCTTCACTGTTTAGCTCTTTTAATGCCCATTCCTTAATCTACATGTTTATTTTCATTGCAGCTGTTTTCCTTATTCTGCAACTTCCAACAGCATAAACAACATTGAGATAGGCTCTTATCCAAATCTTTAGTGCTAGCTAACTACTATGAGATCATACCTATCTTAGGAAAATAGTTACCATTATTTGTGCTGTTCACTGTATCCTGTACTAGTATATATATAGGTCCTTGTTTCGTTCCAACTCTTAAATGGAAAAATGTTATCTCGGTCCTGTCTGCAGACTATTACTGATTAGTTGTGTGTAGTTATAGTTTGACTTCCTTAATCGATTCTTTGAACTACTTATTATTTCATATGTTTGTCTCATATATATTATATGCTCATCTGTGTCCCCTTGGTTTAAATCATATGATAAGTCTTGTGATGTCTTTTAGGAGCTTGGTGGGATCAATACTGCTACAGAGAGAGAGAAAGTTACAGTGAAACAGTTGATGGCTGAAGCAAACAATATGATGTGGAATACAGAAGTTGCTATAAGATCATATATGGTGCTTAGGCAAAGGTTTATTCATCCAAATGTTTCTGCCACTTCAAATGCTGTTCCTTCAAGTCAATCATTGAGTAACATAACCCCTGGTCTGTCTCCACAAGTGACTAGTAGCTCTTTGGTGACAGTTTATGATTTTTACAGCGGGCTCCCAAAAAGACCCTCTCCTTTTATGCAGCATACAGTTGCCAGATTTGAAGAATACCTCACCGAATGTCGCCAGTGGATTGAAGAATTAGAGCAGCTCATACTTATGGATTCTGACAAAACCACTTCAAGCTCAGGATTGGCGCTGTTACAGTCTCTACCTAATGTCATGTCAAATGTGCATGATATCTTTGTTCATGTTGCTGCCAAGGTAATACTGGACATGCATTTTCTTCATGAAACTCAGTTCATCTATAGTCAGCATGCATTTCTGTACTACACATGCTTATGCTAGTTGCAATCCTCACTCTCTTGGTGTACTTTAATTAGGGGTGTAAAATGAGTGAAGCTTGGCATGATCAAGCATGACTTGATATATTATCGAGTAGCCTGAGCTTGGCTTTGTTAAGCTTGTTCATATTCATACGGCTTCATGTTCGAACATAAATATGTAATTTTGTTTGTAGAGAATTAATCTTTGTTGGTGATACATGCAACTATACTCTTCAATGCAATTTTGTTTAATTCCTTTTAAGGTTTTTCACCTTGGCTGGACACATACACACAAGATATTTCACATTTTCTCAATATAAATGCTTTACACAGGTCTTTCACCCGTAACATGTCAAATCTTGTTCACTAATAGGTTTCACAGATTTATTGTCTTAAATGTAAATGTTTTACACAGCATTACTAACGTCTCAGATATGTACGTGCATGTGCATATGGATCAAAATTCACTAAGAATTTCTAAAAGAACCTAAGTTTAGCTGTTGTCCACATTGTTTCCTTGTTTAATATTTAATTTGTTGTAGAATTTTTTTTTCCCTTCCTCCAGAAGTTCTTTTTACTGCATTCATAGCCATGTTATATATGCCCACATCATGCAAGTAAAGGATGATCTGTTTACAGGAGCACATATCATGTTTTCATGTATAATAATATAATAATTTATGGGGTTTTGTCCGGTCATGGAGCCATTTCTGTTGGTTCATTTTATAAAGCTTGTTTAAATTTTGATTAGGTGACTGATTTTATTAGTATTAACTGTATTATCATATAATGTTTCTTCATTTGTTGCCAAGATGTAATCGTTTTTTTTGCAGGTGGAGAGCCTTCACCAATATGTTGAATCTATGAAGACAGCATATCTGGCTGACCAGAGGCGTCGTGGGGATGGGAATGACCCATTCCTGGAAGCTGACAGGCGAGAAACTGCCAAACAGGAAGCTGCTGCTAGAAGAGTTCATCCAACACTCCATTTACCTGCAACTTCTGCGCAACCATCCACTCAAGGTGCTGGTTTGTTTGCTAGCTCCTCAACGGCAGTATCAAATGTTCCACAGCAACCTCTTGGGAGCTCTGGAGCTGGTTCTAGCAATAGTGGGCTTTCTATTTTCGGCACTCCATCTGCTCCTGCTGCTGCTGCTTCATTCTCTCTGTTTGCAACTCCAGCAGCCTCAACTCCAGCATCTACTCTATTTGGTTCTGGTGTTTCACCCCAGTCCACACCTTTTGGGACTTCATCATCATCTCTTTTTGGGTCTGCTCAGACTCCGTCACTGTTTGGGGCTAGTAAACCATCCTTAAATAGCACCCCAGCTATAGGAAGTTTCGGCAGTTCTCCACTCTTTTCAACGCCAACAGTCTCTGCTGGTACGTTGGGATTCCTTCATGAAATTTGTTATTCTTAAGAAAACAAGTGGTGCTCTGGTGATTAGTCCATATTGTAGAATATATAAAATGATTGGGCTTGTCTAACAAGTGTCCTGGTTCGACCTTGCCAGTAGAGAGGCTTGCCATAGCCTCTGCTTGGCTATCATCTGATTGTGCCTTTTTAGGTAGTAAAAAAGAATCGGCCTTCTTTTCGAAGCTGAAGTTTGGAAGAATGTAGATTCTTCCAATGTAGTTAGCAGTCCACTTGTATTATAATTTTATTCTAGATGCAACATATTTTTCTAAATGAATTGCAGGTTATTTATGTTCATATAGTTTGTTAGGATTATGTTATTCCATGAACCACCAAGTCAACATGATATTTGGTTAAAACATGACAAAGTTTAGTTTCTATAAAAATGCATGTAATATACAAGTGCATGGAAGCGAAACTCATCCTTTGGATTCTCCCAGTGTGAAACACAGTGACACGACAGAAGCAGCCTAAAGATTGCTCATTCTAAGGGTTGTGGAGGTTCAAGGAAACACTCATCCATTACATGGAGCATCCCCTATTAATAAAGATAACCACAACAACCGGACTGTGGGTGCACCCATACCAGTTCACCTTACCCAATAATCCAGCTCTCTTTATTTTCCGTTCCTTGCTCCAAAACAACAAGTTGATCTTCTCATTGGAAAGTCTCTCTCTTGGGCACTAACACTGGTAGTTGTATCGTGTCTGTGTGAGAAGATCATTTGTCAGTATAACTAAAACCATGGTGGAACCTGTCACCATGTTAGTTAACTACTTGAAGTATTCCAAGTGTTAAACAAAACTTGGTCTACAACAACTAAAAGTAACTCATACTACTACAACTAGAATTGTTGCAGAACAGCACCATCACATCCCATTTTTTTTAGCATATTCTTTTCCCATTTGCCTCAAATGTACCATCTTAGACTCTCATAGAAACTCTCAAGTCTTTCTTGTCCCAGTTGTTGATTTTCATCATTTATCATCAGGTCCACCATATTACCAACTTGGTAAGAAATTACTGTAAAAGTCCAAAATTGTCAAAACGAAAACAAACATCATCCATTTATAATTTCATTTGACAATTGTCACCTATAACATAATCTGCCAACTTTTCCCTTCTAACCTTACACAGATTTTATAAGCATTCTATATGTTATCGGTGCCTTAAAATTTTACATCATCCCCAACTCTGCTGGCGTACTATGAGATGACACTATTTAGTATCATCCCTTGTCTTTGCAGTTATGTGCTATGGATTACCCTACTGCTATTATCATTGCTTATTGTGCTTATGTTGTGGAGTAACCTTTATTTTCAGATTGTTCTAAATGCACTTCGAATCTTTAGTTAACTTATGGCGTCATTCATGTGGCATGTTATCTTTAAATTCCTTCCTGCCTCTACAGATTTTATGATTACTAATCCTTGTGAATACTGTTATCTTTAATCTCCTATCTAAACAATTATCATTTTCTTGCAATTTAGGTGTTTCAACAGCTTCAGGGGCTAGCTTTGGTGCTGCATCTGTAAGTAATATGTTGCTGTTAATTGATCCTTATCAATTTTTTTTTTTTAATTTTTTTTTTAATTTTTTTTATACCCTCAGTTTCTTCTTATATTTCTTCATTTTTTACTTCCTCCATTCATCGCTGATGTTGAATTATGTGTAGCGTGGTTCCAGTATGGATATATGCTTCTTCAATATCTTCATACATTTGTTGTACATCATTAAACCTTCAGTGCTTTGTTTCTTTCTCAACTGCAGAAATCCTCCAGGCCTAAGTCTCGTACTACCCGACGCTAGCTTGCAATCCCATTTTAATGAGGTATAAAGACATTAGACGCCTGACATCATCTTTGGAGCACCATCACACTCAGTTGGCAGAGGTGTATATCTTTTGATGAGACAATCATAGTGTGTGGAATTGAATACAGAGCTGCATTTGTATTCTTCATGCATTTACTTTTTTGTGGGAATCGCTGTTAAGTAGATTAGGACTTGCTAAACTTCAGCTGGCGAATGAGCTGTCTTTGTTGACGAGGCAATCATGGCATGTAGTTGTGCATTTGGGGAGAGATTTCAAGTTCGTGCCTAGTAGCTATTTTAGCGCCTCAGAATATCCCTGCAAATCCTTGTATCATTGAACATGTCGAATGATTTGTCATGTATGAGCTAAAGAAGTGAGCTACCATCACCTTGCTTTTGTCGTTGGAGTCGGAAAATAGAAATCAGGATGCTGTATCGAGCAGTGTGACAGTTTTAGAAGAACTTGTTGGAAGAGTGATACAACAAGTTGGTTAACAATTTATCCTTCAAAGTAACTTTTGTAACAATGTATGGCTGTTAGCATTAGTCCTGTTGGAAGGTCATTAGTATGATGTGCATTGGATTATAACTTTCGCATATTTGACTGGTGGCATAGTTATATTTTGAGAATTGAGAACTCCAGGCCAAGGCTCTTCTGATGGCAGGTGTGGCGGTGACGGTCATTACTCCTTATTGAGGCCAAAATGCATTTGTTTGATTAATTGTTTGCCATTGGACTAATTATGAAGCAGCTTGAGTTCCAGAATGCCTATTGTACACAACTAAGGGCCTGTTTGGTTCCATGGCCATATTGAGCTACCGGGAAGAATTGTGGCCTGCTGTTTTCTTTGCTAAATATTAAAAAACAAAAACAAAAATTAAGTTGGGTTTGTGGATGAGATCTCAGAGAGATTACTTTGACAAATTTCGTTGATACATTTGTTAGGAGGCATTGGACTGATAATATGTTAGTTAAAAGAGTTGCTAGAACTATAAGATAGGTAAGAACAAATTTGGATAAACTGAGCCATATTTAATTACAGTATCATGTTGCTTGCTTAGGAATGGAATGGTTGAGACTGTGACCAAGGGATAAGGGTCCAGTGAGGACTGACTGATCCTTTCAGCATTCAGACACTCCCATACTATGAAGAATAAAGCTGCTGCAGCTGGGCTGGCTATGTGTGGATAGGAGAGTAGTTGAAACAAAGAAGTCTCTTCTGGACCTAGCTTGCTTGCTAGCTAGCTATATAGTGCTGCTGCTCTGAGTGTGTCTCAGGATGAACATTCAGAAATTTTGTCCAACCACCACACTTTTAACTTGTGTGGGGTAGGGGGGTTATGGAAAGCAACTGCCTGTCACTGTCCATTTGCTGTATTCTTTGGTCTCCCAAATGCAGCTAGATCTCTCTCTCTCTCTCTCTCTCTCTCTCTCTCACATGCCATCCATCCATTTGCATGCCAACTCAAGATCACTCTTCTTATTTACATCATCATAAGAAGAAGAAGAAGAAGACCACATCTTGTGGAATGTGGTGTGGCCTCCACCACTTCACCATGCATGTACCAGTCTTAAAGTTATTATGAGCTTAGTTTCTTGAAAAAATAAGCTCTTCTTAATTAGACGTATAAGACAAATTAAGATATGAATTTGCTTCACATTTTCTTTACTGTTACAGCATCTAATTGCAAGTACTAATTGTACTAGTAGTACGAGGAAGAAGAAGAAAAAAGAACAATATAAGAATCAATACTTCACCAAACTGGGCTAGCACTTGTGGTCAACAAGGAGAGAGAGAATCTCCTTCACTAAGGAAAGAGATAATCTCCTTCACTAGACAGACGGTCCGGGATCGTACGTTACGTCGGATATCGCAAAAATAAATAAATATCAATGCTTCATTGGAACTCCTTGAATTCATCGTGCATACAAAAATCCAACAACAACAGCAGGATATTCGTTTTCAGAACATAATAATTTAAAAAAAAAAACTAGATCTTGAACAAATGCTTACCATCTGTCAAAGGTCATTGTCAGAGGAGAAGAAGCTGGGATTCCAATATAGCATCTTACTCGGTTCCAACATTTCAAGTGGTTAGGCGCTGACTTTTGGAGTGAGAACGCGATCCCTTCGGTGGTGAGGTTTCAAATTACAACCATTTATGAATATTTCTGATCGTAGAAAAATAAAAAATATAAATATAAACCTTAAAATCAAACAAGGTTTAGGCACGATAGGATGGGTTAAAGTGCATATAAATCCTCCTTAGATGTGAGAAAAATACAGTTAAAGACTCATAGTTTGAAAAGAACTCTGCATTTTTATTTTTGTTCAGTTTGCACCCCCGCTGTTAACAGCCGTTAAAACACGTCTAAAAAAATGATTTTACCCCTCCCCCACTCTCTCCGGTGGTGGGGGCGGGTCGAGGGGGCTGACCGGTGGAGGCAGGAGGGGGGGGGGGGGGGGGGGGGGGGGGGGCGGCAGGCGGAGGGAGGAGGAGGGGGGGGGGGGGGGTGTGGTTTCGGGGGGCTGGCCGGCGGAGGGAGGAGTGGGGGGACGGATCAGGTGGCTGGCCGACGGAGGGAGGAGGGGGGGGGGGGGGTGGGGGCATGTCGGGGGGCTAGGATCGGAGGGAGAATGGGGGGGCTGGTACGGAAAGGGGGGGGGGGGGGGGGGGGGGGGGGGTTAGGGAAGGGGGGTTGGTAGGGAAGCGGAGGTATTTTAGGTATTTTTTATTTTTTATTTTTTATTTTTTAAAAAAGTCATTAACAATCATTTCTAACGGCTAATAGACGGTAAGGACTTTTTTGCTCACACAGACAATCTAAGGAGGGATCAATTGCATTAGTTTTCTAACGAATTTTATTTTGCTAACGAGACAAATCTAAGAAGGGCTTATATGCACTTTATCCGGATAGGATGCATCTTCCGTTTGACTTAAAAGAAACCCTCCTTATTAGATCCAGACAAAAATATTGGTTCGAAACACTCAAAACAAAACAATATATTTACATGGTCTAACTTGTTTATAATAATGAAACAACAACAAGAAATTACAATAGTTAGTAGCATCTCTAATTAACTACATGTATAGGCTTCGTGCACACTGTGTAGATGTAATGTACTGATCTCCATGACATGATTGACCATATATGTATAACCCAACTAGGAATCTTGTAGTTGCATATATATACACATTTAGCATTCTTGTGCTCCCATCCTTCTCATGATAATTGCCTAGATTCATCACTAATTGGGCCGGATTTAAATACTAAAATTGACTGATCTTTAAGGTTGGTTAGCATGTTAGGGTCCATGGAAGTTTCTCAGCCATTTCCATCCTCAATTGGAAGTGGGAGATACCTACCTCGATTATTATACACACACTCTCAAGATTTTACCTACTTCACATGTGAAGTATATATATATATATATATATATATATATATATATATATATATATATATATATATATATATGAGGAAAATGTACCTAAGGTAGACCTTAGGTAAGTTACCTAAGGTCGACCCCATTTTCCTCACTTTACAACATTTTTTTCTTGAATGTTTTTTTATGGGATTGATCTACACCTTATTGATTGGCAACATACCAAATTTTAAGTGATTATAATATTGTTTAGCCCCCTATCTATCCCTTGCAAAATCGACGGTGTAGCAGCAAAGTTTTAGACCGTCGATTTTGCAAGGGATAGATAGGGGGCTAAACAATATTATAATCACTTGAAATTTGGTATGTTGCCAATCAATAAGGTGTAGATCAATCCCATAAAAAAACATTCAAGAAAAAAATGTTGTAAAGTGAGGAAAATGAGGTCGACCTTAGGTAACTTACCTAAGGTCGCCCTTAGGTACATTTTCCTATAATATATATATATATATATATATATATATATATATATATATATATATATATATATATATATTTGAAAAAAGGTGAATTTTATTCCAAATGAAAAACCATAATCATACAACATACAAACAGAGTGGGACTCCCACTCATCACTCATCAAATCTCCATAGCATTTACATCAAACTCGATGTTATGGAGAATGCCAACTGGAGGGGTGATCAGCCCCTCAAAGATCCGACGGTTTCGCTCCCGCCATACAAGCCAAACCGCAGCAGCTAGACGAACTCTGGCTGTTCGGAACCAGTCCTGCCCTCTACCCCTGCTATCTCGGATCACCGTAATGATGTCCCCAACACATTTCCCGGAGGCGAACACTCCCAATACACGACTCTGCTCCGACCAGATCTGCCATGCCAGAGTGCACTTGAAGAAGATATGCTTTATAGATTCAGGCTCCAAACTGCAAAGCACACATTTGGGATCCGGAACCGGCACTCCAAATGAACTCAGGCGATCTCTAGTTAAGAGGCGGCCCAGCAGCAGCTTGTATACACACAACTGCATCTTCCTGGCCAGGCCCTTGCACCAAACGAACTCATAATCAGAACTCAACGGGAAAGAACGCCGGATAAGGTTGTAGCAGCTACGAAATTAGAACTCCCCAGTCCCCGAAGAAGCTCCAGTCGGCTCCCAAATCCACCGATCCGCAGGCAGAGTCGGATCAATGACAGTAGACATAATGCTCCCACCTAGCTCCTCAGTGAACCGATAAGAATCCGGCCTCCACTCCCCATCTCGTATGATGCGACTGCACATCAGACCATGCCTGTCCTCCTGATGAGTCGGGGCTCCTCTGATGTCCAACAGCGAACGCCGATCTATCCAAGGATCCCACTAGAGGTCCGTACCCGACCCATCCTTCATGACCCTCCGGATAGCAGACTTTAGCACCCCCTGTGTCTCAAGACAGTCTTGAACGTGACTGAATGGTTGTTGTCAGTCGAACACGTCCAAAAACTGCCCTGCTTCACGTATCTGTTGTGCATCCAGTCCGCCAGAGAGATCCCCCGCTGATGAATCTCCAGGCCAGCTTAAGCGCAGAAGCCTCCCTAATCTCCAGCAACGGTCGGAGCCCCACTCCTCCCTCCTTCCTGGGACGACAGAGCTGGTCCCAGGAAATCGCATACATACCTCCCCTCCAAATAAAATCGGCACAAAGTCGCTCAACTCGCCGAATAGTGGCCACTGGTAGGAGGATGGACTGCAGCCAAAAATGGGCCACAGCCGAGATCACCGATCTGACCAACTCAATGCGATCGCCAAATGACAGACCTGCTGCTTGCCACCCTTCTACTCGCCTCTGGACATATTCCACCAGACTGTGGCAATCCTGATCCCGCGCATAATTGACTGTGAGAGGAACTCCTAAATATCGAACCGGAAGATCACTCCTCGCGATACCCAGTACATCAGCCCGCTCCTCTTTCCGGGGGCACAGAGAGCTAAAGTAGACCCTACTCTTATCACTGTTCATCTGGAGACCCAAAAAGGACAGGACTTTAAATCTTCCATAATAGCCGCAAGTGTCTGCAACCCATCCGTCGAAGGCTGGATGAAGACAAGCAGATCATCAGCATAAATAAGGTAGGTAACTGGTGGGGCTATCCTCCGAAACAGCGGTACCAGCCGTCCACGGTGCACTGCCAGATCCATCAAACAAGTAAAGTACTCCATAACCAGCGTGAACAGGTAAGGGGACAATGGGTCTCCTTGCCTAAGCCCACGGTTGCTCTGGAAGTACCCATACGGAACGCCCTGGATGAGAACGGAGAAATTAGGGGACGTAATGCACTCCCGGATCAACTCAACCCAGTGTTCCGCGAATCCCATGGCAGTCATCTGATGACAGAGGAAGTCGCGATTGACCATGTCATACGCCTTCCTCAGGTCCAGTTTAACACAAGCTTTCTCCCCTCCGGGTCTGCTAAATCCTCTCACCATCTCATGTGCCAGGAGGCTATGCTCTGCGATCGACCTCCCCTTAATGAACGCAGCCTGATTAGGAGATACCAAGTCCTGCATGATCCCCTCCATCCGTCGGTACATAAGGTGCGTAATTATCTTATACAGATAATTACAACACGCAATAGGTCTGAAATCCGCCAATGCTGTCGTACCCTCCTTCTTCGGCACCAGGGTCAGAAAAGTGTGATTCAATTCTTTCAGAAGCTTCCCGTTGGTGAAGAATTCCTGGACCACCTCCACGACCTGATGCTTCAGAGTGTCCCAATGTCTTTTGAAGAAACCATTGCTGAAGCCATCCGGACCAGGAGCCTTGTTGGGATCCGCCACATTGATAATAGATTTTACCTCCTCCAGTGTAACAGGGGCAAGAAGAATGCTATTTCCATATGGAGTCACCAATCTCTTCGTAACAACCTCTGGGAATACGGATAGGTAGTCAGTCTGGAAATATAACTCAGAGTAGTACCTGACAGCCTCGCCCTGGATCTCAGCCGGCGTCCCCAATAGAGTGCCATCCGCATTAAGAAGCTGGGAGATGTGATTCATATTCTGTCTAGTCCGGATAACATCATAGAAGAACTTGGAGCAACGGTCGCCATCCTTCAGCCAGGAACATTTGGCTCGCTGGGCCGAGCTAATCTCCTTCAGTAGCCTCAGGATGTTGACTTCTCCGATCAGCTCCTTCTCTCTAGCCGCCAGGTCCCCATTCAGCATGTCAGCCTGCATATCCTGCTGCAAGGTTCGCAACTCCATCTCCTTATCTTCTAAGGTGGACTTGGGCAACCCCTTCACCCACCTCCTAAGGGCTCTCTTCGTGGCCTTGAGACCACGAACCAAACGGAATTGAGCCGTCCCCTTCTGACCGCTAGTAAGCCCCTCAGCGACAGCCTCTAGGTAGCCCTCCGAAAGATACCAACTGTTGTTATACCTGAATGAGCGGGCCTTCCCAAGGGACCGAGTAGTGAAGCCAACTCTGATGGGGGAATGATCGCTCGTACCAGCTGCCAGACCCTCAGCCGAAGTGTTGGGAAAGTGACGGAACCACTCCCCATTGCCCAGAGCTCGATCCAGCTGACAAGCAACCCTGTTATGAGTTGTTTTGTTGTGCCAAGTCCAGATGAAGCCTGAGCGAGACAGTTTCCGAAGCCCCTCAAGCAGGAGGCATCTCTGGAAATCATAGAGGATAGAATCTGGAACCGGGCGACCACCCAGCTTCTCTCCTTGGTGCAGAAGGGCATTGAAGTTCCCGATCAAGAGAAGAGGAAGGCACATCGAGTCAGCAACAGATGCAACACGGGAGATGTCGCTCCATAGGAACTCCCGTCTCCTTCTGTCATTGTGGTCGTAGATAGCCCCCAGCAAGAACCGGAAGCCACCCTTGTTTACGAAGGAGATGGCAATCAACTGCTCCGTCATCAAGATCAAGTCTCCATCCCAACTCTTCAAGTTCCAGCGAACCCAAATCCTGGCCATGTCACAAAGAGCCAGGTTGTGAAGTTGGGCCCAATGAGAAGGGGTCCGTCGAGAAAGAGTCTTCTCACCTTTGATCTTGGATTCCAATATAACAGATATGTCACATTTCTCTCTGTGGAGCACCCCACAAATCTCTCTCTACCTCCCTAGCGAACACGGCCCCCTCACATTTCAGGCGATAATGGCCATTAATTAATGAGAGGTGGGGTCCCCCTGTAAAACTCCCGGGTCGACACCTGGGGAAGGTGCCGTATCCGTCGCTAAGGAATCCTCCTCCATCCCAGTCGGAGCCGCCTGTTGGGGAGCGACCTGAGATAGTACCAACGCCCAGGCAGGGTTGTCAACACACACCGCCTCCTCTCTGTCTGTAGTATGTCCCACCACCATGGAGGGGCCATCTCTCAGCAGACCGACAACCCGTCTCTTTCTACAGTAAACCTGTCCTCCAGACGATCCGCCCTCCCCTCGTGCCTCAATCTCCGCCGCCACCATACCTTTAGTAACTATACTACTCAGCCCCTAGCAAGTGGACATCACCCCACCCTTGGGTGCAGGCTGAGTAGATACAACGAGGCTTAAACCGCCATCACTCACATGATGAGTAACCTCCCTCTCCAAAACCTCTGCTCCGCTATCATCTCTAAAATCCATATCGCATGGGGCTTCTGGATCCACACTAGGGGGATAATAGGCTCCACCGGAGGTCCAGCCTCTGAACATGTGTTGGCCAGATGCCCGAAGCAGGAGCAGCGTGAACAGGAAGGTGGAACCCATTCGTACTCCACCCTCTGGGTAAGCACCTCCCCAGAAGGGATCTCATATTCCACCATCTTCGGGAGCTCCCCCCTGCCCGAATCTCCACAAAGATCCTAGCGTACATCAACCGCGTCCGAAAGGCAGTAGCTTCATCTGCCTTGATCGGGGTGCCCGCCAAGCTGGCCAGCCGCATCAACAAAGGTATGCTCCAAAACCGGACCGGAAACTCAGAGAATCGAATCCATACTGGGATGGCATTCAGAACTTCCCTCTCACATCGCAGCTCCGGAGTCTACTCCTTGAGAATGATCAGTCTACCGTCGAACGTCCAGGGGCCACCTTGAAGGATCCTAGCGACATCCTCCGCCAGTCCGATCTTCACATAATAGAAGCCGTCTCGCGAGCATAGAACTCCATACTTCCCTTAGGCTGCCAGACTCACGCTGCATAGCCCCGGATCTGCCCGTAGAAAGGCTTGTTGCCCAAGACATACAGGACGAGGGTATTCTCCCAGTATGCTGTCACCTTCTGGATCTCCTCCGCAGGAAACGAGGCCCGAAAACCCCTTCCTGCCTTGATCGGCGGAACATACTCCATCGAAGTGGGGGTTTTCGGCCCCACAGGTTTGCAGATCTCAGCCCAGGACCGTCCAGCAGGCCGAAGGGTCGTCCCAAGAGGCCTCGGGACAATCATCGGACGAGGAGTCCCAGATCCCAGAACATCCAGATCCACCACCTTGCTCTTTTCCTTGGCCGCCGTGGTCGCCTTAGGCCGCCAACCCACCGATCTCACAGCAGACACCCCCGGATCCCGGCCAGATGGCCGAGACCCTGACCCGTTCTGACGGCCATCGGGATGGCGATCCCTAATCTGACCCAGTCCGCCTCCCATCTTTCCCCCGGTCTTCGCCACACGACGGCGTGTAACCGTCGTCCATCCGCCACCCTTCGTTTGGCTCCCCAAAGATCCTGAGCCTGCTCCGAATTCAAAATTAGGGGCGATGGTGCCGCCCCGCAGAGTTCGATCCCCTTCCATCAACGGAGCAAACCTCTCCGCCACCTTAGGAAGGCCACCCGACCCCCCTACCTTCGTTCCCGCCCCCCTACGCCTGGGGGGGCGTCGCTCGACCCCGACACGGGGAGTCCGCCCGACCCCCCCTTTTTCACTGCTGTCGCCCCCCTCCAACACCTGGGAGGGCGCCACCGCCCGCCGTCAGCCTAGGGCTGCTCGCCGCCGGCCCAAGGCCCCCCCGTGCTCCGTCCCCCCTCCGCCTGGGGGGGCGCTGCCACTCTCGCGCTGACCGGGGGGTCCGCCTGACCCCCCCGCCTCTGCTCCCAAACCCCCCCACCGCCTCGGGGGGCAGTAACTGTCTTGCTGGAGGTCCTCTCCCCGCCGGCGAGCGGATCAGGCGGCCGCGGGGGGGGGGGGGGGGGGGAACCCTAGTTGTGCCGTCTCGGTCGCCCAGGTCGTCCAGATCGCACGAGTTCTCCATTATATATATATACATATATATATATATATATATATATATATATATATATATATATATATATATATATATATATATATATTGGAACCAGGTAAATTGTTTCTGGAATCGCTCCCACTGGGATTCGAACTCCTGACCACTCGGGCCGCATGTATCTCTCTTAACCACTAGGCTAGAGGTCATTTGCAAAGTATATATAATATATATATATATATATATATATATATATATATATATATATATATATATATATATATATATATATATATTGTGGCAAATGACCTCTAGGCAAATGACCTCTAGCCTAGTGGTTAAGAGAGATGCATGCGGTCCGAGTGGTCAGGGGTTCGAATTCCAGTAGGAGCAATTCCGAAAAATAATTACCCTTGCTTCAAAAAAATAATAATATATTGTGGTCATAATCACATGGGCATGGAATTCTCACTTCCCTATTGTATGTATTAAACTCGTTTTTTGCGGTAATAATGCTTTGACCCTCTCTAGAGTCTGCATTAGCGGAGCCTCATGGTTCTGGAATGCCATTGTCATTTATATCCAATATAGATAGATAGGGCTTGAAATTGTCAGGTGCCTCTTTTAGCGTGTAAGGATGGACTAAGATCTCCAAACCTCCAAAGTCTAGTCATTGAGAGGTGAAGACTATCTGTCAAAGGGACTATTGATTCAAATGTCCATTATTGTTATATAACAATTATGAAGCCCTTAATGATCTCTCTCTCTCTCTCTCGAACAAATGGGTTATGGGTACGTAGGAAGACTTCCATCCAAGACTTAACCTTCTTGCCTGCAATATTTGGATGAAGCTTGAAACTGCGGTGAAAGTGACACTATTCAGACATGTTATTAGTTTCTGTTCCCTGCAAATGCTTCTTTTGAGTTGCATCTCAAAACCAAAATAAGTGGGCGGATTTGGTTTATTTTGATATTGAAAGTGTGAACTTATCCACTTCAAACTTCAAGGAACTTCAAGAAGACAAAATAGTTTATAACCAAACAGAATTGGTAACTTAGACATAGGTGCATGTGTGATAAAGATGCAATATTACATTACCACCTCCACACTTCCTCACATGGATCCAAACATGCCCTTATAGAATATCTTATGATCGATTGATCCTTTTAACTTTTAACTTTTCGTGGTTAATGAGTTAGGATCTTTCCTAATAGGAAACCTTTGTGTCTTTTTTTTTTGCATGATCAGCATAAGCTATATATATAGGCTGATTAATTTGCAACTAAATATCATGAACTTTGTTCATTAGTTATAATTTGTTCCCATGAACTTTCAAGTCCGCCCTTTGTTGGAGATTGGGTGTGGGTGGAATTTCCAATCTATGTGGAGAATATTTTTGAGTGCAATAAGTGTCATCCATGTCTCAGAGAAACTCGGGTGTCTACGCGGAGTTCAAAGTAAGTAGAGATTCTGTCCAGATTTACTGAATTATGTCCTTAGGACCATATTTGGTCTAGAACATTTTGAGCACTAGAAATCATACTCGGTCCGAATTCGGTCATACTCAGCAAGAACCTTTATGCAAAACCTAATTCCGTCCCGAATTTGATTTCGTCGGCCTGTACAAATTTTGGGGGTGTTTTATCTGTAAGTTCCGGGGCTTGATCAAAGATGGTAGACTCGATGTCGAGATCAGAGGTTCAACAAACGTTCACCTTCTGATTATTCTCGAGATCCAAGAGGAACACTATAATATAAATCTGATTACAAAAGCAACAATAATCAGAAAGTAAATCTCACGTTCTTCTTCGCAATCGCAGTTGCTGACGGACAGAACTGAGTTCAGAAAATAAATCTCACGTTCTTCCTTGTAATAACAGTTGCAGACGGACAGAACTGAGTTACAACTCAGATGAAGGAGAAGAAAGAAGAAAGAAGAAGAGGAAAGGTTCTTGCTGGGGTGATTAAGATCACCGTTGCTCAAAGCAAGATTTGCCCCACCACGATCTGCTTCCAGGAACCAGCAAGTTCACGAAGAACTTCTGGAATGCTCATAAGTCAAAATTTGAGACTTGAACGGGCTTCCTGGACTTTACAGACTCCCTTAACTCTCTTCTTGGTGCATCTTTCAAAGGAGGCCAAGGGGCTCTATTTATAGAGTGGAGTTGAGACTTCACCTCTTCTCCTATCCGATGTGGGACTAAAATACCAATACTCAAAAATAGAGTTTGATATTTTAGATCATCCCACAATCAGCATAGAAGTGTGCCAGTCCACGCCTACCCTCCGAACACTCCCGTGCATGCACGAGACATCCTGGAGTCCGTGTCCGAGTCCGAGTCCGCACAACAAAAATCAACTTGCATCCTTGTTGGATTTAATCCTTTTTTCTTCTAGAAAAATACTCCCACATGGCACAAACTTGTGCCCCACTACACCTCATGTGCACACCTCAACACAAGCAATGCATTATATTGAGATACTCACCATTTGGTGTAGCCGACGTGGGACTATCTTTTCTAGTCCAAAGGCAAAAATACCAACAATCTCCCACATATCTCAATATATGGGTTGATCGTTCCCCACAGTGACTGCCCATCATGCATTAGGAGAGATGTCGCTACGACTTGAATCTTCCCGCATAGGTTAAATAACAGTATGATACAAGAATGGACTAAGCCTTGAATTCTGCACCATAATTGTAATTCTTCCTACTCACATAATGACATCAACTGTGCTTCTGGCTGCACATTGAAGGCCTTGTACCAGCCTGGTCTCAGTGTATAATTTTTGGGCGTCTACAAGTTTATCCTCAAGAGACGGCCTGATATCTCTGTCCATACACTATAGGTGAGTTCTTTATAAAGAGTCATGGCATGAAGTATTGCGCTTCTTTGCGGTGCTACGCCGCTATGACATGGCTTAAAGCCGAGGCTTTACCCCACCTGGGCACCTCATCGTAGTGTCATACTACTGTAGCATGAGGTCACAGGCCTCTTTGTAGTGCCAAACTACCCAGCATGAAGCCTTGCACTTCCGTGCGGTGTTACGCCGCTGTGACATGGCTCGCAAAGCCGAGGCTTTACCCTACCTGGTACCTCTTCGTGGTGTCATGCCACTGTAACATGAGGACGTCGTCCTCTTTGTAGTGCTGTCTATCTCTCTTTATTATGATTATCATACAGCATTAGGCTACCTGCCTATTTGCGGTGCTACTCCGCTGTGACTTGGCTTGCAAAGCCGAGGCATTACCCCTACCTGGGAACCTCATGGTGGAGTCACCCCACTGTAGCATAGAGTTACACTCCTTGTAGTACTGCGCTACCGTGCTTCATGTAAAGCACTCCAGGCATTCACTCTGTCTGAGAACTCATTAAGGCATTTAAGCCAACCTTCCCACAGGATCCGTTTTCTGCAGAAAACAACAGTAGACAACAGTGGTTGTAGGTCCGTAACCTCTTCATGTCACAGAGGACAAGTATCCACCGTTCCTGATATTCTTCTGGTTAATAGTCCTTCCTTGAACCAAAAGCTAGATGCCTAGTAGATTTCTCTTTGAACTAATAGCACAAAACTTTATGGTAGGATTGTAATAACACAATATCAGAATGCCTTCAAGTCTATTTTATAAGCTGTGTCATCGACCAGCTGGCGCTTGAGGCCCTTGGTGAACGGATCTGTCAGGTTCTCCTGACTCCGAACATCAATCACTGCAATAACACCCCTCTTGATGAGATCATGTACTGCCCTGTGCTTCAACCGTACAGTCCTCTTCTTCCCGTTGAAGAGGTCATTTGATGCCACCGCCGCAGTCGCCTGATTGTCGCAGTATATCGGTATCACTGGTATTTGTGCCCCAACCACTGGAAGATCATACATGAGCTCCCAAAGCCATTCTGCTTCCTCCGCTATGGTATCGAGTGCAAAGAACTCAGATTCCATGGATGACCGCGAGAGCATAGTCTGCTTCTTTGATTTCCACGATATAGCAGCTCTACCCATTGTGAAAATGTATCCACCTGTGGACCTCTCGCTCTCCACTTCTGAGCACCAACTGGCATTACTGAAGCCTTCCACTACCGGCGGATCTCCGCTGTAGTGCAGTGCATATGTCTGAGTCTTCTTGAGATATCTCATAACCCGTTTTACAGCTTTCCAGTGCTCAATGCCTGGGTTGCTCGTGAAATGACTCAGCATTCCCACAGCAAAAGCTATGTTAGGCCTTGTGGCAGTAGTAGCATACATCAAACTCCCGATTACGCTTGCATACTCCAGCTGCCTGACGCTTTTCCGTGAATTAGGCTTCAGTTTCAGATCACACTTGTACGGCGTATCGATCCCTGGAAGATCCTGATATCCGTAACGAGTGATCATCTTCTCAACATAATGAGACTGTGACAGCGCTAGTCCAGTGTCTGTCCGGATGATCTTGAGTCCCAAGATAACATCAGCATCCCCCAAGTCCTTCATACTGAACTTCGTCGAGAGGAACTTCTTTGTCTCCGTGACACAGCTTATATCCATACCTAGGATTAGCATGTCGTCCATGTATAGACAAACGATGACTCCTCTTCCGTCAGCAAACTTCGTATAGACACACTTTTCTGTTTCACTGACCCTGTACCCATTTGACCTTATGACTTTGTCAAACTTCTCATGCCACATTTTGGAAGCTTGCTTTAAATCGTACAGAGATTTTACCAACTTGCAGACTTTGTCTTCAAGACCTTTGATGACAAACCCTTCTGGTTTTTGTATGTAGATCTCTTCGGTCAGCTTGCCATTCAGGAATGCCGTTTTCACATCCATCTGATATATCACCATCTTATGTATCGCTGTGGGAGCAATCAACATTCTGATGGTGGTCATTCGGGCTACTGGAGCATACATGTCAAAGTAGTCGATCTCCTGCTTCTGAGAAAACCCCTTGGCCACCTGGCCATCTGCGTTCATTTTCTTCTTGAAGATCCATTTGCATCTGATGGGTTTCGTTCCTTCAGGAAGATCAACCAACACCCAAGTGTTATTTGAGGTGATGGAATAAATTTCATTGTCAATCGCCTCCTTCCAGAAAATATCATCTCTGGTCTTCATCGTCTCATCATAGGTAAGCGGATCTGCTTCCACATGATAGGTGATGAAGTCATCTCCGAAGTTCTTCGGCCTCCTCGCTCGCTTCGACGACGGCTCAGCGAGTTCTGGTTCAACCGTTGTTTCAACAACAAC
Source organism: Iris pallida (assembly GCA_029216955.1). Taxonomy (NCBI): domain Eukaryota; kingdom Viridiplantae; phylum Streptophyta; class Magnoliopsida; order Asparagales; family Iridaceae; genus Iris; species Iris pallida. The sequence goes on along the minus strand of JANAVB010024399.1, from coordinate 20,176,685 downwards.
ATCTTCTTGGACTACTTCTTTATTGAAAACTTCAGTTTCTTGCGCACCCTTATTGTTCTCCGGTTTATCCGTAAGAACGATATTCTTGTGCCTTGAAAATTGTCTTCACGAGATTCGATGATATAATTTGACTCAATATCAAGAAATATCCGAGCATCACTCTTCTCGGCATACCCCAAGAAGATCATCTTCGTAGTCCTAGTCCCCAGCTTCTGAATCTTCAGATCTGGGAGCTTCACATAAGCTAGAGACCCCCACACTCGAATGACATTCAAGTTAGGTCTGACTTTGAACCAGTGTTCATGAGGAGTTACGTCCGAAGTTGCATACGACACTCTATTTAGAATAAAAGTGGTCGTCAATGCAGCTTCTCCCCATTAGCATTTAGGAAGACCCGTAGTTAGCAGCATTGAGTTCATCATTTCTGTCAACGTTCTGTTCTTCCTCTTCGCTATCCCGTTAGATTGAGGAGAATACTGAGCAGTAGTCTCATTGATGATTCCATGTTATTTGTAGAACGATGCAAATTCATGAGACCTATACTCTACATCTCGATCACTTCTGAGTAGTTGTAGATCGGTTTAACGTTCAGCTTCAGCCCTGAAGTCTCTGAACTACTCGAATGCTGCATCCTTCTACTTGAGAAGTCATGCGAACGTGTACTTCGAGAAACACTTCGAACCAGCCTCTGTGGAGAATTGATAAAAGTCACAGATATCTGAGTGTACTAACTCCAGATGATCATTACTTTAGTTCAATCGTTTGAGCAGCTTCCCAACAGTCTTGTATCTGCACAGACCTTAAACTCCTCCACCTCCTTACCCCCACATTCCGAAGATAAGGTCCCGGTAGGACAGCTTGACTCTGCTTCTGTCATAGAACAACTCTCAGTCCACTCAATGAAGTAACTTCATCGCCATCAGCAGAAGTTCAAACATTCCTTCAGCACCGAACATCTTTTCGAAGTATGTTCCTCGCCAAAAAATTACCATCTGGCTAGTACGAATGTCCATCTTTCAAGTCTGTATCAGATAACAGACTTTCTGAGATCAGATCGCCAAAAAATCTCTGGTACGTGCAACACGCATTCCAGTGTCCTTGTCGGTGGTTAATAACCACTGTCTCGATCTTCAAAACTTCTGCTAGATATATGTTCACCATCGAGACCTTCGTCATAACATGGCTCGTCCTTGGTGAACAACTCCTTTGAGAGCACACGTGGTCAGATGCACTAGTGTCAGACCACTAGTCAGCTACCACGCTAGATAACTCAACCTGTGCAACACTAGCAACCAAGTTAAGTAATCAAAATAATCAAGTTTAGCTATACCTGCTATTTTGGTTTGGGCTTGGATTTGCATTCACTCATGTAGTGGCCATTCTTGTCACAGTTAAAGCAAGTTACGTGGGACTTGGACTTCTGTTGCTTGAACGAAGGACCGTTCACTTTTAGATTAGTGGAGTCCTTCTTGTGATGAGAAGCCACCTGCTTCCCCTTGAACTCTCTTGTATACACCAAGTTGGCCTTAGCCAGTTGTTTGGACAGAGAGTCCATCTTCTGTTGAGATCGCATTTCGTCCTCAACGTGGATCTCTTGTAGGAGATCTTCCAAGCTAATGTCCAGCTTCTTTCAATGCATTCTAGCATAGAAGTTGCTCCAACCAGCAGAAAGTTTCAAGACTATCCCTCCAACGACAAACTTGTCGACGAGGGGCATCTTCTCGTCATCTAACTTCTGACGCAACTTCAGGAATTCCTTCACTTCAGGTAGCATCGCCATCTCGTCTTCGAAGAGCCACTTGTGGTACTTCTCGACGATGAAGATTTTGGACCTGTTCTCATCATCTTCATATAGCTTACCCAAAGAATCCCAGATCTCTTTGGCCTTCTCCTTCTTGGAATATGACTCTGCCAGAGAGTCTTCCATAGAATTGAGAATCAGCAGTTTACATATGCTGTTTTCTCTCTTCCATTTGCTCTGCTTGACGAGTGCAGCAGCAATAGCTTCGGCAGTTCCTCCTTCTGGAATTGTCGGTTCATCCTCAATCAACACATGGTCTACGTCCACGAGTTGAAGATTAAAGGTGACCTTCCTCTTCCAGATTTGGAAATGTTCTCCATCAAATTTCTCCAACTTGTTAAAGCTGATATCGATGAGAGAAGCACGAGAGTTCTCCATCTACAAGAATCATGCTTTGAGATTGTAAGTCCCGGGGCTTGATCAAAGATGGTAGACTCGATGTCGAGATCAGAGGTTCAACAAACGTTCACCTTCTGATTATTCTCGAGATCCAAGAGGAACACTATAATATAAATCTGATTACAAAAGCAACAATAATCAGAAAGTAAATCTCACGTTCTTCCTCACAATCGCAGTTGCTGACGGACAGAACTGAGTTCAGAAAATAAATCTCACGTTCTTCCTTGCAATTGCAGTTGCAGACGGACAAAACTAAGTTACAACTCAGATGAAGGAGAAGAAAGAAGAAAGAAGAAGAGAAAAGGTTCTTGCTGGGATGATTAAGATCACCGTTGCTCAAAGCAAGATTCGCCCAACCACGATCTGCTTCCAGGAACCAGCAAGTTCACGAATAACTTCTGGAACGCTCGTAAGTCAAAATTTGAGACTTGAACGGGCTTCCTGGACTTTACAGACTCCCTTAACTCTCTTCTTGGTGCATCTTTCAAAGGAGGCCAATAGAGTTTGATATTTTAGATCATCCCACAATCAGCATAGAAGTGTGCCAGTCCACGCCTACCCCCCGAACACTCCCGTGCATGCACGAGACATCCTGGAGTCCGTGTCCGCACAACAAAAATCAACTTGCATCCTTGTTGGATTTAATCCTTTTTTTCTTCTAGGAAAATACTCCCACATGGCACAAACTTGTGCCCCACTACACCTCATGTGCACACCTCAACACAAGCAATGCATTATATTGAGATACTCACCATTTGATGTAGTCGATGTGGGACTATCTTTTCTAGTACAAAGGCAAAAACACCAACATTATCTACTGTTGGATCAAATCAATAGTCCAAATTTGTTACGAGATTGATATGACTATATAGCTATTTTTCTAACCCTAATCTATGCAAGTGGAGGGAAACCTAATTCGGTCCCGAATTCGATTTTGTCGATTGTCCCGTGGTTTTTACTAGTATGGACTTTCCACTTCAAAATTGTCTATGTTTGTATTGTTTGCCTCGGTATGATATTTGGCTATTTGGTTTATGTGTTTTTTTGTTCTATTTGGTTTCTGTGTTTTTTGTTCTCTTCTTCTTACCAAAACTTTTAGATAATTCTGACGGAGGAAAAAGTTGGATGATGAGGAGGAGGATGATAAAGAAAAAAAAAATTGTTTGCAGAAGACATGTGGCAGCGACATTGCTAATCCAGAGAGTGCTATATTATATATGACTCATCGAGATTGTGTTCATCCAAGATATCAGTACCATCTTGATTTGTAGCCAGCACTTGCTTAATGCTTCGTAACTAACCGCATCTTCTTTTACTTAGCTACTACTCAAGTAAATGTTTAAATCATTTTGCAAGATATCTGCAGAGTAGGGAACACAAAGCATAGAAATGTTCCCTTAGGCCATGATAACTAATTGGTCACTATGGAATTCAGCTACGGAATTCAGCTGACTCTTGTAGTCAGCGAGGAGAGATATAACTTTCTTGACTAGACGGATGGTCCCGGAATCGAACCGTGAAAAATGTATGGATGTGTGTGTAAAAATTGGAAGCAGTGGATCCAAATGACATGCAACGCAGTATGTACAAAGTTCCATATGTTTTGTCGGACATCTAAAAAAAAAACCACTAATTGGTCACTCGAAATAAAGGGCCAAGTTGCAAGTATATATCAGATAGTGGATTCTAGCTGCTCCCCGATAAGGAAAGATAATTGTGTAGGAGTCCCTAAAAGGTGCCATCTATCTATCTATCCAGCTAGGACAGTATGTGTGTGTGCCCTTTGGTAGGTTGGTCGTTAACATCACAAAGCCATCGATGTGTGAATATGAGTGACAGTGCTCGCTAACAAAGTGCAGATCTCCTTGCGATCTTCACAATTTTACATGCTCTCAACCTTTGTAGGATAGTACTGTCCTTGATTCTGGCCTTTTATTTGTTGATGTCTCAAATTCCAAATTCACCACTGCAATGGAGATTTCAAATGGTTAATTACTAGGATTGGAGCATGTTAGTTTTTACCGAGACATCAAGTATGATATCAAAGTAACGCAGCAATAATCAAATGGGCGTTTTGATGTTTCATTTTTTATGTTTTGGGTTGGTAGAATAATATGTTTTAGGTACATAATAATATATAGTGGAGACCTTGGTGTCATAGGTGCCAAAAGGTGAGGTCTATGATCAATCCATAATCAAGTTTGTTTCCAAAAGGACTCAAAGGAAGTTTGAAAGTAGGAATGGAGATTTGATAGGTGGGATTGGAGCCCCTTTTTTCCTTCTGTCCAAAGGCCTAACTGTACCAAGATTGGAACCTGTTTTCTTAGTAGAAACCAAGTTGGCAAGGAGAAATTAATGGAAAGAGCACGTCACATGCAGAGGATAAAAGGTTTCTAGGGACTTTAGAGGTGTGTGTGAAATGTCTGGTGGCCTCCCCTCTCCAACACACAGATACCAACTCCACTATGCAACAGCAATAATAATCATAGATGATTGTTGAGCATATTGTTGATGCTTGATGGGGTTTCCAATCTATCTGAAGAATATTTCGGAGCACGACGAACGTCATTTTTGTGTCGAAGAAATTCAGAAAGTACGATGAACGTCATTCGTATGTTGGAGACTTGAGGAGTGAGACGAGTGTCATTCATGTGTCGGAAAAGTTCGGGGAGTCAGAACAGTGTTCACAGCAGACATCGGCGGATCCAAGGTTGGGGTGGGGTGGGCTGGAGCCTACCCAAAAGAAAATTTTACATTTTTTTTTCCACATATATATATTTTTTTGCTTTTTTTTATATGGATTTATCTACTTCGAACCCACCCAAATTTTTGCCAGCCCACCCCAACTATAATTTCTGGATCCGTCCCTGACAGCAGAGCACTCTATGAATCTACCTAGGCAAAGGAGGATTCAGACAAAATACGGTCCAAGGATAATTCTTGAAAGAATTTGGCCCCAAGGAAATTCGGTCTGAATTCGGTTACTATGGGCAGAACTATGCTGACCCTGAAAAACTGAATTCGAACATAATTCAATTTTGTCGGGGCTGTGCGAGTTCTGGGATATTTTACCGTTGGATCAAATCTAATAATCCAAATTTGTTGTGGGATTGAGGGGATTATATATAGGTATTTTCTAATACTAATCCAAGGCAAGTTGGTGCCTTTACAATTTTTGGAAATAGAGAAAGAGATTGAAGGCTACATTGAAGGAAAGACAGTGTCGGATAACTCTTCTCGTCGTCTTTGTTTTTGGAAGTCTATAATCGGTTTTCTGTGTCCAAGAAGTTGTGGTGATCCATTTTGGATCGGTGAAAAGCTTGTAGAGGTTTTCTGTGTCCGATCGTCCCGTGATTTTTTCTACAAAGATTTTTTACGTCAAAATCTTTTATGTTTGTATCGTTTGGCTTTGTGTGATTTTGGCGATGGTTTATGCAGTTTTGTTCGGTTCTCTCGCAGCTTCTTGGTTTGGGGAACGGTTTTCGCGTTTCATTCCCAATAGAGTGGCATCGGAGCATTGGGTTCAAAGTATCCGGTGTCAAGGTTAACAATCAAGCCAAGGAGAATAGATGGACACAAAGCCTGTGCGCATGGTAAACTTAAACGATTTCAATTATCACTATTGGCGGATAAAGATGAAGGATTTGTTGATCGTTAAGAAATTGCATCTTCGGTATATGCTTCGAGCATATACAAGTGGGTGGGTATATCAGACAGTTCGTTAACGAGAATGTGTATAATCATGTTGCCAATATTGAGCGTGCAAGAACATTTTGAGAGAAGCTGTAATCTTTGTATGCGAATAAGACCGAGGTAAAGAAGATGTTTCTTATCCAACAAATTATGGGTCCTCGGTACAATGATTCTACGTCTATTACGGATCACCTGAGCGAGTTCCAGAGCGTGGTTGACCAGTTATCTCCTATGGGAGTAAAGTTCCACGACAAAATTCAGGGAATGTGGTTGCTGTGTACGTTGCTAGACTCATTAGAGACCGTACGAGTGTCAATGATCACTTATGCTCCAGAAGGTGTGGTCAATCTGGCATTCACCAAGAGGGGTGCTGAATGAAGAGATGTAGAGAAGATCTTACGGCACTTCATCCATATCCCACTCAGAGGTGCTTGTTTCAGAAAACCACAACAAGAGTAAACGTAGACTAGGAGGTGGCAAAGACAAGAGCAGAGGCAAGTCCAAGGGTCGATATGAGGACTCTGAGTTCTACCATTATTGTAAGAAGGGCCACATCAAGCGAAACAGTTTTGCTTGGAAGAGAGAAGAAGAGTGACAGAGGGATGCCGAGTGAGAATACAACATCGACTACCTCAGCACATGGAGGCGATGTAATTATTATGGGTGATGAGGATGCCATGAAACTCGCATGCGATGACGATTCTTAGCTGGTGGATTCAAGAGCTTCAACGCACATATCTTACAACAAGACACTATTTGCTACTTACACAACAGGAGACTGTAGATTGTTGAAGATGGACAACAAAGACGTGTCAAAAGCTATTGCTATTATATTTGTGCATTTGAGAACCAAGACAGGTGCAGTTCTTCTTCTGAAAGGTGTTCATCATATCCTCAATTTTTGTTTCAAGCTAGTATCGGTTGTAAGGTTAGATGAAAAGGAATTCTTGAAACTCTTTGGGAACCATCAGTGGAAGCCTTCCAAAGGTTGGATGGTGATTGCCAGAGGAAGCAAGAACCGATCTCTAATATGGAAGGGAGTGCACACGGGGCACATAAGGTGAATACGGTCAGTAATACGTCTACCGAGCTGTGGGACAAATGGCTTAGCCATAACAGCGAAAAGAAATGAGCTACTTGTTGAACAGAGAAGTGATTCGGCTCAAGTCAACAAAGTTGGAGAGATGAACGTATTGTTTGGAGGGAAAGCAAAATCAGGCATCTTTCCAAAGTCACCCATCTTCAAGGAAGTCGACGTTGCTCGAGTTAGTTCACTCGGATGTCTGTGGTCCAATAAAGGTAAAACCTATTGGTGGTGCTTCTTACCTTGTGACTTTTATTGATGAATGCTCCAAAAAAGTATGGGTCTACATTTTAAAGAGTACCAAGGATCATGTGTTGTCTACTTTCAAAGAGTTTCAGGCTTCTGTTGAAAGAAAGACAAACAAGAAGTTGAGATGTATTTGGTATTTTGTCTACTTTCAAAGAGTTTCTTGCTCTTTGATATGCTTTTTTTTAAATCTTCCTGTCTGTTTGTGTCTGTCGAGAGTAAGGGTGTATGCCCCTATTTATAGCCACCTTGAGGCGGCGATGAGGTGCGATCAACTGCGGGATCATCTTAATTTTGGTAGTTAAGCTATCTGCTATAGTTGTTTAACTGTAAAGCCTGGTCAAGGTGACACGTGGCGTTGATTGAAGGAGATCCACTGCAGAGATTATGAAGAGTCTGTTATAAAAGTTGGTATAATGCACTTACCAATTACTACTGCTAATTATACGGCCCTATCATGATGACACATGGTTCATACTGTAATTTAGGAAGATTTCCTATAAAATAGGGTTTACAATGCACACGCCATAAATGCGAGATCAAATCATCAAGATTATATGCCCGATAAATTTGACACGTAGCATATAGTGAGATTTAAGAAAAACTCTTGGTTTAATAGGGTGGTTAATAATACAAACACACACACTATTAATGTAAGATTTAAATCACCTTAACAGTGTAATTGGATGGCCCGGTTGTCACGAGCCACACCCGATGAAAGGGCACAAGACCATGGGTACGTCCAGCTTACGCCGTAGTATCGATGGTAGAACGCTATCCTAGGTTGCACAACTAACTATAACACAATATAAATGTACCAGTCGATGATAACTCTCCATATGGAGGACAATCACAGAATAATACAAATCTCAATCACAATAACTAAGGTAGAAATAGTAGCACAATAATGAAATAGATAGATGTCAAAGTGCATACATCCAATTAGAAATAAGTCTAAGTCAACAACACATCTCAAAGAGTAGATAGTATAATATGACATCTCAGAAAGGATAACTGGAAACAAATCCAGGCAAATATCTTAACTATCTAACTAGGCACTACTGGTGTCTCCTCTAAGCTACCAGGACCCTCCTGATGATCCAGGTCACAATCGTCATCGACGCCCGCTCCATAATAGGTCGTACAAAATTCTTCCAGACCCTCTGAAAAATATATTCAATCAGAATTGGAACAAAGTATATAACTCTGAAAGCAGTTCCATTGTATGGTAGAAAATATATAACTCGTAATAGAATAATATACATGATATACTGGAATAGAAATGTAGAAAAATTATATCATGAAGATATAAGAATACTGAGTACATGAATAAGATAGAGAACATGTTAACTTGAAATGAACACAAGTGATTTAGAGCACAAGATGGTTATGTGATTGATTTAGGTTACACACGATTATTCTACGATAACTCGATTATACGTGAAAGGTATAATCGACATGTACATGATTATACTAAGGGATGTAATCACATAACTACTTCTACTCTTCCGCTCCAATCAATACATATGGATCTGATCACGACATATTACGTACATAATTGTTATTTCCACATGAAGCACATAAAGTACATGAGAGAATAATATGAATACAAGGAGTACACCATGCACATGATAAAGTACATGAACATGGAATACTCGATGTACCCGATAAGGGGATAACATCTTCTGACAAGATCCATTTAGCATCAATCCGTGTAATAGTGTGTCAACATTAAGTAAAATAGTCTAGAGCAGGTAATATAGATACTGTCATGATGAAAACAATCAGAGGTAGGTACTTGCCTAATATCCTGAGCAACGATTATCGATATCTGAACCGGCGTTAGAAAGACCTATTATAAATTTACAGAGTTACAAGGTGTTCTAGAGTAAACAATATATTTAAATACATTAATTACATGCTTCTAGGCCTCTTCTAGGTTATGGAAGTCAACTAGGTCAATCGTTAGTCAAACTGGCCAACTTGGTTAAATTAGTCCAATTCTAGGATTCTGGAATCACACTCTAAGTTTCTAGGCTATATTAGTTAACTAGGATACTATGGTGTCAACATTGTATCCTAACATGGGATACTAACTTATCCATTGCATATCTCTTACATACCCTATAATGTATCTATGTGATACCATATCCCAATCCCTTATCAACTACTACCCATTAGGCTATATAGCAATTTAGCCAATAGGTAGTTAACTGCTACTTAAATATCATATATATAACTGATATATATATATACATATACATCCTATCTACAAGCTGTCATAGGCCTTTGTGCTTAAAAGATCAACCCTTTTCTCATTCCTAGCTGATACATTAACCATTTAGGACTGAACATAGTGTCATATGACTGATACTAAGGCTACTGCTGCTATACTTGCTGTTCTCAACAGCAAGCTGTGTTAGGCTCAAAGGTTAAAGTCTCAACCCTTCACATTCCTACTGATACATCAACTCTTATCGGTCCCATACCCTTTATTCACTGATACAAAAACCAATGCAACTGATACTACAACAAAAAGGCCTATTAATAACGCTCGATAAGACGTATTGATGACGCCTGATACCTAAGCGTTATCAAAGTTCGAAATACCTTTTTTCTATGACGGTTTAGGCTAATTCTGGACTTTTTATAACGTTTATAAAATAAAGCGTTATTAATATTTTAGAGCGGTGACAAACTTGTAATATTTTGCAAACTTATTAATATGTTTGAAATACCATTCGTCGCCTCTCTCCTTAACAGACTTCAACTCTCTTTCTTCCTTTCTCCATCCAAAAAAAAAATTAGGGTTAGGGTTTTGAGAAGAGAAGGATGAAGAAATCGTGTCCGAGCAGAAATTACTGCGAGCTCTGCGGAGAAGAAGCCTCCCTCGACTGCGACGCCGACTCCGTCTTCCTCTGCTTCCGGTACGACCGTCGCGTCCACGCTGCCGCCGCCAACTTCCTCGTCGCCCGCCACGTCCGCCGCCTCACCTGCCCCTCCTGCCTCTCCCTCGCCGGATCCGGGCCCTCCGTCGCCCCCGTCTTCGGATCCAACCCGACCCTCCCCCTCAACCGCCCCCTCTGCTCCTCCTGTGCTCCCGACGGCCCCCCTCGTCCGCCTCCTCCTCCTCCTCCTGTCTCTCCTCCGACGATGAATCCACGTCCACACCGCCACCGCCTCCGAGGAAACCTCGGGCCGGAGGACGTACGAAGAGGACGATCGCACACTGGAGCCGGAGGATCGGGATGGAGGGGGTCGCCGGAGTAGCGGTGCACGTGCTCCGTGCGTGCTCCGGCGACGGCGGAGGAGAAATGGCGGGGTGGTTCGGGATTTTGATCCATCTGGCATAATTTATCATCATTGGAAGCTTTATTTTTACTATGTCGAGCGTGCCTTCACCATCGGCATCCGCGGCCACATTGGTACTATTTATTTTCTTCTTCCTTCTTTCTTTGTTGCAATGGCTACATTCTGTTTGATATAATGCTTCACTCAATTTCGATTAAAAAAATAAGTCTGGAGAGACACAAGAAGGGCCTTAAACAGAAAGATCGCTATAGAGACATGTTTTCTTAAAAAATTGAGTCTGGAGAGACACAAGAATGGATATTTGAACATGTTCTTACCGCCATTTCTCTGATCCCTTGATGAACTTTTCTTATGTTTCTTTTGGTTGTTTTTTTGATACCCTCTACTTGTCATTTAAAATTGGTCATTGATGACATAGTTAATCATGAACTCCGCTTAAGCACCTGAGATTTTCATGTCACTGAGTAGAGATTTCAAGACACAAAATTGTCATTCCATAGGACCATATCCACTTGGACCATACTTATATACTAATTATGACATTGGTTGCATGATGACACCATCACATTCTTCTTGTATCTTTTATTTAGATTTAGATACATTCAAGTAAACTGTTTGGTGGCTTGTTGTGATCCTTAAATTATTAATTGCATATTTTTTGTTTACTTGTTCCCAGTTGTCAGCCTGTGTTACATTTTTCTCTTCCAAAGAAAATCTTTTATGCATGTGGGACAGTTTCAGATGTTCATCCTTGTCTTTGTTACACTTATTCCTTGTCTGTATATTTGGATTATGTACTTATTTGTATTGCTACCAATATTATCCTAATTGAAAATTTTGGATGGTTGTTGGGATGATCCTACATAAAAAATAGACAAGCTTCACTATGAGTGATGAATATTTTTGTCATACTTTTTCTAGAATTGCTGAAGTGGGTTGATAATTCAGGCATATCTTCAAGTATGGTGCCTTTTCTTATTCTATTTCTCTTGCCATTGTACCCTGAAATCTAATCAACTATACTTGCACGATTTTGATTTTTGTATTAATAGTTGAGCAGTAATTAATTCTTTGACTGGTGAATTGCAGGTCCTAAGAAATGGCATAGAGGTGAAGCTGCAAATGAATGCTTTTAGTGTGATTGAAGCCCCGACTGGTCTTGAGGAGGACGATGATGTTGAATGTGAAAATATGCTGTGGAATGGTTCTGATATGGGTTAGTAAGAAATTTCATACTTGTTGTCTTTTTATTTTCTTTTGTAATTTTCCTTATAACCTTGTTGTTGTTAAATAAATTCTATATAATGTTATGATTGTTCCCATTTTCATGAAAACTCTTTTCTAAGGGATTATTCTGTCAAGCTTGCTCCCGATATGAGACAAATACCTGATCCCTATCATGACCTAGTTTGTTTTACTCCTTTCTCTTGATATTTCATGATTAGATTTGATTTTTAGGCCTGACAATTATATGGACTGATTTGGTTGTCTTCTCTTTTTCTCAGGATTTCACTGGTGTTCCGGCTGTCGTTGATCTTTCATGATTATTGGTTATGTGGCCAAGTTTTGATGTGGACAATTTTGGTAGTTGTAAATATATATATGTATTTGGATATTCTATTTTGAGAATGTAATGAAGATGTTGATATGTACTCTATTTTGAGAAATGTAATAAAGATGGTGATATATAATGTTAATTTGATTTTTAGGCCTGACAATTATATGGACTGATTTGGATATGCTAATTTGAATAGTATAAAGTGTTATAAATATGCTGCATTGAGCCTATACATATTATCTATTCATAACGTTTTACAAAAGTCCCGAATTGTGCACTATATATTAAATATTCATAACATTTTTATAGAAACTATTCATGACGATTTTTTTATAACGCTTTTAAAAAACATTTATAACACCCGTTTTCATAACGGTTGCTTTGAAAAAAAAACGTCATGGTTTGTCATTAATGACGCTTTTTAGCCGTCATTAAAAGGGTTTTTTGTTGTAGTGTGATATGAATTTCAGTGGCTAACCTGCCTCCTTATCTATACTGGTTCAAAGAATGATGCAATTATCATATAGGACTAATACATCCATCCAACAAGACTGATACATCTAATAACTGATACATCTAATAACTGATACATTGGTGTTTCCCCTAACTTCCTATCTGTTAAAGCCTAAACCCAATCCCCACAATGCTACTCTCCTTTGATACATGTTTCCCCCTCCAATGTGAATAACTGATACATTGGTGGCCTAACAAAGGACAGCTACAAAATGGCCTAAGCCCATCTTTCCCTTAGATATATAATTGATACAAGTAGGATTAAGAACTGATACAAAATGGGCCATCAATATTACACTGATTCATGATCCCCTCTAACTGATACCAAATGAGGTACTGACTGATACATACAAGCTACTTAACTGGTACAAAATATGGCATGCCTTGACTGATACACGCAAGCCTCTTTCCCCTATTGTGTTTGGCACCACTGCTATTCATTACCTACCTATCAGTGACTGAAACCAATAGTATAGGGCTACAACAAATACTATAATTGATACAAATATTGGGGGACTGATACTAATATTGGCCGATAACTGATATAGGCCAATCTAATGACTAATAACAAAGTAATTAGAGGACTGAAACATGTATCTCACCAAGACTGATTCCAGGATATGCCCCAACTAAAACAAGAGTATATAGGACTGATGTAAAATCCTATGATTGAACAAATGTCAAATGGCTCTCATACTCAAGCCTATAACTGACATACATACATCTAGGACTAATACAATAATGTCCAAACAAGAACTGAAACATAATGAACATTAAAGCCCCCTTCAATTCCAGCTACAAATATAATATAATGCCTATCCTCCCTCTCATACAGAGACTGGTGCTAGGTATGCAAATCCCCTCATACATTGTTCAGTCCACATAACAGTCGACTAGTTATACAACAGTCCAATATGTTCACAGGTCCCCAAGGCACACAAACACATCAAATTCATTCCTAATCACTAGATAGGTTTGCAAATGCTAACTTATAGCAATGCACATCTAATACAAAGGTCAAAACTAAATTTAGAGTATTGGGTGCTCTTTTGGTCATTTTGTCAAATACTTAGCGTACAGATGGATACGTTGTGATACGTCTATGATACACACTCCAAAGGGATCCAAACTTGACCCAAGACACACCCATATATTCTAAATCACCATTATGACCTAACAAACCTATTCACAAATCCTAGAATTGCTATTCTCGAATTTTTCCCCAATTTGGGTCAAATACAAAAGGAAAAGTTCTCAAATGGAAAGAGAAGAGTTAAAACTCCTCACCATTGGGAAACCTAATGCATGAAGGTTCCAATTGATGCATCTACACTATTTAATACAAATTAGAGAGTTTAGAATACATATACCTATTGGGAGATGGATTTCCAATAAAAAAGCTCCAAGATCTAGAAGTTCTCAAACTACAAGTGGTCCAACCTTCAAAGCTTTGCTTCTAAAGCCTTTTACTCTCCATGGGGGAAGAGATTGGAACAAATTTGGGCTGATTTGAGTGAGTTTTGATGGTAGGAATAATTTGGGGAAGAAACTTCTAAATCAGGCTTAGGGTTCCAAATGGAAAGATGAGGAATAAGAAGTTCTTCTTATAGGCTAGTAGGATAACTTTGGCCGACCACTTTGGGGCCTACGTTAGGGTTTAGGCTAGAGGGAAATATCTAAGAAGTCCCTCTATCTTGTCATGACAAGCCCTTCTTCCTAATTAGGTGTTTAGCCTATTCTTCTAATTAAATTTGCTAGTCTAACTAGAGACTAACTAAACTTAATGGAATGTGTTTGAGGATTGTTGAATCTCATTAGTTAGGTCCACTAGTGTCACGCCCCAGAACCAGAATACTGGAGAGCGGGGGACAAATACAGCCAGCTACGTATATTGAAGTGCAACCCACCCTGCAATACGGTCACGGCTGTCTAGATACATGAGGGTTAAACTACAATCCATCAGTCTCTATGGTTAGGAACAAGCCTAGTGTCTCAATCTCAAGCAAACAAATAAATATACAAGATGGTAGATCATCAGACATACAAGGTAAGGCGTCCCACACATTACATATTCACATGATCATGAAGTTAGTCATACAAAATGCGACACTAGCAAGAGTTAAGTCATACATGATCAATCCTAGGATTTGTCAATCATGTTACAACCTTTAGGCAAACAAAAATTAAGTTTCAACACGAGCTAACACTTGCTTGACGGCTAAACGCCTCAAAAGAATAATTTATAATAGAGTGGAAGAGCAAAATAAGAAACTCACTCGTTGCCATGATTACGTCTGGTGTTCACCATCTGGCTGATAAGTAGGAAGATCCTCGGATATCACTCCGAAATTTGGCCATACAAAACCAGCTGGGTCAGCCCCCAGAAAGGGCAAGTGCCACAAGAGAGGCTTCATTAAGGAACTAAAACCAGCATTTAATAAAATAGAAGAATAAATAAATGAACATGCTTAAATGACAAGAAGACGGGATTAGAATAAAATAATAGCTTGCATTAAGTGACGGAATATAATTCCCATGTTAATCACGAGCAAGCATTCAGGCACGGCCAATCAAGTCCTACCGCTTGCTATCATTAGCTAATTAGGGTTATCACAGACTTAGTTACTAGAAAGATGCAATAAGATGTTCTCGCAGTCACAAGCCCTGCAGCTATCCAGGTTATCCAGGCGACGTGATTTATTAGACTTACAAGAGTTATCAAGATTACTGGTGTACTTTCAGTACTTATGTTTTCAAGAAGTACCCCACATGATAGTGGGCTGGAAATGTGCCATAATCGTCGCAAGGCTACAAGTTCTCAGGTGTGGCTGGGATAACGGGATCGATTGTAACTGAAAAAAATCTCTCTATATGAACTACTTGATCAATCTAGTCATTAACCTAGTCAGATTCATTGTGAATTACTGACCGTGGTAACCAGGAATCCATATCCTAGACATGATGCAAGATGAGACAGCTTGCTTGTACATGCACAATCAAAAAAGTCAACCACGGTGTCAAGACAAGAGTTACTTAGCAAGTCAGGATAGCTGTCGCAACAGCGCTTCAAGATTATACATGTCATGTCAGGTTACTTGTCATGTCAAGAGTACTTGTCTAGAGTGCATCTCGACGGGCCACTTATCAAGAGTTATTAAGACGGGTTCATATTATCATGTTCAAGTTAAGTTCAAATTACTATCTCAAGACTATCAAGTGTCAAGTCGGGTCGTCGTGACTTAGGCCAAGTATACAAAAAAAAATATACAAAGAAGATCGAGAATACCCATGTGTGCTTGAAACTATAAGTCACATATGAACTCTGATTAAAGTGAGACAGGAAGAATTTTGAAGCCAAGACAAAGATCTACAACTCTCATGCTTTGAGTTTTTCAAAATTCTAGCTACAAAATAGCTTAAACGGACAAAAATAGTCATTTAGAGTGATTCGTGCACGGACAAAAGGCGCATGACGTAAGGTACAAGGCGTGCAAGGTGCAAGGTGCATGAGGTGCAAGGTACGCAAGATACAAGGTGCACGAGGTGATGGAACTGGGGATTCCCAGGACCCTTTCTTTGGTGTGCGTATTGATCGATAGAAAGTTAAAAAGATCTAATACTTATTCTAACCCTTCATAGATGGAAACTAGGGTTCACGAATTATACCTGCGGCGGAAAGGAGACAAGTAATTCCTGGCAATCTCGAGCGGACGATCCCAAGATCTTCTGCACGTATTCCTTCCTTGAGTTGGACGTCGTGTGGGCGACGATCTCCCAACCTTTTCTTCTCCTTGGCAGCCCTCTCTTTCTCTCCTTACGTGAATCACGAATTTAGAGAAAGTATTTGATTTCTGATCGGTCATCTAGTGGCCAGAGAATAGAGGATATATATAGGCTACGGCAGGGACCATGAGGAAAAATTAGGGTTAGGCCTCCTAACGGATCTGGATATCCCGTGTTCAGCCCGAACACACAATCCAGGTCCATTAACAATAGCTCGGTCCACTAATGAGCTATTGTTGCACTACCTCCCTAATCCCAAATTATGTTTGTGGGCTCCTTTTATTATATGCTCGTTTGGCTCCCCATGTTAAGATATCGTATGTCCGTCGATCAAATTAAGTTACTGACAACTATATTGATTCGACATCTTTTATCCTTAAGTAGTACCGCTCAACTTTATTTGTCATGTCGGATATAATCCACCTGCAGGGTTTACATGACAATCCTTATGAGCTCCTTAAGGGGACATCATCAACCCGATATATCGGGACACGGATTCCATTTATAATTAATAGCCCATCATACATACAATGTTATTACCCAATTCATAGAGGTTGTTGATCCATAATGAATCTCACTCTTTTATGAGTCAAAGTAATGCACATTGCATATACATATCTGTTATTATATCCGGATTAAGAGCACAAGCATCCATAATAACAGAGGTATTTGTTCTCTTATGTAGTCAGTACAAAGAGAACAACCTCAAGTGGTCCTGTTCAATACACACAAAGTGTACTAGTGTAAACCTATAGTCAAGATAAACTAATACCAGATTACACTACAACTTTTCTAATAGATTGTCCAAGTCCATCTAGGTTGTGAACTATTTATATACTCCATAAGGAACTGATAATATGATCTTCTGTGTGACACCACACACCATATTATCTACAATATAGAATATCAGACATTTGCATTAACACTTGCAACAAATACAATATGCAAACATTTGCCCATATGATTCTCATTCAAAATTTAAGAAAATAAGGTTACTACAAAAGTGATGCTTTAAGTATATAACCCTAACACGAGGTACGCAAGGTGCAAGGTGCACGAGGTACGCGAGGTGCAAGGTGTGCGGCCCAAAAGGTGTGCGAGGTACAAGATAAGCGGACCAAAAGGTGTGCGAGGTGCAAGATACGCGAACCAAAAGATGCGCGAGGTGAAAGGTGCACAAACAAAAAGGTACACGAGTTGCAAGGTGCGTAGACCAAAAAGTGCGCAAGGTGTACGGTGCACGAGGTGCAAGGTGCGCGGTCCAAAAGGTACGCGAGGTACAAGATACGCGAACCAAAAGGTACGCGAGGTGCAAGCTGTGCGGACCAAAAGGTGCACGAGGTATAAGGTGCGCGAACCAAATGGTGCACGAGGTGCAAGATACGCGAACCAAAAGGTACGCGAGTTGCAAGGTGTGCGGACCAAAAGGTGCACGAGTTGCAAGGTGCACGAACCAAAAGGTGCACGAGGTGCAAGGTGCACGGACCAAAAGGTGCGCGAGGTGCGCACGAGGTGCGCGAGATGTCGTCCCTACTAGCAAGCTTTTGGCTATGAAGTTTTAGAAACGTCTAATGTCCATAACTTGCGCTAAAGGACTCAAAATTGGGCAAAATAAAGGTCTAAACTGAATAAAATTAAATTCTCTACAACATGGAACAAGTAGTTTTCGAAAATAACAAAGTTTAAGAGATCAAAACCAAGAAAAACCTTAAAAACTATAAACTTAGACTTACAAAAATGTAACCATCAAAACCAAAATCTCCAAATTCTAAAGAGGCTTAGAAGCAAGGAAGACAATAGAACCATAAAATTTGAGGTTGATCATGAAGGAAGTTGCACTTGCCTAGGATTTGTTTGGTGGGCAGGAGTAATGGAGAAAATGAAAAAAATAAATAAAGAGTTAGGGAGGAGAGAGAGAGGGGTTGACTTATATACCAACATACTTATCTCATACCACACAAAACCAAACCAAGCCAAGCCAAGCCAAGATGAACCAAAATAGACCATGGCCAGATTAACCCAGGACTAGGCTAAACAAGATAAGTCAAAATATGGGTCACCTGACAAAGGTCAGAATTTCGTACACATATACTAAAAATACGTATGACGGAAAACGGGAGTGACAACTCTACCCACCTTAAAATAATGCTGTCCTTGGAATTTAATAATGAGGCTAAAAATGTCGAGGCAAGCTGCATTAACCACAGGCAATCTACGACTAGCAATTAATCAAGCAATCATTCATGCAAGCAAGGAGTTAAAAGCATAAGGCATAAGGAAGACTTATACCTCATGAGTCAAACATGTGTGGATATCGTGATCAGATATCATCCTCATGTTCCCAAGTTGACTCACCCAGAGGGTGATGATCCAAAGCAACACGGACTAAACTAATAGTCTTGTTCTTGAGTATCTTCTTCCTTCGGTCCAATATGGATACGGGCCTTTCCTCGTACGAAAGGTTGGTACCAACAACCAATTTCGAATGATCAAGGATATGGCTCAGATCCGGAATGTACCGTCATAATTGGGATACATGGAATACGTCATGTACCCCACGTAACGAAGACGAAAGAGCGAGACGATAGGACACATCACCTACTCGCTCGAGAATAACAAATGACCCTATATACCCAGGACTAAGCTTTCCCCGTTTGCCGAATCGAATGACATCACGGGTAGGCGAGATCCTAAGGAATACATGGTCGCCGATAGAAAACTCAAGAGGACGCCGATGAGAATCGACCCAATGGCGTTGACGATCTTGTGCAACTCGAAGATGATCTCTAACTTGTCTGACCAACTCGATAGTCCGCATAACCATTTCTGGACCAAGCATCTGTCTCTCACCTACATCATCCCAGGCTAAAGGTGATATGCACTTTCTGCCATACAGTGCCTCAAACGGTGCCATCTGGATACTGGTCTGAAAACTGTTATTGTAGGAGAACTCCACTAGGTGCAGGTGATCTTCCCACGAACCACCAAAGTCTAATGTATATGATCGCAACATATCTTCAAGAGTTTGAATTGTGTGCTTCGACTGACCATCTGTCTGCGGATGATAAGCTAAACTAAACTTGAGACGAGTTCCCAAACTCTCTTGAAGACTCCGCCAAAAGTGCGATGTATACCTTGAATCTCTGTCTGATACGATACTGACTGGCACTCCATGCAATCTAACTATCTGTCTGAGATACATCTCTGCTAGCTGATCCGTTGACTGGCCAATTCTGAAAGAAAGAAAATGAGCTACCTTGGTAAGTCGGTCAACTCTAACCCAAATAGCATCTCTCCTAGCTAGGGATTTAGGTACCCCAGCTACAAAATCTATAGTAATATGCTCCCACTTCCATTCTGGAATTAGTAAAGGTTGAAAAAGTCCAGCTGGTCTCTGATGTTCAGCTTTAACTTGTTGGCAAACTAAACAACGAGAGACAAACCGAGCTATCTTCCTCTTCATGCCATTCTACCAAAAATACTGACGGATATCATAATATATCTTCGTACCACCGGATGAATTAAATACTGTAAACTGTGAGCCTCTGCCATGATCTCATGCATGATGTCACCACTGAGTACACAAAGACGCCTTCCATGTCGAAGCATACCATCTTCGTGAATGCCTAACTCTGCTCTCCGTCCTGCTTTACATTATGTCCTAAGCCGCTGAAGCTTAGAATTTGATTACTGTGCTATCTTGATCCTCTCAACTACACTGGATTGAACTTGCATACTGGCCATCAATGCCACATTAGTAGGGAGAACTATCTCTATTCCTATCTTCTGAAGATCCGCTAATAACTCGGATTGTGCTATTAGAAGATAAGCTCCTGCTCTTCTACTCAACGCATCTGCAATAACGTTGGCCTTTCCAGGGTGATACTGTAGCTTGATGTCATAATCCACCAATAACTCTAGTCATCTTCTCTGACGCATGTTAAGATCCTTCTGGGTAAACACATACTTAAGACTTTTGTGGTCGGTGAATATCACTATCCGATCTCCGTACAAGTAATACCTCTAAAGCTTAAGTACAAAAACCACTGTTGCTAACTCCAAGTCATGGGTTGGGTAATTCCTCTCATGATCACGAAGCTGACGTGATGCATAAGCTACTACTGTAATGACCCGCTCCACCCTAGTAGAATGCCGACTCAAACGATGCAAGTGTAGCGACTCGAACACCGTCTTACTCGACGAAATAACTCGCTTAAGGCAAAGGCAATGGACTTGGCCCTTCAGGAGAATCCAGACTTAGACTTTCAAAGGCGCACTCGGAGTTTTGCTCGGCCGATGCAATCATCGCTAAGGTGGGTGGCTCCGATGAACCTGGCTTTGCTTAGCCTAGACACATAATAATACAGACATTATTGCTAGAATCGCTAGGCGATAACACCGTGCATGCTAACAAAATGACTCAACGTACCTAGCTAAGGGAATAATCCCATCTTATATGCTTGTATAGAACATGGAAAAGAACTTGAAAATATACGCACTCTCGCACAACACTCCACGCTCGTGCAAACGCACAACTTACTTTTCGAGTAGATTTACTTATGCGTTCAACTATGAACGAGATGCTTGTCACTTAGAATCGTATCACAACTTAAGATATGAAACAATAAATGGTTCACTAAAATGAGAGGAAGACTATCAACATAGTCATTCCGAATAGAGTACTAGTAACATTGAAAGGCTTCGGGACCGATGGGTCGCCAAGGCGATTCCCGCATAGGGAGTTGCGTAATGTATGAATGAATAAAAGAATGAATAAATGGATCAATGAACGAATGAACAAGTGAAAGAAAGAAAAACAAATGTATGAATGAAAGATAAGAAAGAAATGAATGGTTAGCGACAGGTATGACGGGGATGTGCAACGGGCTCACTATCCACGCTGCACGGACGTCGCCGCCAACCAAGTTGATAATGCATTATGGCTCTAGACAGCCTGATAAGTTAATTCATTGGCTCAAGATAGTCCAATAAGATAATTGGCTCATGACAGCCCGACAAGTTAAACAAAAAATAAGAATACGAAATGGTCGCGGACAACTCGTGCACGAGTGACGGAATAAATGATTCCAAGGCAACGATCACGACATCGTGGCCGACCTAGGCAGAATCATGGTTTACGGGCGGCTTGTATGCGGACGGGCTCGGGCACACAAGAGACGTAAGTTCGGGTATTGCATAGACTATCAAGGTGTACCAGCCATCACGCTTGATAGATGCAAATACAAAGAGAAACATGTCCAAGTGGCTTGTACAACCGGTGACCGGTGCATATAAATTAAGTTGGCTCGATTGCGGCAATATGCGTGCAAGACCTTGCATTAAAACAGGTAAATCTGACTAGCTGAACATGCTATGTTACTGAATGAAACATACATAAACAACAGTTGAGTACAACACATCCTGACAACTTGAGTAAGCTGAACAACTGTGGAACTGAACAAAGCGCCTTCTGAACAGGCTTGAATATAACACAACAAATGAACTAGAGTACTTCGTACAAATGAGTTAGAAACACGCCTACGACGCGCTACTACCTGAGGCAGGAACACGCCCTTGACACTTGTGGATACTTATGCAAACCTATCAATTCATAATGCATAATATGTTGGCTAACTTGGTTAACTTTGGACATGGACGATCATACGGTAAGTATGGTAAGTTGCACATGTTTTACTTATGCGACACTTGAAAACGATAATACGGGATAGGCTTTGAATGCTATGCCATGAAAATGATCCTAAGGAAAGAATAGTAAGACAATAAATGATAGATGGTGCACAAAAGTAAATTGAATGTGTTTGATAATGATAGCGAGTGGGCGAGCTAGCCTCCCCACCAGTGCATAACAATACTTATAGCCACATAGTCTGCTTGCAGGGTACGGAAGAACCACGTCGGGTGCGGAGACTTTCCTCAAACGTGCTGAGGCGCGGAGCTAACTCTGGATCCTTGGAGCCTTGCAAAGGAACTAAAGCACCATATACGGGACATAATGTATCGAAACATCGCCATGAGTCATTCTATCTTGTAAGCCACTTGGCACGCCTTTTATGTTTCGAGAGAGAGAGCTTGAGTGAATTGTATCTCTGCATAACACCGCTTGTACTATTTTTTGAATATTAATAAAGACTATTGAGTTTGTTTCAATTTATGTTCATTTACTTTCCGCTGCAAACGGGGACACTCTGTGCGACTCTGTGGCCTAGCTTTAATCGGCCGTTTCTGAACTTGGTCTTGCACGAGCATAACCTAGGCTCGAGCGACATCACACCTTAGCGAGGACGATCGCTTCTCCGGGAGCGGGGCGTGACAGATTGGTATCAGAGCACAGCTTTACTTCCTTGGACTTCATATCGATTCTCTCAGTTTTGAAAGCTCGTTGTGGACAAAAGAAGTGTACGCTCTCTCTCGTTGACCCTTGTGATGTTCCATACAATAAGTCTAATATTTGTAAAAAGCTCGTATAAGTATTTGATTGGACAAGATCGATGTGCGAAGGCCTTTGTGCCAAACTATGACAGACTTGAGTTGGAAGGAACCAATGCTAAAAGTTAGCAAATGTTACGCATACCTAAATGACTTTACGACAATAGCGAACGAGTGTACGAGACCAAAGTATAGTCCGAACGGGTCGGCTATGCACACAACCTTTGGCTAAGTTGTGCTGAGTATCGCGTACCTAGACCTTCTGGTGCAAACGAGTTGCGAGCGAGATTGACTATCACTCTGACAAGAATAGGTGACTTAGAACGCATGTCGATAAAGACGCTATCGGACCAACGATAAGGCGAACATGAGAATGATCCTTAGATTTTGAGGAACGGACGGACGTATACTTGAACGTGTCGATTGTAGATTAAATGATCACTTCGATGACTTATAGAATGACTTGACCCCGAGTGGTGTATGCGATAGACGGGAAGAGGAATAAGAATGAGTTTCGACGACTAGTCGAGTCGCTCAAATCCTGAGTTGTGTATGGATCGTCTAGCAAACTGTTCGACCAAAATTTATGGACTTGCGAGTAGCAACCAGTATACAAGCCGACGATGTTATCGCGTAAAGCCTTATAACGAGTAACGCTTAGTTGGTCGTGATTTCGAGAGTCTCAAATGAGATGTCGTCGAACGATTTGTGAATGTGTATTGCAAGTTACAAAACTGTTGAATAAAGATTTGGAGCGATGAAACAAAATGAATGTTTTGGTTGAGAAAACTGGGTGGATCGTACGTGCGATTTCAGGAATAGTCGAATTGTGTAAAAACTTGAGTTAAAGTAAAGTACTCATAGACAGGATCAATGATAGTACGATTGGAAGATAGCGTGCCTTAACGTTGATTTGAAGATACGAGAATGACTAAGGATTTAGGGTAGATGTTGCTCAATGACTTGAGTTGGCATAAAATGATGCAAATTGAGAAATTAAGTTGCATGACTCAGATTTTGTTGCAAAAGGAAGATCGTCAGGTTATGTACATCATCGATGGTATTGAGACATATCAAAGATCGATGTACGATAACTCGGGGGTACTCTGATTCGATGAAAAATAATTGTGTAAAAATAATAATGTTTCGATGGATGTCGTGCTTGGGATTTTAATAGAAACGAATGTTTGGATGAAAGGGAGGTGACTTGATTGTTCGGTGATAACCACAACGACAACGATCTTGTCTTGCACGAGCGTAACTCCTACCTCGCATATGCGTCAGGTAGAATTTGGGGCGTTCATTCCGCGTGAGCGTTGGTATGGTGATTCATGTCTAGCGGGAATGATCTAACTCGAAATATCTTGAAATGGCAATTTGGATTGCTTCGACTTATGGTTTGAAGCGAAGATGAATTCGAGGATTGTCCGCACTTGTGATTGACGATTAAGAAAACTTGATAATTGAGTAGACCCAATCTACGTATCGAGAATGAATTAGTCTAGACTAAATGTAAGAGTTATATCCCAATGAGGACGATTATTCTGCGGGAATGTTGGCATGGTGATTCATGTCCGCCATGGATAATCAGACTTGCGTGAGATTGGGGTATAACAAATTGCTTGGCTAGACGACCTTGTGATCGACTACGATAATTGGATAGGGTGAATAGGTGAATTATATCAAACAAAAATTTAAGAGATTGACCATGACAATGCTAGTTTGGATATACGATATTGACATATCGAGGACTTGGTTGAGGACAACTATCATAGCATGACATTGCTAAACGAGCTTGGACCTTGGGCGAAGTGTGTCTTGATGTAAATAGAATGAACACTGCTCGAAGTTTAGATAATTTGAGTGAAACGAGCTTGGGTAGAAGTATCATGTGCTAACAAACAAACGGTTTGACCATAGGATTGGGACGAACGTCGTACAAACGACTTTGCACGATGAACCAAGAACTTGACTTGTAACTATGACCTTGTGAGCTGGCCTAGCAGATAGGTGGACAACCCTATGCCGAGTGACCGACTTTAGAGTATCGTCTGGACGGACGATAAATCTGAGGCAACAAGACTTAGAATTAGAGCATGGAACTGGGAGTGTGCGTTAACGACAATAATACCAGCCCCAAATGAAGTGAATGAATGAAATCGATGTTACATAAGAAAAGTTGGGATAATAAATTAAATCATTACTTGGAAGACGTACTTGATGATAGTGCAAACTTGGTCTTGAATCGAACGAAATTCTACTTGAATCTTTGTCGACTCTGCTAGAAGCGTCGTATTGATTTCGTAAGATAGGAACACTTAAGAAACGAATCGGGTCATCTCGAGGATCGAGATAGACGATAGTGAAAGGAACTAGAGTTTGGTTTTAATCGAGTTAGTAACACGACTGACAATTCAAAACTATCACGAGTATTCGCTATCACTAAGCTTGGTTGAAATGTATGTATTCGGGGGACGCCTTGAATATGTGCACGATCCAAACTCAGCAATATGATGAACTCGAATGCAGCTGCAAGTGAATATGTTGAGATGCGCATGGATGAATGGATTAAGCGAGTTACTCTCAGCCTATGACCCTCATGTTTGACGAATTATAACACACCTCGTGTGACCATTATAGTCCCGCTACAGGACACAATAGTGACCAAGTCATAGAAACACGATGACTGTGTGAGTACCATCAGCTTGAATGAGTAGTAAAGTCATTCGATAAAATTTACCAAATGCATGCGACGCAGAACTTAGAAAGGTACCGAGTATAGTTCGATGCCATCAAACGATAAATACATTCGGTAGGAATTGTCTAAGATATGCACACGACATGAGTTAAGGAATGGTAGGATGGCGTGCACTCAGGAAGTCTCGAGGATGAAACTTATTTTAAGTTGTATTATGTAACGACCCGCTCCGTCCTAGTGGAACGCCGACTCAAACGACGCAAGTGCAGCAACTCGAACACCGTCTTGCTCGGCGAAATGACTCGCTTAAGGCAAAGGCAATGGACTTGGCCCTTCAGGATAATTCAGACTTAGACTTTCAAAGGCGCGCTCGGAGTCTCGCTCGGTCGATGCAATCATCGCTAAGGTGGGTGGCTCCGATGAACCTATCTTTGCTTAGCCTAGACACATAATAATACGGACATTATTGCTAGAATCACTAGGCAATAACACCGTACATGCTAACAAAATAACTCAATGCACCTAGCTAAGGGAATAATCCCATCTTGTATGCTTGTATAGAACATGGACAAGAACTTGGAAAATATACGAACTCTCGCACAGCACTCCACGCTCGTGCAAACGCATAACTTACTTTTTGAGTAGATTTACTTATGTGTTCAACTATGAACGAGATGCTTGTCACTTAGAATCGTATCACAACTTGAGATATGAAACAATAAGTGGTTCACTAAAATGAGAGGAAGACTATCAATATAGTCGTTCAGAATAGAGTACTAGTAACATTGAAAGGCTTCGGGACCGATGGGTTGCCAAGCCGATTCCCGCATAGGGAGTTGTATAATGCATAAATGAACGAATAAACGAATAAGTGAATGCATGAATCAACGAATGAATGAATGGATCAATGAATGAATGAACAAGTAAAAGAATGAAATGAAAGAATGAATGAAAGATAAGAAAGAAAGAAATGGTTAGCAACATGTATGACGGGGACGTACAACGGGACTCGCTACCCATGCTGTACGGCCGCCGCCGCCAACTAGGTCGGTAATGCATTATGGCTCTAGACAGCCTAATAATTTAATTCATTGGCTCAAGACAACCCAACAAGATAATTAGCTCATGACAGCCCGACAAGTTAAACAAAAAATAAGAATACGAAATGGTCGCGGACAACTCGTGCACGAGTGATGGAACAAACGATTCTAAGGCAACGATCATGATATCATGGCCGGCCTAGGTAGAATTATGGCTTACGGGCGGCTTGTGTGCGGGCTCGGGCACACAAAAGACGTAAGGCCGGGTATTGCGTAGACTATCAAGGTGTACCAGCTATCACGCTTGATAGATGCGAATACAAAGAGGAACATGTCCAAATGGCTTGTACATCCAGCGAACGGTGCATATAGATTAAGTTGGCTCGATTGCGGTAATCCGCATGCAAGACCTTGCATTAAAACAAGTAAATCTGACTAGCTGAACATGCTATGTTACTGAATGAAACATATGTAAACAACAGTTGAGTACAACACATCCTGACAACTTGAGTAAGCTGAACAACTGTGGAACTGAACAAAGCGCCTTCTGAACATGCTTGAATATAACACAACAAATGAACTAGAGTATTTCGTACAAATGATTTAGAAACACGCCTACGATGCACTACTACCTGAGGCAGGAACACGCCCTTGACACTTATGGATACTTATGCAAACCTGTCAATTTATAATGCATAATATGTTGGCTAACTTGTTTTACTTTGGACAGGGACGATCATACGATAAGTATGGTAACTTGCGCATATTTTACTTATACGACACTTGAAAATGATAACACGGGATAGGCTTTGAATGTTATGCCATGAAATAGATCTTAAAGCAAGAATAATAAGATAATAAATGATAGATTGTGCACAAAAGTAAATTGAACGTGTTTGGTAATGATAGCGAGTGGGCGAGCTAGCCTCCCCACCAGTGCATAACATTATACTGATAACCACAGAGTCTGCTTGCAGGGTACGGGAGAACCACGCCGGGTGTGAAGACTTTCCTCAAACGTGCTGAGGTGCGGAGCTAACTCTGGAGCCTTGGAGCATTGTAAAGGAACTAAAGCACGATATACGGGATATAATGTATCAGAACATCACCATGAATCAATCCATCTTGTAAGCCACTTGGCACAACTTTTATGTTTCGAGAGAGAGAGCTTGAGTAAATTGTATCTCGGCATAACGCCGCTTGTACTACTTCTTGAATATCAATAAAGACTATTAAGTTTATTTCAATTTGTGTTTATTTACTTTTTGCTGCAAATGGGGATACCCTGTGCGACTCTGTGGCCTAGCTTTAATCGATCGTTTATGGACTTGGCCTTGCACGAGCGCAATCTAGGCTCGTACGACATCACACCTTAGCGAGGACGATCGCTCCTCCAGGAGCAGGGCATGACAACTACCTTGCCATGATGCATCAAGACGCATCCCAATCCTCGGCCTGAAGCATCATAATAAACTGAAAATCCTCCAGTTCCATCTGGAAGCGTGAGAATGGGTGCTGTCATCAATCATTGCTTCAACTTCTCGAATGATCTCTGACACTCTATTGTCCAAGCAAACTACACATCCTTGCTGGTCAACTGCGTCAATGGTACTAAAATCCGAGCAAAGTCTGACACAAATTGTCGGTAATAGCTAACCAATCCTAGGAAACTGCGAACTTCTGCGACGGTGCTAGGTACTGGCTATGTCTCTATAGCCACTATCTTCTGGGGGTCCACTTCCACTCAACTTCTGTGATGATATGACCTAAGTACGAAATACGATCAAGGCAAAATTCGTACTTACTGAACTTCACATACAACTGGTGCTTTCTGAGAATCTGAAGGACTATTCGGATATGCTGCTCATGTTCTGCTTCATTCTTACTATAGACTAAGATGTCGTCTATAAACACTATCATGAACTGATCCAAATAGGGCATGAAGATACGATTCATGAGATCCATGAATACCGCTGGCGCATTGGTCGCTCCGAATGGCATAACGAAAAACTTCTAATGTCCATATCTAGATCTGAATGCTGTCTTCGAGATGTCTTTCTCTCTGACTTTGATCTGATGGTACCCCGACTGCAAGTCAATCTTTGAGAATACTGCTGCCCCACTGAGTTGATCGAACAAGTCATTTATCCTTGGTAGAGGATGTCTGTTCTTAAATGTTACAGAATTCAAGGTACGATAATCAACACATAATCTTCACATACCATCCTTCTTCTTCACAAGAAGCATCGGGGCTCCCCAAGGTGATCCACTAGCATAAATGAATCCTTTGGTTTTGAGTTCTTCAATCATCTTGTACAAGATATCCAACTCTGATGGTGCCAATCTATAGACTCTCTCTGATACTGGTGCCGTCCCTGGAATCAAATCAATGGTGAACTCTATCTGTCTCTGGCGGCATGCCTGGGAGCTCTTGGGAAATACATCAGAAAATTCTTCTACTAGTTTGGGAAACTGAACTGTTGCTGCTACTGCCATCCATAAGACTGGTGGAGAAGGTTCTACTTCGTCTCTGGAAAATGAAAACTCTTCTTCGTCGGGAATACCAAAAATAATCCTGCAAACATGGCAGTCTATTCTTGCGTATTGATCCTTCAACCAATCCATTCCTAGGACCACATCATAGTTGTTCATCGAAGATTCTATCAATCTAGCAAAAAACTCTCTACCGCTAACTACGATTCGACACGAGGAAAAGACTCTATCTACTCCTACAAGACCATTACTAGTAAGTATATTGAGCCTTACTGACAATAACTCAGGCTCCAATCTTATCTGTGTAGCAAATCGTGCAGACATAAATGAATGCAATCCACCCGAATCAAATAATACTGATGCTGGAAAAGAGTTGACGAGAATGGTACCTGCCACCACCTCATATGATGCCAATTTTTCTGCCACGGTCAGAGCCATGGCTTGACCCTATCCTCTTGGTGCTAGTCCCCTCTATTGGTGACCTCTCTGCCTGTTATGAATCTGAGCTTGGGCCTGAGCATATTGTTGAGCCTAAGGCGGTAACGGCCTTTGAGGCTGGTACTGCTGATGCACTAGTGCTTGTGCCCTAACTGATGGACTGGTTAGGGTTGATGAAGATGAACTGGCTCTATACGGATAAGACCCAATTTTATGATCCGGTACCCCACAAGCCAAGCACAATTCCTGTGCCCTGCGACACTCTGAAATAACGTGCCCAGGCTTCCCACAATGAGAGCAGCCCATTGCAGAAGATTGCTTCTATTTCTGCTGCTGAGGATATGTCGGAGTCGCGTGCTGAACCGACGAAACTGGGGTCGCCCTCCTAGGAGCTCCAATGGTCAAAGCCCTAGCTGCTGGAGCTGGTGCTGATGACTGGGATAACTGTTTATGAGGCCTCTTCCGTCCTCCAGTTCGATCTAATATCCTCTGGGAGGTATATTCATGCCTCTTAGCTGCTCGCAAGACAGCATCAAATGTCTCGTGCTCAAATAGCTCCACTGCTAAAATAATCTTTAGGTGGAGTCCCTGCTGGAATTGCTGTGCGCAGTCCAATTCGGTCGCCACCAAGGTGGGAGCAAATCGACTAAGCCTAGAAAACTCGGCCGCATATCCATCGACCGTCCTTTCCTTCTGCTCGAGATTGCTGAATTTGGTCTGCAGATCATACCGAGCTACTGCATCAAAATACTTCGTCTGGAACTTGTCTCTGAATATCGTCCACAAGACAGGTGTCACCAATCCGACTGCTAGCATTGCCCACCAGCTGCGGGCTAAGTCCAATAACTGTAGCACGCAACGACCACCTTCTCTTCCTCTAAAATTCGAGCTGCCTCCAGAATAACCTCTATATCCTGTAGCCAAGCATCGGCAGCAATAGCATCTTCACTGCTGTCAAAGAAAGGAGGGTTCAAGCGCTTGAAACTGTTAGTCGTATTGTTCCCTTGATAACAAAATCTGTCCATGGAATCTTGTACTGTCTGGTGCAGGGCATTGCCCCGACGATCTTATGATGCAAGCAAGTCCCGGATGAGTCCCGTTAGGGTTCTATTGTCAGGCTCTGCAGGCTGGGATGGCTGAACTAGCGGCTCTGGATCCCTGGAATGCATGACTCGGGTTGCTGCTCCAGAGTGCTGGGCTTGGTCCCTAGGTTGCTGCTGGTTCACTGGAGGTTCTCCACCCGGCTGATTGGTAGGATCAGGAACAATGTCACTGAAGAAAATGACATGAGGAATAATAAGGAAGGACCAAGATTGATCAAGGATAGAAGCACCTTATCAGGTAAAGAATAGAAAGATTAAAAGGCATGAGTAGAGATCAAGGGCAAATGCTGATTGAGACATCTATTCAGTAAAACCCTCACACATCTTGATTTTTAAGACCTGTATGGGCCATCACTTAAACCGTATCACATCCCAGAACCAAAATACTGGAGAGCGAAGGACAAACACAGCCAGCTACGCATATTAAAGTGCAACCCACCTCACAATACGGCCACGGCTGTCTAGATGCATGAGGGTTAAACTACAATCCATCAGTCTCTATGGTCAGTAACAAGCCTAGTATCTCAATCTCAAGCAAGCAAATAAATGTACAAGATGTTAGATCGTCAGCCATACAAGGTAAGGCGTCCCAAACATTACATATTCAGATGATCATGAAGCTAGTCATACAAAATACGAGATGAGCAAGAGTTAAGTCATACATGATCAACCCTAGGATTTATCAATCATGTTACAGCCCTTAGGCAAACAGAAATTAAGTTTCAACACGATCTAACACTTGCTCGACGGCTAAACGCCTCAAAAAAATAATTTACAATAGAGTGAGAGAGCAAAATCAGAAACACACTCGTTGCCAGGATTACGTCTGATGTTCATCATCTGGTTGATAAGCAGGAAGATCCTCGGGTATCATTCCAAAATCTGGCCATACAAAACCAACTGGGTTAGACCCCAAAAAGAGCAAGTGCCACAAGGAAGGCTTCACTAAGGAACTAAAACCAGCAGATAATAAAATAAAAGAATAAATAAATGAACAGGCTTAAATGATAAGAAGACAGGGTTAGAATAAAATAATAGCTTGCATTAAGAGACGGAATATAATTTCCATGCTAATCACGAGCAAGCATTCAGGCACGGCCAATCAAGTCCTATGGCTTTCTATCATTAGCTAACTAGGGTTATTACAGGCCTAGTTACTAGCAAGATGCAATGAGATGTTCCCGCAGTCACAAGCCCTGCAGCTATCTAGGTTATCCAGGCGAGGTGATTTATTAGAGTTACAATAGTTATTTAGATTACTGGTGTACTTTCAGTACTTATGTTTTCAAGAAGTGCCCCATATGACAGTGGGCTAGAAATGTGTCCTACTCATCGGCAGGCTACAAGTCCCTCAGGTATGGCCGGGATAACGGGATCGCCTGTAACTGGCAAAAATCTCTCTATATGAATTACTTGATCAATCTAGTCATTAACCTAGTCAGATTTATTGTGAATTCCTGACCGTGGTAACCAGGAATCCATGTCCCATACATGATACAAGACGAGACAGGTAGCTTGTACATGCATAATCAAGAAAGTTAACCACGGTATCAAGACAAGAGTTATGTAGCAAGTCAGGGTAGCTATCGCAACAGCGCTTCAAGATTATACATGTCATGTCAGGTTACTTGTCATGTCAAGAGTACTTGTCTGGAGTGCGCCTCAACGGGCCACTTATCAAGAGTTATCAAGACTGCTTCATATTATTATTTTCAAGTCAAGTTCAAGTTACTATCTCAAGACTATCAAGTGTCAAGTCGGTTCGTCGTAATTTAGGCCAAGTATAGAAAAAAATATGCAAAGAAGATCGAGAACACCAATGTGTGATTGAAACTATAAGTCACATATGAACTCTGATTAAAGTGAGACAGGAAGATTTTTGAAGCCATGATAAAGATCTACAACTTTCATATTTTGAGTTTTTCAAGATTCTAGCTACAAAATAGCTTAAACGGGCAAAAATAGTCATTTAGAGTGATTCACGCACGGGCAAAAGGTGCATGGCACAAGGTACAAGGCGTGTGAGGTGCAAGGTGCACGAGGTGCAAGGTACACGAGATGCAAGGTGCACGAGGTACAAGGTGCGTGATGTACAAGGTGCACGAGGTGCGCGAGATGCAAGGTGCACAGACCAAAAGGTGCACGAGGTACAAGGTGTACGAGTAAAAGGTGTACGAGGTACAAGGTACACGAACCAAAAGGTGCACGAGGTACAAGATGCGCGAACCAAAAGATGCGCGAGGTAAAAGGTATGCAAACAAAATGGTGCGCGAGGTACAAGATGCACGGACCAAAAGGTGCACGAGGTACAAGGTGCACGGTCTAAAAGGTGCAAGAGGTGCAAGATGCGCGAACCAAACGGTGCACGAGGTACAAGATACGTGGACTAAAAGGTGCACGAGGTACAAGGTACGCGAACCAAAAGGTGTGCGAGGTGCGAGGTGCGTGGACCAATAGGTGCGCGAGGTGCAATGTGCGTGGACCAAAAGGTGTGCGAGGTGCAAGGTGTGCAGACCAAAAGGTGCATGAGGTGCGCACGAGGTGTCGTCCCTACCAGCAAGCTTTTGGCCATGGAGTTTTAGAAACTTCCAATATCCATAACTTGGCCTAAAGGACTCGAAATTGGGCAAAATAAAGGTTTAAACTGAATAAAGTTGAATTCTCTACAACATGGAATAAGTAGTTTTCGAAAATAGCAAAGCTTAAGAGATCAAAACCAAGAAAAACCAAAAAAATTATAAATTTAGATTTACAAAAATGTAACCATCAAAACCAAAATCTCCAAGTTCTAAAGAGGCTTAGAATCAAGCAAAGAAGACAACGAAACCATAAAACTTGAGGTCAATCATGAAGCAAGTTGCACTTGCCTAAGGTTTCTTTATTGGGTGGGGAGGAGTAATGGAGAAGATGAAGAAAATAAATGAAGAGTTATGGAGGAAAGAGAGTGAGAGAGAGAGGTTGACTTATATACCAACATACTTATCTCAAACCACACAAAACCAAACCAAGCCAAGATGAACCAAAATAAATCAAGGCTAGATTAACCCAGGACTAGGCTAAACAAGATAAGTCAAAATATGGGTCACCTGACAAAAGTCAGAATTCCGTACACGTATACTAAAAATACGTATAACGGAAAACGGGAGTGACAACTAGGGTCATGACTAATCATATAGTCTATATAGTTAAAATAACACTATAGTTTACATATGATATGTCACTAGCATAATTAATTAATCAAAAAATGATATAAATATTCAAGAAACACAAAAGTCCAAAATATTCCTATTTCTAGATTGTAGTAGTGACACCGGTTGATTGAACACGTGGCAAGATCTGAGAAGATCTGCCTTCTAGAATACTATCACATGAAGGCTTTAACCTCATGAGTCCCCCCGCATGAGGACTTTTGGGAGTGTTGACGCATGAAGTTTTAGTCGCATGAACACTTTCAGGTGTATAATCGCCTTAGGAGAGAGTACAAGTGGCACTGTACCGTTATCTTTGGTTAACAGGTGGTGACTAGGTTGGTACAGACCTATGTTGTTGCCTCTGTACGGGGCACTCGAGGCATCATAGGAAGCGGGGCCTCCTGGGGAACTGCATGGAGATCCGCTTGGAGAGTCGCAGGTTGGTGGGTTCTCTCTTATGCGGTTCAGACTGAGTGGGACTTTCATGATTTTTTATGCTTCTACAAGTACTATCTGATGTCAAGCCTAGGTAATATGCAACTTCCCCTTCTTGGTTCAATAACAGCTGAGTTCGGGTGTCCTTTAATACTCAACAACCAGGCCAAATACAACAACATAATATAAGGCAGTGGTTAGCTGAGCGATATAAAGAAAATTACAATCAAGTAAAGGGACAACAAGAATATTATGTTGGTTGATATTTTTAGTGAGAGTGGCAGTGTCCTCCCCAAGGGTAGGAATTGTACTACCATCAATTTGGCTGGATGGTTTAATGGTTTAAAAAGATTATAATCATATGTCTTGTGTGTTGTTGCATCAGGATGAATTTTCCAAGTATTATTCGAAACAAAATTAAAAACTTTGAAGTCCATACCCTTATTACATAGCAATGACCAAAGCAATATTTTCTCAACGACAAGCTCAGATTCATTCTTAGTTTTAGCAATGAAAATAGGTTGTTTGTTGTAGAAGGGATAACAGGTTTTGTCGACCCATACTTCAGGATAGCCGAATAACTCATAACATCAGACCTTTGAATGACCATGGAAGTTGTAGTGGCCACACTTTCTAGTAGGACGATAGAACGGTCACCGTTTGATCGACAAACATATGAATCGATGTAAGGCAAACCTCCTAAATCAGATGAATTTGACTGGCATGTTCTGATAAGGCTGTTATGAATACCATGACTTTTGTCTTCTCTCCATCGTCATTCATGGCCTTCTTTCTATCTAACTCTCGACAAACATATGCATAAGATGCCCGAAGATCTAGGGCAAATTCTTGTGCATGACTTCACCATATATTTGTTCAAAGTAGTCATCAACACCCCCCAAGAAAAGGTAGATACGCTGGCGCTCTTATGATTCCTGATCGATCTTGAGATCCTTATCACAACTCATGGCCACCTTACTGTAGTGATCAAACTCCTACAAATATTTCAAAGAGTTCACCAAAGTAGATAGAAATGGGCCTTCAATTCTATTGGAGGCGAGACGCCTTCTAGCTCAGGGTATAAACTTATACTTCATTCTTCTCATCAAAGAAAGCAGTCTTCAAGTGTTTCCATATCTTCGTTGTAGTCGGAAAAAAAGATATAACACTTTATCAATTCTGGATTCATAGAGGATAGAAGCCAACTCTTAAGTTTTTGATCCTCAGAGTACCAATCAGCATACGTGGGTCAAAGGCTTAATCGAGCCACAAAGATATCCCATCTTCTTTCTTCTTGCTATGTGTGTCTCAATGAGAGGTTCCCATAGATCATAATAATTCTCATCCAGCAACACTCCAATATCAAATAAAAGGTGGCCCTAATTGTCATAAATTTTTGCGTCCATAGAATAATCAGGTGGACGTCAATTCAATGATTAACGGTGGAAGGAGACGACTTGTGGATCAAGAAAAGAGAAATAAAAGCTACGACAGGTGTCAAAGGTGGTGGTAGGCATTGGATCGATGATCGGCTCGGTGGCTTGCGGCTCAAGAAGAGCTACACAACCTAGGGTTTGTTAGTTCTTCTTCTTGACAGTTGACTTTGATATCAAAAAGAATTGATAGAATTAATTGTGTATTCATCTCTCTTTGGAGTCAAGTATATATAGAAATACAAACCCTAGTACACCAGGTAATTATAATTACAATTCTTCCCCAAGACTTTTATAATTAAATACTATCTATAACAAGACTCTGGACTTCTTATCATTAAGTCATTTCTTAATAAAAAAACTTCCTACAATTAAGCCATTCCTTAATTGAGGACTTCCTATAATTAATCCGTCCAACACTACTTCCTATAATTAAGCTGTCAAACAAGGAGGCTTCATGGACTCAAGGTTGGGTAGGAGTTGTACTAGTTGCGCATGGACAAATAGATCATGCGGGTTGATAAAGATAACCTGGCGAGCTGGGAGGTTCTCGAGGAGAAGTGTCATAGGGGAACGAGCTCGAGAGGTAATTAGCGAGACAACCCGAGATTAGTCCACTACCAAAATAAGACATATTAGCGACGCCTAATTTTTTTGCTAATATGCCAGAAAATGTTGCTAAAAAAATTAACGATGTATTTAGCATGTAGTCAAGTATTTCATGGTCGCTAACAAAAAAAAGTCTCTAATTGTGATGTTATCTAGCGACAAGTACACGTCACTAATTATTTTGAAATTAGTAACGCTTAGCGTCACAACATCGCTACATTAGCGACATAACTTTTGTTGCTAAACTTCGCCAAATTAGCGACCAAACTAGCGCATTTTGCTACAACAATAAACTCATGTCATCATATTAGCAACGTGTAGCGACAAGTAAGCGACGTCTATGATATAGAATAGCGATTAGCAACGTTTACATGCGATCGTCGCAAAAAATTGCTAAATGTCCCTAATCTGAAGAATTTTTTTAAAAAAATTGCAGTTTGTAAAATAGTTTCCAAAACAATATAACTGCAGTTTACAAATCATTCACAGCTTATATAAATAGATCTGGAGCAACCCTCCATTGAATTTCCTAAGTTCGTCGACCCCT
Organism: Iris pallida; assembly: GCA_029216955.1. Taxonomy (NCBI): domain Eukaryota; kingdom Viridiplantae; phylum Streptophyta; class Magnoliopsida; order Asparagales; family Iridaceae; genus Iris; species Iris pallida. The sequence goes on along the minus strand of JANAVB010024399.1, from coordinate 20,139,862 downwards.
TCGGTGGAACACGCAACACCGATAAATTCACATAAAATTAATATGAATAATAAAATAAACTCACATACAGTTAAAAAAACTACAAATTTGTATTACACTACGTCCCAAGAAATAGATACATGAATGTATGAAATAAATATCCCGTATCATCAAATAAAGTCACTAAAAGTATGAATAAATACATCAAAGACCCAAGAATGGGCTAATACACACAAACAAAGAAAAAAATCTGTCCAAACAAGGGCTACTGCTGATCAGGAGAAGGAACACCACCACGCATCTAGGATAATAGGAAGTCATAGTGCTACTATGAAAGCGTCACCAATGTTGATGAAGGAGATGGTATAATCAATAGAGTCGATGTCGATGTTGGTGGACTAGGAGGGAGTATTTGTTCCAATGCTAGCAATCGAGCATTGCATGAATCCATGGCGGATACCACACTCAAAGTGCTCTCTGTTAGCCCAATGATTATATCATGTTTTTGAATATGGCTAATCAATTAAGTTTAACATGATAATGTTACTAATATTCATGTAATCACAATCATGTTGCTACTTAAACTTAGCATTGTCCTAATGTTAGCATTGTCCTAAATGTTCTATATCATATTGCTATGCTTGTATCATATTATTCTGTTTGTCTAACATGTTCTTATAGACATGCAGTAAGCATGATCAAGCTTTGTCAAACCAGAACATATGCAATGGGCCAAAGACGGCATTATACAACAAGATTTCTCTGAACCGTCTAACGACCTATCCGGGGCCTCGCATCGGGGGTTCCGCTGCCCGGTCAGCGGACAGGGGTCGAGGGGGAAGCGCCCCCCGTCACGGGTTTGGGGGCGAAACCTCCGAAAGGTATTCAGATTTCCAGATCTACACTACACCATAATAGACAATTACCAACGGTTATTACCGTTACAAAAAAATTTTGTAACGGTAATAAGCGTGATGGTTGGGGCGTGGTAAATTATTTGTAACGGTAATAACCGTTACGAATTTGTATCTTTCATAACGGTAATAACCGTTAGGAAAATTTAATTTAGTCACAGTTATAACCGTAACTAAGTTATCATTTGCAACGGTTATAAATGTGATCAAATATTTCTGTGCCAGACTACACTATAAGTTTGCCACGGTTATAACTGTTACAAAAACACTTTTTTGGAAAAAAAATTTCCAAAAAGAACCTGCATTCAACTAGTAACTAAATTTTCAAAAAGAACCTGCTTCATAACATTTCAGTTTCATGATACTTCAACCATTCCAAACCAAGTCAACCATTCCAAACTAAGTTAACCATTCCAAATTGGTACCTAAAGCACAAAATTTTCAATAACAATTCAACCATTCCAAACAAGTACCTAAACCACATAATTTCCAATAACACTTCAACAATTTCAAATTAGTAACCAAACTACATAATTTCCAATAATATTCAACCATTTCAAACTAGCAATTAAACCACATAACATTTGAATAACAAGTAACTAAACCTCATAATTTTTAATAATATACATTTTAATAAGGAAACATTTCCACTATTTCAAAAGGACAAGAACCAGCACTAAATGAAGCAAACTACACAACATTTCAAACTTGTGTTTCCGATGAAGCAAGATAAGGCTCTCTTGAGGAAGAATGGAAAGTGCCTGCTTCCATGGCTGAAACAATATAATTCCTGCATTTAGGAGTAAAAGAAGTATCAAATTAAAAGCTTATATACAAACAAGTAAAAGAAGTACCAAATAAAGCATACAAATATTGTAAGTTACAGTTTATAAAAGACTAAACATTACTGCCATATAATCCAGGGAGGCCTATCCATGGATGGAAATTAGCGTGGGGGATGACTGCTATGACATGAGAGGGGTGAAGAAAAGGGCACTTGGCTTTATATCCTTACACTTGGTATCTGGAAGCATACAAATCTGGCGCTGGAAGCATGAGGGAGGAAGGGCCAATTATTTTGGTTGTTATGCCCCCACAAAATGTCTTGCTACATTAGTGGTGAAGTGAGGAGCCCCCATCACAATTTCCTATTGCACCATGTGCAAACATAGTTTTGGGAAATCATTCTGGTGCGTATCAGAAACAAACTCTCGCTATATGTAGGGGTAAGGTTGGTTACATCTCGAACCTTTACACGGAAGTTTTCTTATTTCTACTCAAGGAAGTAGAAAACCTATGTGCATAGCTGCTAACCCAGTACTCTGACAGCAGGTTAAGCATATCTACATGTCTACGTTTCCGTCAGGACATCGGTCGGAATTTCTTACAAGTTTGGTCTTCACAAACATTTATGAACCAAACCAAGTTGAGAAGGGATGTTCCAGAAATATGTAGAATCAGAGGAAAACTGACATACTGATCCTTTGGAATCAAGATCTCTAATCAAATCACAATATTGTATGCCGTTACACATTGCTGGCTTGAGTTGTGCATTTTTGGCTCAATCAGAGGATCCACTCCTCAGTTGTACTGTATGCACCTGCCCCAATACATTTCATATAATGTAACCATGTGATTCTTTCTCTGGTACAGGGAACTTTCCCCTGTTGCTAAGTACTTGCCTACACTCAGCTCTCTTTCTGGCACTAGGACCTCTCTATTCAGACTTGCTCCTGTGTTCTGATACCATCAATGGCCCATCACTGATACTGTACTCAGGGAATCCCCCTCTATCTTGCTGATACACTTACTCACTCGTATGGTCATGGCTACATTTGATATCCCCAATCTATATCTACTGACAGTTTCTCATTTCACATGGAGCCCTCTTCCTCGGTTGAAGATCCTATCACCCAAAGGGTAGGTTTACCTATCTATCAGTGGCCATCTAAGGTTTTATGACATGAGAATGCTTTGCTGGAAATCTGGCATCAACACAAGGGTTGCAACAAGTCGAAATCTGGTCACAAAACCATTGCAACCTGTGGTTGCATATCCTAACACACACAACCATTGATTCGACAAGACACAGGTGCACCTATCCTCTATGTTAGGATCTATGACTACATGTATCCCCTAGGCATAGCAGGATATCCTGGGTGCCTCTTTAAGGTTGTGTCCTAGGTAGTCTAGGATGGTTTGGACTTGACCTCACAATGTGTCCTGCAACTATGGCCCTGTTTTTCCAGGACGTTCAGACCATGCTGTGAACTTCCTCCACAGGTAGTACTCATGTTGGCACTAAAGTGGCATGGGGTCATGACCAAACTAACCATAGCTATTCTATGGTACTTCCTATATGGTCACTGTCAAGGACTTCCCTGTGTGCAGGGAAGCCTATTAATCTAGGGGTCTCCCAGGTTTCTTATGTATGGATTCCTCCCCTTCACCTGTCCTATAATTGCACGTAATCAAGTACTTAGATGTAGGCCATTACAGATGATATCTAAGGGGAGGAACTACCCAGGCTTCTTAAGGACCTGTTGTACCTAATCTCTGTGGGTCCTTAGGATTTGGAAGTGTACTTGTTCTAACACAGGGTTGGCATAAGGCAAGCCAAGCTCTGGTACACCATATTATGGGTAGGCTTTATACTAGGGACAGGTTATGTATATTAGCATTGATTTTACAGGCTTGAGTTGTACCTATTGTATAAATACTATTGAGGAAAACTGACATACTGATCCTTTGGAATCAAGATCTCTAATCAAATCACAACATTGTATGCCGTTACACATTGCTGGCTTGAGTTGTGCATTTTTGGCTCACATACTTGAACATGAAATTTTAAAAAAGGCTTAACAACTTATCATTGTTGGTCAAATGAGGTCGGATCATCTTCAAGGACATGACTGGGGGACTGAGAGTGTAGTGTGTTGTTCTGCCAGTTTGTTGGGTTCACTCTTTTCTACCTATATATTGAATGAACATGACAAATAGGCATCAGTGCTCCTATCCAGTTTGTCTTGGACAAGGATAGTGTCTGGATGCGGCCGGATATGGCTGGATACCATCTAGTTCAAATAATTCTTTCCAAAATTCAACTTGCAGTGAAAGCCTCAACCAAAGATAAATTTTTTTTTGGTTGAGTCCTGCCTAATACCTAGACATTCTGAAGAAAGAGACAGTAGGGTAAAAGTACAAGAGTCACATAAAAGTCACACAAATAACAGTAGGGTAAAAGTACAGGATTCACATGAGAGTCTCACAAATAATGATAAAAATAAAGCGTAGCGTATTCTCCATGAATTTACCTCTATAAGTACCACCAACCTTCCTCTGAAGCCCTCTATACTGCATAAAGGAAATCTGTGGACTACAATAAGCTTGGGAAAAATTAGTGTCGAGATAAAAATGGGAAGGGTAGGTAGTCATGTGTGTGCAAATCTGTGGAGTCGAGCACCAGAGGGTGTATGAGTAGAGAAATTCAATTTAGAAATCTGTGTGACTGCACATTGTCCGTGTGCATAGCAGTGCAGTCCATGTATCTGTCTAAGGCAAATTTTATGTGCAGCAGTATATATGGAAAATTTGTACCAGTGTTTTATTGTGTTTATGGGAGTTAAAAAGAAGAAATTGTTCCCAAAAAAAAAGTATACATGTCCAGATTTTGTGTGTTATGGGAGTTCAGATTTTGTGTGCATCAGTATACATGTCCAAAATAGAAGAAATTTGTTTGTGTGTTATGGGAGTTCAGATTTTGTGTGCAGCAGTATACATGTCCAGCAGTTCCCAAAAAAGTAGAGAAAAATATAAAAGGCAATACCAAAAAAGATAACAAGGGCCAACCAAAGAAAAGCTTAATGTAAGTTGACTTATGGCCAAGATTGCAGCATGGTAATATGAAAGACATAGATGAAGGGAAATGTAACAGGCAATAAGAGCTTGCTTTGTGTTAAAATTTCTGATAGCAGCAAATATTTCCATTCCAAGCTCGGATATATTTTCCACATCTACTACTCCATTTTGTTTAATCTTTACCTCTAATTACACCATTTGCTTCAATATAGAGCAAGTATTTCTTGCCTTTTGATAGAGGGGTAGCTTGTGTTCAACAAGGATTGGACGACATTCTGCACTCCATCAACAAGTTAGAGCGATAAGAAATATCAAAGTTAAGAGGTAACATGGTAGCAAAACTACTGGTAACATGGTACCAGTATAAATATCAATATGTGGTGCAAGATATGAATACAACATTCAGGAAATATGAGTAACATGGTAGCAATACTACTGGTGGTATGATGCATAAAAGGAGGCTCATTGACAGCGAAGAGGGGTTACAAATTAGTGATATGCTTATCTAGCTATTTGCCACACACTTATAAGGCTATGTGTTGGAAACCTGATCATAACGAGTACCAGTAGCAACATAGCAGGTCCAAAACCATTCAGGTAATATGAGTATCATATATAAATAATAAAATAATGCTAGTATGGATAGTTTTCATCTATATCAGTAAAAATCCTGGCAATATGAATATCCTCCTAAACATTCATGCATCTCTTTTTAGAGAAAACATTCATCAACTACAAGTAAAGGAATTCATGTGGGAACACACAAAACACAAGTACAAAAAGTAGGTCAAATTGTTATTTATCTAAGTCTGGTGTTTCATGCTTTTCCACCTTGACCTCATTTACTGGATTCTGAATCATATAACAAGATATATAAGAAGTACTTGTCTATAATAATGGTCAATATGTAAAAAATCTCACAAAGCTTCAAACGCTTTTAATTAATCAACAAATATTACAATCTTGTAGCTTAGATATTTATACATAAACGGAAGAAGTGATTCTTACTGAAAGTTGCTACTACTATTGAAAACTGGTACTGCAACTAAAAATAGAAGGAAACTCAGTATAGTGTACCATAAATAGAAACAAACTCAGTATAATCTACCATAAATAGAAACAAACTCAGTACTGTTGCATATGTACTGGTGAGTTTTTTGTCAAGGTGCATGCCAATACAGTATCGGAGAGACAAACTCAGTATAAGAGCAGACATATTAAGAGCAGACAGAAAAAATGCAAGTAGGAATGGCCCAATCAAACAAAATGATAAGAAAATGCAAATTTGAATGGATTAACCAAAATGTAAGAGAATAACATGGATAAAACAATTTAAATTGTACAATAAACTCAAAAAAGTCAACTACTACCCAAAATAGCAACAAACTTGTATTGCATTCATTTTTTTTTCTAATGCATTTTAATAGTGGAGCCAAGTGAGGTTGTTCCACAATACAACATTTTAATAGTAGAGCCAAGTCAGCAAATATTTCGATACCTTCAGGCTTTGAAGGGTGCAATTCTTGATGAATCCTGATTCCAAACACTTATTCGTATCCTTAGAATATCGTGGGAGGAGTTGGCCACTGGAAACAAATGGCGAACAGTCAAATCTTGGCATGAGTGGTACTTCCATTACTAAGGAAAAACAAAAATTAATATCAAATTTATCCCTTAGCCTATTTTAATTGCAATCAAATTCATAAGCTGGTCTGTATCATGTGTATAGTGTGAACATTTGTCAGCCTATAGAACTGAAAGTAATCTACAAGCATGTCCTATTTTACAAAGCAAATTTGACCAAAGTATTTTGATAATTTAGGAAATACGTGGATATATACACACAAAATAAAAGTCTTATAATTACAGCAACAGCCCTAAAATCAACAATAGCCCTAAAATCAGCAAAGCCCTAAAACCCCTTTAAGACCTCTAGTAGCAGCAGCAGTCATTCGCTTTACCAATAGCCCTAAAACCAACAAAGCCCTAAAACCATCTTTAGAGCTAAAGAAAGAAAGAAAGAAAAATGAAAAACCCTAAAATATGTTCAAATCAAAATCAAAAAATTTAAAAAAAATGGATGACGTAGAACAAAAAAATACTAGGCATCCCATATTGTGCTGGGGCCTAGTATATGGCAAAATACAACAATAATGTCCCGATCCGATACCGACCACTACCCATATTAACTTTTGAGGTCTCTTTTCCAGTCAATTCAGTAGGAAATAAATTGACCTACAATGAGAATGTAAAAGCATAGTAAAGTTATAGAAGCATGTAAATGAATAAATTTATTTATCACAGGTAAAACCAATCACTACGGATAACTATTATTTCATTCTATTTCAAACCTATTAAAAAATAACACATAAAATACTTAAAATTATGTCTAAATGTATAAAATATTTTTTCCCTCTAAATTTTTAATAATTATTTGATTTCCAATACCAAAAAAATCTGATACTCATATTCGAAAGAGCCGAGATCCTTATAGAAATTAGAAAGGGTCTGATACCAATTCTCATACTGCGAACTTGGTGTTGATACAACTTGCTTATCACGACATTTGATCCATATTGAGTTACCAATGATCGGAACCGAAACTGTGTTTACAACAAGTAATAGTTTGTTAATATCATTATAATGCACTCGACGAAAATGTATTATATCGCCGAAGAAAGCCAGTAAACTATTGAAGCTGAGACTATATATAAAACACCATATCACCACTTACGAATGCTGGCTACATTGACAGGATGAACTTCGTTGATGTAAAAATTGCAGTCGAGCAGTGACCAATAAAATCTAAATACCTGAAGGCAAACAGACTTGCATAATCAACATGTGAAGAACAATACATAAATAGCAACCTATATATAGCCAACTCATATCGCCTGACCTGCTTGTTGCAACACTACATAGACCAAAAATCAAGGCACCAAAACTCATAAAGCAAGAAATACACTACAGAGAGTCAATATAATAGCTTATTGTATTTTCCTATGCATATGATAGATAATGTTAGGTATTTTGATGTCTCAGAAAGTAAGAATCAATTACCATTGTCTGAGTAAAACCTTATAAAGGGAGCCATCACTCTTGTTGCTCAAACCAAGTGGCATAACCATCCATTCATACAAGAAAGCTTGACACGAATTAATAATAACCATTGGGGTATCCACCAGTTGCCGCAATGTTTGCTTCACAAACAACAGATTCGTAAGAGTAAAAAAGATGCATTAGAAATATGCTTTCACTTGTGCAATCTATTAAAATTCAATAATTTCCATGTGTGGATTGGTAAATCAATAAAACCCTAAAATCAACAAAACCCTCAAATCAATAAAACCCTAAAATCAACAAAACCTAAAGCCATTCTTGGTGGATTGGTAAATCTAGAACCCTAAAATCAGTAAAACACTCAAATCAGAAATCAATAAAAACCTAAAATCAACAAAATACTAGAAAGGAAACACTCAAACAAAAATCAATATTATGGTGGAAGCACCTTTGGTGTGATGGTGTCGATTTCCTTTCCACCGGTGGTGTCGACTGAACGTCGAGGAAGCTCGTCTCTTTATTGACTTGGCGGTGATGGAGGCCAGCTCGTCTCTTCACTTTGTCGGTGACGGAGGAGAGCGATGCAGGTCAGAGGAAGATCGAGAGAAAAAAAAGGGAACCATGGAAAAAATATCTGCAAGAGACTGGGAAATTTTAGGGGTAATGGAGGAGAGCAACGCGGTCAGAAGAAGATCGGGAGAAAGGAGGGAACCACGAAAAATATGTGCGGGAGTGGGAAATTTTGGAGGGAGGAAAAAAAATTCTGTGGCTGTTACGCTTTCCGTAAGGGTTTCTTTTGGTCACATACGTCCAAATATACCAATTTATCACGGTTTTAATTGTTACAAATAATATAAAAATTATAAAATTATATAATTAGAATGTTAGTAACGGTTGTTTGCTTGTGGTAACGGTTATAATCGTTACAATCGTGTCACGGTAATAACCGTTACTAATAATAAAATAATTGTGTTACAAATTTCATGTTTTGGTGTAGTGCTATTTATCTTTGGACGACCGCCGTCAAGGAAAAAGGCGTCTTCAAGTCTGCTCAAATATCTGAAGAAATGCGTCATCAAAGGGCCCTTAGTTTTCCTATTTCATCAATGTATTTTCCATATTTATTGAGTCTAGGAATATGATGTACACTGCATCGTACTGGCAAATAGGTTACCCAAGAAACGTTTTCAAAATACCCTTTCATTTTGAAAATAAGCCCACTTACAAAAGCCCAAACTACTTCCTAACTGCTTGACTTTTCAAAAAGCCCAAAAACTAATTTGTAAAAACCCTAACAGAACCCTATCAGAACTCGGTCCGAATTCGGCCAGAGTTTGGCCAGAGTTCGGTTAGTGAACGTTGCTTTTTGAACTTGGTCTTCCTGCAGTTACGGATCCCAACGTGATTTTCTCATAGAGTTCTGTCCGAATTCTGTCCAAATTTTATCAGAATTCTGCCTTTGGAAAACTATAAATAGAGAAAGATTTCGATCATTTCAATTCACTCAACACCAATTCACTTTCATATCTCTTCTCTATAAGCCTATTAATTCTTCCAAAGTGTTCTGAGCTATTCATTTTCAAATTCCAAGCCAGTTACAATCCTCTAGTCGATTTGCTAGTGCGGTACGGTCTAGAAGTTTCAGAGTGATTGTAATCAGAGGCTTGATTGAAGGTAGACACTTCACAATTGAAGTTGGTCGAGTACTTCGGATCAAAGCTCGCGTTGTATAAGTTGCAAGAACTTCGGATGAAAACTTGTGGTGATTTTCCATAGTGGATTCAACTGGAAGCTAGAGTTCTTCCGACTGGACTAGTCCTCAAAAGAGGAAAACTAGTATACATCCTTGTGTTTGCGTTTGCTCTCTACTCTCTACTTTTTATTTACATATATGTGATATATTATCTGTGATCTTGTTACTAACATTTTTAAATAGTTAATTTCTGTTGCCTACTCTATTCACCCTCGTCTAGAGTATTCTGCTTTACAACTCGTTCCTACAATCGGTCCTATAATTGGTATCAGAGCCAGTACTGCAACTAGAGGTAATATATTATGATCCCAATTGTTCCTACAATTGGTATCAGAGCCAGTGCTACAACTAGGGAGCGGGTGCTTGGTATATATATATTGCTGCTCATACCAATTGCTCCTGCAATTGGTATCAGAGCCAGTGCTCCTTCTAGAGATATTATTGCAGGTCCTCCTTATAGAGATATTATTGCTTATACCAATTGCTCTTTTAATTGGTATCCTAGCAAGGACTCTATTATTTGGCTTAACATCCTTTGAGCAGATCCTCATTATCAGAACGGGTTATACAGGTAAAGCGAGATAACATTGCTATTATATTCTTATTTATTACAGCTGTTACATAGATCACAATATCACATATGACAAGTATGTACTTCACAACTGAAGAGCAATTCTCAAATAGACTTCCACTATTTGATAGAATAAACTATAGTTATTGGAAGACACGGATGAGCTTCTACCTGAAGTCTCTAGATTTTGACCTATGGTCAATTGTTATCAATGGCTACAAGAAGCCTACTATCACTTCTATTCTCATATCCTCTATAATCAACAAGCCCTATTATAGTTACACGGAGGAAGAGAAGAAGTTAGCTAGCCTTGATGCAAAAGCTATGCATATATTTTATTGTGCTGTAGACACAAGTGTATTTAATCTTATTAATACTTGCACAACATCTCATAAAATTTGGAAAGTTCTTGAAGCTACTTATGAGTGCAGGTATGAAAGCAAAGCTAGCAACTCCAGAGAGAAGGATAGTCTTCATAATAATGCAAATATGTGCATGATAGAATTAGAATTTAAGGTACAACACAATCTCTTATACGAAGAAGAGCTTGTATGTGACAACTGCAAGAAGATAGGCCACATCCAAGAAAATTATACTACTGCTAGAAAAGAGAGTCACTACAAACAATCAAATGAAGGAAGATCATCATCTCACAAGTACACTAGCACGAGCATATGGTGTGAAAGCGAAGCAAAAGATTCTGAAGAAGAAGAAGAAGAGAGATCTCATCAAGCTACAAATTTATGCTCAATGGCATTATCTAACAAGGTACAAAATAATTCTTTTTCTGAAGATAGTAAATTTTCTCATGATGAGTTATCTGATGCTTTCAGTGATCTATTAGAAGAACACAAGAAAGTATTAGATAAGTATAAGCAAGCTAGAAAGGATATTCTATCCTATAAGCGTGAGAATGAAAAGCTTACTTGCTTATTGAATAATGATAAAGTTACTTCTACTTCTGATAAATCTATTGAGATATCCACACTTGAGTTTAGATTGCATGAGGCGCTTGAATGCATTGAGAAGAGCACTCAAGAAAATGCTAAACTTAAGGAGGAGTTAGAAACAGAAAAGAAGAAGTACTCTATAGCTGCTCTTAGAATTGATGCTCTTTCTGCTAAGTATGATGAGATCTGTGCTAACTCTAAAAAGTTAGAGATTAGATTGGGAAAGCAGGTAGTACAACCTATGACTCAGTCTAATACAAGACACTTAGCACATCACAAAGTCACACACGTCAGATCTTTTAGAAAGGAAGCAAGCAAAGCTAAAGCTTTACACAACCATGCTTTCTATTACAAGTATCCATAAAGATCATACCACACTACTGCACGTTCTCGTACTGCTGTATATAGTACTAATGTTAATTCCTTCTGTCATTATTGTGGTATGAATGGACATGTTTCTAATCATTGTCAGATTAGAAAACTTGTTGATATGAACTTGTGCAAATGGGTTCCCAAAGCTAACAAATGTGGATCCAAGTATTGGATACCAAAATTTTTACCTAATATTGCAGGTAAAGCTTCTCATATCAAATAGAACCATGGAACATGTTGGTGATTGCAAAGCTACAAAGGTCATCTTCCATGCAATTGTACCAACAGAAGTGTGGTCACTAGAACCACTTCGGTAACATGCTTTCTAAATAGTTCTTAATATCTAGCATGTTCTTATTGACTTCTTGCTATTAGTTTTCATTGATATCTTTTAATTTGTTTATTGTTTGAATCAATATGAGACATAATCCTAGCTTGACTAGCTGTTTAGCTTAAATGTTTAGTTCACACTAAATAGTCTTTTACTCACTTTCCATTAGTATAACACATGTGTCTATGTATGCTCTTTACTTTTAATCTTTATTCTTGAAGCATGCATAGGAGCTTAATTTTGTTTTGGTGAATATGTTTTTGACTCTTCGTCTTTAATATATTTTTTTAATGGCCACTTCTTACCGATTTGTCTTTAACATGTCGTATTTACTTTGATCAGTATTTTGTGAGTATGTATGTTTAGCACAAGTCTCCTGTTTACTTGAAAAGTATATACATATACTTTTATTTTAACCTTGTGCTTGCATAATATATTCACTATTAATTTTCATATTTTATTTTGATTAACTTCTTATGAATCAATTAAATTTTTGTCTGACAAAGCATATTTATGCATGTTTTTGATTTTGTGATATTTTTTATGCTTATTAAGGATACATGAATAATTCATTGTCATTTATATATTGCTCATGTCTCTTATATTTTTGTATAAATATCTTTATGGGGATATATAAGTTAAGTTCAAGTTCTATATTATATTATTTTGAAAAGTATTTTCAAACTTGTGCTTATCTCATACTTAAGCTATTGATTTCTTTGAACAAATTCATGTACTTCTCTTTATTAGCTTCTTTCTCAAAGCCTCTTTTAATGATGTATGTTTTTCTTGGCTTTTTGGTTGACATTTTAGATACATGACTCTTATTGAAATATTTTTTTTTAATATCTTCATCTTGATAAACCATTCTTTGGGTATTTACTTCTTTTACTTTTAGGGATTCTAGATTTTGACGATGTTCGATGATACTGCATATATTCCTTTGAATCTAAGTTCTTAAGAGTAGAAATTATTTTGGGAACAAGCCGAAAGAATCCTTCTGTCATACAGGTATAAATAGCCTGAAGCGACACGGTGCACTAGTCTTCGGACTACTGCTAGCTGGGAACCGGCCCCTACAGCTAACCCGAAGTGATCAATACTTTATATACTTAAGATTTATTAGGGTGTACTTGCAACTATCGTTTAGTTCTGGATCCAAGGTACTGAACCCAGTCCCCTAGGTTCCAAAATACATCAGCGTATCTAGATCCTACATTTTGATTTACAAATGTTTTATATTTTATTGTTACCCAATGATTTTGTAGCATATATGGATTAATGCAATCGATACATCTTATACCGTATGCTACATTGTTCTAAGATTTTTTTTCATATTGCACTATTTTTTTCTTAAATTCTCGATTATTAAAGAAGAGATTTGTTTTGGGTACAAGCCTACAAAGGGTCTGTCTGTCACCACGACTACGGTCGAAGCGAAGCGGTACTTAAGTGTTCTTCGGTGAACCTCTGTTAGCTGGGATAGTACCTCTATAGCTTACCCAAGATTGATCAACGCTTTATAAACTAAAGATTTGTTGAGATCTAGTTGCAATTATTATCTGATGGATTTTGAATTTTAGATTTGATGGATAATATTATTTAATGATTTTATTTTACAAAAGGTAACATATATTGATCTTTATAAGTTAATTTTGTCATCTTTTAATATATATTTTTTGTCACTCTATTCTATATTTAAACTTGATTTGATCTTGTGACTACTCATTGAATATTATGGTCTTGTGATTTCGTCTTTAACTTGTGTAATGTTCAATGATTTTGAGCTTTATATTATTATCTTCTTATTCAAGTTACTTACTGTCTACAACAGTAACTCTTTGTAGGGGAGAAGTCATGCAAATTGAATCTCTCTCTCAAAGTATTTTTTTTTTAAACCTTAAGGTTGTCAGGTGGACACCGTGCTAAGGCTTTAAAAAGGAAAGAAATGAACTTTGATAAAGAAGACCTAATATTTTTGAATTAGTTTTCTACTTTCGAAAATATGTCTCTGAATTTTATTTTAAAATTTTGTCGACATTATTATTTTTGGATAGAGCCATGTAAAGGTGGAGCAGTTAATTGTTTTCAAATCAATTATCCCCTTGACATGCTGTCACGACCCGCACCCGCTTTTCGGATACGAGACGTGTCCAAGCCAGCCTACGCCGCAGAGTCGGCGGTAGAACGCTGTCAAGCCCGCAAGAAATAATGCTCAAGAAATACATTTGCTGCTCATTCACAATTCTAAATTTATTACAGTATTTACAAGATTTATAATTAAAGTAAATACAAGATTTTACAACTAATGAATCTGATACAATGCTTTCTATTTCTAGGTCGATCTCAACATACCCAAGCCTCCCCAAGTGCTAAGAGTGATCGCGGCTAAACCTGAAAAATGTTGGTTATCCAGTCAGGATTGGAACAAGCACACAAACCGACGGCAGTGCAAAACACAATAGAATTATCAAGACATGAAAATAGCATATGAGAAATGAAAGCTGTAAGATAAAGTGATGTCAGAGCACGATAGAGAAATAAACAAGGAAAAGCTAATAAAAGACATCTATCTAAGTGGTGTGAAATATCCTTTCGCCATGTGGACGGCTAGGGGATAAAATTCGGCATACTGCACGTGTCGTGTGCAGCAGCTATCGTTCAAGAATAGACATTTTGGGGATATTTCTGGGTAGTCCACATGTATACTAAGATATTTCCCCTCCCGACAACTCCGTGTGACGAGCGTGTCAACAAGCAGCAAGATATATGTATAGACATGAAATGAGAAAACTACTATGAATCGAAAAGCAATCAGAAAGTGCACTTGCCTGAGGTCCTTAGCTGGAGAAACTAATAATAATATACCACTAGATGAGCCACAATCAGTCAACACATGTAGAAGTCTCCGGATGCTGAAATAAACAGTACCAACGTTCTCAAAATAGTCAAGTTAGCTAGGATTGCCTGTTCTTATGTCCAATTCTGGACACAGGGGCAAAACGGTAATTTTAGGCAAAACGATATCCGCCGTTGGACCCGCTTTGCACCGAAAAGCGTGCCAGAGTCAACGGTCTCTAAAGTCGTCAAACTACATGTCTACGGATGCAGTTTTCCGATACGAACCCAACCGTATGTCCAGAGTTGGATTCCGGCGGGCCGTGCACAAAATCGCCCGTTGAGCGGGACCGTGGGACCCGCAAAACGACGTCGATTTCAACTGTCTCAGAATCGGACCAAACTTGGCATACAGGACTAGAAAAATAATACGGTCCTGTTGGCGCAAGTTTCGTCTCGATCTGACGAGCATTCACAAAGTAATGACCGAATTTGCATTGGACGGATACGGGGCGATTCCGACGGATACGCGTCGAATTCGTCGCGCACACGCGACCAATTTGAATTCCGCCAAAGTCCACACGACCACGAAACCGTTACGCAGTTTTCGATGCATACGGTGCGTGACCACGTCGCCCGGAATGGCGGGACGGACGTTGTGTGGATGATTTTCAATGTTTATTTACTATTTTGAAAATGGTTTTTCCTGATTTTCGAAACCAAATAACTGAATCAATACTAGTCCAAAACAGAAAATATAAGAAGGGTTCTAATACTGGTTATGTACTCTAAAACTTTGTTCAAATACAATTTATAATCTGGTGTTAAATCGATCCGAGTCGATCTCCAAATATTGGTACATGGGCCGATATAAATCCTGTTTCTGGGCAGGATTTTCTGATATTTGAATCGGTTTCCCGAAAGATATGGTCAACCACATCCGAAACCATTCTAAGGGTCACGTAGGGGATCACATCGGCTACGCGTAGGCTTTTACGGGGTCGAAATTGGTTGAGTAATCGAGAAGAACGCTGACGGCGAAGTAGCGTACCTGGGTTGGTGCGCGGTGTTCTGTTCTCAGAGCGCCCGGCGTGCGCGCGCGCGCGGGGGGGTTCTCTGGCTGGCCTGGCGGCGCTCGGCGACGCCGAGGGCGCGCGCGGGGGTCGCCCAGGGGAGGAGAAGGTGGTGGCGTCGAGTTTTTAGGGTTTCGTGCGGTTTTCCCTGTTCGACGCGTATGTATATATACCTGTCGCGGCCGAACAGTGAGCATTTGGGCTCTCGGGTGTTTGCTCAGTTTTGAGCTGATAACTAAAGGGCCCAGCTGAGGGGAAGGGGTCCGAGAAATTCTAAGCTCGGGTGTTTCTCGGATCACATGGCCCTCATACAAAAGTTCTATGGATTAAATATTCTGATTTAAGCTAAATCCATATTCCTCTTTAATATGTTTGATTCGTCATCTTATTTATTTTAAATGTCAAAAGCCACAATACTGATAATCTGAGGTGATTATCGTTGGGAACATACATTACTGATTCCATTTCTATTATTTATAAAAACCCTTATATATATATCACAAGCAAAATATAACGTATAGTTAGAGAGAGAGAGAAAACCACATATATATGTATGTACACAAAAATTCCTATATATATATATATACATGTACATATATACGTAATATATATTTATATATAAATACACACATATTTTTATACCTTTATAGGTTCATACCTATATATACATGCAAATTTATATTTATATTTCTACGTACAACATATATACACCTATTTATAAATTTATATACATACAATACATACATCTACAATATTTATTAGTCAATAAACTAATATAAAATAATAATATCAAATAATACTCCCAATAAAATAATAACGTAATTCAATACAAAGAATTAATTATTTATAACATCAAAATCACTAAATAATAATGAAATATTTCCATATTTCCAGGAAGGGGAGCTACAAATCTACCCACCTTAAAAATAATTTCGTCCTCGAAATTCTAACTCATAGACATTTCTAAAATTCAAAAATATAAAAAAAGGATAAATCCACTATTACCATAATCTTCTCAACTCTAATTTCTTCGGAATATTTATATCTCCTCCTAGCCATTTCGTAACTATGAATCATGGGGGACTTCTACCCACCTTTGGGCACACTACTCCCTCTAAGCTATGTCACCAAAACTTGTAATCCCCCGACTGCTTGCTAAAACTGCTACAAATAGATATCCATTGCTTTTGGCCTCTATAATCCTCTCCTATCTTTCAAAATAACCCAAAATCTAACAATCAACAAATTTACACAAGTAGCTAAGAAATATTGGCAAATCCTATTAAGCATGACCATACGTCGCTCCGAAATATGAGGGACAAGAGGATAAGGACAATCGAGAGCAGTTATGAAGTTTAAAGAGCGGAGAGACTATACAATAATACAGATGGAAAGAGTATTCATGAACCTATAGTCTTATTCGCTAAATTGGCTACCCTAATCCAGTCACTTGCTAAGTTCCTCAGAGAGTCTTATAATCTGTACAATACATAAGTCTCGTTCTTGAAATTCTAATTCAAACAAGGATCCATATTGGAACAGAATTTGAAAAATCAAGATTGGGGTCTAAGGGATTCTCTATTTGGACATCGGTCGTTGGTTGGGTGAACATTGGGTTTCAATCTACATGGACTGGACAAAATTCCAATGATAAAACTATTCCTACTAGATTAGGGTATCCTAGAATAGGTTTCCATCCAAGGGTTGAGCTAGTTGCCCACTAGGTTGGTTAGCTAGGTTCATGAAACCCAAAATGCACCTTCCGAGACTTTTGTGTTTAAGTAGCACATGAGGCCTCAATTGGGTGGCACCCTAGTGACATGTGCATAGTGGGCTTCGAGTAGATCACATCCATACATTGGGTTGAAGGAATTGAGTCAAGGTTGAGGCTCCAGGGGAAATTGAAAAGTGTACTGGTATTACGGTAAGGGTCATTACTAATCCTTTTATCCTAAAAGTCGTACCACGAAAATAGAGTACAAGGGGACGGATTTGAGTGAGACATGATATACCTAGATGAAGATGGACTCGTCTAGATCTTACATGTGAAATCTGTTGGAAGGTAATAGCTGGTCTCGTGTTCCAAATACTAATGACACGGCCGGGGACTCAAAAGGATCTGAATGAAAAGTGGGAGTCCAAGGGCACTAATAATCATTCTAATGGAAATTATTCTAATTACTCGGTAGTCTTGGTATATCCTAAAAATTTTAGAAGGCTTGCGGTCTATCCACCTTAGAGGCTAGGATATGGTGGCAAGGTTCTTATCACAGGGCTGGCCGATGGTAGCTACACTCGCATACAACTATCATAGCCATAGGGAATACTCTGTATCTACCTATCAATCACGAGCTTTCGCCTTCCCAATCAATGAAGACGAAAACAATAAAGAGTTCAAAAGAGATGTCACTGAACACAATTACATGATTCAAGGGCGAATGTTTAATTCAAGAGGAATTGTCAAAGCAGTCGCGGATGAGACCCTAGAAACATCTATATCTCAATCCACGTAGGTAATTAAATGGGAAGCGAACCAAATGCATCATGGTTGATCAGGCCGTAATACAATGATTCTGATTAGACAATATGTTAGCGGGCGTCCCCAATAAACATGTGTCTTGAATCAAGCTCGATAAAAGAGTAAGCTTGTAAAACTAGGCTGTAATAGCAGCATTGGTCAAGATAGTCAAAATATAAGTACGCGGGATTTTTGGAAAGGAGGTACAAGTAGTTCAAGTTTTGTGAGAATCAAAATCCAACTCGAAATTTATACACAAATAATAGAATCAAAAATTATAAACTAACTCCTTACAGCAAAAGAGAATTTTAAAATAGGCAATTCTAACTTATGATATAAGATTTGTATCTAGTAAAGCAAAAGAAATTTAGACAGTTCATCAAGGTTAAAACTTTAATTCTAGGTAAGCCTAACATAGCAAGCGAATAGTATATCCACATGGGGTCATATCGTCATATCAAGGTAAGAATGTACCTATAGGGTTCTAGCAAGCAATCAAAAATTTCTAAATTGTATGGTCTATCTAGCATCCTTAACTACCCAACGGTCAATTTAATAAGGGACCCTTATCCTAGTTGTTCTCTTAAATCATTTTAATCCTAATTTGTGAATGAGCAATTCTTGGTCGCAGGCTCGCAACAGTACGACTAACGTACCATCACGAGTTCGCATGATTTGCGAAAACTGACCTGCATGGGCCACCACAAAAACTTGTCACGACCCGCACCCGCTTTTCGGATACGAGACGTGTCCAAGCCAGCCTACGCCGCAGAGTCGGCGGTAGAATGCTGTCAAGCCCGCAAGAAATAATGCTCAAGAAATACATTTGCTGCTCATTCACAATTCTAAATTTATTACAGTATTTACAAGATTTATAATTAAAGTAAATACAAGATTTTACAACTAATGAATCTGATATAATGCTTTCTATTTCTAGGTCGATCTCAGCATACCCAAGCCTCCCCAAGTGCTAAGAGTGATCGCGGCTAAACCTGAAAAATGTTGGTTATCCAGTCAGGATTGGAACAAGCACACAAACCGACGGCAGTGCAAAACACAATAGAATTATCAAGACATGAAAATAGCATATGAGAAATGAAAGCTGTAAGATAAAGTGATGTCAGAGCATGATAGAGAAATAAACAAGGAAAAGCTAATAAAAGACATCTATCTAAGTGGTGTGAAATATCCTTTCGCCATGTGGACGGCTAGGGGATAAAATCCGGCATACTGCACGTGTCGTGTGCAGCAGCTATCGTTCAAGAATAGATATTTTGGGGATATTTCTGGGTAGTCCACATGTATACTAAGATATTTCCCCTCCCGACAACTCCGTGTGACGAGCGTGTCAACAAGCAGCAAGATATATGTATAGACATGAAATAAGAAAACTACTATGAATCGAAAAGCAATCAGAAAGTGCACTTGCCTGAGGTCCTTAGCTGGAGAAACCAATAATAATATACCACTAGATGAGCCACAATCAGTCAACACATGTAGAAGTCTCCGGATGCTGAAATAAACAGTACCAACGTTCTCAGAATAGTCAAGTTAGCTAGGATTGCCTGTTCTTATGTCCAATTCTGGACACAGGGGCAAAACGGTAATTTTAGGCAAAACGATGTCCGCCGTTGGACCCGCTTTGCACCGAAAAGCGTGCCAGAGTCAACGGTCTCTAAAGTCGTCAAACTACATGTCTACGGATGCAGTTTTCCGATACGAACCCAACCGTATGTCCAGAGTTGGATTCCGGCGGGCCGTGCACAAAATCGCCCGTTGAGCGGGACCGTGGGGCCCACAAAACGACGTCGATTTCAACTGTCTCAGAATCGGACCAAACTTGGCATACAGGACTAAAAAAATAATACGGTCCTGTTGGCGCAAGTTTCGTCTCGATCTGACGAGCGTTCACAAAGTAATGACCGAATTTGCATTGGACGGATACGGGGCGATTCCGACGGATACGCGTCGAATTCGTCGCGCACACGCGACCAATTTGAATTCCGCCAAAGTCCACACGACCACGAAACCGTTACACAGTTTTCGATGCATACGATGCGTGACCACGTCGCCCGGAATGGCGGGACGGACGTTGTGTGGATGATTTTCAATGTTTATTTACTATTTTGAAAATGGTTTTTCCTGATTTTCGAAACCAAATAACTGAATCAATACTAGTCCAAAACAGAAAATATAAGAAGGGTTCTAATACTGGTTATGTACTCTAAAACTTTGTTCAAATACAATTTATAATCTGGTGTTAAATCGATCCGAGTCAATCTCCAAATATTGGTACATGGGCTGATATAAATCCTGTTTCTGGGCAGGATTTTCTGATATTTGAATCGGTTTCCCGAAAGATATGGTCAACCACATCCGAAACCATTCGAAGGGTCACGTAGGGGATCACATCGGCTACGCGTAGGCTTTTACGGGGTCGAAATTGGTTGAGTAATCGAGAAGAACGCTGACGGCGAAGTAGCGTACCTGGGTTGGTGCGCGGTGTTCTGTTCTCAGAGCGCCCGGCGTGCGCGCGCGCGCGGGGGGGTTCTCCGGCCGGCCTGGCGGCGCTCGGCGGCGCCGAGGGCGCGCGCGGGGGTCGCCCAGGGGAGGAGAAGGTGGTGGCGTCGAGTTTTTAGGGTTTCGTGCGGTTTTCCCTGTTCGACGCATATGTATATATACCTGTCGCGGCCGAACAGTGAGCATTTAGGCTCTCGGGTGTTTGCTCAGTTTTGAGCTGATAACTAAAGGGCCCAGCTGAGGGGTAGGGGTCCGAGAAATTCTAAGCTCGGGTGTTTCTCGGATCACATGGCCCTCATACAAAAGTTCTATGGATTAAATATTCTGATTTAAGCTAAATCCATATTCCTCTTTAATATGTTTGATTCGTCATCTTATTTATTTTAAATGTCAAAAGCCACAATACTGATAATCTGAGGTGATTATCGTTGGGAACATACATTACTGATTCCATTTCTATTATTTATAAAAACCCTTATATATATATCACAAGCAAAATATAACGTATAGTTAGAGAGAGAGAGAAAACCACATATATATGTATTTACACAAAAATTCCTATATATATATATATATATATATATATACATGTACATATATACGTAATATATATTTATATATAAATACACACATATTTTTATACCTTTATAGGTTCATACCTATATATACATGCAAATTTATATTTATATTTCTACGTACAACATATATACACCTATTTATAAATTTATATACATACAATACATACATCTACAATATTTATTAGTCAATAAACTAATATAAAATAATAATATCAAATAATACTCCCAATAAAATAATAACGTAATTCAATACAAAGAATTAATTATTTATAACATCAAAATCACTAAATAATAATGAAATATTTCCATATTTCCGGGAAGGGGAGCTACACATGCCATATATCTAGAATACATTTTTCTTTGGACATTTATCTAGTTATGTTTTCAAAATGGATTTATTTATGATTTATGAATTCTTTTATTAAAATTGTTTTTGTGATTCGAATCGCCAGCTTTCAGTCTAAGGACTAAATGGACGCATTCGAACATTTACTAAGACAGTTTTTCGTAATAAATTCCACATTTTTGAAAAGTCTTTTTGATTTCTTTTTGATTTATTGAATCTGTCTCGTACTCAAATGTTATTATTAAAGACAGTTTTCAAAATCTTTTAATGTCTTGAAATATTTCTTTTATATATATTAGAGATATATTTTGTTTGTTAATCTTTAAGCATTTATTTATTGGATATTTATTTTTGCCTAAAGATGATATTTGTTTTGAGTTTGGAATTTTATATGCATTTGATCAAAGGAAAGAAAGATGCATATCTTGGATATCCCTTAGATCTTGTGATTATTTATTTTATCTATTTTATGCATATAAATTATTTTTGAACTACATACGCATATTTTAAGGGGGAGCAAATTAATTGTTTCAATTATTTTATGCCCTTAAATATGTAGTATACCTAGTTCATCATGGACATATTATCTTATTTAAAAATCTTGTTGAGTTGGTCATGATATTTGGATTTGTATTGAGTTTATGAGAGAATATATGATTTTATTATTTATTTTTAATTCTCTCATTTTCGAGTTTTTAAAAGTTATCTTGCCAGATATATATTTGATTATTCCTTGAGTTTATATTAATTTTGGCATTTCTTATTGAGTTTTATCTCAAAGTTCATGATTATCTATATTTAGACTGATCATACTTTGTGGGGGAGCATTCAAGTCGACTGAATTTCTCCTTCTCAAGTATTTTGTCTTCATTACCTTCATATTTATCTGATGGATATATATCATGCTAAGGTAATTGAATTCAAATGCATGAACTTTGGTATAGATTTTACATAGATTCTAGTATACTTATTTTAATCTCTTTTCGATGATTATACTCTTTATGGAATTGATTTAATAATTTGTATGAGCAAATTATGAATCATATTTTTTTGTGATCATTGTTAAAAGTCTCATTATATTTTTGATTCTTTTATATATACTAGATCTGCAAATTTCTATTCTCATAATTTATTTATGACCAATGATTGATTCCTACTATATTGATTTTTTTTTGGTCTATTTCAAAACAGAATATGATGAACAAAATATGTTTTGAATATCATTTTTGGATTTATTTATTCTTTATTTTTGGATTTTTAGTTGGTAAACTATGTATTGATTGATTTCAATGTTTTTAGTTCAACCAACTATGTTGTGTTTTGATAAGTTTTTTATACTTTAGTTATGCCATTTTCTAAACTTGTTACACTGTTCTCCTAATCCTTGATCATGATTATTTTTGCTTTCCTCCTTTACTTATGCTTGAGTTCATTTTAGCTCTAATTACGGGGGAGCTTATTTTTGATCATGTCAAAGGGGGAGAAATAAGTTTAAGGGAGAAATAAGTTTAAGAGCACACAATATTCTAGTATTATGTGTTTATTAGTGATACATGCATCTATTGTATATATATTAAACTTAAAGGATTTGCCATAATAAAAAAGGGGAAGATTGTTAGCCCAATGATTATATCATGTGTTTTGAATATGGCTAATCAATTAAGTTTAACATGATAACGTTACTAATATTCATGTAATCACTATCATGTTGCTACTTAAACTTAGCATTGTCCTAATATTAGCATTGTCCTAAATGTTCTATATCATATTGCTATGCTTGTATCATATTATTCTGTTTGTCTAACATGTTCTTATAGACATGCAGTAAGCATGATCAAGCTTTGTCAAACCAGGACATATGCAATGGGCCAAAGACGACGTTATACAAGAAGATTTCTCTGAACCGCCTAACGACCTATCCGGGGCCTCGCATCAAGGTATTCAGATTTTCAGATCTATTTATCTTTGGACGACCGCCGTCAAGGAAAAAGTCGTCTTCAAGTCTGCTCAAATATCTGAAGAAAGGCGTCATCAAAGGGCTCTTGGTTTTCCAATTTCATCAATGTATTTTCCATATTTATTGAGTCTAGGAATACGATGTACACTGTATCGTACTGGCAAATAGGCTACCCAAGAAACGTTTTTAAAATATCCTTTCATTTTGAAAACAAGACCACTTACAAAAGCCCAAACTACTTCCTAACTGCTTGACTTTTCAAAAAGCCCAAAAACTAATTTGCAAAAACCCTAACAGAACCCTAGCAGAACTCGGCCCGAATTCGGCCAGAGTTCGGCCAGAGTTCGGTTAGTGAACGTTGCTTTTTGAACTTGGTCTTCCTGCAGTTATGGATCCCAACGAGATTTTCTCATAGAGTTCTGCCCGAATTCTGTCCGAATTCTGTCCAAATTCTGTCAGAATTCTGCCTTTGGAAAAACTATAAATAGAGAAGGATTTCAATCATTTCAATTCACTCAACACCAATTCACTTTCATATCTCTTCTCTATAAGCCTATTACTTCTTCCAAAGTGTTCTGAGCTATTCATTTTTAAATTCCAAGCCAGTTACAATTCTCTAGTCGATTTGCCAGTGCGGTACGGTCTAGAAGTTTCAGAGTGATTGTAATCAGAGGCTTGATTGAAGGTAGACACTTCACAATTGAAGTTGGTCGAGTACTTCGGATCAAAGCTTACGTTGTAGAAGTTGCAAGAACTTCGGATGAAAACTTGTGATGATTTTCCATAGTGGATTCAACTGGAAGCTAGAGTTCTTCCGACTGGACTAGTCCTCACAAGAGGAAAACCAGTATACATCCTTGTGTTTGCGTTTGCTCTCTACTCTCTACTTTTCATTTACATATCTGTGATATATTATCTGTGATCTTGTTACTAACATTTTTAAATAGTTAATTTCCGCTGCCTACTCTATTCATCCCCCCTCTAGAGTATTCTGCTTTACAACTCGTTCCTACAATCGGTCCTACACTCTCTGACATAGATCGGCTCAAAGAATCCTACGCCGCCTACATCCATGCAGTGCTCTGCACCACCGACTCTGACGTATTAACATGCGTCGCATGTAACCTCGCTTGTGAGTCGCTCATGGCCGTATGCGACCCCTCCAGCTCCGTCTGTCTGTGCTCCGTAGATGCGGCCAGAGCTGTCATACTGATTCGGTTTGTTAAAACTTTAGCGACTTCGACTTTAGACGTCGCTAAATGTCGCCAATATTAAAAATATTATCGACTCAATAATTACTATGTCGCTAAACATCGCTATTCTACAAAAATTATTAACATTTAGCGAATCCTAGCAGTGCCTAGTTTAATAATAGTAACGGTAGCCGCTATTCGTCGCAAATAGTGACATTTATTAGTGGAGTCGCTAAATTTATATAATTTAGGGATGTTTGCTTCTAGAATCACTAATAATGTCGCTAATTTGACTTATTTTGGTAGTGGTCGAAACTGGAAAAAAAAATTTGATGATGGCAAGGAGACTATTTGGTATGGATAAAAGTGACTCTAATAGCAAAAGATGATGATGTCATTGGTGGGCAGAGACGATTGGACAATATCGATGATGTGGAGATCGTTAATGGAATAAAGCCGAATTTCTGATAGCACCTGAAATGGAAAAAAAATAGTATAGATATCTTCCTATACTACAGAGATACTTAGCAGAAATGAATTTTTCGAGGTTGGCTCGCTGAAATGCATCGATGGAGAATAGTACGATGTTAAATGAAGCGGTGATAAGCTATACCGAAATGGATGTTATAGATGTGAATTCACCAACAATTTTTCAAATCTGCGAGCATTTTTGTAGTGAGCGACTCATAGCAGTGCCGATTTTAATAATACTAACAGTAGCCACTATTCATCGCTATTCGTCGTAAATAGTGATATTTTCTGACGTTTATTAGTGGAGTCGCTAAATTTATATAATTTAGGGAAGTTTGCTTCTAGAATCGCTAATAACGTTGCTAATTTGACTTATTATGTAGCGGTCGAAACTGGAATTTTTTTTTTTTTTTTGATGATGGTGTGGAGACTATTTGGTATGGATAAAAGTGACTTCGATAGCAAAAGATGATGATGTCATTGGTGGGCAGAGACGATTGAACAATATCGATGATGTGGAGATCGTTAATGAAATAAAGCCGAATTTCTGATACCACATGAAATGGAAAAAAAATAGTATAGGTTTCTTCCTATACTACAGAGTAACTTAGCAGAAGCGAATTTTTTGAGGTTGGCTCGCTGAAATGCATCGTTGGAGAATAGTACGACGTTAAAGTGAAGCGCTACCGCTGAAATGGACGTTATAGGTGTGAATCCACAAACAATTTCTCGAATCTATGAGCACTAGAATCCAAAAAAAGAAGAAGAACAAATCTCAATAAAAATTAGTAGCATTATTGGTGTTGATTAAAACTAGTAGAACGAAGTCATTATATTAGATTTACAAAACTTGGAGATCGAAAAAATCTAATCCTAATTAAAGTAAAAGCCTACTAAATTAATATAATCTAAGAAATAAAATATTTTAGTCAAATCAAGATCAAATATTTGACTTGCTAGATTTATTGTATGAATAAGTTACTAAAAGTAAATTATAAATTAATCCAATTTTTTTTGTGTGTAAAAATGGTATCCAAATTGGACAATACATAGGCTCTCTTGAAGCGGATTGAATGCGTCAAATAATTGGTGAAGTTTACCGGATGCGCTACTACATCACAATCAAACAAATTAAAGGAATCTCATATTTGCATTGCATTGCATTGTATTGTATTGTATTGGGTTGTACCTCCATTTTCTTTGACAAACAAACGTAAGAGTAGTCGTAGTCGCAGTCCATAATGAGTTCGGTTTCTATTGGACCTCTCCTCTTCACATGAACCATGTACGCAGAGCATGTTTGGCTGGATGTTTCTGTTGTCACGATGCTAAAGTTTTTTTTTTTTTTTTTTTTTTTTTTTTTTTACGATGCTAAAGTTACAAATCCTCAGAAGGTGTTTTAGTACTTTGCTGAACTTACCCAAATTCGGCAATTTAATTAGTTTTGCTGCAAATGAAACCTTTCGGGGAATCAGGTTGTTTTAGTATATCAATTTTTGTTTTTGGTTACCACCACATTTCTGTAATCTTTTCATTATATATATAAGATTTAAAATTGTGAATCCTGTAATCTTGCATTCTCAAATACTGTCATTCAAGATAAATCAACCAATAAGGATGGATGCAGGGACGGATCCAGTAGCAGTAGCTTGGGATGAGCCCACCAAATTTTTTTTTTTTACCATATAATTTTTTATATTTTTTTGTAGGAGCTAGTACACACATAGTCCACCCTAAGCAAGTCTGGTCCACTCTAGTTTATAGTTTTGGATCCACCCCTGAATCGATGTCGCATGTGTAATATATATATATATATATATATATATATATATATATATATATATATATATATATATATATATATATATATGGAAGCGGATCAAAAGTCCCCCTTAGAAAGCCCCCCCAAAACCCCCCTCACTCTAATCCGTAATTTAATGTTAATATTAATATTAATATTAATATTAATGTTAATATTAATATTAATGTTAATATTAACATTAAATACTAAAATTAACATTAAACTTAACATTAAAATTAATATTAACATTAATATTAACATTAATATTAATATTAACAATAACATTAACATTAATATAAAAAAATTAAAAAAAATTAATATTAACATTAAAATTAATATTAATATTAATATTAACATTAACATTAATATTAACATTAATATTAACATTAATATTACGAATTAGAGTGAGGGGGTTTTTTGGGGGGCTTTCTAAGGGGGGCTTTTGATCCGCTCTCTCTCTCTCTCTCTATATATATATATATATATATATTATTTTGCAAATGGCCGGGATGCATCTCCATTTGTATCCTTGCTTAATGAGATGTCGAAGAAGCCCCTACTGAAATTGTAGCACGTACATACTTGTTCCATATGAGCATGAGCAAAAAATACCTGTCATTATACCTGCAGCAAGAGCATGCTAACAATAATGGCATCTCCCAAAGAAAGGAAAAAGGCAAAGCAAAGTTTCTATTCTTCTGGTTCTTCTACTTCTTCCTTACCATCCCATGATAGAGAGAGAGACATGGCAAAAGTCATGACTCATGAATGCATGAATGAGTTATGAGCCCCTCACATGCGTTGGAATTTTCTTTTCAGTAGTGCTCTCCCATATGCTCATCTGCATTTGCATCTGCATAATAAGAAACAAACATATGCATAGTTAAGCACATTCCTTTTGAATAAGTAAGCTCACTACTGACTTCATATTGCATGCTTACTAAAGAAATGAAAGGGGGGAAAAAAGTAAAGGGAGAGGAAGAGAAGTGGTGCCAACTGATCTCCTTTTTAATTAATTTTTTGGCAGGAGAGAACTGACAAAAATTGATAATTATATGGTAATTATCAAAGCTTTATGCATAATTAATGCTAGTTCCAGCAGAACTAAACTTTGTATGAGTGGATCTTAGTTATGATCATATGGAAAGAAGGCTCCTTTTTTGGTTTTGGAGTTTACTTACTTTTTTAAATACTAACCAAACTCTTTCTCCCATGATATATCTTTTGGCTTTTAAAATGGACATGGTACTATGTATGCTTTGAATCAACACTTTATGCTCTAATTAGCTTTATTGTTGGCAATGTTTATATGATTTGAATCAACACTTTATGCTCTAATTAACATCCTTTCAATTTAACTACTAATTAGCAATAAGAACATAATTAAAATATTTGAATTAACAAAATTGCATGAATAGAAACTATATCATGTCCTAGAAACTTGTTTACATGCATATACCAATGAGTTTTTGTGCACGAAAAAAAAAATGAAAGCTCCTTATGCTATGAATTATACAAGCAAAAATGAAAATAGAAGAACACTAATTTATTGATTTTATATATTAGCTTTCGGTTTCATTATAAAAATTGTAAACGTATATAGCCATCAAAATTGAGCTTATTATCAAAAAGGTAATTGCAACCATTCTCCATATTCTTTCTTTCGTTTTCTTTCTTTTTTTGAGATAATCGGATAGATATTTAACCTATTAATTTAACTAGTCTGTTACACCAAGTTTTAAAGCACAATACATCTTCTTTTTTCTAACTATCGAACAATTAAAGTCCATATAAAAAGAGATTTAACAATAAATTTTAAGCCTATTCTTCTTTCTTATTGATAAATTAATTGTCTTACAATATATGAGAAAAAATTAATAAATTCATATAATAAATTTTCAACAGGCTGGTACAAAGCAGTAGTAAAAGGTGCACAAGAAATTTTGTTCTCCCAGTAGTCAACCACTTCTTTACTGAGCAGGTCGCTTTAGGTCCAATATTTTCCAATAGTGGTGGAAATATTTTCAGATTTTAACAGTAAAATATTTCCAGATTTTAACTGTAACTGAACACTCTCTATAATCAAAGATTAACTGATTCATGTAAATGCTCACACAAAACACAATTCTGATCAACTACCATGTTCTTTTTTTTACTAAATCATCACTAGTATTTAACTTATTGTGATATACCAACCTGTTGTAGATTTTTGAAACAATTCCTACAAGTCAATATTGAAGATTAAATTCCTAAATGCAAGTCAAACTCGCTAGAGAAATAAAAAGCGATTAAAATCGTTAGTAAAGTACAACATAGCTACTAGCAGTCCCTAAGAAGTAGCAATTGAAACTAGTTGAAATCTAGCAACAAATTTGTGAGAAGCACCATTGTTTAATCCGAGACTCCACATTCTACGTTAACCTGCGCCCAAGTTCGGAAGAACTTTTGGAACCCTCCTTGTCATCTCTTTGAGGACTAGTGCGGGTGCTGCTGCACCCTTGGACCAGCGTCTAGTTCTAATAGCTTTGATTTCTTGAGATGAAACTTTCTTCTCTTTTGACTTCCTTTGAATTATGTTGTGTCTCAAACGTGCACGGAGTGCTAGAGCAAGTACTTAAATGGGGGGAAATGCCTTGAAAGTGGTAACCACCAAGTGAAGATGTCGACGGAAGACCATGGAATAACTCTATATTAAGTGGGACGGTTATTGGCACTAACTTTCTATAAATATGATAGTTATAAAATTGAATAACCACATCTAGAGGCAGCAAAACAATAACATTGAGACGGAACAACAGTTATGTGGCGCTACCTAAGTATCTCTGTGGAACCGCAACACAAAAATCTTATGGAACCGGGACACCGAAGTCTCCCATACCCGTTGCTTCGCGATATATATGCCATCAAAGCGTCACTTTGCCTCCTTCGTCTGCGTCGGAGTTAGGCCCTCCAAAAAAATTTCTTCAAAAAATAGTTGACAAAACAAATGCTTGTTATGGATATTTAAACCTTGTCCACTAGTAGAAAAATTCTCGCCATGTAATTCACATGAGTTAACACACATCATGTGTTCAAGACAATAAATAATGGTTCAAATATTGAAATACATACTTGGAGTTTATCTCAACATAGAATGGCGGAACTTGATCACTAATAACCAAATTCAAATAAACCCTAACACAAACATATCATTCTCCATGCCCGACATATTCTACCATTTTGTAATTGTTACTAGTGATCTCATAGTTACTTACACTCATGTTGAACACTCACTTCAGTTGTACCTATTGTTGTCATCCCACCTTTCATCCTATTAATGAGGACATCTTCACTCGCGCACCATCTATTCAATTCCGCATGAATCCACGTGTACATGTCTAATGTGAAAAATAAAAAATAAAAAATAAAAAATACTGCTCTCTCGTGGGATCGGGGGAAAGTAGCTCCTCAATCAAATTAGTTAAGAGATATTTGACCTTCACATGCCCAACTAGCATTTGAGTTCCTGATGTAAAGTTAATTAATTTTATCAGAAAATTTATCTTATTAATCTCTTTATTATATAACGGAAATAATTATGTTTGTCAATTGCCACACATTACCAAGCTAAAGTTTTTTTTTTTCCCCTTTTTATCTAGCACTTTTTGTGGACTCAATTCTCCTGGCTTGGGATCCGCTCATTCACCACCGACAATGCCACAATTAACCCTTCAAAGTTGGAGTTAACAAATCTCCAGTTTGTTTTTTTTACATGTTATAAAACTCCTATTATCAGTAGTTTTTTATCTTTAAATAGTAAATTGTTAGATTATATTTGTAATGTAAATATGGTCCATAAGCCCAAATGTAGACACTATATATAGTGTAACAAACCCTAGCATTGAGAACAAGGCATTATTATTTCCTACATGGTATCAGAGCCTCCCGAAAAAACCCTAGCCGCCATCTCCCGAGACCGATCCGGCGCCGAACGCGGCCGACGCCCGCTCCCGCGCGCCGACCGCGTGCCCTCCTGCGCCCTCCCGCGCGCCCTCCTGCGCCCTCCCGCGCGCCCTCCTGCGCCCTCCCGCGCGCCGACCGCGCGCCTGCGCCCTCCCGCGCGCCGACCGCACGCCCTCCTGCGCGCCGACCGCGCGCCCTCCCGCGCGCCGACCGCGCGCCTGCGCGCTCCCGTGCGCCCTCCTGCGCGCCGACCGTGCTCCCTCCCGCGCGCCGACCGCGGACCGCGCCGACCGCCCTCTCGCGCCGACCGCGCCGACCGCGGACCGCATCCGACTGATTCCCGACGTCCGCCCGACGTCAGGATCCGCCCGGCTTGCTCCCGCGCCGATCCACCGATCCATCGATCGGCCGATCCGCCGCCGTACGCGCCAGCCTTACGGCCTGACCGTACGCGGCCGATCCCGCGACGATCTCGCGCCTGACCGCGCCTGGCTCCGCCACCGACCCAGACCCCTACGCACCAGATCCGGCGCCCCGATAGCGGCCAATTCGTCGCTCGTTCGACCGATCCATCGGAGTTTTACTTGATTTTATACACCCGACTTTGGCGATGGCTGATGATGCTGCATCTAGCTACTCCATCGCGACTGGGGGTGGTGGTGCACACAACCCCAATTTTCTTAATCCGAAGGATCCATATTTTCTGAGTTCTGCTGATCAACCAGGAAATATCATTACTCCTATTGTTTTCCGTGGACCGAACTATGCTGAGTGGTCTCGGTCGATACGTCTCTCCCTGATCTCTAGGCGAAAGATCACCTTTCTGGAAGGTACTGAAATCAAACCTGTTAATGATGCTAGTAAATTGCTTGATTGGAGATGTGTGCAAGCACTATTGGTTCAATGGGTTCTTAATACCATTGATCCGTCTCCGAAGAATTCTTTGCCGTACTTTGAGGAGGTTTATCCATTGTGGAACTTGTTGGAGAAAAGATTTGCTGTTAGCAACGGCACTCGAAAGCAACAAATTAAGGTGGCTTTGGCCGAGTGCAAACAAACGGCGTCGATGTTTGTGGAAACCTACTTTGGAAATTTACAGTCTTTGTGGGATAAACAAGCTGCTTATTTTCCATTGCCTACTTGTACCTATGGTGAACTTGCTGCAAAGCTACAGGCTATGAGGGATGAAAACCACTTTCAGGACTTTATGTATGGGCTGAATGTTGAGTTGTATGGTCATACCCGATCTAATCTTCTGGCTCAGGATCCTCAGCCAAGTTTAGATCGGGCATACCAGGCAGTCCGTGAGGAGGCAGATATACGAAAATCTCAGGTCCAATCCGAAACTGAGGAGGTGATGGCGCTGGCTATCAAGTCTTCACCTCGTATTTCTACTACTTCTAATAGTAGAACCTCAGATTCCAGGGACAAATCAGGTATGATCTGTACTCATTGTAAGAAAATAGGTCATGATGTTGCAACTTGCTTTGCCAAGATTATCTATCCAGAGTGGTGGGAGACTCGTCCTCGGCGTGATGGCGGACGTGGTGCTGGTGGTGGCAGAGGTCCGGCACCACCGCAGAGACGTGATGGGGGACGTGGTGCTGGTGGCGCAGGGGTTGTTCATCATGTCGTCGCTGCTGGTCATGGTGTCCTTGCTAGTCTTGCTGGGAGTTCGGCGAATATGATGCATGTAGGGTATCCTTCACCACTCTCAGGTGAACAATGGCAGAAACTGATGAGCTTGCTGGGTAACGACAATTCTTCCAACCCTGGTTCTTCAAACTCTGATCGTCTGATGGGTAAGAATTCTTCTGTCCCTTGGATATTCGATACTGGGGCTACTCTTCATGCGACAGGCTCTCATGACTGTTTAGTTGATTGCTTTGAGGGCCATGTCTGTCTTGTGATTTTGCCTGATGGAAGCACTATTGAGACTGTTCTGAGAGGCAAAGTATTTTTGACTGCTTCGTTGGTGTTGACGGATGTTCTTTATGTTCCGACATTGACTTGCAATTTGATGCCAGAAATTGTGATATGTTATTTACTCCTGATTTGTGTTTTGTTCAGGACCAAAGTACGAGGATGGTGATTGGAGCAGGTAAACAAAGGGGTGGACTTTACTTCTTGGGGGAGGTTCCAGCTTCTTTGGCTTCTGTGATCCTGGCATGCAAAGAGAGTGATTCCGAGGTGTGGCATAGTAGACTGGGGCATCCTTCAGATAAAGTAATGCAGACTTTACCTTTTCTCTCTGGTAGTAGTGTGTTTTCTCATAAGGCTTGTGATATTTGTCATCAAGCTAAACAGACTCGTGATGCCTTTCCTGATAGTAGTAGTCGTGCTTTGAGATGCTTTGAACTTATACACTGTGATCTGTGGGGACCATATCGTGTTCTGTCATCTAATGGGGCACGATATTTTTTGACTTTGGTGGATACTTTCTCTAGAGCTGTTTGGATTATTTTATTGACGGATAAGTGTGATATTTATTCTATGTTTCTTAAATTTATTGCTATGGTGAAGCGTCAGTTTGGGACTGATATACGTCGTGTGCGGAGTGACAATGGTACTGAATTTAATTGTTTACGAGATTATTTTTCATCTCAAAGTATATTGTTCCAAACATCCTGTGTTGGGACACCTCAGCAGAATGGAAGGGTGGAAAGAAAACATCGTCATATTTTAAATGTAGCCAGGGCATTGAGATTTCAGGGCTCTCTTTCTGTAGATTTTTGGGAGGAATGTGTTCTGGCTACATGTTATTTGATAAATAGAACCCCTTCTAGTATCTTGCATTTTAAGTCTCCTTATGAAGTTTTATATGGTTCGGTTCCTTCGTATGATCATCTACGTATTTTTGGTTGTCTATGCTATGCGTATGATTTGAAATCCCGACATGATAAATTTGCTAGCAGGAGCAGAAAATATATCTTTGTTGGATATCCACTTGATAAAAAGGGATGGAAACTGTATGATTTGGAGACTGGTAAATTTTTTGTGTCCCGTGATGTTACTTTTTATGAAAAAGAATTTCCTGGGTGTGGCTCTGCTAGCGAGATATCTTCTGCGACACGCCATACATCTGTTGAGGTGCCGGAAGACGATATAGAGGTTTTTGGGATGGTGCCGGCTACGGTTGCTGAGGCCGGAGGGGTTGATGGTGGCTCGGCACCGAGTGGCGAGGATGGACAGGTAGATGCAGAAGTATTGACAGGAGAGTCCACTGGGGGTGATGCGGATACTACTGATGATACAGGGGATACAATGTTGTCAGAGGTGCCCGACGAGGTGGTATTGGGAAGAGGAATGAGAAAGAAATCACAGCCAGTGCGATTACAAAATTTTGTGACGAATGCTGTTCGAAGTAAAAGTCCCCCCTTGACCACAGTTCATCTGTTTCCGTCACTTCCTCGGGTACTTCGTATCCTCTAACACAATTTTTAAGTTATGACATATTTACTGTTGGACACATAGATTTTCTTGCAGCTATCACTGCAGGTGTTGAGCCTACTTCATATCGCCAGGCCTCGCAAGATTCGGGCTGGCACGCGGCTATACAAACTGAAATACATGCTCTGGAAGATAATGGAATATGGAGTCTTGTCGATTTGCCTCCTGGGAAGAAAGCATTGGGAAGTAGATGGGTGTACAAAATAAAGTACAAATTCGACGGCAGTGTTGAGCGCTTAAAGGCACGGCTGGTTGTGTTCGGTAATCATCAGGTCGAGGGGATCGACTATTCAGAGACATTTGCCCCGGTAGCTAAGATGCCTACAGTTCGGGCGTTTCTGGCTGTTGCAGCTGTGAGAGGCTGGACTTTACACCAGATGGATGTGCACAATGCTTTTCTTCATGGCGATCTTACAGAAGAAGTGTATATGAAGTTGCCGCCAGGTTTTTCGCATAGTGAACCTAACAAAGTGTGTCGCCTGCGTAAGTCTCTATATGGATTGAAACAGGCACCACGTTGTTGGTTTGCTAAGATTACTGCTTCCCTGATATCCTATGGATTTATTCAATCTTATTCCGATTATTCCCTTTTCTCTCTTTTAAAAGGGAAG
The DNA here is from genome assembly GCA_029216955.1 of Iris pallida. Classification (NCBI taxonomy): domain Eukaryota; kingdom Viridiplantae; phylum Streptophyta; class Magnoliopsida; order Asparagales; family Iridaceae; genus Iris; species Iris pallida. Next base: position 20,104,776 of record JANAVB010024399.1, on the reverse strand, counting down.
GTAGAGTTGCATGTTTTGATCTACGTGGATGATATGATTGTGTCTGGTAATGACTCAGGTGCTTTAGATGCTTTCAAAAAGTACCTTAGTTCTTGCTTTCACATTAAGGACCTTGGTGTGTTGAAGTACTTTCTTGGCATAGAGGTGGCTCGGAGTACAGAAGGCATTTCCTTGTGTCAAAAAAAGTATGCTTTGGACATCATTTCAGAATGCGGCTTGATGGGGTCTCGACCTGCTGGCTTTCCCATGGAGCCCAATCACAAGCTGGCAGAATCGACTAGTCCAAAGATGGCGGATGCAGAGCCTTATCGGAGGCTGGTTGGGAGGTTGATTTATCTATCATTTACTTGCCCTGACTTAGCCTATGATCTGCATATCTTGTCTCAATTCTTACAGGAGCCTCGACAAGATCATTGGCATGCTGCTTTGAGAGTTGTCAGATATCTCAAACATGCACCGGGACAGGGTATTCTTTTGAAAGCTGATTGTGATCTCCGTCTTTCTGGTTGGTGTGATTCCGACTGGGCCAGCTGTCCCTTGACTCGCCGCTATGTTACAGGCTGGTTGGTGTTTCTGGGGGGGGTCTCCTATTTCTTGGAAGACCAAGAAGCAAACAACTGTTTCCCGATCTTCCGCTGAAGCTGAATACCGATCTCTCGCTGCGCTTGTTTGTGAGTTGAAATGGTTGAAGGAGTTATTAGCGTGTTTGGGCGTTCGCTAGGAGTCTGCTATGTCGGTGTATTGTGACAGTCAGTCAGCCATGCACCTAGCTCAGACCCGGTGTTTCATGAGCGCAGTAAGCATATTGAGGTGGATTTACATTTTGTTCGCGATGCTATTAGAGATGGCACCGTAAGAGCCTCGCATGTTCCTACTTCTACTCAACTGGCTGATATCTTCACTAAGCCCCTTGGAAAGCAAGTGTTTGATTCTTTCCTTCCCAAGTTGGACATTTGTGACTTGCATGCTCCAACTTGAGGGGGGGGGGGGGGGGTGTTAGATTGTTAGATTATATTTGTAATGTAAATATGGCCCATAAGTCCAAATGTAGACACTATATATAGTGTAACAAATCCTAGCAATGAGAACAAGGCATTATTATTTCCTACATAAATGCACGTACTTTGCACGTATAATACGAATATTATTCAATTATAGTCAAATATTTTTTCTAACTCACGTGGGTAAGATAGAATGTATTTTTCTTATTTTGTTGAGTTCAATTCTCCATGTTGAATATATATAACAAATTTAAACTTTTTTCAACAATTTTTTACATAATTTTTTTTAAAATTAAATGGTTGATGATGTACATACGACTTTGATGGGTCAATCTTGAATCGTTTTGAAGTCCCCTTATAATAGTAGAGATATTTATCTCAGTTTTAAAATTTAAAACTCCAATAAATTTGAACTCAGTTTTGTAGAGTAAAACCTTGTTTCCCAACTATACTACTAAGAAAAAAGATTAGGAATATTTCCACAACAGTTAACGTCACAAAAAAAAATGTACAAGAAGCGAGGGGACAATATTTGCACGCAGAGATGTAGACACTCTACCAATGTAGGGTCTCATCAGTTGCCAATTGGACCTACAGGATTCTCTCTCTCTCTCCCCCCTAAGCATATATGCACCACAAGAATCAACAAATCAAGGACATCATGATCAAACAAGATTGGAACAAAGATCAACCAGGTGTTTGGAGCACACCCGGATCCTTACACCCATCCTCGATCTAGACTCAAAACACAAATAGAAGACCACGTTTAGGCTCTTCTTTTCTTCTCTTCTATGTGTTTTTTTCTTGGAATATTTTAACAAATACTTACATTCGAAATATAAAAACTAGTATATCTCTAATATTTTAAAAAAAATTTAAAAGATCTCGTTTGTGTACGAAATAGTCAAAATTTCGATTAAAATAACTGAAATATATCTTAGTTTTTAACTGTTTCGTACAAAAATGAGGATATTTTTTAGTTTTATAAAATAATGAATGTATCTACAGTTTCTATATTTTGAATGGAGGTATTTTGCTAAAATATTTCTTTTTTATGACCTAGCTCGAAACTAGGATCTCTTTCTTATCCCTCACCCGATTGGGCCACTCTTAGTAATTTTTTCCTAGACTCAACACGAATCCGAATCCACATTTTCGTCATAAATTTTCCAAGACCATTTCCTTAGTGAGGCATTTTCTTTCACAAAATTTGAACTTTTTTTTATTTTGCATGTAAGTCTTTATCCTTTAGGATTTGAGTATAAGTATATTTTTAACTTGACCGCAACGATACAGACTTACATTTTTTCGTGCGGATCTCGCATCACGACGAGACCTATGTTGTTGGATCCGCAACGTTAAATTACTTCTACAAAGATATTTTCAACAAGTTGTGCGACACTTTTACGAAACGTCACTTATGGGGCCTACGGGTGCTACTCCGAAAAAAATATTGTAAAATTTGCCGAAGTACCCCCATAGTGGTAAATTGACGCTGCGGATCCAACTACATAGGTCACGTTGCGATACGAGTTCTGTATGAAAATATATAAGTCTGTATCGGTACTGTCAAATTAAAAATAGATTTATGTACATATCATAAAAATATAAAGACTTATATGCAAAAGTTCTAAATATATATATATATATATATATAAAATAAAAAGTCATTTTTTTGAAATTTTGCGTATAAGTATTTTATCTTTTAATAATTTGCATAAAAGTATATTCTCAATTTGATCACAACGATACCATATCTTTTTGTGCAGATTTTGCATCGCGACGAGACCTACGTCGTTGAATTCGTTGTTGGGAACGAAACGCAAAACTTATTCCCCTAAACAAATAGGACCTAGTGAGTATCGAAAAAAAATCGCACAAACCAAATAGCCAAAACTACAAAGAAAGCACAATGCAAATACCAACACTTTTACGTAAAAAATCCAAACAGGAAAAACTACAGGACGATCAGAATCCAACCCAAAAGAGCCTCCACTAATGGAATAAACTGATACACCGACTCCTTATAAACTTTTCCTCCGATCTACACGGATCACTGTAATACTTCAATAGATGGAAATAGATTACAATGAGTACAAAAGAGATTAGAGAAGACAAGTTGAGGAAGAAGGACCATTATAGAACTTCTCAAAACAATCTTTTTTCGAAATAACTCCCAAAACTATAAATCTCTCTCTTCCTCTCTTAGGAAGTTGCAAACTTGAGTACTCTCTCCTTTTAATCTTGCGATGATGAGTTAGGGTGGAAGCACCTAACTATAGCACCCAACTTTTGAACAAATCGGGACCGTTGATCATGATCCAACGATATTAACAAAATACCTAATTTCGACCTTCAGCTCTGACACTATATACTGGTAGTGGTATACCGGCGATATACCAAAAAAAATATTTTCTGTCAAAACTAATCTGGAAGAAAAATACATTAGACCAGTATACGAGCGGTACACCAATAGCGGTATACTGATGGCTCTAATACTACTTTTTTAACATATTCTGATACGCATTCAAATTGAGCCACCTTTGCCATCTTTGACATTTCGAACTTCTCCGACACACTAATGAAGCTCGCCGTACTCCAGAGTATTCTCCACATAGGTTGGGAATCCCATCCAATACTAAGAAATGTTCCTCTTTCCAACTAGGTGGAGGAGCCTCTTTCTAACTAGGTGGAGGAGCTCGTCATTCTGACAATCCTCCTATAGTACTTAAATTTTTTCCTCGCATAATTTTTGTGAGCATTTCTGCTCTATTATCCTCTTTATGAACCTTCTCAAGTGTCACATCCTTTGTCTCAAAAATGTCTCATATCTGCTCCATTGTCCTCTTAATTGCAATATATGGACCGACTATGAAATATCTGGTTCTTCCCAAGGTATATAACACTTAGGCTAACACTAAACAAAATGTACTGCTCTTGCTTAACCTCTATTTACTACAGGACCTTCTTCATCCGTAATAATTCTTTGTAAGCCTCAGACGCTGCAATGAACTTTGTCTCTGTTGTATACAAGACAACACACTTTTGCAACCCTAACTGCCATGAAATAGCTCCACCAGCAAACATCGTGATATAGCCCAAAGTCGATCTTGATCTAGTATTCACATCTCCAACCATATTAGCGTCGGTATATCTTGTGATGTCCTGCAGTACACGATACATTATGCTACGTCGTTGAATCAAAAAAGTATTAAGTTGACTTGAAGAAATATTAAATTCGATTCGAACAAGTATTAAATCGATTTGAAGAAGTATTAATTGAGTTCGATTTTATGTGCAGGCTTTTACGCTGCATTTTATGAGGTTGATATTTTGCCCTTTATAATGGAGTCTGTCAAGACTAGAGTATCACCTCGTAACGGACTGAGACATGGGCACGATAGGTCAAATCTGTCGATTAGTTCGAAGGAGCACGAAGTGCTCGAATGGTTAAGTCAGATGAGATGATCGTGCAACAAAGTTAAGGAATCGAGCTGCATCGGTTCGACAAAACGATAGACGAATTGGCATAGGTGGAAGAACTCTGTCCCTTATTTCCTATTCCGTCATGCCTTAATAAAAAGTACCCTTGTATGCTAAGTACTTCATGGATTTCCATGTGTCGAACAAATAGAAATCATAATATGTGTTGAACACTTAGAACATTGATCGTAAAATATTGACCCTAGAACATTGAACAACTGAAGCAAAACGTGCGTCAAGCGCACGAGTCACAATAGAACATCGAATCACTACATCGACAAGTGCCTCAAAGCACTAGGCATATGATATTGAATAACCGTATTGACAAATGCTACAGTGCACGAGTTATAGAACATCGAATCATCGTATCGGCGAGTGCCTCAGGATAGGAGTCTTGGAACATTGAATACTCTATCGATGAGTGTCTCAGTGCACGAGCCAGAGGGCAATATACACTAAATCATAGAATATCGAAAGACTAAATTCAGGCCTCCATCAAGTGCACCAGTCATAGAATATTGAATGTTAAGTAATATAACATTGAAATACTGTATCGAGGCGTGTATCAAATGCACGTGTCATAAAATATTGAATAATTGTATAAGCGTGGTATGTGTACGATACTTATGAAATGTGGCTTTGTATGCGAAGTGGTCAGTTGTGGCGCAATGCCACGAAACTGTTATATATCGACAGGTATGCTTCATCAGCGAAGCAAGCAGTTGTGACATAAATACCATGGAACTACTGATATGCAAATGATAGGATTCGTTAGTGAAGTGAACAGTTGTGTTCAAAACTACAAAACCGTTGGATGTGGCATGTTGTCTCAAAAATGTTTGAGGCCTACGGGTCATTCATTATAACATTGAGTTAGGCATAAGTGTCGCAGAACATTGACTGGAAGTATGGAATACGAGTCGACAAGTGAATTCTGCTATCTAAATCTGTTATCATACTTATTATGTCAGTTTTCGAAAACTATTCACGCATATTGTATGGTCAAGAACAACTTGTGCACAATGTATGACTTCCTTAAGACAACATTATCAGAGCACCGGGACCGCTCGACCTAGGGGGAAGTGAGATTCATGCATTGAAACGAGGCATTGCGGGACCTCCAACTGGGAACATAACCTAGGCTGATAGGGTACGTGGCAATACCATTGGAAAGTCCATCATTTTATTAGTAAACCAGTGATCTTCATATAGATAGGCATCGAAATGTTACCTTTAATATGATAGAAAAAGATGGTAAGTATTCATCTTGTATCAGCGCAAGGGTGTGTGCATCGAGTTGGTAAGAAGTCGTTACGAAATGACGCGGTATAAATGTTTTCATGTTTTGCTTATGCGTTCAAGTATAACATTTTTACCATGCGTACATGTTTTCATGCTTTCACAATATGCAATAAAAATAATCCTAAGACAAAATAGAAAGATCACCAAAAAATTGTATGCTTCACATAATCATTTAGTATCGGTTTAGGCGAGTAGGTTTTTCCATTCACCAATATGAGATGTGTAATAATACCCCAACCCCGTGTACTGAAGTGACTTGGACATGTTGAGGCGTTAGAGCTCAAACTTGCAACATGAAGATGTTCGGTTGGGGATGCTGCCTGAATATAGAAGACATGATGTATAGAACATCGAGATCCTTATGAGCAAGAGATGACATGAGTATTATAAGCCAATTTGGCATATTCATTGGGGCTATTGATAGCCTTTGTAATTAGCTTCATTATCAAGAAAGAGATTGTTTCGTATACTCTGCTTTAACTTTAATATGACTCAGTTTCTTTTGCTGCAAATGTTGTAATTTGAGGTAACCATAAATGATTTAATCACCTTGCCTCGTATGAGTGAAAATTCAGACTCGTACGACATAACGCTCCAGCAAGGACAGTCGATTCTAAGGAAATTCACGTATGGACGAAGGATTTTACGGGTCGAGGCATGATATATCTAACCAATTTTGGATCGTTACTCCCAAATAAAAGTTTCCAATCATTAGTGCCTTAAAGATAACAAAGGATCCACTTGATCATCATACTCCATAGATTTGAAAGATACCTCATAATCATACCTATTGCGTGAGCAATATCTAACCTTGCACACACCATAGCATACATGAGACTTCCCACAGCTAAAGCATACGAAACTTTTTTCATATCTTTCTTTTTATCCATAGTTGATGGATATTGCTTCTTAGTGAGCATAAAGTGAGCTACAAGAGGGGTACTCAATTTTTTTGACCCGTCCATCCTGAAATGCTGAAGTATTCAATGAAAGTACTTATCTTTGGAAAAATAAAGCAGCTTGGACTCTCTCTCTCTCTCTCTCTCTCTCTCTCCATAGATCTTCATCCCAAGGATAGACTTCAATATACCAAAATCGGTTAAGGTCTTATCTAGTTGGCACTTCAACTCCTCTATTTTGGTAGCATTTCGTCCTACCAATAGTATATCATCAACATAGAACAATAAATAATAAAATCAACCTCGATAAATGCTTCACAAATGTACAATGGTCCGATGTCGTACGAACGTAACAATTCTTCCAAATAAATAAGTCAAACTTTCTGTACCACTATCGTGGAGTCTGTTTCAGACCATATAGACTCTTTTTCAACCGGCAAACTAAATATGACTTACCATTTTCATAAAATTTCTCGGACTGCTCAATGTATAATTCTTCCTATATATGACAATGGTGGAATAATGTCTTGACATCCATTTGTTCAATTTCTAAATTAAAATAGACTGCTAAACATAGCACCACCCAGATAGATGATAATTTAACGACCGACGAGGAGATTTCATAGAAATCCATGTCCTTCCACTAACTGTAGTCTTTGACTACCAGGTTTGTTTTGTATCGAGGGCGAATAACCTCTTCTACCTGCTTCACTATAAACATCCATTAATTTTTCAAAGCCTTCTTAATATTTGGCAACCGTACTAGCACATAAGTGGAGTTTGCATGTAAAAAAATTTGTCTCCTCTTGCATGGCATATATCTACTTCTGCCTGTATTCATCTTCCATCACCTCTGTGAAGCTTTCGGGTTCTTCCTTGTCAGTCATTAGAACATACTCATTTAGTGAGTACCTCGTGGATGGTCGACGCTCTCTCGTGCTTCTTCTTAATAGAACCTTTGATACTGGCTATGCACTAACAGACTCATTTCCTTTAGGGACTGCCTCCTCGACATACCTATCCTCCTGAGGATCACCCTGATCACTATCAACAGGCTGAAGATCATAGTTGGGTGCAACTCCATGCATTGGCTCCCCCAAAACCTTATTCTTTATAGTGTCCTTTAAAAATGGCTCGAAGTGTGATGACTCTAACTCAGGCAAATCCTCAACCTTATAAGACATCTTGGATCATGAGTGTTGGTCATGTTTTTATCCTCGATGAATATTATGTCCCTACTTTTGTAGATATTTCCTTCCACTAGATCATAGTGTTTATACCCGAACACATCCCGATAAAGAGGTATTGCCTCTTCTTCGGTTCAACTTTGAACCTCTCGTCCTTCGGTACATGCACGAAGGCTCTATACCCAAAAACCCATATGTGACAATATAATGAATCTTTCTCGTACCATATTTTACTACAAGAAAAATGACGATTCTTGACGGTTTATAAGTTGACGGTCGTCGGAAACCGTCAACAATAGGGTTTATCTTGACGGTTTTAGGCTTACGTCAAGAGATGGCCTTTTTTTTGTTACTTTAGCTCATTTATAGCATGTATGTTGACGGTTTCGAGGGATCCGTCAAGAAAGCGCATCTTTTATATTGACATTTTGATAATAACCGTTAACTATTGTGTATGCGGGAAAGTTGCCGTAGTTTTTTCATTTGCCATTATGGTAATTATTTCAAAGTCTTTAAAATTAATGACGGTCTTCCACAAAAATTTTTAAGGCTCATAAGAACCAAACTCTCGACTTCTCCCCCCACTCTCTTCGAAACTCTCGACTTCTCTCTCCCCCCGCTCTCTCAGAAAACCCTCGTCTCCCCCTTCCCTCCGAAACCCTCATCTCTCCCCCTCCCAGAAACCCTCGTCTCTCCCTTTCTCAGGAACCCCTCCTCTCTCTCCCCCCTCAGAAACTCCTCTCTCCCCGTCTCAGAAACCGCTCTGGAGAAAACCTAACCGGTCTGGAGAAAACCCCTCCACTTCGATACTGCTCTGGAGAAAACCCTAGGCTTCAACAACCGTTCTTCACAATGCGGCAACTTCGATCTTCACCTTGCGGTATAATGCCTTTAATTTTCTCTCTCTGAAATTCAATTTTATGCCTAGGTTTTTTGTGCCAACTTCGTTCATTCTTCACGTTAGGATTTTTTGGTGGCAACTTCGTTCGTAAACTTAGGGTTTGATTATAGAGAAGTGGGTTTTTGGATGTTATGTTCTGTGATGGGCCAAAATGAGTCCCTTCGTTCGTAAACTTAGGGTTTCATCATGAATTGATATGTGCACATGTACGCATTAACATAAGTTTATTTTTATTCATCCACCAAAACTTGTATAATTCAATAACTGTTATGTGTAAACTACTAGTGGTCAAAAATTATATGGATGTTCACTATTTTATCCAAGAAGAAAACTATAGTAATTTTTAATTTTACACTTGACAATCCTAATAGCTGGTGTTGGTTTTATGGATGTTCACTGTTTGTGTAAGGATGTTCACTGTTTGTGTAAGGATTTTGAATAATGATTTTGTGATTGATTTTGTGTAAGGATTTAATAGTTGGTGTTGGTTTTATGGATTGATTTTGTGTAAGGATTTAATAGTTGGTGTTGGTTTTATGGATTAATTTTGTGTAAGGATTGGTTTTATGGATTGATTTTGTGTAAGGATTGATTTTGTGATTGATTTTGTGTAAGGATTTAATAGTTGGTGTTGGTTTTATGGATTGATTTTGTGTAAGGATTTAATAGTTGGTGTTGGTTTTATGGATTAATTTTGTGTAAGGATTGGTTTTATGGATTGATTTTGTGTAAGGATTGATTTTGTGATTGATTTTGTATAAGGATTTAATAGTTGGTGTTGGTTTTATGGATTGATTTTTAATTTCAAAACATCATGAATTGATTTTGTGTAAGGATTTAATAATTGGTGTTGGTTTTATGGATGTTCACTGTTTGTGTAAGGATTTTATGAAATTGTCATCTTCCTAATAGTTGGTGTTGGTTTTATGAATGTGTAAGGGTTTTGGGTACGTATCAGTAGGTGTATCAGTATACACTGATTTCACACTTGACAATCCTAATAGTTGGTGTTAGTTTTATGGATGTTCACTGTTTGTGTAAGGATGTTCACTGTTTGTGGACTATCAACGATTTTCCTGCATATGAAAATCTGTCTGGTTGCACTACTAAGGGGTATTATGCTTGTCCCATATGCGGGGAAGATACTTATGCGCCTAGGCTGAAACATAGTGGTAAAAATGTGTATACTAGTACAAGGAGGTTTCTCCCACGACATCTTCCGTATCGCACTCAAAAGAAAGTTTTCAATGTTAAGCAGGAATTTGGCGATCCTCCAACACCATTGAGCGGAAAGGATATATTAGACAAGGTTGGTGAAATTTTGAACTCATGGGGAAAGAAACATGCAAAGTGCAAAGCATTACAGTTAGGTGAAAGAAGATGGATGAAGAAGAAGTCAATCTTCTTTACACTTGACTATTGGGAACACTTGTATATCCGCCACACACTCGATGTTATGCACATCAAAAAAAATGTTTATGAGAGCATATATGGTACATTGCTTAACATTTCTGGAAAGACAAAGGATGGAGTCAATGCTCGTATTGATCTTGTGGACGAGGGTCCAAGGACTGAATTAAAACCTGATTTTGAAAAGAAACGAACATATTTGCCGCGTGCTTGTTATACATTGACGAAGGATGAGAAGAAGATATTTTGTCAACCATTGGTAGACGTAAAGGTTCATGAAGGTTACTCTTCTAATATCAAAAATCTTGTCTCAATGCAAGATTTGAAACTTTATGGTCTGAAATCCCATGATTGTCATGCACTAATGGAACAACTACTACCCGTGGCAATTCGTTCAATTTTGTCTAAGTCGGTTAGAGTTGCTATTACTCGATTTTACTTCTTCTTCAATGCAATTTGCAGGAAAGTGCTGGATGTGAATAAGCTAAACGATATTCAAAATGATCTTGTGGTCACATTATGCATATTGGAAAAGTATTTTCCACCGTCTTTCTTTGACATTATGGTCCATTTAACTCTTCATCTTGTTGCCCAAGTCAGGATATGTGGACCTGTTTTTCTGACATGGATGCATCCATTTGAAAGGTGCATGAAACCTTAGAAGGGTTATGTGCGCAATCATAACCGTCCCGATGGATGCAATGCAGAATATTACATTGCAGAAGAAGCAATAGAATTTTGTAGCGAGTATCTATCATATGTTGAAGCAGTAGGAAATCCACTTGCAAGGAAGGGCAACGTTAAAGATGGCCAACCTTTGCCTGGAGGTCGCATTGTTGCAGTTGATCGTGAAGAATGGCAACAAGCCCATTTATATGTTTTGGAGAATATAGATGAAATTCAACCTTATATTGAGTAAGCATCTTTATCATAAATTTTCTATTTATTCATTGTATGAAAATTGTTAGAAAATTGTATGATTAAGTTTGTTATGATGTCTTGACAGTGAGCATATGGAGTGGTTACAATCACAACATCCCCTTAAATCTAAAAATAAAAAGTGGTTGCAGGACAAACACAATCAAACATTTCTCCAATGGTTACAGGAGAAGGTAGAAGTTGTAGCAATATTATTGTAGTTATATTCTAACTTATTTAGATGTTAAGTTTGCTTTTAATAAATATGAAACTTTGCAGGTTGGCGGTCAATTTAATGAAAGGGAAGACATTTCACAAACTGTAAAGTGGATAGCACAAGGGCCTAGCCACCATGTGCTTAAGTGTTCTGGCTACATTATTAATGGTTGTCGCTATCACACGAAGGGTCGTGACAACGCTCGAGTTACCCAAAATAGTGGAGTTAGTCTTGTGGCTACGACAATACAGATTGCAAGTTCGAAAGATTAGAATCCTATAATAGGGGACATGTGTTTCTACGGGGTTATCACAGAAATATGGGAGCTTGATTATCATACTTTCAAAATTCCAGTATTTAAGTGCGACTGGGTCAATAGTAAGGGTGTTAAGGTTGATGAACTTGGTTTCACATTGGTAGACCTTAGTCGAGTTGGGTACAAAGCATATTCTTTTGTTTTAGCTTCACTGGCCAAGCAAGTATTTTATGTAAAAGACCAACTTGATCCTCAATGGTATGTTGTTTTGTCCATGGGTCAAAAAGACTATATGTATAAAGAAGATGATGAAGACCTGGACAATACAATGGAACATCATCCCTTTGCTAATGCATCGATGAATACTGATATATTATTTGATGCTGGGGATGATGATAATATGTGTTATAAAAGAGTAGGTTGTGAAGGGGATTGGGTTGATAAGTAAATGTTGGACACAAGTTTCTTATCATATGTGACATTAATGAATTTTGTTTTTTGAACTCATACGATTACTTCAGCCTATTTTTATTGATACTATCCACTTACTTTGTTGACATATATTGTAAAATCTCCTCTACTTATTTCTTTGACATATATTGTTTGATCCAACATGTTTGCATATTATTTCATAGCCTTTTTCAGCCACCTTGCAGACATCAAGCATGCCTAATATGACACCTTCCAAAAATAAAAAAAGAGGTCATCAAAAGAGGTATGCATCATATTATGTGATTTATTATTTGGTAAGTGTTGTCTATCAAAAGAGGTATGCATCATTTTTTTTCTTCTGGTAAGTGTTGTTCCTGAGACATATATATGGGATTCTGTCACAATATATGGGAAATGGATGTTTGGTTTTTAACTAGGTTTGAAGCAGGTTCAGTTGTGAATTGAAATCTTTGGAGGGAGACACACAAACATAGACATCATATTATGTTTTTGTTTTTGTATGATCCAGTGGCGACGCCAATCAGAGAGCCACTTAGGCATTATCCTCCTAATCAAGTTAGCTTTTTGTCAACACAGACATCATATTATGTTTGGCTAATTGTTTCTCTAATCGTTAATTCTTGTAGTACTAATATTATAACCTCCTTAGTCTTTATTTTAAAATTTTATGGGTAAATTTTTTTGCTATACAATTTTGATGTTTTCTTTCTGTCATCTGATACACAATTAACTAGTATTGATGTCAAATGATCAATTTTGTAAACAAGCTTATATGCTTCTCTGGATGTTGGCAAGTTTCTGGAGAGTTATGAGGTGTCCAACAAAAATGTGGGATCTTGAGTCTGAAACTCTTTGAGTGATTGTTATAAAGGCAAACTTCTCCCTCTTGACTCTCAATGGTTTTATGGAATTAAGATATTGTGTAAATTTTGTGAATAATAATTTAAGGGTGGTTCATCTCAGATTGACATGATAAAGAAACCTGACAAATTTCCTTGCTTAAGTATTCACAAGTTGTAACATTAATGTATAATGTATGTAGATTCTCAAATAGGTACAATGTAGTCACACATGTTGCACGAATACGGTTACGGGTACGGGTACGAACACGATAGGGACACCAGTTTCCTGTGCAACATGGGTGACATTGGTCAGATATTTCTGTGCTGTTTGGTCAAAGGAGAACCAATACTTGGTTGTTTCAGTATCGCATCTTTCTGTTGCAGTTTCGAATTATATATAGTTTCAATTATAGTGAGAAACTTTACATGATTGAAAATTTAGCTAGCCTTCAGATTCTTTACATGATTTATACATGTTTGTGAACTATAGTTTCAGTATGGCTAGCCTTGCAGTTCTTCTCGAGTGATTCAAATTGTCTCGAGTTGTATTGATAATCCTGTGATAGTAAGTTGATACTTTGTGTTCTTGTTCTCTCAGGAACTTGCTGAAAAATGAAGGGTGGATATGCATGATGTGAATAGGAGCTGTGGATTTGGAGGGATGTGCTCTGATATGGTTTGCTACTTTCTTGGTTTCATTTTGTAGTTTTGGTGTATTATGTTTCGTGGCTGTGACAAGTGATGGTTGTTTGTGGTTTAGATGTAATTAAGTTGTATGAAAACAACAGATGTGGGATGTGTACTTTATGGTTGGATTATGTCGTGGTTGGACAAGTGAAGAATACATGTGGTGGGACAACTATTTCAGTTTTTCTTGTATGAACAATACAGTTTGTTAATATAAAATTTGGGTTTTATAGTAATTTGATGTGTGCAGCTTCTGGATTGATATAATGTGTGGTTGATTAATATTATATAATTCTTGACAGAATTTTGGCATGCTTATCTTTATGGTACTCTGGATAGCTTCTCTTGACGGTTGTCATACGTCAACTTTAATTCATATCATGTTGCACAATATAGCCGTGAATTAGTGCTTTTCATGACGAGTTTTGTCCGTCAAAACAAATGCTTTTATTGACGGCTAAAGACCGTCAACTAGGCCGGAGTCAAGAAAAGTTTTTGCCTATGTTGACGGTTCCTAAAAAGAGCTATCTTGACGGCTAAAAACAGTCAAGAAAACTACATAAAATGACGGCAAAAAACGTCAAGAAAAGTCCTGTCAGGGACCGTCAAGAAAAGGGAGGGACTTTTCTTGACTCCAGCCTAGTTGACGGATTTGCAACCGTCAAGATAACTATTTCTTGACGGGGATTCACCGTCAAGAAAAGCCCTTATTCTTGTAGTGTTTGTTAGGCATATCACTACACAAAGGAACACTAGGAGACAAATTAATAAAATAGGTAGTAGCGGTTAGAGCCTCACCCTAATAATTGTCTGGTAAATTTGCCTTTGAGAGAAATACCGCACCCTCTCCACCAGTGTTATGTTCATAATCTCTACTATGTCATTGAGCTTAGGCATCTTTGACGAAGACTTTTTGTGTCGAATAAATTGCTCTTTGCAATAAGAATCAAAGGGACCAATGTATTCGTAGCCATTATCGGACAAAACACACTTCAAATTCTTGTTCGTCCCTCTTTCAATGGAGGCCTAAAACTCTTTGAAAGTAGGCAGCACCTGATCCTTGATCTTTATAGCATAGACCCAAACTTTTTTGGAATAATCCTTAAAAAATGTTACAAAATAAGAAGCACCACCAATTGACCGCATACATCCGAGTGAATCGGCTTGAGCAATGTAGGCTTCCTTGAAGATGGGTGACTTTGGAAAGATACCATATTCTACTTTCTAGTCATACAATGTATGTATCTCTCCAATTTTGTAGACTTCAACCTTGTAATCACTTCATTGTTCAATAGGTAGCTCATTTCTTTCTCGCTGATATAGCTGAGCCGCTTATTCCATAACTCAGTGGACGCATTACTGATTGTGTTTACCTCATGTACCCCATGTGTGCCCCCTTATATATATAGTAAAGATCAGACTTATTGCTTCCTCTTACAATCACGAACGAACCTCTAGAAAGTCTCCACCGATAGTTTCTAATGAGATTGAAGAATTCCTCATCATCTAACTTTCCATCCGATACCAGGTTGAAACAGATATTGGGGAAACGTCGAAAACCTTTGAGCACGAGAATTGCTCATGTATTGGTCTTTAAATGCACATCTCATATAGCAACGACCTTTGATACATTCTCGTTTCCTACCTTCAACATTCACAGTCTCATATTGTATATGTGGCTAATAGTGTCCTGTTGTTAGATACGTACGCCGAAACCCCTGAGTCCACCAGCTAAGAATTATCATCGCAGACGATCGAGGTTCATGATAACCTCATCGCCTACAAAAATGGCATCGCCTTCATGCACTGAGAAGGTCGTTGTTGTGTTCTCACTTTGTTTTTCCTTATCGTCATTCTTCTCTCTCTTCCAAGTAAAATAATTCTGTTTGATGTAGCCCTTCTTGTCACAATAGTAACATTCGAAGTTCTCGTACCGACTCTTGGACTTTTCTCTGCTCTTGTTCCTGCCATTGTTCAGACCCTTTCTTTTACTTCTGTCTTAGCTCTTTGAAACCAGTGCCTGCGAATGGGATGTGGATGACAAGTCTTGAATTTTTTTTCTCATCTCTTCATTCAACACCTCGCTCGCTGCGAACTCTAGACTTGCAATGCCTTCTAGAGCAGAAGCAATCATGGACACTTGTATAGTATCCTATGAGTTTAACAACGTACATAGTAACCAAAGACCATGTACCTCATCATCGAACTTTAGTGCAATAGAGGATAACTGGTCAACCACGTCCTGGAACTCACTCAAGTTATTCGTAATGGATGAACCATCATTGTACCTAATACCTATTATCTTTAGAATCATGAATATTTTTTTACCTCGGTCTTAAGGATTCTAGCGTCCCCCATACTGTCTTTGCATGCTCAATATTGGTTATGATATTATACACATTCTCATCCACGAATTGTCTGATATACCACACACCTGTATATGCTTGAAATTTCAGTCCTTATTGGATTTCTCATTGAACTTTTCGAAAGCAAATACCGGATGATGTAGCTTCTTGACAAACAAAAAATATTTCATCTTACGTTGCCAATAGTGGTAATTAGAACCGTTCAAGTTTATCATATACAGTGATTTTGCATCTACTCTTCTACTCGGTTTAACTGTCAGTCATGACACTTGGCAACCAGTGCACTTACACAACTCTGTCAACCATAACACTGATACCACTCTGTTAGGAACGAAACACGAAAACCGTTTTCCTAAACTGATAGGACCTGGTGAAGATCGAAGAAAAATTGCACAAAACAAAGAGCCAAAACAACAAAGAAATCACAATGCAAATAGAAAGACTTTTACATCGATAACCTGACAAAAAAATATCACGGGATGATCGGAGTCCAATCCCGGAAAGCCTCCATTAATGGAATAAGTGTCACGACCCGCACCCGCTTTTCGGACGTGAGTCCGTGAGCAAGCCCAGCTACGTATCGAACGGACTCCAGTCCAACTCGAATACGTAAACGCTGTCACGGCTAGGGTAACTGCCAAATCATGGCAAACAAATCTATATCTCAATCCAAAATAAGAAGAATAAACATGAATGAATACTATGGGTCGTGGTCTGCAGCCCACTAGCATAAATGTCCGATAAGACTCTAAGGAATATAACAAGAGCCTACAACTGAAACAGGGAACATGATATCCCATGATAAAGAATGAAAAGCACGAACGGATAATAAACACAATAACGATACCTGAATCCTGCAAGAACCGCAAATCCTCCGCCATCCAGAACTACTAGCTAACTCCATGCAATCGCTAAACCTGAGGAGATCATCAGGTCCTCAGAGGACATAGCAAGATACATAATATACATGCCTATTTAACAGTTTTATCATGCGCAAGAAAATAAACAAGAAAGAACAAGAACGAGACAAATGTCTATGAACACAAACACGAACACGAATACGAACACGAATATGAACACTAGAACAACTACGCGTAAATGAACTGCCGGATGAACGAAACACGAGATCAATGGAAGAAATCAAACCCTCGTCCCGAGTGTGGACTCTCTGGTTTGAACTAAGCGCTAACCCTCGTCCCGAGTGTGGACTCTCTGGCTAGCTCACGACAAGACACCTCGTCCCGTGTGTGGACTCTCTGGTGTAAATGGTCAACCCTCGTCCCGTGTGTGGACTCTCTGGTGCCATTTGATCACGACAAACACCCTCGTCCCGAGTGTGGACTCTCTGGTGCACCAAACAACCCTCGTTCCGTGTGTGGACTCTCTGGTTGTATACAATGATAATCAAGGCTATGGCAGTTCACTACACGCAACCGTTCTATGACACGACTCAAGCAAGGTACTGACGAGAACTCCAAATGTGAAACACAAGGCCAAAACATGAACATGGCTATAAACAATAAAAATAACTCCACAAAAAATAACACGAAAAGCACATGTCCATAAACTATCAAATGACTGAAAAACGACAGAAAATACATGTAAGTAAAACTGTAGAGGAAGGCAAGGTATACTTGCCTTAAGTCCTGAGCTGCTGGCACTGGTTAGTGTCCAAGTCGAGATCAAAATTCCCTATTTAAAGAATCACAGCGTCAAAAAGTGAAATAGAACTGAATAGACTATTTTACTAGATTATCAATTCTTCTAGGGTACTTGGTTTCCTGCCTTACTAGGTCACTAGATTTAATTAATGGTTATCCCTACTCTTAATTAATTCCTGCTAAACCTACACTGGAGGAATCCTTGGTACCACTGGTGGTATACATGGCACTACAATAAGAACATACGTCAACTCCTTACAAACTTCTCCCCTAAGCTACACGGATCACCACAACACTTCAATAGATGAAAATAGATTACAATAAGTACAAAAGAGATTATAGAAGAGAAGATGACGAGGAAGAACCATTATAGAATTCTTCGAAACAATCTCTCATCGAAACAACCCCTGAAACTCTTAATATCTCTATTCCTCTCCTATAAAGTTGCAAACTTAATAACTCTCTCATTATGATCTTGAGATGATGATTTAGGATTATGTGACACCTATTTATAGCACCCAACTCCTGAACAAACCTGCAAAGTTGATCAAGATCCAATGGTGTTAATAAAATACCTAGTTTCGTCCTTCAGACCCGACATTGGTATACCGACGACATACCAGTAGCAGTATACCGACAATATACCAAAAACTATTCACTTAGTGTCAGAACCATTCTGGAATAAAATTGTGTCAGACCGGTATACCAACGATATACCTACAATTGTATATCGACTGTACATCCCTAATTCTGATACTTCTTTCCCAACATATTTTGATACGCTCTCAAATCGAACCACATTTGTCGCCTTTGACTTTCCGAGCTTCTCCGACACACGGACGACGCTCGTCGCACTCTGGAGTATTCTTCATATAGGTTGGAAATCTTATCCAAGACTATCGTCTGCAACGTCAAATTATTCATGTGAGGGTATTTTTAATAAATTATTCAACTCTTTTATGAAGCGTCACCCATGGGGCACGCGGGTGTTACTCCGTAAAAGTGTCATAAATTCACAAAAAATGCCTTCACATGTATAATTTGACGTTGCGGATCCAACGACATAGGTCTCACTACCTCGATGCAAGATCCGCCTGAAAAGATGTGAGTTTGTATCGTTGTAGTCAAATTTACAATATACTATTATATGCAAATCATGAAAAGATAAATATTTATATATAAAGCATGAAAAGATAAATCCATGTTATAAACGGATAGTAGCTTTTGCATGGTTATCTATGGAAAGAAATAACATGCAACATATGAGTCAATTTATAAATACCTCCTTTATTGTTGTAAATAGATAAGTTAGCATGAGTATCTGAAAAAAAATCATCATAAGGCCATGTTTGGTTTACAGAATCAAGTCATTGAAAAAGTAAAACTATTTATTTTCTGTGTTTGGATGTCAAACGAAAGGAGCAGTTCAAATTGGAACAAGGGCAACCCTAGCCATGGCACGTTGGACGACGCCTCAGGATCCAAAGATTATAGGAACATCAATATGAACATATCTAAAATATAATAAGGATGTACTATGAGCCACTCTTAACTCAACATAGTTGTATTATAGTGGTTATCATGTTATCCTTATACACTACCAAAATACAGCCATTTGGCGACGGACCATTAGCGACGGATAACGTCCGTCGCTAGTAGCGACAGACTACCGACTAAGTATAGACTGATTGTCGTCGAAAATATGAAATTTTTTTATTTTATTTTAATGGCGAACAAAGGTCGCCAGTCCGTCATTAAGTCGTCGGAGCTATAGCGACGGATCATGAAGCCGTCGCTATGACGTCATTTAGTTGTCAAAAGCTGGCTGAAAATGTTGAAAAAAATCGGCACGAAATTTAACGACCACATAGCGACAGATATTCCGTCGACCATCTAAGGGGATATAGTCCGTCGCTAAAAATCCAGCCCCATCTTAAATTTAACCAACGGGGGGGGGAGGGGGAGGAACTTTTCATTCCCCCCCAAATTTTCTCTCTCTCTCTCTCCCTCTGGCGCACACAGAGCTCTCTCTCTCTCTCTCTCTCTCTCTCTCTCTCCAGGTAATCCCCCCTCTCTCTCGGTGATCGAGGAGGCGGGGGCCGGTGGTGGTGGGGGTGGGGGTCGACGGTGGTGGGGGTCGACGGTGGTGGGGGTGGGGGTCGCGGTGGTGGGGGTGGGGTTCGAGGGGGGTAGGGCAACGGAGGGTTGGGCAACGGAGGGGGGTTTCGGGGTGGGGGTGTTGGGGGTCGGCGGTGGAGGGGGGTAGGGCAGCGGAGGGGGGCCGGGGGTGGAGGGTGGTGGTCGACGGTGGTGGGGGTGGTGGTCGACGGTGGTGGGGGTCGGGGGGGATGTAGGGCAGCGGAGGGGGGCCGGAGGGGGGGTGCGGAGGTAGGCCTGGGGTGCGGGGGAGGGGGGCGGGGGGGGGGGGGGCGGAGGTGGGCCGGGGGTGGGGGGCGGGGGTGGGGGCGATGGCGGTCCGCGACGGTGGGGGTGGGGGTTGGGGGCCGGGGGTTAGAGTTGGGGTCGGCGGATGGGGGCCGGGGGTGGGAGTTGGGGTCGACGGATGGGGGCCGGGGGTAGGAGTTGGGGTCGGCGGTGGTGGGGGTAGGGATCGGCGGTGGCAGGAGTAGGGAGTTGGGGGTCGACGATTGTAACACACACACATACACACACGCACACACACACACACACACACACACACACACACACAACGAAACATAATTTTTTTAAAACCGAACCGAATATCCGAATATCTTTGTGTATACCGAATATCCGAATATCTTTGTGTATATATATATATATATATATATATATATATATATATATATATATATATATATATATATATATATAATTTGGTCCGAAATCCCTTAGTATATAAACTAGTATATATATATATATATATATATATATATATATATATATATATATATATAAGATACTTCTCTTGCGAAGTAGAATACCATTGCAAGGTGAACTATATGATCTGACATAGAACATTAAGTATCTTAATGTTCTATAGCTCTTAATGTTCCCGAACCAAAATCTCGAGCTAGAATACCATTGCAAGAGAAGTATCTTATTGTTCTATAGCTCTTGAAGACAGACTGATCTGACATAGAACATTAAGATATTTCTCTTGCGAAGTAGGTTATGAACTCGATACTTGTTCTGTATTCTCTATAGCTTGCTTTGTGAACAAAGAGTTTACAAGAGTTCTTCTCCCGAAATACAACTCTATATGTTATTGCTTTCAATCTCTCCTTTCCTGATGGAAAATACAGCATGTATGTTACTGTAACTGGCCAATCACTCTTGTAAACATCAATATTTAGAAGATTTTTTACTCTCTTGTGATTCTCTTGCAATGGTATTCTAGCTCGAGAAGAGAGAAATCCAAGTACAGTTGTTACTAATACTTCCACCATACTAATCCGATATTGCCAATACATATCCGATACGTCCGATACCTATCGGATATGGCCGATACCGAATCGATACATCAAATACGAATCCTAGCTATACGGCCGATGCATATCGGATAGGACGATACCAATTCGCTAAGGCCAATACCAATTTGATACGGCCTATACCAAACCTATAGACCGATACTAATCTAATATGGTCGATACTAAGTACATCTGGCCTATACCAACGGATCTACCAGTTACTGTACGGTGGGCCCCGGAGTACCCCCGGACTCAGTTACATCTGGTTACTGATAAGTACATGATTATATACTAATTCTATTTAGTTTGTCTTATGATACAGATTTTCACATCCAATCTGTGAAGGATTGTTACTTCGTTGATCGTACATGGATGTACAAATGACAATATGAGAGCAGAATAGGTGTGTGTAATGATTTGTAGGCAGGCGTGGAAGTGTTTCTTAATTATGCCATGAGCAAAGCTCAGTACATGGACGGTAACAAAATCAAGTGTTCATGTGGTAATTGTCGTAATAGACGTTACAAAGAAGTGGTGACTGTGAGAGATCATTTGACCCGTAAGGGCTTCGTACGTGATTACGGCCTGTGGTCATCGCAAGATGAACTATATGCGGAAAGACAGGTTGCGAATGCTGCTACTTATGATTTTGATGATAATGCTGTAACGGATTTTGTCATCAAAGACGATGGATGCTCTGTTGATTATGGAGACCTACAGAACCTTGCACGAGATATGGTGTACGATGCGGTAGGGCCTATTTTTGATCCAGAAGATCCTAATCCCGAGGCGAAGGAGTTCTATGATATGTTTCACGATACAGATACTCCTCTATATCCTGGTTGTGAGACTCATTCCGTACTGTCAGTGACGATGTGGTTGTTGAACATAAAGTCTGATTTTAACTTGCCACAAGCTAGCTATGATCGGATTACACAACTAATCAAGGAGGTGTTACCGAAGGAATCAAAAGAGATCCCAAAAAATTTCTACAAGTCAAAGATGATGGTCCGACAACTGGGATTGGGGTACGAGAAGATAGATTGTTGTCGCAATGGATGCATGTTGTACTACAAGGAGAACGAGGACATAGAAAGTTGCAGCTTCTGTAATACGGATCGTTACAAGCCAGTGTAGGAAAAAGAAAAGTCAACTAGAAAACGACGTCCTTACAAGTATATGCATTACTTTCGATCACGAAGCGCTTACAGAGGATGTATATGTCTCTGAATACAGCAGAACACATGACGTGGCACAACGAAGAATGCACAAAGGACGATGAAGAATTGTCACATCCTTCGGATGGAGAGGCGTGGAAACATTTTGATTTGTGTCATCCAGATTTTGCTGCAGATCTTAGAAATGTACGTCTGGCACTATGTTCTGATAGCTTCGCCCCTTTCGGGCAGTCGGAATCTCAATACTCCTGTTGGCCGATCATTCTTACCCCTTACAATCTGCCACCATAGATGTGTATGAAGACTCTTTATATGTTCTTGACAGCTATCATACCAGGTCCCATAAATCTGATGAAGAACATCGATATATATTTACAGTCGTTGGTGGATGAGCTGAAACAGCTATGGGAGGTCGGCGTCACGACCTATGATATTTCCAGGAAATAGAACTTTCAGATGTGAGCTTCACTGATGTGGACAATCAATAATTTTCCAACATACGGTATGCTGTCGGGATGGAGTACTCACGGCACCATTATAGAAGCATAGAAAATATGGGGTTCATACGGGTCACAATTTGCCGCATAAGTACTTTGGGCCAAACTGGTCCGCATAAAGGAGAGCCGCATGACAGATTCGATACCCTATGCGGCCCGTCGACAACCAGACTGATTCGAGCCGCAGAGGAAAGATATACGACTAAGTTGATCAGTTCGTCTGATAAAGTTGACAAATTCTGTCAAAACTGACACCTCTGACACTCTGTCAAAAAAGATAAGACGTGAGACGTGAGCAGACAAAATGTCATGTCACCAAAGGCAGGATTCATGCGCTTTCATGCGGCCAGAAGGAGTGTTACCCAAGCCGCATGAACCTTATGCGGCTCAAACATATGCGGCCCCAAGGTCTTCGAACTTCATGCGACCAAGGATGGTTGTAATCCAAGCCGCATGAGCTTTATGCGGTCCAAAGTACAGAATCTATGCGGCTTAAAAGTCCTTAAGCTATATGCGGACTAAGGAAGATTGCAGCTTAAGCCGCATGAGTCTCATGTGGCCCAACGTGGTTGAAAACTGAGAGACTCATGCGGCTCAAAATGATTCCTATCCTGCGATAGGACACGTGGCAGGCTGACCAAGTCTCAACCACCCAGATTTGTGGCAACAAAATCCCAATAAATCGACAGCTGGCGGCCAAAGAGTGGGTCTTCACGTACTGATTAGCCACGTGGCCACAGCCCATCTATGCGGCTCAAAATACATACCACTATAAATAGCAGGGTACCACACCCCTGCAAAAGGCTGGCAACCTTCAAAGGGCAATTTCTTCAAGAGCTAAAGACTGCGTTGGATAGTCCAAGGAGTAAGGCAGAGTTGATAAACTTTCCCGAGCCTCCACCGTCACCCCCTAGAACTAAAAAAATAAACATTACACTTAGATTATTTCCTAGGATTTCTTTCTAGGCTCTTCTTTGTACAAGCGAGTTTGCAATCAATTTTAGTATTTCTGTAATACCTGTCTTTGATATTTAATGGCAAACACGATGGCGACTCTGCTGGGGACATCCTTCTCCTCTGATGAGAAGCTGGTGATGCAATCTGACGCGTCCAAGCTCAGCTCTACGCAACAAATTCTTGTGGTTCATTTTGACCAACAAGCCTTCGAAGAAATGCTCTCTGAAGGGAGCGCCAGCCCGTCACAGAAGCGAGCCAACCCAAAAAGAACTCGCAGGATGTCGGCGTGCAAAACTGTTGCCCCCGACCAAGTTCTCGAAGAAGCTCCTTCTGCAGCCCAAGACGGTGACCAAACCTCTCCTATGGCTTTGCTTTCGACCGCAGAGGACCCCACTGTCCCCAAATCTAACAGAAGAAAACACTACGATGCTGAGTTTTTGGGGGCAGAAAGGAAATCCATGCGAGCAAAGAAAAAGCCGTATAAGAGAGATGGACAGTCTGTCCATGAGACAGCCAACTCTGGCCGCAGTTAGACAACTCATGCGGCAACCAACTCTGGCCACAGAAAGACGGCCCATGCGACAGCCAACTCTAGCCGCAGGAAGACGACCCATGCGGTAGCCAACTCTGGCCGCAGCAAGATGGCCTATGCGACAGCCAGCTATGACCGCAGGAAGATAGCCCATGCGGCAGCCAATCTTGGCCTCAGACAGGATGTCTCATACGGCCCTGTCAGAAGCTCTACGTTTGACCGTCTCTCCTGCTGGCCTGACTCTATGCGGCCCATTGAGGATGTAGAATATTCTAATCAGGACTCTTCTTACTATACGCCTTCAGGCGCTAAGTTAAAGAAGTCTAGGACAGTACGGGCCCAATAAGCCCAGTTAACTGTCCAAGCTACTAATCGTCAGCGGGCACCGTTAACTATTATGCGGGCTCCTGATGGAAAGTTGTACAAAACCACCCGCATCCAGTCCCCCAGGGCTAACGGACAGGGTGGGTCTTTAAAGTCTCCCTCCAATGATCGAGAGCAAGTGCTTTTGCTAGCCTCGAATCAGGGAGCAAACATGATACCTACGCATCTATGTGCTCGGGATACCCGAGTCCATAAGTTTGATGGAAAGGTAGATCAGCCTGTGTCACCCTCATTTCTCGTATTTCGTATTTATACTCGTATCTGGATTTTGGCATGTATTTTTATTTTTCTCAACTTGTGGAATTTCGGTATTTCTCGTATTTGGGTTTTGACATGGCTCGGTTTTAATCGGCTTGGGTTGGTTTGGTTCGGTTTAATGTGTATTGGAACACCTTAGCCTATGCTCCACCCTCAACACACCACATCCCACCCTCTTTAAAACTCTACCAACTTCTTCTCTCTCCTCATAAACCTCCATTAATTTCTTCTTCTTCTTCTTCCTCCACACAACACCAACCCATAGGCAAGTGCACCTTGCCACCACATGAGAACCCTATTTTATTTGTCCATTTGCTAGATTAGGACATGGTGATCAACATTAGAACTTGGCATTTTGTGATTTGGAGTCTCCATTGTTCTAGATCTAAGTTTTCTTTATTTTCGGATTTATATGGTTTTGATCCATTTAAGTTGGATTTTCATGAGTTTTGATGTCTCTATGTGGAAGAGAATTCAATTTCACCCAAGTTAGAACTTCAGAAATCCGGATTTGGAGTTCGGATGACCAAGTTATGAACTTTGAAGCTTGGGTTCAACCATGGAGTTCTTGCTGGTTTGGAGAAGACAGTGAGCAGTGTGCAGAGCTTCTTAGCTTACGCCACTGAGCTGCACGCGCTCTTTAGCGTAGCGTACGCAGACTTGAGTACGCTTCCAGTTGGAAGCGTGTCTCTTGCGTACGCAGACTTGAGTACGCTTCCTGTTAGAAGCGTGTCTCTTTCGTACGCAGACTTGAGTACGCTTCCTGTTGGAAGCGTGTCTCTTACGTACGCAGACTTGAGTACGCTTCCTATTGGAAGCGTGTCTCTTGCGTACGCAGACTTGAGTACGCTCCCTGTTGGAAGCATGTCTCTTGCGTACGCAGACTTGGGTACGCTTCCTGTTGGAAGCGTGCCTTGGTACGCAGACTTGAGCGTGCCTTGGTACGCAGACTTGGGCGTGCCCAAGTACGCAGACTTGAGCGCGCCCTGGTACGTAGACTTGAGCGTGCCCTGGTACGCAGACTTGAGCGTGCCCTGACTTGAGCGTACGCATGTCCTGAGCGTACGCTTCCCCCTGCGTGCGTGCTTTTGTGCGTACGCTGTTCCCCCTGCGTGCGTGCTTTTGTGCGTACGCTGCTCTCCTGCGTGCGTGCTTTTGTGCGTACGCTGCTCCCCTGCGTGCGTGCTTTTGCGTGTATGCTCTCCTGCGTGCGTGCTTTTATGCGTACGCTGCTTCCCTGCATGCGTGCTTTTGCGTGTATGCTCCCCTGCGTGCGTGCTCTTGCACGTATGCCCAACCCCCTGGCCCCTTGCTTAAACCCATTGGCTCTTGGAATATTGGTTTTTATTTTTTGACTTGGTTTCCCTTTTGTGGATTAGGTTTTCCTGAGATCTGTTCAACACAGCACGACTATCTCGACCCGACACGGCCTAACACGACTTTTAAGTAATTGTTTATGACGAGTACGGTTTTCGGGATTTTCTGTGAATTATGATCCTGGTATTCTCTGATCTCCCTGCTAATGACCCAGTGGGGTGCACACCTAACTTGTAACTTGTAATTAATTCTCGTGACTTGATAACTTGATAGTGGCCCGTGGCGGCGCACTCCTGACTTGTAGCATGACTTGATAACTTAATGCTGTTGCGACGGCTAACTTAGCTTGACCTGCCTTGACACCGTGGGTGGTTCTTTCTTGCTTGCTTATTAAATCCACTTGTCCTGTCTTGCATCATGTCTAGGATGGGACTCCTGAGTACCACCGTCAGGGGTACCTACCAAAATGGATTAAGGCTAATAACTAGATTAACACAGTAGTCATGAAGAGATGACACAGCTACAGGCAATCCCGTTACCTGGGCGCTCTTGGGATCTGTAGCCTGTCGTCGAGTAGGGCACATTTCCAGCACACCGTCGCGTGTTGCACCCTCTAAGTCACCTAAGGGTACATTTGTCTTCCGGGCGATGTACCCACCAGAATTCAACCCCTAACTTTCGACCTGGGTAACCTGGATGGTCTGCAGGGCTTATGGCTGTGGAATCATCTCACTGCATCTTGTTAGTAATTAGTTCTATGATAACCCTAGTTAGTTAAAGTAGTAAGCCGTAGTATCTGCTTGGCCGTGATTGATTGAATGAGGTATAACCAGTCTAGTCATGTCTTGATCTAGTACAAGATTGCTTTCTGTCTTGATTTCTTATATTATTATCTTGCCGATAAATGGTGGGAAACCAAGTTTTGTTCAGATGAAGGGTTACAACCCCGGTCCTTGTTTGGTTTACGGGTTGTAACCTGGCTATCAGAATAGTTCCATGGTTATCTCGTCGTATATCATCCTGACATGTTTTCATAATTCTAGGGTTAATATTAGATTTTGTTGTGCTATTTGCTGGCTTTTGTTCTTATTTCGTGGCCCCCTTGTGGCACTTGCTCTTTCTGGGGTTGACCCAGCTGGTTTTGTGTGGCCAGATTTTGGAGCAGCTCTCGAGGATCTACCAAGCTTCCAGCCTAATGGTGACAACTAGATGGAACCCGGGCCAAGAGTGGGTTTTCCTTTTTGTCTTGCCCACTTTATTGTAAAACTATTCTTTTGAGACGTTTAGCCGACGAGCACCTGTTAGCTCGATGCACTTTTACTTACTGTCTGCCTACAGGCTGTAAACATGATTAACAAATCCTAGGGTTGATCATGTACGACTAAACTCTTGCTAGTCCTAACATTTTGTAACGACTAGCTTTATGATCAGCTGAATATGTAATATTTGGGACGCCTTATTATTGTATATTTAATGATCATACATCTTGCGACCTTACTTACTTGCTTGTGATTGAGACATTAGGCTTGTTCATGACCATAAGAGACTGTTGGCTTGTAGTAAACCCTCATATATCTAGACAGTCGTGACCGTATATCGAGGTAGTTTCCATTTCAATATACGTAGCTGGCTATGTCTGCCCCCGCTCTCCAGTATTCTGGTTCTGGGGCGTGACATGGTTTAAGTGGTGGCCCATGCAGGTCTTGTAAATCAAGATATGTGGGGGTTTACCAGATAGATGTCTCAATCAGTACTCGTCCTTGATCTCTGTTCGTATCCTCTGAATCCCTGGATTCTTGCCCTGATCCTGTGCTTATATCATTGATCTGTCCTGGTCCTTTCCTTATTGTTCCCTGTGTCGTCTTCTTCAGCGGCACTGTACCTGGTCCTACCGATCAACGAGGTGGAGCACGTCCTACGGATCAGTAGCAACCCGGAGATCAAGCCCAGTATTCCGGGATAGCCTCCAGAGTTGTGCCTACTGGAGGAGAGTCACCAGTTCGGCCCATCCAGCCCGCAGAGCCAGATGATGGTACCTTAGTAGGCCTCGTCAGAACCTTGATAGCTTCCCAGGATCGTCGAAGCGACGCCCTGCACCAGACAGTTCAAGATGCTTTGACTAGAGGCGGTCATCCAGGGAACCAGGCGGCAAACAGCTTCAAGCGATTGAACCCTCCTTTCTTCGACGGCAGCGAGGATGCGATTGCCGCGGATGCATGGCTTCAGGATACCGAGGTAATTCTGGAAGCAGCTAGAACACCTGAGAATGAGAAGGTGGCGGTGGTACGCCTGCAGTTGTTGGACTTGGCTCACAGTTGGTGGACGGCGCAAGCCATGGGATTAGTGGCACCTATTGCTTGGGCAGTATTTAGAGAGAGATTCCAGACGAAGTACTTTGATGCTGTGGCTCGGTACGACCTGCAGACCAGATTTACCAACTTGAAGCAAGGAGGCAGAACAGTCGACAGTTATGCATCGGAGTTTTCTAGACTCAGTAGGTTTGCCCCCACCTTGGTGGCGACCGAGTTTGATAGGGCCCAGCGGTTCCAGCAGGGGCTGCATTTGGAGATCTTGTTGGCAGTAGAACAGTTCGAGCACCGGACGTTCGATGCAGTCTTGAGAGCAGCTAGGAGGCATGAGTATACCTCCCAGAGGATCGTGGATAGGACCGGAGGTAGGAAGCGATCCCACAGTCAGATGCACCAATCCTCAGCTCCAGCCCCGACAGCTGGGGGATTGACCATTGGAACTCCGAGGCGGGCGGCCTCAGTAACGTCGATTCAGTATTCGACTCCGACGTACCCGCAGCAGCAGAGGCAGAAGCAGACTTTCGCAATGGGATGTTCTCATTGCGGGAAGCCAGGGCATGTGGTGACAGACTGTCGCAGGGCGCAGGGATTGTGCCTGACTTGTGGAGCAGCAGATCATAGGATAGGGGCTTGCCCGAATAGGGGTGGTTCATCTGCATCCAACCCTTCTAGCTCTTCGGTAAGAGGACCGGCCCCAGCACCAGTTCAGCAGCAGCAGTATCAGTCTTCGAGGCCCTTGCCGCCTCAGTCTCAGGCATTCCAGCAACAATACCCCCAGCAGTATGCACAAGCCCGGGCTCAGATCCAGAATAGGCAGAGAAGTTTCCAGCAGAGGGGACCAGCATCCAGAGGACAAGGTCAGGCCATGATGATGGCTATGGAAGAAGAAGTTGCACCAGGTGAGGTTGTGGCAGGTACTATTCTCGTCAACTCCTCTCCAGCGTCTGTATTATTTGATTCTAGTGCATCGCATTCATTCATGTCTGTAAGATTCGCGACACGGATAGGATTGGAGCCCGAGTCATTATCAGTGAGGCTCAATATACTTACTAGTAATGGCCTTGTGGGAGTAGATCGAGTGTTTTCCTCGTGTCGGGTCGTAGTTGGCGGTAGGGAGTTCCCCGCTAGATTCATAGAGTTTTCTATGGCAGACTATGATGTAGTCCTAGGCATGGATTGGTTGAGGAACTAGTATGCTAGGATAGACTGTCATATTGGAAGAGTTGTCTTTAGTATCCCCGGCGAGCCAGAGTTTTCGTTTTCCAGAGGCGCAGTGGAGCCATCTTCCCCAGCATTGCGGATGGCAGTAGCAGCAGTGCAGTTGCCCCGGATAGTTGAAGAGTTTCCAGATGTCTTTCCAGAGAAACTTCCAGGGATGCCGCCAGAGCGGGAGATTGAGTTCACTATAGACTTGATTCTCGGGACAGCACCAGTATCAGAGTGAGTCTACAGGATGGCGCCTTCAGAGTTGGAAATTTTATACAAGATGATTGAAGAACTGAGGACCAAGGGATTCATCCGTACAAGTGGATCGCCTTGGGGAGCCCCGATGCTTCTTGTGAAAAAGAAGGATGGTACGTCCAGGCAATGTGTTGATTATCGTACCTTGAATTCGATGACAATCAAGAACAGATACCCTCTTTCGAGGATAGATGACTTGTTTGATCAACTCAGAGGGGCTTCAGTGTTCTCGAAGATCGACTTGCGGTCGGAATACCACCAGATCAGAGTCAGAGAGCAGGACATCCCGAAGACAACATTCAGATCAAGGTATGGACATTAGGAGTTCCTTGTTATGCCCTTTGGAGCAACCAATGCGCCGGCCGTATTCATGGACCTCATGAATCACATTTTTATGCCTTACTTGGATCAATTTGTGATCGTGTT
The DNA here is from genome assembly GCA_029216955.1 of Iris pallida. Classification (NCBI taxonomy): domain Eukaryota; kingdom Viridiplantae; phylum Streptophyta; class Magnoliopsida; order Asparagales; family Iridaceae; genus Iris; species Iris pallida. Next base: position 20,074,425 of record JANAVB010024399.1, on the reverse strand, counting down.
CCTAGATGACATCCTGGTCTAAGTAAGAGTGAAGCAGAGCATGAGCAGCATCTCAGAGTCGTCCTCCAGACGCTTAGGGAGCATCAGTTGTACGCCAAGTTCAGTAAATACGAGTTCTGGCTCGATCGTATTTCGTACTTGGGTCACATCATTACCCGAGGAGGAGTGGAAGTGGATCCCCAGAAGATTATGGCTATCGAGTCATGGCCGGTACCCAGCTCAGTAGCAGAGGTTCGCAGTTTCCTTGGATTGGCCGGCTACTACCGGCGGTTCGTTTCAGTTTTCGCAAGGATTTCAGCACCGATGACCCAGTTGACCCGCAAGGATGTGCCGTTTGTTTGGACAGCAGAGTGTCAGGAATCATTTGAGAAGTTGAAGCGAGGTTTGATAACGGCTCCCATTCTCACCCTTCCAGATGGGACCGGAGGATTCACGGTTTATTGCGACGCTTCAGGCAGAGGATTGGGGTGTGTCTTGATGCAGCATGGAAAGGTAATATCTTATGCGTCACGTCAACTTCGTGATCATGAGAAGAATTACCCGACCCACGACTTGGAATTGGCGGCGGTAGTGTTTACTTTAAAGTTGTGGAGACACTACTTGTACGGAGATAGAGTGGAGATCTTTACTGATCATAAGAGCTTGAAGTATGTTTTCACCAAGAAGGACCTTAATATGCGGCAGAGAAGATGGCTCGAACTACTGGTGGACTATGATGTGGATTTGCAGTATCATCCCGGGAAGGCCAACGTTGTAGCAGATGCATTGAGCAGGAGAGCCGAAGTTTATTTCCTGATGGCGCAACCAGAATTATTGGCAGATCTTCAAAAGATGGGAATTGAAGTGATTCTTCTAACCAGCGCAGCATTGATGGCCAGTCTACAGGTTCGGTCCAGCATAGTTGAGAGAATCCGGATGGCGCAGTCAACAGATTCCAAGATCCAGCGACTCAGAACAGAATGTGAAGCAGAAAAAAGGCCAGAGTTATGTATCCATGAAGACGGTACACTTCGACACGGTACTCGTTTTTGTGTACCCAGTGGAGATATCAGACAGGAAGTCATGACAGAAGTCCACAGTTCATAATATTCTATTCATTCGGGTGGTACGAAGATGTACCGTGATATTCGTCAGCATTTCTGGTGGAATGGCATGAAGAGGGAGATAGCCCGGTTTGTCTCTCGGTATTTGGTTTGCCAACAGGTTAAAGCTGAACATCAGAGGCCTGCTGGACTTCTTCAACCCTTACCGATCCTAGAATAGAAATGGGAACATATAACCATGGATTTCGTAACCGGATTGCCCAGATCTCTGGCCGGCAGAGATGCTATTTGGGTAATTGTGGACAGGCTTACCAAGGTAGCACACTTTCTCCCATTCAGAGTTGGACAGTCGACGGCGCAGCTAGCAGAGATATATCTCAGGCAGATCGTCAGGCTTCACGGTGTGCCAGTCAGCATCACCTCGGACAGGGATTCAAGATTCACATCACATTTTTGGCGCAGCTTACAGAAGAGTTTGGGGACTCGCCTTCAGTTTAGCTCAGCTTATCACCCGCAGACGGATGGTCAGTCAGAGCGCACAATCCAGACTCTTGAAGATATATTGAGATCTTGTACCCTTGACTTCGGTGGTTCATGGGAGAATCATCTGCACCTGGTAGAATTCTCGTACAACAACAGTTATCAGGCCAGTATCCAGATGGCACCCTTCGAGGCTCTTTATGGCAGGAAGTGCAGATCCCCGCTAGCATAGGACGATGTCGGGGAGAGGCAGATGCTCGGACCCGAATTGATTTTCCAGACGGTTGAAGTGGTCAGGAAGGTCAGAGATCACCTCCGAGTTGCCCAGGACCGCCAGCGCCATTGGGCCGATGCTCATCGGCGTCCCTTAGAATTTGCTGTCGGCGACCATGTATTCCTTAGGATCTCGCCTAACCACGACGTCATTCGCTTTGGCGTGCGGAAAAAGCTTAGTCCTAGGTATATAGGGCCGTTCGATATTCTAGAGCGAGTAGGAGATGTATCCTATCGTCTCGCTCTTCCACCGTCGCTAAGTGAGGTACATGATGTATTCCATGTGTCCCAATTACGACAGTATATTTCGGACCCGAGCCACATCCTAGACCATTCGGAATTGGTTGTTGGTACCAACCTTTCGTATGAGGAGAGGCCCGTGTCTGTTTTGGACCGGAGGGAAAAGATACTCAAGAACAAGACTATTAAATTAGTCCGTGTTGCTTGGGGCCATCACTCTCTAGGTGAGTCAACGTGGGAGCGTGAGGACGAAATCCGATCGCGATATCCCTACCTGTTTGACTCGTGAGGTATAATGTCTTTCTTATGCCTTACGTTTTCCCTTCCTTGCTTGCATTGTATGATTGTATGATTGTATGATTGAACTACTTAGTGTAGCTTGCCTGTGCTTAGTGTAACTTGTCGTGACAATCTCTAGCTCCTTGATTAAATTCCGAGGACGGAATTCTTTTAAGGTGGGTAGAGTTGTCACCCTCATTTCCTGTATTTCCCGTATTTCGTATTTATACTCGTATCTGGATTTCGGCATGTATTTTTATTTTTCTCAACTTGTGGAATTTTGGTATTTCTCGTATTTGGGTTTTGACATGGCTCGGTTTTAAGCGGCTTGGGTTGGTTTGGTTCGGTTTAACGTGTATTGGAACACCTTAGCCTATGTTCCACCCTCAACACACCACATCCCACCCTCTTTAAAACTCCACCAACTTCTTCTCTCTCCTCATAAACCTCCATTAATTTCTTCTTCTTCTTCCTCCACACAACACCAACCCATAGACAAGTGCACCTTGCCACCACATGAGAACCCTATTTTATTTGTCCATTTGCTAGATTAGGACATGGTGATCAACATTAGAACTTGGCATTTTGTGATTTGGAGTCTCCATTGTTCTAGATCTAAGTTTTCTTTATTTTCGGATTTATATGGTTTTGATCCATTTAAGTTGGATTTTCATGAGTTTTGATGTCTCTATGTGGAAGAGAATTCAATTTCACCCAAGTTAGAACTTCGGAAATCCGGATTTGGAGTTCGGATGACCAAGTTATGAACTTTGAAGCTTGGGTTCAACCATGGAGTTCTTGCTGGTTTGGAGAAGACAGTGAGCAGTGTGCAGAGCTTCTTAGCTTACGCCACTGAGCTGCGCGAGCTTTTTAGCGAAGCGAACGCAGACTTGAGTACGCTTCCTATTGGAAGCGTGTCTCTTGCGTACGCAGACTTGTGTACGCTTCCTGTTGGAAGTGTGTCTCTTGCGTACACAGACTTGTGTACGCTTCCTGTTGGAAGCGTGTCTCTTGCGTACGCAGACTTGAGTACGCTTCCTGTTGGAAGCGTATCTCTTGCGTACGCAGACTTGAGTATGCTCCCTGTTGGAAGCGTGTCTCTTGCGTACGCAGACTTGGGTACGCTTCCTGTTGGAAGCGTGCCTTGGTACACAGACTTGAGCGTGCCTTGGTACGCAGACTTGGGCGTGCCCTGGTACGCAGACTTGAGCGCGCCCTGGTACGCAGACTTGAGCGTGCCCAGGTACGCAGACTTGAGCGTGCCCTGACTTGAGCGTACGCATGTCCTGAGCGTACGCTTCCCCCTGCGTGCGTGCCTTTGTGCGTACGTTGTTTCCCCTGCGTGCGTGCTTTTGTGCGTACGCTGCTCCCCTGCGTGCGTGCTTTTGTGCGTACGCTGCTCCCCTGCGTGCGTGCTTTTGCGTGTATGCTCTCCTGCGTGCGTGCTTTTGTGCGTATGCTGCTTCCATGCATGCCTGCTTTTGCGTGTATGCTCCCCTGCGTGCGTGCTCTTGTACGTATGCCCAACCCCCTGGCCCCTTGCTTAAATCCATTGGCTCTTGGAATATTGGTTTTTATTTCTCGACTTGGTTTCTCTTTTGTGGATTGGGTTTTCCTGAGATCTATTCAACACAGCACGACTATCTCGACCCGACACGGCCTAACACGACTTTTAAGTAATTGTTTATGACTAGTACGGTTTTCGGGATTTTCTGTGAATTATGATCCTGGTATTCTCTGATCTCCCTGCTAATGACCCAGTGGGGTGCATACCTAACTTGTAACTAATCCTTGTAACTTGATAACTTGATAGTGGCCCGTGGCGGCGCACTCTTGACTTGTAGCATGACTTGATAACTTAATGCTGTTGCGACGGCTAACTTAGCTTGACCTGCCTTGACACCGTGGGTGGTTCTTTCTTGCTTGCTTGTAAAATCCACTTGTCCTGTCTTGTATCATGTCTAGGATGGAACTCCTGAGTACCACGGTCAGGGGTACCTACCAAAATGGATTAAGGCTAATAACTAGATTAACACAGTAGTCATGAAGAGATGACACAGCTACAGGCAATCCCGTTACCTGGGCGCTCTTGGGATCTGTAGCCTGCCGTCGAGTAGGGCACATTTCCAGCACACCGTCGCGTGTTGCACCCTCTAAGTCACCTAAGGGTACATTTATCTTCCGGGCGATGTACCCACCAGAATTCAACCCCTAACTTTCGACCTGGGTAACCTGGATGGTCTGCAGGGCTTGTGGCTGTGGAATCATCTCACTGCATCTTGTTAGTAATTAGTTCTGTGATAACCCTAGTTAGTTAAAGTAGTAAGCCGTAGTATCTGCTTGGCCGTGATTGATTGAATGAGGTATAACCAGTCTAGTCATGTCTTGATCCAGTACAATGTTGCTTCCTGTCTTGATTTCTTACATTATTATCTTACCGATAAATGGTGGGAAACCAAGTTTTGTTCAGATGAAGGGTTACAACCCCGGTCCTTGTTTGGTTTACGGGTTGTAACCTGGCTATCGGAATAGTTCCATGGTTATCTCGTCGTATATCATCCTGACATGTTTTCATAATTCTAGGGTTAATATTAGATTTTGTTGTGCTATTTGCTGGCTTTTGTTCTTATTTCGTGGCCCCCTTGTGGCACTTGCTCTTTCTGGGGTTGACCCAGCTGGTTTTGTGTGGCCAGATTTCGGAGCAGCTCTCGAGGATCTACCAAGCTTCCAGCCTAATGGTGACAACTAGACGGAACCCGGGCCAAGAGTGGGTTTTCCTTTTTGTCTTGCCCACTTTATTGTAAAACTATTCTTTTGAGACGTTTAGCCGACGAGCACCTGTTAGCTCGATGCACTTTTACTTACTGTCTGCCTACAGGCTGTAAACATGATTAACAAATCCTAGGGTTGATCATGTACGACTAAACTCTTTCTAGTCCTAACATTTTGTAACGACTAGCTTTATGATCAGCTGAATATGTAATATTTGGGACACCTTATTATTGTATATTTAATGATCATACATCTTGCGACCTTACTTACTTGCTTGTGATTGAGACATTAGGCTTGTTCATGACCATAAGAGACTGTTGGCTTGTAGTAAACCCTCATATATCTAGACAACCGTGACCGTATATCGAGGTGGTTTCCATTTTAATATACGTAGCTGGCTATGTCTGCCCCCGCTCTCCAGTATTCTGGTTCTGGGGCGTGACAGCCTGCTATCGACTTGCGTAAGGTGATTACTCACTAACATAAGGAGGCAACCTTGGCATGCGATGAGTCCCTCTCGGGACGTCGTTGCACCCAAGTCATCATCAACTGCTGCTGCAACGAGTCGGCAACACCTGAAGATCGGCAGTCGGTTTTCCAACTACTGCAACAGCCAGCACCTGTCCGACAACAACTCAAGAAACATGTACAAATTTCAGGAGGCAAGGAGTTTCCTTTTGCCTCCTGTAATTCAACTCAGAAGGTTCCTTCCGTCAAAGGAGGAAAGAAGACCGGCTCTTCCAGCCCGACAATCTCGACCAGTATTGCAAGAAAACTCTCATCTGGAGGGTTGCCGCCGACAACCACAGGGGGTGTCTATTTAGGCACTCGATCCTAAAAGAAACTTCCAGCACCTAGGGGTACACCTTCGGCCTCCTTGGGAGTAGATAAAGCTGGGGGTAGCAGTCCCCTCAATATATATGACAACCCGGTGTACCAAGAGCACACACAGGGGGTAGAGATCCTCCAAAACTGTGCAACAGACTTGGACTTCCCTGAGGGCCACCACCCTCGCCAAGACGATGTGGCATCCTGCGCAGGGGGTAGCACCCCTTCCGAGTCCGAGGAAGATGACATTCCGATATTCCCCGATGATTTCTCTGTACAAGGGTACAACACAGAGAGCACCTCTGCTATGATCCCTTCCTCCTCTACCCATGTGAGGACAGTCTTTATGGCTGACGAGGATCATGAAGCGCCTACTGACCGACAACGTCTAGAAGTACTTGAGGCCATGCTCCTGTCCCTGGTCAAGTCTGTAGACGAACTTAAAGCCGCCTTGCCAACTCAACCAGCAAGGACGCCCGGACAAACAAGCTTGGGACGCGCAGTCAACGCGGACTCTAACACAACCGCCCCTTCTTTGGGTGATGATCCTTTAGGACCATCCGTTCCTTTAGCTGCAGAAGAAGCCAAGGAGGCGAGGAGGGAAGTCCAGGAGCTTCGAGCAATGTTCAATTCCCGAGACTCCTCTCGGGACCTCAGAATACGACAGTCATATCCCGTTGCATGGAGAGATGTGCCTTTTCCACCACGGTACAAGCCGTTTCATATCGATTTATATGACGGGAAGACCTCTGCTAGTCGGTACATAACTTACTTTGAGGTCACAACCGACCACTTGCCGTATAGTGACGCCATCCTCATACGATTATTCATCGGAGCATTGGAGGGGATCGCATTCGACTGGTACTGCAACTTTTTCGACAACTGCATCCATTCTTTTGATGGCTTCAAGCACATGTTCCTGGAAAGATTCTACGAAGTGGGACATGATGTGACGATGTCATCTCCCGTGGACGTCGTTCAGGGAGAGAGGGAGCTAACATGGAACTATATCGAGCGGTTCTGCCAAACTGCAATGAGATTGCCCCAAGGCAATTTCGAGAGCTCCTTGATTGAAATCTGCCAGAAGAAGTTTCTCCCCGCGATTAGCCTCTGGATGGGTGACGATCAATTCAGGGATTGGACGACCTTCATCATAAGTGCTACCAATGCAGAGGCAAAGTTGAAGAAGGCTCGCCAGCTGGGATTACACATCCCAGATGGAGAAGATAAGGGCAAACATCCTGGTTCCACCTCCAGCAACAACAACAGTGGTGGCACCTCCAACCGGAACAATAAAGGCAAACGGGCCATGGGAGCTGATGCGACCCAGAAGCCCAAACAAAAATAGGCGGAAGGTCAGTGGCCCAAGGTGAATTACACATTTGAAGATATTCATGTCAAACCTATCTTCGATATGCTCTTGCAAGAGGGTAGGATCTAGCTCCCTCCACCAAGGCATGAGCCCCGAGCGGCAGAAATAGAGGACCCAAAATATTGTCACTTCCACCGCTATGTCCATTATTCCACTCATGACTGCTTTCAATTAAAGTGATACATTTAGAGTCTTATCGACTCCAAAGCTCTGTCGATAGATTTCGAAGAGGTTATTGTGGCGGCGAACATGGTATCAATTCAGTTCGGCAACTGCCCTCCAACAAGCACTCCATACGGGGTAATACCTGTCCCTCAGGCAACGATGGAGGTTACTAATCTTCCACCTGTCTGAAACCAGACATCTGGATTGGTACCTCTCACCATATCGCGAGGAGAGATCATGTGGGTGCATCCGGACTTAGTGCCCAAAGTTACCCAGGCGGTGTCATCTCCTACCAACGAAAAGAAAGACAGGAAGTCTAGATCCTGTCACACAATTTCAGCCGAAGCTAGAGAAGCGGTAGCCATTGTTACCCGGTCTGGGGCACAAGTCCAGCACATACTGGGCAGCTCAGTCGAAGATCCTCAGCCGGCAACGTTGCGACCCTCTGATGTTCCGAGGCCATCTCTGCCTCCACTGGAAGATAAGTCCAAGCCAAAGGAAACCCACTTCGACAGGCCACTCCGTAACGACGCACCTCAGGGGCTGGAGAAACCTTACAACTTTGACATATTAGCACAACTGGCTAATATGCCGGCAAAGTTGTCGTTATACGAGCTCCTAAGGCTCTCCAAGGATCTTCGTGTCGCATTGAGCGAAGCACTCCAAAATGCTGACGCCTACTTAGCCCAGGTCAAGTCTCCAGGGGAAGATTTGTCAACAGATCTACAGGGCAGCGATCGCACAGATGCAATGCCCAATATCATATTTACTTCACAGGACATATTGATCAAGATCGACATGCATGATCGCCCTTTATACTACACTGGATATATAGGCGACATCAAGGTGGATCGGATGCATATCGATCCTGGCTCGTCGATAAGCATCATCCCGAAAAGCTTGCTCCAACTTCTGAGCATCCCTATGCACCGGCTAGCGGCGACCAATACTGCCATTAGCGGTTTCAACTCGGGAAGGAGCTATCCCCTGGGGAAGATCCGATTGAAATGTCAGATTGGTGACCTGAAAACGGAGGTTACCTGCTATGTCATTAATGCTGACACGTCCTACAACATTCTCCTGGGGCGTCCATGGATACATGACTACATGATCGTGTCATCCACACTTCACCAATGCTTCAAGTATGTCAGTAAGCATGGCTTCGTGAAGACTGAATTCGCCGATATCGATCCCTTCAAAGGGGTTGAATCTTATTACTCTTCGGAGGCTTGTCTATATGACGAATCCAAGAAACACATAATTGACAAAATGGAGGCCATCACAGGGCCAAAGGAACCCTTGAGAATTCACCTCCAGGCCCATAAACCGGACAAAGCCGCACCCCTTACCGCTGCTGTGCACAAAGAGGTGCCGGTTCTCCTGCTTCACCTCCACAGTTGGAACCGATGGTCATCCGGCTCCCGAGATCCAACCAGGAGCCAAAACCCGTCGTAGGGCCGATGGTAATCCGACTGCCGAAATCCAATCAAAGACAACAGGAAGGTGCGAGGCCCTCTATGACACCGATGGTGATCTGATTGCCAAAATCTACTCAAAGGCAACTGGAAGACACAAAGTCCCTTGCCGAGCCAATTGTCATCCGTCTTCCCAAGATGAGCCGGCAACCGAGTACCGATTTGACATCCTCAGGCAAGCCGATACCACAAGCTGAGCCCTTGGTGATCAAGTTGCCCAAAACAACATCCCGACCTCCGATCACGCAGGGGGTAGCCAAAGAGGATGTAGAACTAGCCAAGTACCTGCTTGCACAGGTGGATAGCCCCTCTCCTGATGATGTAATTCATGTTGACAAAATTTCTTATTTCATCAATAAGAGGCTGCCATTGAACTATCTTGAGTGCAATATACTCAATCTGATGTATATTGTGGGACTCGGTCGGGACATTAACCTGCACACACAGGTGACAATCGTCCATACCCCGAACCAACTTGCTCCCATTAAAGATGCCTACTTCCTAGTCCCAAGCAGAAGAGAAGGGGATCACACGATCATATTTGGCCGAAAAGAAGGTCCTAAACCCTTTATGCCTCAAGAGTTTGATCTCGAACCCGATACTGCAAGGCTACCGCTCTATCTGTATAGTCCTCAGGCCAAGTACTTCATGCAAAAGCAGGGGTATGATATGGAGGCTACCCCCGGTCTGAATTACGGTAGCGGTCGGCGATCGCCTCTGCCACTCTCAACTCCGTCTGGGAAACCTCGGGATTATTACGGCAAATCCAGACACGGCCTCGGGTATGTTACACCAGCAACAACGCCCGGGAGTTCTGATGAAGATTACGAGTGGCACTCTCATTCGTCCGAGTCACCCACTTACGACTCCGATGGCAGCATTGGAGATATATTCAGACAGACATTATCTGTCAACACGACATCCGCTGATATCGAAGAGGAAGACGAAGATCTACTCGAACCACTTGAGTTGGAGCTGTGGGTCCAGCAACTAGATTTACAATAGAAAAAACGTTTTGAACTTCGTGATCCTCCCACTGAAGACGAGGTTATGCAAGTTAACCTCGGTGATGAATCCTCTCCAAAGCCAATCTTCATCAGTAAAAGTCTGACAGACGGCGAGCGGGAGTCATTGTTGCAACTCGTCAGAGAATACATTGACGTCTTTGCCTGGAGCTATGAAGACATGCCAGGGTTAAATCCCAAGATCGCACTTCATAAGCTCAACCTTTACCCGGACGTAAAACCAGTCAAACAACAGCAGCTGTGGTTTCGTCCAGACATCATGAACTCTATTGAAGCAGAAATAAACAAGCTTATAGCTAGCAGTTTCATCCATGAAGAGCAGCACCCAGACTGGGTAGCCAACATAGTACCAGTCATCAAGAAGAACAAAAAGATCCAGATCTGCATCGATTTTCTCAATCTGAATGCGGCATGCCCTAAGGATGAATTTCCTCTTCCGATCACCGATATAATGATCGATAATACATGTGGCTTCGAGCACATATCCTTTATGGATGGATTTTCAGGATACAATCAAATCAAAATGTCTTCTGATGACGAGAAGCATACGTCATTCCGAACACCGATCAGCGTGTATTGTTATACGGTCATGCCCTTCGGCCTGAAGAACGCCGGTGCTACATATCAACGTGCTATGAGCATCATCTTCAGAGATCATTTGTGTAAGACGGTGGAGTGTTACGTTGATGACATCGCCGTCAAAAGCCGCTCCAAAAATGATTACTTACAGGATTTGAGAACAGTGTTCGACCTCATGCGAGTGCACAACCTGAAGATGAATCCAACCAAGTCTTTCCTGGGCGTGTCCAGCAGAAAGTTCTTGGGCTTTGTCATTACGTCCCGGGGCATTCACATAGATCCCGATAAAACAAAAGCAATCCTGGAGATGAGTCCACCGAGGAACCTCCGTGAACTCTGCGGCCTTCAGGGAAGACTAGCCTATATTAGGAGGTTTATATCTAACCTCTCAGGGCGATGTCAACCCTTCATTCAACTCATGAGGAAAGGTGTCTCTTTCGTATGGAACGAGGAATGTCAGCGTGCCTTTGATGACATTAAGGAGTACCTGACGAATCCGCCAGTTCTGGTATCCCCGATCGCCGGAAAGCCCTTCCTGCTCTATGTACGGGCGATGGAACACTCCCTCGGCGCTTTGCTAGCACAGAATAATGACGCGGGATATGAACAAGCTATCTATTATCTCAACCGGATGATGGTAGGACCGGAACAAAGGTACACCGCCGTGGAGAAGGAGTGCCTTGCCCTAGTGTTCGCCATTCAGAAAACATGACACTATGTGACCGGGCAGACCATCCATGTTGTTTCACGGGTTAATCCTCTCAGGATTCTCATGACCAAGCCAGCGCACTCAGTTCTCGTCTGGCCACCTGGGCGATACTATTATCCCCATACGACATGGTTTTTGTTCCGTAGAAGGCTGTCAAAGGTCAAGCCCTGGCCGACCTCTTAACAGCCCATCCAGGCTCAGAAACAGCCAGAATTTATGAAGAAATCCTCGACGAAGTCGCCGCCTCAAACATGACTTCACATGACGCCATTTGGCGAATGTTCTTTGACGGTGCTTCAAGAGCAGGGCCACAAGGTGATATCGTCGCTGGAGTCGGGGTAGTATTAATTTCTTCCTTTGGGTTGGTGGTCAATCGGGCATATTATCTTACAGAACCTTGTTCAAACAACATAGCCGAATATAACGCTCTAGTCATCGGACTCCAACTCGCAAAATAAGTGGGGATCAAGTACCTGGAAGCATATGGTGACTCGCAGTTAGTTGTTAATCAGATCTGAGGTTCATACGAGGTTCACAATGAGGACCTTATTCCCTACTATCAGACTGCAATTGCCATCATTGCAACCTTAGATGGGTTCTTTATAGAGCATGTTCCTAGGCTCCAAAATATCGAAGCCGATGCTCTAGCAGGCCTCGCCGCTTCCTTGACACTTCCAAATGATACTCATCATCTAGTCGACGTGATAGGCCATGAGCTGGTCTGTCCCGAGAATAATGTTCAACTGGGTATAAGTTACTCTGCCCAGATAACCGACGACATACAAGACTGGAGACGCCCGCTCGTCGACTTTGCAGTCTACAGAATTCTGCCAGATAATGTGAAGGAAGCAACTTCAATCAGAAGACGCTCTCTCCGATTTTTCTATGATACGGAGACGAAAATGTTATATCGACGATCCTACGATGGGCTACTATTAAGATGTCTATCAAATACAGAAGCCAAAGAAGCCTTATGCGAGGCTCACGACGGCGCTTGCAGGGCTCACCAACCTGGCCCAAAATTGTAAGATCGTCTCTTCCGGATGGGTTATTACTGGTCCACAATGGTAGCAGATGCAGTGGATTATACAAAGAAGTGTAAGGCTTGCCAGATCCATGCAGATTTTATACATCTGCCATCCGAATTCTTGCACCCGACAGTGGCCTCTTGGCTATTTGAAGCATGGAGAATGGACATCATTGGACCAATCACCCCACCGTCGTCTAGGGGGCATCGGTTCATACTTACAATTACTGATTACCTCTCTAAATGGGCGGAAGCTGTTCCGCTTGCAGAGGTGAAGACATTGAACGTGATTAGCTTCATAAAATATCACGTCATCTTCCATTTTGGATTGCACCAGAGGATTATTCACGACAATGGTCCACAGTTCGCAAGCCACGCTTTCTATCGATTTTGTGATAAGAATCGGATTCAAAACATGGCCTCGACGGCATATAACCCATCGGCTAATGGTCTGGCTGAAACTTTCAATAAAACCATAATCAAACTCCTCAAGAAGTTCGTGTCTTCAAACAAACGCGACTGGAATGAAAAGCTTGGCGAGTGTTTATGGGCGTATCGCACCATGATTCGGACGGCTACAGGAAATACACCGTTCTCCTTGGTTTACGGGAGCGAGGCAGTCCTCCCATTGGAGACTCAGATCCCCTTACTTCGAGTGGCCCTTACTTACCGGTTAACGTCGGACGATAACTACCACCGACGGCTACAAGAGTTGGAAGCGTTAGACGAGAAGCGTTTACAAGCTCAACAAAGCATAGAGCTCTACCAAGCGCGCATCTCTCGAACTTTCAACAAGAAAGTCAAACAGAGAATATTCTAAGTCAGCGATCTCGTCTTGGCCATTCGCAGACCAATGGTCATGACTCACAAGACCCCAGGTAAATTCCAGCCTAAATGGGAGGGTCCGTTCATCATCGAGACCAAATTCTCCAACGGCGCGTACCGTCTCGCAAAACAAAATGGAGACTTGCTCATGAAGCCCATCAACGGCAAGTTCCTCAAGAATTATTATGTCTAAATGATATCTTCCAACTATCTTTCAGATTGTGAGTTATGTACCCTCTGGTATCGCTGAACTTACACTCTGACCTCAAATCTCCCAGATTATTGAGTTATGTACCCTCAGGTGTCACGCCCCGCTCCCGTAGGAGCGATCGTCCTCGCTAAGGCGTGATGTCACACGAGCCTAGGTTGCACCCGTGCAAGGCTATGTCCGAAAACGGCCGATTCCAGCTAGGCCACAGAGTCGCACAGAGTGTCCCCATTTGCAGCTGTAGAAGCTTGGAAAAATATAAATAAATTCTTATGCGGCCAGGAAATCAGCTCCATGCGGCTCATAGCTGAAGGAGCCTTCATGCGGCCCAAAAGGCTTGAGAGCTTCATGCGGCTCAAAAAGATGAAGGGGAAGCCACGTGGCCTCATGCAGCGGGCCATAAATGCTCTGAGTAGTTAGCTCATTAATTATCCTGACACAGTGACAGCTCTGACAATAATGGATTGACAGCTCTGACATAAAGTAGAACTGATGACCCTCGACGTGCTCCTAGAGAGACGAGGAAGCTCTTTACAGCTGGCATGATTCATTTTCAAAACTCTTTATGCGGCTCAGTTGCAAGGACGTCTATGCGGCTCAGTTGCAAGGGTCTCTGTGTGGCTCAGTTGCAAGGGCCTTCATGCAGCTCAGTTGCAAGGGCCTCCATGCGGCCCAGAATAAAGGATGTCCATGCGGCTCAAATTAAAGGACGTCCATGCGGCTCAAATTAAAGAACGTCCATGCGGTTCAGAGTGAAGGACTCCCATGTGGTTCGGTTAAAGGCCATACCCATACGGCTCAACTATGACAGCCTTCCATGCGGCTCGCAACAGTTAGGACACGTGGCAGGAATTAATTAAAACCCAACAATTCTGATTTGTGGCAATCAACATAACAGGCAGTTGGGACACGTGGCAAGAGATTGACGAAGATTTATTCATGCGGATTTGCTGATATCAAATCATCACAATGCAGATTTGTTGCAATCAACATTAACTGCCCATGCAGATTTGGTACAATCAATATTAACTGCCCAGATTTGTTACAATCAATATTGACGGTCCAGATTAAATTCCAACAAACAAGATCAAGGCAAATCATAGCCAATCCCCAACCGCCCACTTTTCAAGTAGCAATCATTGCAATACTTATCACACCCTACTCTTATAAATAGCAAGGTGCCATTCCCTTACAAAAGGCTGAACAGAGAAGAGGAGGCACGCACAAAGAGAGCGACGGCGCACAGAAGAATCTTCCCACACATCTCGAGAGCATTTCTTCATCAGAGCCAAGGCTACGTCCGATCGTCCAAGGAGTAAGGCAGAGTTGATAGCACTCTCCCGAGCCTCTACCGTCACCCTCCAGAAAAACTAAACAATTGTACTTAGATTGCTGTACCTAGGTTTTCGTCCCTAGGATTTCTTTGTACGAACGAGTTTGTGTTGTGAAGTAAAAGTCCAGTCCTCCCATAAAACTGTTCTATTCTTTTATAATCAACGGCAAACACGATGGCGACTCTGCTGGAGACTAACTTCTCCACGACTGAGGAGTTGGTGATGCAATCGGACGCAGCCAAACTTGGCTCCACTCAACAGATGCTGATCGCCCGGTTCGACTAGCAGGCGTTTGAAGAAATGCTCTCCGACGGGAGCGCTGGCCCGGTCCAGCGACGAGCCCGCACGAAGAAGGCCCGCAGGGAGTGGAGGCCCAAATCATTTGCTCCTCCACAAGCTCTAGAGAAAATGCTCCTTGCTACCCAAAATGGCGGGGAAGACTCTCTTACGGCCCCACTTCGGACCATAGAGGACTCTGCTGTCCCCAAGTCCGGCAGAGGAAAATACTACGATGCTGGACTTACAGGGGCAAAGAAGAACTCTGTGCAGTCCAAGAAGAAGCCTTATAAGGGCGCCAGCCACATGAAGACTCATGCGGCCACAGAAGCCAGCCGCATGCAGAAGGCTCATACGGCCAGAACTTCCAGCCGCATGAAAGAGGCTCATGCGGCCATGACTGCCAGCCGCATGCAGACCGCTTATACGGCTGCCGCTTCTAGCCGTATACAGAAGGTTCATGCAGCCACACATGCCAGCCGCATGCAGACAGCCTGTACTACCACCAATCCCAGCCGTATACCATCTGCTCCATGCGGCTCACGGTCAGTCTTTGACCGTCTCTCATGCGGTCCTGACCTTAGAGGCTCTCAGGAGGCTATGCCAAACTCTGTGACGCACCACTTGGACTCTTCCTACTATGCACACTCGGGTGCTAGAAGGAAGAAGTCTAGGACAACGCGGGCTCGTCGAGCTCAGTCAGCTGTCCCAACTTCCGACTATCAGGGCGTCCCGCTGACCATTACGTAGGCCCCTGATGGAAAGTTGTATAAAACTATCCGTGTCCATCCCCCGGCAGCCAACGAACGGGATAGTTATCAAGAATCTCCCAATAATGATCAAGGACAAGTACTCGTACTACCCCCACATCAGGGAGCAAGTAGGATACCAACACACTCATGTGCTCAGGACTCCTGGGCCCACAAAACGAGTGACTTGTGCAATGTGATTCTTCACAAACGCAAGGAAAGAGACGAAAACTTGGTATGCAGAGAGTCCTTTCATGGACATCACTGCACTCAATTCATTGTCAACTGCTGCTGCAGCAAGGCGGCCTCACAAGAGGACCGACGATCCGTCTTCCAACGACTGCAACACCCAAGCTCAGAAGATGAGGCGCTTCTCGTCGCCTCTTGCAATTATGCTCAGAAGATCCCTGGCAGCAGGAGAGGGAAGAAAACAAACATCTCCAGCCCAAAAATCTCAACTAAGTAACTCTCTTCTAAGCGGTTGTCCACGACCGTTACGGGAGGAGTTTTCTAAGGTACTCGCTCAAAGACGAAATCTACCACACTTGGAGATTCGTCGTCCACATCTCTGGGAGGCGCTGGAGCCGGCGGTAGCACTGCTCCAAACATCCACGACAATTCGGTATTCTAAGAAGATAATCCAGGGAAAACGGTTCCCCCAACAGATGTAGCAGGTTTCGACGTCCCCGAGGACGTCCACAACTCTGAAGACGAGGCAAGCTCTGAAGCTGGGGGTACCACTCCTTCTGAGTCCGAACCAGAGGAGAACATTCCCACATACCCTAATGACTTTTCTGTACAAGGGTATGACTCAGAGGGTACGTCCTCCACCGTTCCTTCCATCTCTCCTCATGTAAGGACGGTGTTCATGACGGATAGCAACTAAGATGGTCCCAGTGATCGCCAATGCATTGACACTCTAGAGGCCATACTGCATACCTTGGTCAAGTCCGTGGATGAGATTAAAGCGGCCCTTCCAACTCTGCAAGGAAGGACGTAAGGCCAAACAAACTTGGGACCCGCGGTCAACGCAGACTCAAACTCAGCTGCACCAAACCCGGGTGATAATCCTCCTGAAATATCGGCTCCCACCGCTGCAGACGAGGCCAGAGAGACAAGACGAGAGGTCCATGTAACGCTCCAGTCCCAAAATACATATAGGACTAGGATACGGTACATGCCAGCAACACTTCACCAATGGGCCAAACCTCATAATAAGCCCATTAGCGAAATGCTTAAGCTGTAAATCATGATAACAACCTAGAGTATAATACAAGTCACAGGTACACAGCTAATCTCATCCACAGAAAATATGACACAATATATCAAGTCCAATAAAATGATACTAATAAAGAAATCTGTCCAACATGAAATATGAAAGTAACTGTGCGGGTAAAACATCCCGAAACCACAGTAAAAGAAATAAATAATCCACTACATGTCCATTGAAAAGAAAGAAATCAAAAATAGCAAGTCTATGAATGAAGAGACATGTCTCAAGAGAAGTCTTCAGCCACTATCTCGTCCTCCTGCGAAGGTGCGTTACCAGTCTCCACTCCAGAACCATAAACCTCCGGGTAGTCCTCGTCTCTAACTAAGCCTGGAGAGATCACCAGGTCCTCAGAGGACTAGCAAGACACATAATATACATGCCAACTGTACAATAAATAACATGCGAGAAAATAGGAAATGGTACAAGGAACAATATGAGACTAAAGGATAAGTATAAACAGCATACCGTCAAGGATAGTGCTATCAAGCGTGACTAATAGTAAGTCGGGGTAACCGCAGCCCGATGGGAGCTCACAGTCCTATAGTCAGTAGCCGATGGGGAATCTCTAACTATAGTAAGGCTCATTCATACTCGATGGGAGCTCACGAACGAGGTGGTCAGGTATAGTCACGTCTAATAATAGGTCAGGGTTAAATCAAACGATCATGATCGGGTCAAGTCAATCAGGTACCAAAATTCAGACTAAGGTCAAGTCCAAGTCAAATAGGTCAGAAGATCAGGGCATGGACAAAACAATACTATCACTAGACAGAAAAAAGATAAGAAAGATAAAACAAGTAACATGGAAAGAAAAAGTAACAATCTACGTGCACGTAAAACTAGAAAATAACCATGACAGGAAGCAAGATAAACATGGAATCAAGTATGATAGAAAAGAATATCAAAATAGAAATGCATGTAAATACTGTAGAGTTTGGCAGGGTGTACTTGCCTGGTGGTAGCAAAAAGTCCTGCAATTAAAGAGCCACAAAACCTGAACTCCCGCAAACACCTCCGGATGCTGAAACAAACATTTCCAACAGTCCCAGAATAAGCAAAATAGCTAGAATAGGCTACCCATAAGTCCAATTCTGGACACAGAGGCAAAACTGTAATTTTGGGTCAAAACGGTGTCCGCCGTTGGACCCGCTTTGTAACGAAAAGCGTGCCAGAGTCAACGGTCTCTAAAGTCATCAAACTACATGTCTACAGATTCGTTTTGATGATACGAACCCAATGGTATATCCAATTGTGGATTCCTGTGGGCCGTGCACAAAATCGCCCGTTGAATCGGACCGTGGGGCCTGCAAAACGGCGGTCCAATCAACTGTCTCGGAATCTGACCAAACTTGGCATACAGGACCAGAAAAACGATACGGTCCTGTTGGCACAAGTTTCGTCTCGATCTGACGAACGTGCACAAAGTAATTGGAGAATTTCAAAAAGGGCCGATACGGTAATTTTCGACGGATACGCATCAAATTTGTCGCGCACACGCGACCAATTAGAATTCCGTCAAAGCCCACACGACCACGAAGCCGTTACGCAGCTTTCGATGCTTTCGGTTCACGACCACATCGCCCGGATTGGCGGAACGCACGTTGGCTCGGGAGAATTTTAAAGTTTTTGAAAGCTGTTTTTAATGATAAATTCTCGATTTTGTAAACTATTTTCTCTGCACATAATTATTGAAAATCAAAACTACAAAATAGGTTAGGAAGCCCTATATGTTGTCTTCACGTTGGTTTAATTAGTTTGTGAAAATTTTACACAGACTGCTTGGAAACTGGACACAAACATGGGTATTTGAGATACCTACAAACTGTTTCCGAAACAGTTTTCCCTTAAAGTTTTGATTGTCTTTCCAAACCGATCACTCGACTACTTTGAAAACTAATTAATGACGAGTCGAGAGGGTCATGAGGGTTATGAATAGGATTTTATGGTTCGGGAAATGATCGAGTAGGTTTAGAGAAATTGGGTTCGAAATATTGTACCTCGCAGTTTCGAAACTGAGGCGCTCTGTTTCCGCGCGTATTGCTCCGGCGTTTGACGGCGGACGGCGGCGGTTGCAGGCGGTGGCGCGGCAGTGCAGGCGTCGAGGAAGGCGCGCGGGGGTCATCCAAGGTCGAGGAAGAGGTTTTCTTTGGATAGGGAATCGGGTTCTCACGAATTTTCCCTAAGGAACACCGAAGTATATATATACTCAGTTCTCAGTTTTAAATCTGATTTAAAGTCGAATTTGATTCGATTTCAAATGGGATTCGAAATAATACGGCAGAGAATTGGATTAGGTTGGGGTAGGAAAAATTTTGGATTTAAAAGATTCATATTTGATCGATTTCCAATCGATCAAATACTCAAAAAAAATTGCACAGTCGGGTTTGGGCCAAGCTCGGGGGAGGGGAGAGTGAACAGTGCTTAGCACTGTTCATAAATACTTTTTTTCTTTTTATTTTCTTTCCTTTTCTTATATATATATATATATATATATATATATATATATATATATTTTTTTTTTTTTTTTCTTATATATTTTTTTTTTCTTATATATATATATATATATACACATATATAAGTATATGTTTATATCCATGTATATACACCATAAAGCTATTTAAATCCAAATAAAATTTTATTGCTATCTATCAAATATATAATTAAACATATATATATTAAATTTACAATAAATCAATTCAACAATAATAATAATAATAATAATAGTAATAATAATAATAATAATAATAATGATTATTTAATCACAAAAATCACTTTAAGAATAATAAAATAATAAAAACTTAATAAACTAAAAATAAACCAATGGTAGTGTTTGGTGAACGTAACCTACACACTCCTTATTTGGCTCCATAAAATCGTACAATACTGTCAAACATCTATTTAATAATATTAATACCATTATTGTACAGTATTTAATAATTAGAAATACAATATCAAATTCTAAAATAATTTAAAATATTTGCACACATAAAATATGTCTATATGGCCGTCCTTGGTCTCACTATATGCCTACATTGACTTGGAATTTGGTTTGGGTCCGGTTCGGGCTGATTGGGTAGAACCGGATCATCAAAAAAAATCAATATATTAATTAATAACTAATTAAATGATTTAAATGAGTCTTTTCACAACTTGGCCTGGTTTTCCTAGTTCGGGCATCACTATGGCTAGACCTCCCCTAGCATGGCTACTATGCTAGTCAAAGCACTCGACTATACATTCTGCGCCACAATTCATAGTCATTTTGTTCTCCAAAACTCAATCATGGCTAGGGTCATCTATAATAATAATTTAATTAAAAATACTCATAAATTCCATAAAATCCTATTTAAATCAAATAAATAATAAAAATAATAATTCAAAAATCCAGGGGTGTTACAGTCCAGGAGCTCCGAGCCATGTTTCACGCCCGAGAAACTTGCCAGGACCTCAGGATATGACAACTGTATCCTGCTGCATGGAGAGATGTTCCCTTCCCACCAAGATATAAACCATTCAACATCAATCCGTATGATGGGAAGACATCTGCAAGCAGGTACATCACCTACTTCGAAGTCACAACCGACCATCTGCCTCATGACGATGCCATCCTTACGCGGTTGTTCATTGGAGCATTGGAAGGGGTCGCCTTCGACTGGTACCGCAACTTGCCAAACAACTGTATCCTTTCCTTCGTCGGCTTCAATCGTATGTTCCTAGAGAGGTTCTACGAAGTAGGACAAGACGTGACGATGTCCACCCTCATGGACGTTGTTCAAGGAGAAAAGGAGCTGACAAGGAACTACATTGAGCGGTTTTGCCAAACCGCGATGAAATTGCCCTCTGGCAACCCTGATTCCTCCTTAATTGAAATTTGCGAAAAGCGGCTGCTCCCCACAGTCAGCCTTTGGATGGGCGAGAGTCAATTCAAAAATAGGAAGACATTCATCATCAGTGCCACTGGCGCAGAAGACAAGTTGAAGAAAGCTCACCAACTGGGATTGCACATCTCGGAAGGAGAGGACAAGGGCAAACGCCCTAACATCAACAACAACAATAGTGGTAATTCTTCCAACAACCGAGACAACAAGGGCAAACAGGCTATGGTGGTCGACACAGCTCCGAAGCCTGAACCAAAGCCGGCAGAGAAGTAGTGGCCTCAGATGACCTACTCCTTCGAGGACGGCCATGTCAAGCCAATCTTGGACATGCTCATACAAGGAGGTCAAATTCAGCTCCCTCCCCCAAGATGTGAACCTCGTCTGCAGAGATGGAGAGCCCCAAGTACTGCCACTACCATCGCTATGTCCACCATGCTACACAAGACTGCTACCAACTGAAGCGATACATCCAGCATCTCATCGATTCTAAGGCCCTCGCCATTAATTTCGAAGAGGTGACTGTGGCAGCCAACATGGTGTCAGTACAATTCGGCAGCTTCCCTCCGACAAAGACTCAAGATGGAGTAGTACCCATCCATAGAGCAAAGATGAAGGTCGCTAACCTTCCACCTCCCCGAGACCAGGCTGCTGGTCTAGTGCCCCTTACCACATCACGAGGGGAGGTCATGTGGGTCCATCCGGACTTGGTACCTGAAGTAACTCAGTCCGCACCACCCCCCACCGGCAAGAAGAAGGGTAGGAAAGTTAAATCATGCTGCACAATCTCAGGAGAGTTCGAAGAAGCTACGACTGTTGTTACCCGATCCGACACACAAACCCAACCTCCACCGGGTAATTCGGCTGAAGATCATCAGCCGACAGCTGCTGATGCTCCAGGACCTTCTCAGCCTTCGACGACCGACAAGCCTAGGGCGAAGGAGACTCGCTTCGACAAATCGCTCTGAAGAGAGACGCCTCATGGGTTGGAGAGGCCGTACAACTTTGATATCTTGGCACAATTGGCCAACACACCGGCTAAATTGTTACTATACAAGCTCCTAAGACTCTCCAAAGATGTTTGCGTCGCACTGAGTGAGGCACTCCAGAATGTTGACGCATATCTGGCTCAGTCCAATCTCACTGGGGAGAGCTCGCCTGCAGATTTCCAGGACAGCGCTTGCACAAGCACAATGCCCAATATTGTCTTCACTTCGTAGGATATGCTTATCAAGACCAACCTGCACGATCGCCCTCTGTATTATACTAGATACATTGGCGATATCAAGGTGGATCGGATGCATATTGACCCCGGTTCTTCCACAAGCATCATCCCGAAGAGCCTGCTACACCATCTGTGCATACCAATGCATCGCCTGACACCGACAAGCACTGCCATTAGTGGTTTTAATTCAGGCAGAAGCTATCCGATCGGGAAGATTTGTCTGAAGTGCCAAATCGGCGACCTTCAGTCAGAAGTGACCTGTTATGTCATAGATGCGAACACTTCCTACAATATTCTCCTGGGGCGTCCTTGGATACATGATTACATGATCGTGCCTTCCATACTGCACCAGTGCTTCAAGTACGTTGACAAGCACGGCTTCGTGAGGACAGAATTTGTTGACATTGATCCCTTTAAAGGGGTCGAATCCTACTACTCCGACTCATGCTTGTACGAGAAGTCGAAAAAGCACCTTGTCGAAAGAGATACTCAAGCTCAAACTGAGGCGGCAGTTGGATCGGAAGAACATCTGACAATCCGCCTCCAAGCCCGTAAACCTGGCAAAACTGTACCACTTACAGCCACTCTGCGTAAGGATGCAATCAGCCTCTCTGCACAAGAGGGGCAGATGATAATTCGACTGCCAAGGTCTGGTCAAGCACCAAGACCCATGACAGAGCCACTGACAATCAGGCTGCCTAGAGCTAGCCGGCAACAAACAGAGGAGCTCAATCCCTCCGTCAAGCCGATGACGATTCACCTTTCCAGAATGAATCGACAGCCGAACGCTTAGCCGGGGACAGCTAGCCAGCCAACAACTCCCCGTCCAGCACCAAGCACTAAACTGGGGGTGTCTAGTACGCCAACGACTCCACGTTCTGCTCCACTAGTGGAGCCCCTGATGATTAAGCTGCCCAAGTCATCCTCTCAGTCTTCATTGACACATGGGGTGGCTTAAGAAGAGTCATAGCTGGCCAAGTATGTGGCTTCTCACACTGAGGTTCCATCTGCAGATGATGTAATCCCACTGGAAAAGATACCTTACTTCATCAATAAAGGACTATCTTTGAACTACCTCGAGCTTAATAAGCTTTGTACAATGTATGCTATGGAACACGATATAGGCACTCACCTACACACACAGGTGACAAATGTCTACACCGCAAACCAACTTACTCCAGTAGAAGACGTTTACCGCATAGTCGAGGGAGAGGATCATCCAATCATCTTTGGCCGAAAGAATGATCCACAACCCTTCAGGATAGAAGAAGGTGATCTCGAACCCGACACCGGGAGACTGCCCCTTTATCTGTATAGTTCCCGATCCAAGTACCTCATGCAAAAATAGGGATATGATCTGGAAACTACGTCAGGCTTGAACTACGGTACTAGACGGCAATTACCCTTACAATTGTCGGTCCCGGCTGGAAAACCACGGGATTACTACAACAAGACCAGATGTTGGCTAGGTTATGTTACACCTGCAACGACCCCTGAGAACTCAGATGAGGAGTGCAAATGTCACTCTCATTCGTCTGGTCACCCACTTCTGATTCAGATGTCAGTATTGGGGACATGCTCAGGCAAGTCTGGTCCGTCAATATGGTATTTGCCGACGCCTACGAAGAAGATGAAGACATTCCTGAACTTCTTGAGTTAGAGCCGTGGGCACAACAGCTAGATGCGCAATGGGAGAAGCGGTTCGAACAAAGAGAGCCTCCTACCGAAGATGAGGTTGTGCAAGTTGATCTCGGTGATGAGTCCTCTCCAAAGCCCATCTTCGTCAGCAAGAATCTGACAGACGAAGAGCGGGAATCGCTACTGCAACTCGTTAGAGAATACATCGACGTGTTCGCCTGGATCTACGAAGATATACCAGGACTGAACCCCGAGGTTGCACTTCACAAACTCAACATTCGTTCGGACGTAAAACCGGTCAAGCAACAGCAACGACGGTTCCGCCCAGATATCATGAATTCCATCGAAACTGAGGTCAATAAACTGATAGCCAGCGGATTCATCCGGGAGGAACAACATCCAGACTGGGTCGCCAACATAGTACCGGTCCTGAAGAAAAATAGGAAGATCTGAATTTGCATCGACTTCCGAAATCTGAACGAAGCATGTCCAAAGGATGAGTTCCCTCTTCTTATTACGGATATAATGATCGACAACACATGTGGCTTTGAGCGCATGTCTTTTATGGATGGCTTCTCAGGATACAACCAAATCAAGATATTTTCTGATGATAAAAAGCATACATCATTCCGAACGCCGATTGGCATGTACTGTTACACAGTCATGCCTTTCGGTTTAAAGAATGCTGGTGCCACCTATCAAAGAGCTATAAGCATCATCTTTAGAGACCACTTGCACAAGACAGTGGAATGCTACGTCGACGACATCGCCGTCAAGAGCCGCTCTAAGGAAGATCATCTGCATGATCTGAGGACAGTGTTCGACCTGATACGAGCGCACAATTTAAAGATAAATCCCACAAAATCCTTCTTGGGCGTATCCAGCGGGACGTTCTTGGGTTTCATCATTACTTTCCAGGGTATCCACATAGATCCTGAAAAGACGAAGGCAATCATGGAGATGGGTCCCCCAAGAAATCTCCGTGAACTCAGAGGTCTTCAAGGGAGGCTAGCTTACATCAGGAGGTTTATCTCTAACCTCTCCGGACGATGCCAGCCATTTACCCACCTCATAAAGAAGGGCATTTTATTCATATGGGATGAGGAATGCCAGTGCGTCTTCGATAACATCAAAGAATATCTGTCGAACCCTCCAGTCCTGGTAGGCCCGATTGCTGGAAGGCCATTCCTGCTCTATATGCGAGCAATGGAGCATTCTTTCGGTGCTCTGCTAGCACAAAACAACGATGCAGGCCATGAGCAAGCTATATATTACCTCAGCCGAATGATGATGGGGCCGGAGCATCGATACACTGTCGTGGAGAAAGAGTGCCTTGCTCTGGTCTTCGCCATTCAGAAGACGCGACACTATGTCACGGGACAAACCATCCATGTCGTATCAAGAGTCAACCCTCTCAGGGTCCTCATGACTAAGCCAGGTGCACTCAGCTCTCGCCTCACTACCTGGGCGATATTACTGTCTCCCGACCACATGATCTTCGTCCCGCAGAAGGCTGTTAAAGGTCAAGCTCTGGCAGACTTTTTAGCAGCTCATCCAGGTTCGGAGTCAACCAGAATAGACGAAGAGATTCCAGATGAGGTTGCCAATTCAAATATGGCCTCTCATGATGCCGTATGGCGAATGTTCTTCGACGGCGCTTCGAGAACTGGGCCCAAAGGCAACATCGTCGCTGGAGTTGGAGTGGTGCTAATTTCTCCCTCCGAGCTGGTGATCAATCGGGCTTACTCCCTCACGGAGCCCTGTACAAACAATGTGGCCGAGCACAACGCTTTGGTTATTGGCCTCCGACTTGCAAAGGTTCTGGGGGTAGAGTATCTTGAAGCATAAGGCGATTCGTAGTCGTCAATCAGATCCGGGGTTCATACGAGGTTCGCCATGAAGATATGATCCCTTATCACCAAATAGCGATCGACATCATCTCGTACTTGGAAGGATTCCTCATAGAACATATTCCCAGACTCCAGAATATTGAGGCCGATGCCCTAGCAGGCCTGGCCGTTTCCCTAGCAGTACCGAATCAGGCTCATCATCTGGTTGACATAATAGGTCGTGAATTAGTCTGTCCTTAGAATAATGTTCAATGTGTTGAGAGTTACTCCGCTCTGGCAGTCGACGAAGCACCAGACTGGAGACGACCATTCATCGACTTTGTTGTCTACGACATTCTGCCAGAGAATCCGAAAGAAGCCACTTCTATCATAAGACGTTCCCTCAGATTCTTCTATGATATAGAGACAAAAATGCTGTATCGGCGATCGTACGATGGATTACTGCTTCGATGTCTGTCAAATACAGAAGCCAAAGAAGCTGTACGCAAAGCTCACGACGACATCTGCGGGGCTCATCAGCCAGGCCCAAAATTACAAGATTGTCTTCGCCGAATGGGCTACTACTGGCCTACGATGGTAGCGGATGCGATAGACTACGCAAGAAAGTGCAAAGCCTGTCAAGTCTACGCAGATTTCATCCATCAGCCATCCGAGTTTCTGTATCTGACGGTGGCATCCTGGCCATTCGAAGCATGGGGAATGGATATCATTGGTCCGATCACTCCACCTTCGTCTCGAGGACATCGCTTCATACTCGCAATCACAGATTACTTCTCCAAATGGGCGGAGGCTATTCCGCTGGCAGAAGTGAAGACTTCAAACGTGATCAGCTTCTTCAAGTATCACGTCATCTATCGTTTCGGACTGCCTCGAAGGATCATCCACGACAACGGTCCGCAGTTCGCAAGCCACGCCTTCTATCGGTTCTACGACAAATACCGGATCCAGAATGTTGCTTCAACGTCATACAATCCGGCAGCGAATGGGTTGGCAGAAGCGTTCAATAAAACTATAATCAAGCTGCTCAAGAAGTTCGTGTCCTGAAACAAACGTGACTGGAATGAAAAGCTCGGCGAATGCTTATGGGTGTACCGTACTATAGTACAGACGGCCACCGAAACACACCATTCTCTCTGGTATATAGGAGTGAGGCAGTTCTCCCACTGGAGACTCAAATCCCCTCGCTCCGTGTCGTCCTTACCTATCGACTGACAACGGATGATAATCACCACCGCCGGTTACAAGAGTTGGAGGCTCTAGATGAGAAGCGCCTGTTAGCTCAACAAAGAATCGAGCTGTACCAAGCACGTATCTCGGAAGCTTTTAACAAGAAGGTTAAAATCAGAATATTCCAAGTAGGCGATCTCGTTCTGGCAGTTCGAAGGCCGATGGTTATGACTCACAAAATCGCTGACAAATTCCAGCCAAAGTGGGAAGGCCCATTTATCATTGAGGCTGTATTCTCCAATGGAGCTTACCGCCTCGCAAAACAAAACAGAGACTTGCTCATGTTGCCCATCAACGATAAGTTTCTGAAGAAGTATTGTCTGAAACATCATCATCCAAATCTCCCAGATTGTTGAGTTATGTACCCTCTGGTACCGCAGAACTTATATTCTGACTCTAAATCTCCCAGATTGTTGAGTTATGTACCCTCTGGTACCGCTGAATATACATTCTAACTCCAAATCTCCCAGATTATTGAGTTATGTACCCGCAGGTACCGCTGAACTTACACTCTGGTCACTCCAGAAGAATCTATATCGCATCTTTTAGGTAGTAAGTCATGTATGATCATACCTCTGAACTTTCTTCCTAAAAGAGCTCCCTCCTCATGATCCAATGCCCGTACTTTCAGTGCATAAAAAGGGTAACAGATCCACAAATTTCCTGAAACAACCACATCGATGTTCCTTCTGAGTTGTTTCACTTCCATCAAAAATAAACCATCCCTCACGTAGAACTTCCACGTCCTCATTACCTCTGAGTCGTTCTATGTACCCTTCATGGAGCCCACTCCTGCCACGTCCTCATTACCTCTGAGTAGGAAGGCTCCATTGAAGAAACCCTCATATTTACCACGTCCTCATTACCTCTAAGTAAGTATGTTGGTTCTCTCTCATCTTATTATCCGTATCCAGAACCAGGGTACGCCAAGGATAATAGGTCCACAAAAAGTC
This sequence comes from Iris pallida, assembly GCA_029216955.1. NCBI lineage: Eukaryota > Viridiplantae > Streptophyta > Magnoliopsida > Asparagales > Iridaceae > Iris > Iris pallida. The sequence goes on along the minus strand of JANAVB010024399.1, from coordinate 20,046,725 downwards.
TCCCATTAGGGCAACTACTGTAAGCAAAGAATGGAGCGAATGTATTCTGTTCATTCAAAATCAGTTACATTCACATGACTACATCTCATGAGCAAGCAAAAAAAGTTCTCCATCGTTTCATTCAGACAAGAAGAAAAAAGATTACATTGATGTCCAAAAGAAGCGAAACATAAACTACAGCTAAAGACAGACAGAAATATCAAGACAAAAGACATTTATGGGAGCCCACGAATCCTAGTTGTGGGGGCGCATATAACATTCCCTCAACCATTTTACATATGAAGGATCTATTTGAGTAAGATCCTCGTCCGGGGCAGGAGGGTTAGAACTCCCAATACTATCACCCTCAGACTGGGGCTCCTCCTTTACAGCAACTTCAATGTTGGGAGTGTTTCCTTCCCCTATAGGCGCCAACTCTTCTTTTTATTCCTCCATTTTTGGTATCACCTCCTCCGTAACGAACGATGACTCTTGTTTGATGAAAGAAGGCAGCATCTTCTCCTTCACAACGATCTCAGCCTTCGGCAGGGATGCTGCAAGAATCAAAGATAAAAGAAACAAAGTTAGAAGATGGCCAGGTGAAACCAACTTAGTATTTTGGAGCTTATGCGGTTCTGCTTTGCGGGGCTTTATGCGGCCCAGTCCAGATGAGCTTATACGGTTCTGCTTAGTGGGGCCTTATGCGGCACAGTTCAAAGGGGGGCTTATACGGTCCTGTCTGATGGAGGCTTCATGCGGCTCAGCTCAGAGAGACTTATGCGGTTTTGTTCGACGGGTCCTTATGCAATTCAGTTTGCGAAGTGCTTATGCGGCCACTAGACGACTCTCATGCGGCTCGGACATGGGGTATACCCCATACGGCTCGGACATGGGACGTATATGCGGCACATACAATTTTGAACAGTTCAATGAAGACGAAAAAGGCCCGTGTATAAGATATGCGACATAGCCATGATGGTTAGGTTCTGAATTCATACAATTTTCTCCTGAAACCCTTACCAGCAATGGAGGAGTGAACTTCGGGATGAACTTCAGGCGCCGCAGTCGACGTAGAAGCCACTCCCTTATCCTTTGCTGTAGAGGAAACTTTGGAAGCTTTAGAGGCCATCGTTGATCGATGATCGAGAGGGAAGACGACGACAAGAAAAGCTTGAACAAGAAAAGAAAGTAAAGAGTCTCTCTCTCCCAAAAATCCCATATTTATAGGTTGAAGGGGGGCATAAGGATCAAGGGACGCTTCACATAACGCGCCGCCTAGAAAACAAGACCGACTCTTGTGTTTTTAACCCCTGCATGCGAAAAGATTAATCCTAATCATTAAGGCAAAATCTAAATATTTAAAGCTGACTCTTGGGATCCTATCCCAAAAGACGGCTTCAAATCAAAACAAATCAAGAGCAATAATGAGACACCCATGTGGCACAGGACCATTATGCGGCTAAGAAGTTTATACAGCCAGAGCGATCCATGCGGCCAGAGCGATCCATGCGGTCCGAACGATCCATGCGGCCGGAACATCCCATGCGGCCAGAGAAGTCTATACGGCAGGAAGAGTTTATGCAGACATATCCATGCTTCTTATTCAAAGTATTTCAATTTTGCAAATTGAAAACTTTGAAGGGGGTCTTGTAGAAGCATGGAAAAATATAAATAAATTCTTTTGCGGCCAGGAAATCAGCTCCATGCGGCTCAAAAGGCTCGAGAGCTTCATGCGGCTCAAAAGGCTCGAGAGCTTCATGCGGCTCAAAAAGATGAAGAGAAAGCCACGTGGCCTCATGCAGCGGGCCATAAATGCTCTGAGTAGTTGGCTCATTAATTACCCTGACACAGTGGCAGCTCTGACAATGACGGATTGACAGCTCTAACATAAAGTAGAAATGATGACCCTCGACGTGCTCCTAGAGAGACGAGGAAGCTCTTTACAGCTGGCACGATCTATTTTCAAAACTCTTTATGCGGCTCAGTTGCAAGGACGTATATGCGGCTCAGTTGCAAGGGTCTCTGTGCGGCTCAGTTGCAAGGGCCTTCATACGGCTCAGTTGCAAGGGTCTCCATGCGGCCCAGAATAAAGGACGTCCATGCAGCTCAAATTAAAGGACGTCCATGCGGCTCAAATTAAAGGATGTCCATGCGGCTCAAATTAAAGGACGTCCATACGGTTCAGAGTGAAGGACTCCCATGCGGTTTGGTTAAAGGCCATACCCATGCGGCTCAACTATGATAGCCTTCCATGCGGCTCGCAACAGTTGGAACACGTGGCAGGAATTAATTAAATCCCAACAATTCAGATTTGTGGCAATCAACATAACAGGCAGTTGGGACACATGGCAAGAGATTGACCAAGATTTATTCATACGGATTTGCTGATATCAAATCACCACAATACAAATTTGTTGCAATCAACATTAACTGCCCATGCAGATTTGGTGCAATCAACATTAACTGCCCAGATTTGTTAGAATTAATATTGACGGTCCAGATTAAATTCCAACAAACAAGATCAAGGCAAATCATAACCAATCCCCAACCGCCCACTTTTTAAGGAGCAATCATTGCAAACCCTACTTATCATACCCCACTCTTATAAATAACAAGGTGTCATTCCCTTGCCAAAGGCTGGACAGAGAAGAGGAGGCACGCACAAAGAGAGCGGCGGCGCACAAAAGAATCTCCCCACACATTTCGAGAGCATTTCTTCATCAGAGCCAAGGCTACGTCCGATCGTCCAAAGAGTATGGCAGAGTTGATAGCACTCTCCCGAGCCTCTACCGCCATCCCCCAGAAAAACTAAACAATTGTACTTAGATTGCTGTACCTAGGTTTTCGACCCTAGGCTTTCTTTATTGATTTTTAAGAAGTTTACAAGCGGCGCTAGGTCGAGTTTACAAGTCTATCAAGCCCTCTCTCTCTGAAACATAAAAGGCGTGCCAAGTGGCTTACAAGATAGAATTATTCATGGCGATGTTCCGATACATTATGTCCTGTATATGGTGCTTCAGCTCCTTGTAACGCTCCATGGCCCGAGAGTTAGCTCTGCGCCTTAGCACGTTCGGAGGAAGCTCCGCACCCGACGACGTCTCCTGCGTCCTGCAAACAAACTGTGGGATTATCAGTACATTGTTATGCACTGGTGGAGAGGCTAGCTTGTCCACAATGCTATCATTACCAAACACGTTCTATTTACTTTTGTGCTCCGTCTATCATTGATTGACTTTCTAATCTTGTCTTAGGATCCGTTTTATGGCATATTTCATAGCCAATCTCGTGTTGCCAAATTCAAGTATTTGTATGAAAATACATGCACGACATACCCATACTTACCGTCCGGCCTTTCCTGTCCAAAGTAAACTAAGTTAGTCAACAATTCATATAAACTTTCAATATCAAGTGTGTGTCCCTGCCTCGGGTCCTAGCGCGACGTAGGCGTGTTTTCTAACTCAATTTCATGAAGTACTCTTTATACTTTGGTGTGTTACATTTCAAGCCTGTTCAGAAGGCACTTCATTTAGTTAACTTAGACTACTTTGTTTTAATGCAAGGACTTGTACGTGGATTGCCACCAGCAAAGTCCACTTAATCTATATGCACCGGTCGCTGGCACCACAAGCCATTTTGGACCCTTCCTGCCATGGTATTTCGTAACTATTCAGAGCGTGCGGCTAGTACACGTTGATAGTGTCTTGAAATACTCCTGTACTTATGTCTCTTGGGTGGCCAAGCCCACACCCAGGCATCCCGTAAGACCCATTGATTTTCATCTGGGCCGGCTACGATCCTCCCTTTGATCGTGCCGCAGAAATCCCTTATATCTCTCACCTCCCGTATACGAGGGGATTGTCCACGACCATTTCGTATTGTTTGTCATTCTAATTCAACGGCTGTCTCTGAGCCGTAGGCTAACCCTTAGCCATAATGCGTTATCGACCAGGTTGGCGTCCGTACTGTGCGGGTAGCGAGTCCCGTTGCACGTGCCCGTAATACCTGTCGCTAACCATTCCTTTCTTTCTTATCTTTTATTCATTCTTTTTTTTTTCTTTCTTTCACTTGTCCGTTCGATCATTGATTCATTCACACATTCATTCATTCATTCGTTGATTCATTCATTCACTTATTCATTCATTCTTTCATTTATACATTATGCAACTCCCCGTGCGGGAGTCGCCTTGGCGACCCATCGGTCCCGAAGTCTTTCAATGTTGCTATACTCTACTCAGAATGACTATATCGATATTCTTTCGTTTCATTTTTGTAACCATTCTTTGTTTCATTGTTGAACGCATAAGGGACTTAATTGTGCCTTAGCACGAGCGTAGAGCGCGGTACGAGAGTTCCTCACATTTTCTATGTTCTTTTCTATATTCTATACAAGCATACAAAATAGGATTATTCCTTTAGCTAGGTGCGTTGAGTCATTTATTAGCATGCACGGCGTTATCGCCTAGCGATTCTAGCAATAGTGTCTGTATTATTATGTGTTTAGGCTAAGCAAAGACGGGTTCATCGTAGCTACCTACCTTAGCGATGTTCGTATCGGCCGAGCGATACTCCGAGCGCGCCTTTGAAAGTCTAAGTCTGGATTCATCTTCGATGGGCCAATGTGAGCCTTGCATCGATTCTTCATCTGATCGATGCCAACTCTTCGGGTCGACGGCTCGTTTGAGTCATTGCACTTGCCGTTTGAATCAGCGTTCCGCTAGGGCGGAGCGGGTCATTACATAATACACCACTCAAAACAAGTCTCGTCCTCAAGACTTCCTGAGTGCAGGTCATCCTACCGTTCCTTGACTCATGTCGTCACGTTTCTTAGACAATCCCTATCGAATGGCTTTATCGCTCGATGGCATCGAACTATACTCGATACCTTTCCAAGTTCTGTGTCGCATACGTTTGGTCGATTTTATTGAATAACTTTTCATTTATTTTAGAGTTGATGGTACTTATTCAATTCAAGTGTTTCTTCAACTTAGTTGCTATTTTTTCGTGTCATGGGACTGTAATGGTCGCACGAGACACGTTGTAATTTATCAAATACGAGGGTCGTAGGCTGAGGCAAACTCACTTTCGTTTATGCGCATCGCAACAGCCACTTGCAGCTGCATTCGAGTTCATCATATCGCTGAGTTTGGATCGTGCACATATTCAAGACGTCTCCCGAATACGTACATTTCAACCAAGCTTAGCGATTAGCGAAGTCGGACAAGCTACTTGTGATAGTTTTGATTTGTCGATCGTTTTGCTAACTTTGATTTAAAACCGAACTCGTGTGCATCTCACTATCGTTTATCTCGGTCATCGAGATGACCCGATTTGCTTCTCAAGCGTTCTTGTCCACGAAATCAGTATGATTTCTTCTTAGTGGGGTCGACCAAGTCTAAGTAATTTCCGTTCGATTCATGACCAAGTATTGCAATATTATCGTGTACGTCTTCCTATCAATGATTCAATTCGTTATCCCAACTTTACTTGTGCATCATCCATTCCTATCATTCACTTCGTTTGGGGCCAATTTTGCCATCGTTCACGCACACTCCCAGTTCTCCGTCCTACTCTAAGTCTTGTTGCCCCAAGTCTATCGTCCGTCTAGACGATACTGTAATGTCAATTGCACCGGTTCAATCACTCGGCATAGGGTCGTCCGCTTGTCTGCTAGGTTAGCTCACAACGTCATAGTTACAAGTCAAGTTCACGGTTTCTAGTACAAAGTCATTGCACGACGTTCACCCCAAATCCTATGGTCAAACCATTTGTTCGTTTGTACGGGCATTTCTACCCAAGTTCGTTTCGCTCAAACTTCTAAACATCAAGCAGCGTTCACCCTATTCGCATCAATACATTCTCCGCTCCAAGTTCGAGCTCGTTAGGAATGTCATCCTACGATAGGCTGTCCTCAATCAAATTCTCGACATGTTAATATTGCATGTCCACACTAACAATTTTCATAGTCTATCTCTTCAAGTATGTTTGATACAATCCACCTGTCCATCCTATCCAATTCACGTAGTCGATCACAAGGTTGTCTAGCCTTATAATATGTCGTGCCCCGATCTCACGCAAGTCTGATTATTCACGGCGGACATGAATCACCATGTGAACGTTGCCGCGGAATAATCGTTCTCATCGGAACGTAACTCTTGCGTTGCGTCTAGACTTACTTATTTTCGATACGCGGATTAGGCCTACTCAATCCTCAACTTTACTTCACCATCTATCATACGTCCGATCAATCCTCAAATTTGTCTTCGCTTCAAACCACAAGTCGTAGCAATCAAAATTTCCATGTCAAGGTATTTTGAGTTCGGTCATTCCCGCTGGACATGAATCACCATGCCAACGCTCACGCGGAACGATCGTCCCAAATCCGACGTGACGTATGTGCGAGGCTGGAGTTGCGCTCGCACAAGACAAGGTCGTTGTCGTTGTGGTTATCATCGAACAATTAAGTCACTTCCCTTCTTCATTCCAAACATTCCTTTCTATCCAAATTCTCCAACATAGCATCCTTTGAAATAATAACTTCTAACACGATCATCATTCATCGAATCGGAGTACCCCCGAGTTATCATACATCGATCTTTGATACGCCTCAATATCATCGATGATGTACATAACCTGACGATCTTCCTTTTTGTAACGAAATTCGAGTCGTGCAACTTAATTCCTCAATTCACATTGTCTCGTGCTAACTCTTCATTGAGCAACATCCATTCCAAATCCTTAGTCATTCTCGTATCTCCAAACCAACGTTTTCTATGTACGCTATCTTTCGATCGTGCTATCTTCGATCTCGTCCATGGGTATTTCACCTTAACTCAAGTTTCAATCCCTTCGACTAAATTCAAAATCGCATGCACGATCTTCTATGTTTCCTCGACCAAGACCTCCATTCGTTTCATCGTTCCGACTCTCTATTCAATCATTTCGTAATTCGTACTATGCATTCTTAATTCGTCCGAACGATATCTCGTTTGAGACTATCGAAGTCAAAACCAACTAAGCGTTACTCGTTCTAAGGCTTTGCGCGATATCATCGCTTGTCGACATACTCGTTCTATCCGTAAATTCTTTAGTCTCGCTCGAACAATTTCTATGACGTCCATATACCACTCAGGGTTCGAGTCACTCGACTAGTCGTCGACGCTCACTCTTAATCTTTTTCGAAGCTATCACATACACCACTTGGGGTCAAGTCACTACAAATCCTCAAATGGTTATTCGATTCCCAACCGATATGTTTAATCGCGTATTCGTCCATTCCTCAAAGTCTAAGAACCATTTCCCGTGTTTGTTTTAGCGTTGATCAAGTAGCGTCTCTATCGACATACGTTCTAAGTCTCACTTATTCTCTTCTGAGCGATAGTCGGTCTCGCTAGCAAACTCGTTTGTACCAAAAGGTCTAGGTGCGCGACACTCGGCACAACTTAGCCAAAAGGCTGCGTGCATAATCATTCCGTTCGAACTATACTTCGGCCTCGCGTACTCGTTTGCTATTGTCAGTGTAAGGTTATTCAAGCATGCACTGTGTTTGCTAACTCTTAGCATTAGTTTTATCTCAACTCAAGTCCGTCGTGGTTTGGCACAAAGGCCTTCGCCTATCGATCCCGTTCAACCGAGTACTTGTACGAGCTTTTGAAAATATTAGACTTATTGTATGGAACATTCCAAGGCACAACGAGAGAGAGCGTACACTACTTTCATTTCAAAACGAGCTTTCAAAACTGAGAGAATCAAAATGAAGTCCAAGGACGTAAAGTCGTGCTCTGATACCAATCTGTCACGCCCCGCTCCCGCAGGAGCGATCGTCCTCGCTAAGGCGTGATGCCGCATGGGCCTAGGTTGCGCCCGTGCAAGGCTATGTCCGAAAACGGCCGATTCGAGCTAGGCCACAGAGTCTCACAGAGTGTCCCCATTTGCAGCGGAAAGTAAATGAACACAAATTTAAGCGAATTCAAACTTTTTATTGATTTTCAAGAAGTTTACAAGCGGTGCTAGGCCGAGTTTACAAGTCTCTCAAGCCCTCTCTCTCTGAAACATAAAAGGCGTGCCATGTGGCTTACAAGATGGAATGATTCATGGCGAAGTTCTGATACATTATGTCCTGTATATGGTGCTTCAGCTCCTTACAACGCTCCAAGGCCCTAGAGTTAGCTCTGCGCCTTAGCACGTTCGGGAGAAGCTCCGAACCCGACGACGTCTCCTGCGTCCTGCAAGCAAACTGTAGGGTTATCAGTACATTGTTATGCACTGGTGGGGAGGCTAGCTCGCCCACAATGCTATCATTACCAAACACGTTATATTTACTTTTGTGCTTCGTCTATCATTCATTGTCTTTCTAATCTTGCCTTAGGATCCGTTTCATGGCATATTTCATAACCTATCTCCTGTTGCCGAATTCAAGTATTTGCATGGAAATACATCCACGACTTACCCATACTTACCGTCCGGCCTTCCCTGTCCAAAGTAAACTAAGTTAGTTAACAATTCATATAAACTTTCAATGTCAAGTGCGTGTCCTTGCCTCGGGTCCTAGCGTGACGTATGCGTGTTTTCTAACTCAATTTCATAAAGTACTCTTTATCCTTTGGTGTGTTACATTTCAAGCATGTTCAGAAGGCACTTCATTTAGTTAACTTAGACTACTTTATTTCAATGCAAGGACTTGCACGTGGATTGCCACCAGCAAAGTCTACTTAATCTATATGCACCGGTCGCTGGCACCACAAGCCATTTTGGACCCTTCCTGCCATGGTATTTCGCAACTATTCAGAGCGTGCGACTGGTACACGTTGATAGTGTCTTGAAATACTCCTGCACTTACGTCTCCTGGGTGGCCAAGCCTACACCCAGGCATCCCGTAAGCCCCCTTGATTTCCGTCCGGGCTGGCTACGATCCTCCCTTTGATCGTGCCGCAGAAATCCCTTATATCTCCCACCTCCCATATACGAGGGGATTATCCACGACCATTTCGTATTGTTTGTTATTTTAACTCAACGGCTGTCTCCGAGCCGTAGGCTAACCCTTAGCCATAATGCGTTATCGACCAGGTTGGCGTCTGTGCAGCGCGGGTAGCGAGCCCCGTTGCACGTGCCTGTCATACCTGTCGCTAACCATTCCTTTCTTTCTTATCTTTTATTCATTCATTCTTTTCTTTCTTTCACTTGTCCGTTCAATCATTGATTCATTCACACATTCATTCATTCATTCGTTGATTCATTCATTCACTTATTTGTTTATTCTTTTATTCATACATTATGCAACTCCCTGTGCGGGAGTCACCTTGGCGACCCATCGGTCCCGAAGTCTTTCAATGTTGCTATACTCTACTCGGAACGACTATGTCGATAGTCTTCCAATTTATTTTTGTAAACCATTCATTGTTTTATTGTTGAACGCATAAGGGACTTGAATGTAAGCTTGTGCCTTAGCACGAGCGTAGAGCGCGGTACGAGAGTTCCTCACATTTTCCATGTTCTTTTCCATATTCTATACAAGCATACAAAATGGGATTATTCCCTTAGCTAGGTGCGTTGAGTCATTTATTAGCATGCACGGTGTTACCGCCTAGCAATTCTAGCAATAGTGTCCGTATTATTATGTGTCTAGGCTAAGCAAAGACGGGTTCATCGGAGCCACCCACCTTAGCGATGTTCGCATCGGCCGAGTGATACTTCGAGCGTGCCTTTGAAAGTCTAAGTCTGGATTCATCTTCGATGGGCCAATGTGAGCCTTGCATCGATTCTTCATCAGGTTGATGCCAACTCTTCGGGTCGACGGCTCGTTTGAGTCGTTGCACTTGCCGTTTGAATCGGCGTTCCGCTAGGGCGGAGCAGGTCATTACATCAGGTACTACTGAACTTACTCTCTGACGGCTCCAAGTGGACTCATATCTCATCTTCTGGTCATACCTCTGAACTTCTACACCAAATGCTTTTTTCACCAGAGTTTGCCTCAAAATCTATTACTCGTACCACCAGTGCACAAAAAGGGTAATAGGTCCACAAAATTCCTCACCGGGAAAAACAACCACGTCCATATTACCTCTGAGTTGTTTTTCCGTCCATCACAAACAAACCATCCAATACATAGAACTTTCACGTTGATAGCACCTCTGAGTTGTTCTGTGTATCCCATTAGGCCCACTCCTACCACATCCTCATTACCTCTGAGTAGGGAGGCTCTAATTTAGACCCATATTTACCACGTCCTCATTACCTCTGAGTAAATATGTTGGTCTTCTCTCCACTTATTATCAGTACTCGCATTGCCAGTACACAAAAAGGGTAATAAGTCCATAAAAGTTATCCTAATCTATTACTCGCACCATCGGTGTACCAAAGAGTAGTAGGTCCACAAAATATCATTCAAATCTATTTGCTCGCATTTTCAGACGCACAAAAGGGTAATAAGTTCACAAAAAATCCTCCAGTAGGACGTCCTTTATCAAACACAAATGTTGTATTAGGCCCTCTAGTACAAGCACCACAAAATACCACAAATAAAGAATGGAGTGAACATACTCTGCTTATTCAAAATCAGTTACATTCATAGGACTACATCAACAGCAGAAAACAAAGAAAGGAAAATCTAGCAATACATAGTTTGGTTAGTTTGACAGCACTTCGCCTTCACCAAAAAGCAATTTCGTGGCCTTCGAAAGAAGTCATGTTTTACTGCTGAGAAGCAAACAAGGCTGTTGAATCTCCAAGGAGCTGCCCGGAGGAGAGCAAATATAGTATGCTGTTCTCCCCTCCGTATTGCGGATACTTTAGCCCCGCTCCTCCGAAAGACTATACCTTCAAAACAGCGTCCCTGATGGTGGTTTCGCCTACTTGGAGAGCCGTGAAGACAGGACGTTCATGATGACGCCTGACCACCGTCCAACTCTCCGAGGTATAAAGGTTCTTCCTACCACCTGGGGAAAACTCTTCCGAAGCATGAAGAGTTCCGAGTTGTTTGATGTGTATGCCAAAATGGCGCAGGGAAAACTCTTCCAAAGCATGAGGAGTTTTGAGCTGTCTGATGTATGTATCAGAATGGTGTATTTTTACTCTATCGTCGACACCGGTCCTGGAGAAATTTGTTAGCCAGATCCCTACAAAACTTGGAAAAAGGGTTCAGCACCGAGAAGAAAACAAAGGACTCTGTTTTTAGCTATGCGGCCTAGCCAAACATAACTCATACGGCTCAGTCATGAGACACTTAGGCGGCTCAGTCATGAAGTATTCATGCGGCTCAGTCACGAGGCACTTATGAGATACTTATGCAGCTCAGTCATGAAATACTCATGCGGCCCAGTAATAAAATGCCCATACGGCTCAGTCATGAGGCAATTATGCAGCCCAGTTATGCAGTATTCATGCGGCCCAGTCATAAAGTACTTGTGCAGCTCAGTCATGAGGCAATTATGCGGCCCAAGTATGCAGTATTCATACGGCCTAGTCATCAAGTGCTCGTGCGGCTCAGTCATGAGACAATTATGCGGCTCAGTTATGAAGTATTCATGCGGATCAGTCCTGGGGCACTTATGCGGTTCAGGTTCGAATGAGCAGCGCTTATGCGGCCTAGCCCATGCGGCCCTATTTTACAGAACACATGTGGTCCCAATGAGATAGGGCACGCATCGACCAGGCTTAAAGCACAGAAGCGATATATGACAAGCCCATGCATAAAATATACGATATGAGCATTCAAAATTTTAGTCGTCTTTCCACCGTCCTTACCCTTGATAGGGAGTTGTACGTCGAGATGAATGGAAGAAAAGTCTGCCGCTCTCGACAAAGAGACAAGCCCCTCCCCTTTGGCCACAGCACCAGTCGACTTGGAAGTTTTTCGATAAATTGAGACAGAAAGATAAAGACGAAGGAGAAGAAGGTGAAAGAGAAATCTTTCTCCGAATGACCCCTATTTATAGAGTTTCTGAAGAATGCCTCTTCGATTCTCGAGATCATTAAAGATAATGACGATGTTTGGGACTTTATCCCTAGTAACCGTCGGCTCTATCTCGAAAAAAGATCCACAATCGAATCAAGAAATTAAATGCAACAGTGACAGCTGGTAGGCTATATGGGGCCTCTCTGCGGCTCAAGGTCTCTCTGCGGCTCGAAAATTCTCTGCGACTAAAGAATCCCTGCGGCTTGACATGTTTTCGTGCTTCTTATTCAAAGTGTTCCAAATTTGCAATTTGAAAACTTTGAAGGGGGTCTTGTAGAAGGATGGAAAATATGGGGTTCATGCGGGTCACAATTTGTCGCATGAGTACTTTGGGCCAAACTCGTCTGCATAAAGGAGAGCCGTATGACAGATTCGACATCCTATGTGGCCCATCGACAACCAGACTGATTCGAGCCACAGAGGAAAGATATGCGGCCAAGTTGATCAGTTGTCTGATAAAGCTGACAAATTATGTCAAAACTAACAAAAATGACAGCTCTGACACTCTGTCAAAAAAGATAAGACGTGAGACGTGAGCAGACAAAATGTCATGTCACCAAAGGCAGGATTCATGCGCTTTCATGCAGTCAGAAGGAGTGTTACCCAAGCCGCATAAACCTTATGCGGCTCAAACATATGCGGCCCCAAGGTCTACGAACTTCATGAGGCCAATGATGGTTGTAACCCAAGCCGCATGAGCTTTATGCGGTCCAAAATACAGAATCTATGCGACTTAAAAGTCCTTAAGCTATATGCGGACTAAGGAAGATTGTGGCTTAAGCCGTATGAGTCTCATGCGGCCCAACGTGGTCGAAAACTGAGAGACTTATACGGCTCAAAATGATTCCTATCCTGCGATAGGACACGTGGCAGGCTGACCAAGTCTCAACCATCCAGATTTGTTGTAACAAAATTCTAACAAATCGACAGCTGGCGGCCAAAGAGTGGGTCTTCACGTGCTGATTAGCCACGTGGCCACAGGCCATTTATGCGGCTCAAAATACATACCACTATAAATAGCAGGGTGCCACACCCCTGCAAAAGGCTGACAACCTTCAAAAGACAATTTTTTCAAGAGCTAAAGACTGCGTCGGATAGTCCAAGGAGTAAGACAGAGTTGATACACATTCCCGAGCCTCCACCATCACCCCCAGAATCAAAAACTAAATAATTGTACTTAGATTGTTTCCTAGGATTTCTTTCTAGGCTCTTCTTTGTACAAACGAGTTTGTAATCAATTTTAGTATTTCTGTAATACTTATCTTTGATATTTAATGGCAAACAACCATGTCTTATCCGATATGCATGAAAAATAGTAAGGCGTTCGGCCTTAAGCATGGAGGAAAAACTTCTTTCTTTGACTGTCACCGTCAATTTCTGCCCGCGAGTCATCCGTGGAGAAAGAACATGGACGCGTTCAGAGCTGGAAAACAAAAAATTTCTCATCCGCCTGCCAGATTATCGGGATACGATATTTGGGAAGATGTAAAGGATTTGTCTACCATAATTGAAGATCCATCGAACAATCGTGTCGAGGGGTTCGGACAAAGCCATAACTGGACCAAACGGAGTATCTTCTGGGACTTGCCTTATTGGAAAGATAATCTTATAAGGCATAATCTTGATGTCATGTATATCGAAAAAAATGTGTTCGATAATGTCTTCAATACCGTCATGGATATTAAAGAAAAGACGAAGGACAATCCAAAAGCAAAACAAGACATTGTCGAGATATGCAAGCGTTCTTATCTAAACTTGATACAAAGGGGAGCTGGTGGACAATTAACTAAGCCGATAGCAAAATATACATTGAGCAAGGAAGATAAATTAATAATTTACAAGTGGATATCTACTTTAAGATTGTCCGACGGCTATGTGTTGAATTTGGCTAGATGCGTTGATCTCAATGAACGCAAGCTAACGGGAATGAAGAGTCATGACTACCACGTGTTTATAGAAATATTACTGCCCATTGCCTTGAGAGAGTTGTTGCCTTCTGCTGTTTGGGTTCCGTTGACCGAGCTATATATATTTTTCAGGGATATTTGTTCAACTAAGTTGACGGTGCAACACATGGTTGAACTTGAGGAGAAGATTGTCTTAACAAATTACAAGTTAGAGAAAATATTTCCTCCGGGCTTCTTCGACAGCATGGAGCTTCTACCGATTCATCTAGCATACGAAGTCCGTGTCGGTGCATCTATTCATTATCGATGGATGCACCCATTTGAAAGATAAATAAAAATCGATATAATTTAAGTTGAATTTAAGTGGAATTTAAAATTCATTATTAATTCTCAAGATAATTTGTCTCTCTAGATACCTATACCATCTAAACAAGAAAGTTGGCAACAAGGCTCATATAGAGGCTTCGATATGCGAAACATATCTTATCGAGGAGGTATCAAACTTCTGCTCCATTTATTTCGATACTCATGTTCAGACAAATCGAAATAGACCTCAAAGGAATGACGAGGACGTTGAGGATGGAGGTATATTCAATGTAAGGGGCAAGCCTATTGGAGCTAGTAAGAAATGGTGGTTGACTGACGATGAGTATGATGTCGCTCACCGATATGGAGAAGTAAGTGACTACACTTACACTCATTATAATATCTAATTTGGTGAAGTAAGTGACTACACTTATTTTTATTCTCTCTAACAGTGTATTTAGAGATGAAGTCAAAATGAGGACACCCAATATTACCGATGAGGGACTTCAAAGAGAGGTTGATTGTACCTTTCCGTCCTGGTTTCGTAAATACGTAAGTAACTGAGATAATATGTTATGCGGCTACCATTAAAATATATGCATCTAAAATATTTAAATTATCAATATTTGTTTACAGGTTTTTTTGCCTAAAACAACACTCACAAATGAGAGTATTCGTTATTTGGCATTGGGATCGAAGAAGCATGCAAAGACTTGGCCAGCCTATGTCGTTAATGGCTTCAAGTTTAAGGCAACTCAGAATGCTATAAATGTCGAATTTCTCATTGCCGGCTTCAGTACCAAGGATTCTGGTATTTGCATAAGAGGCACCATCTATGACGACGAGCCGGACTTTGACTATTATGGAGTGCTTCAGGATATTATAGATTTACAATATATTGCCCCATATGATATGCATATTGTGATGTTCAAATGTGAGTGGTTCGATACGACACCAAATATCAGTTGGAGAATCGATAAACAAATTGGATTCGTCGATATAAATCATCGCATGAGGTATAGAGGGTCCGACACATTTGCGATAGCAAGTCAGGCTGTTCAAGTCTACTATACAAGCTATCCAAGGCGTCGTAGAGATCGATTTGACTGGTGGGCAGTATGCAAGATTAAATCTAGAAATACATTCAACGTTAGAGACCCAGCATACCAAGAGGACCAGATCAAAAAGCCCCAATACTTGGGATAACAGTCGGATACCATGAATGTTGAAGATATTGTTGAGGAAAATAGAGGAGAGGATGTCATCCCATCTTCCACAAAAATAAGTCTTATGTTAATTTCATGGATTATTCTCTTTAATATATATATATATATATATATATATATATATATATATATATATAACATTAATGTTTATCCTTTTTACCTTTGGTATTATTTTAGTTTATATTTAAATTTAATTTAGGATCCATTTGTTATTTTGGGCTTGGTTAATTTTTTGGGTTTAACGTTTTTGTATTGGGCCAACTTCTCCTTGGGCTGGTTCAACTGAGTTAGCTTTCTATTAAGTTTCTCTAAAACTAAATTCATGAAGAGGAATTATTTCTTTCCTCTTCCTCTGTTCGAGCAGTAAGGGTTAGATTTGAAACATTGTAACAAATTTTCTTTCCACCATTCTTTCTAACAAACTCCACTGTAGCAATCACGTTCAAGTTTTCCCGCCAAATCTCTTCCTTCTCGAACAATTCCTAACGGCCTAACCACCTAGAACTTCTATTTAAGCTTGTCCTTCTCTCTCTTTCATTTCTAACATCAGGAGAATGCTAACAGCACTCTGTTCTCTCCTTTCTTATTGAGCCAATTTGAAATTGTGATTCGAAAGCTTGGTAAGGGGTTGATGGCAGAGGTGAGCGTCTCGACGAACAAGTGCGGCGAGGTTCGATCCACTCCGACGACGATTTGACGTGACGACCAGATCTTCAGCATTCTTCCTCCTCGTCAAGGATCTAGATTCAATAGGTACGGCTTGTTCGCAATTGCAATTTCCAAGTTCTTCGAGATCACTCTCAACTTCCACATGATCGATCTTCTTCTGGATCTGATAGGTTAGACATTGATTCCAAATTTGAATTTTTTAGATTTTTGGTTGTTGCACCATTGTAGAGGAGATTTGTTCGATCGATCGATCCATCCAAGGATCATTGATCAGTAAATTCAAATTAAGGTGAGTTATTAAAGTTCTTCATTTAATTTAGATTTTTCCTTTTGCTGAATTGAATGATAATTTTGGTTGTCAGATTTGTTTAGGAATCGATCGATTTCGATTCTAGTAAAGGTTGCTGAGTTTGATCTTTACTTGGTGAGTCCTTCTTTAGAGTTCGATCCTTTCTTTTATCAAAGAGATAGATCCAGTTCTCTAATGATATGTGGTTGATCGAAACCTGCTTATAACTATGACTGCAGAATCATTTATATTCGACTCTTTGTTTGAGCACGAATTTTTTCGATTTGTGTTGTCTCAGTGAAATCTCAAGTACTGTTTACTATCCTTACTCTTATGTTTCACCATGAATCCTTGATTGAGTTGTTCGTAGTAGGGATATAAGGTGACTGGGTTCCTATAATATGATACTAGTTTTGGCTAAATTGCCGTTGAACACCTTTTTTAGAATGAAGTTGCTTGATGTATATTTACTTTAAAATATGAAGTTAATTTGCAGTATTAGATGTTGAGATTTATTTGTAGAGTGTAGCAAACATTTTGTGACTGATCACCTCTCTAGAAACCTATAGCACTGTTATGTTACCATGTTGAATGTCTAACTACCTTATGTGAACTTGAGACTTTACTTAGATTGTAAACTATTGATATCAGAGAGTCTATGATGTCCTAATTTGAACTCAATTAGCTATTGGGATGTAGCAATTAAATCTATGTATATGTGAATGAACATGTTAGATGTATGGGTAATCGAACCTGAGAGTGTAGGCAGGAAGCAATCTTTTTTTGAGTATCACTCCAGTTATGTTAGTTACATAAATCTGATTGAAAGAGTGGACACTCAATGCAGCCTCATCAAGACTTTCAGTCCAGGAATACGAATGGCTGAGTAGACCAGTGGGTAGGCTTGGTTATGTGGAGCTTGTTTGAGTAGAAGTCTGGATTGATACCTGGTAATCTAGAGTCATCATTTTGACTGTTCATTACACTGATATTTAGAGTTGAATTTCTGCTATCTGGACATATTTTCCTGCAAAGATATTCTGTTTGGACTGTTTTAGATCAGGCCTCAGGTTTTAATCTTTGGTTGTGGATTGGCAGTTAGATGGCAATGTAGAAATTCTTCATGCTGAACCTTACTTAGAGGACTGGGTTAATTCCTGCTGAGACTAAATGCTCACTACAAGAAAAATGAAGCTTCTTGACGGTTTATAAGTTGATGGTCGTGAAAAACCATCAAGAAAATGGCTTATCTTGACGGATTTAGCCTTACATCAAGAAATGACTTATTTTACGTTAATTTAGCAATCTTATAGCATAATAGTTGACGGTTTTAGATGATCCGTCAAGAAACATCCTTTTATTTAGTGACGGTTCGGTAATAACCGTCAACTAACATATGCCTAAAAAAATTGGCGCAATTTTTTCAGCCGCCATTTTGGTAATTTTTTTAAAATTTGATATATGTTGACAGGTTGTCTTTCAATCCCATTTTCTTTATTTCCCGATTCTTTCCTCTCCGCTCTATTTCTCTACGAGCAGATGGAGAAGGAGAGCCAAAACCAACAAACCCTTCTTCCTCCTCTCCACCCTCTTCCTCCTCTTTTTCCTCTTCCTCCTCCTTTCTCTCTCTTATAGATCCTTTCTAAATCCCAAACCATAATCCCCAAATTCCCCTCCACTTTGAAAACCCTCTCTCTCTCCTCCTCGTCCTCCTCCTCCCCCTCATCGACTCTCCGTAGGCACCGGAATCTTATGATGTCCATGGAGAAGTCGAAGGTCCTCCTCCTCCTCAGCTTCCACGAGCCACCGGATCCTCGGCCTCACCGACCGAAGCTACCGTGCGGTGGCGCCCGACCTCCGTATCTTCAGCGACTCCGAACTAGGGCACGGGGACGAGCGGTCGCTTTTTGAGCCACTTCTTTGTATCCTGACCATTCGATCGCCATTAATAGGGCCCTCCCCTCCCCCTCCCCTCCGCTCGATCCCTCCGACAAAGTTTCTCCCTCTGGAATTCTGTCGTTCCGGTGAGCCCTAGGGTTACGGCTAGGGTTAGGGTTAGGATTTCTTCCCAAAGTATCAATTTTTTTACCAACGATTGAAGCTTTTTATTGTTAGGTGCTGAATTAGGAAATTAGGGTTTCTTTTTCTGATCGAAGTTTGGGGGAGATGGAGATTAGGGTTTTTGTAGATTGCGATTTGGGGGATTGAGGTTTGGAGTTTGGCGGCGGTGGGAAGAGGAGACGATTGGCTGCTTTCCGTCCAAATCGAGGTGGCAGTTCCCCGGACACGAGGATCCGGTGCTTCTCTCGTCGCAAACTGCTTGTAAGCTTCTAAAGTTGCAATCTTTCTGTTCGATTCTTTGCAATTTGCGATCTTTGAATTCTTCTAAGTGTGGTTATTTTTATTTTAGAGGAAGAAATTAAACTTTTAAGGAGGTGATTTGTGATTGGAATTGTATTGAGAATGCTACTTTTGCCTAGAAATTACAATGCTGATCCCTGTTGAAGATTTGAATATGGGGAAACTATTTGGAATGTCCGATGCTACAGGGACACATGCACCTATTTTTGGACCGTTCCTGCTTCATAGATGTCTCGATATTCGTCTTTGTTAATGAATTGCTAGAGTTTGGTATCATTTTTTTATTCGGATTCATTTACATGTTTTTTATTCTTTGTTTACGAGTTGATTGGTGTTTCACTAATATGTTTGTAGATATGATACTTTTGAATGCGACTATAACCACACTTTTTGATCATATTTTGACGATTGTGTACATTTTACCGTACTTCGTCTTGATTCGAGAGGTACTAGTGCCCTTAATAAGAACATGTTTGATCTTAAAACAAGAATATGTCTTCTGGGCAACTTACAAGGAAATTAAATTGTGTTTGGGTCTCATGTCTTCTCTTTTGTGCTAATCTACCTTCTCAACAGCTTAATGTGTATGCATTTGTTTGTCAATTCCTGCCATTTTTCATGGTATTAATATCATTTCTTTAAGTTATTAAGATAATATTGTACTGTGCGCGTATTGGAAGTTTCATTATGTCTTTGAAGCGAGAGGAAAGTGGGAACTATTGGAAGTTAGTAATCTGTTTGGGTCAGATTCTTGATAAAAAAAAAGTTGTTTTGTTATATGCCTTTGATATTAATATGGTGTTTTTGAAACATTTTTTTTATTTGCTTATCTTGTTATATTATCTTATTATACAACTCAACAAATAGCTACTCAGACTTTACTATTATTTTTCATATGTCCATGTTCCCTGTCTGATCTTAAACTGAAGTAGTCTTTTATCTTTTCCTTGTTTCAGGTGTTTATGTCCTGATGTCAGGACTAGATTTGGAAAGGCTTGTTTTGGCTGCTGGCCTTGTGGATCTTATGCAAGCATGCCTTGATGTTGTTCTTCCATATGTTCGACAACAAGAACAATTTGGACGACCAATTGGAGAATTTCAATTAATACAGGTATGTGTTTTGAAATTAACTCTTCGAATTTAAACTGCATGTCCAAGATACCAGTCTACCCAGAATGCAACTGGCTTATAAGGTTTTATGAAGATTGCTCTCTTTCTTATAGCTTCCTTGGCTTGCAGTTTCTACAAATTACAGAGTATCAACATTGTTGACATATAGTCAAATAAAAAATAGTCAATTTGTATATTTGAATTTCTCAATGTTGAATAGTGTTAATAGTCAGCCCCAATATTGTGGGATAACTCTTGTATGATGATGCTTTTGCAACTAGGGAAAATGTTTGACAACCCTCCGTTATACTTGTCTATGTGTGCTTTCTCATGCATGACAGGATGTATATGAATGAAATGGCTTCACAACTCTTAAAGGTCGGTCATGAATCGGAACATGCATGCAATAAGCAACTATTCTTGTTTTCATTTGTCTATTAGATGTGGGGATCTCTCTTATAGGATATGAGGTTCCGATGTCAAAACTAATTGCATCTTTTTATTTCTGAATGCTGGAAAAGGCAACTTTGTAAGGGGCAGTTTATCATGGGCACAAGAAAAATGCAAGTGTGTGTGTGTTAGTTTGAAGAAAAATGCAAGTGTGTGTGTGCCAATGGCTCAGAAAGTTAGGTAACTTGGAATGTAAGGGGCAGCAGATAATAGAGATGGGGGATTAGGGACTTTGTGTTCCTGCACAGCAGGGAACTCTCCCTGCATGCACAGGTAAGTACAACCTTGGTCAACCATGGTTAAGTCTAGATCTAGTATCCTATATCAAGTAATCCTATAAGATACCCTAGTCTAGGTATCCATATACTCAATTTACCTTAATACAAGCTCGAGCCCCTTAATCTCCATGTACTGATACCACCAACCAAGATACTCTAACTTAACTCCTAATCAAGCTACAATTATTTGTACCCAATCTAACCACACTATTAACTCAAGACTCAAATCTCCAACAACTGAACTCACTGATACACTCATGTTTTGATACTAACATACTAACAAAACCAAGATACAACCTTCTAACCTCTGAAATTTCTTGAAGCTAACATCTAACTCGCTAGCATAAACATGGATGTCCTATATCTGATAATTAACAGCCACCACATCATGAAGCCAACTTCTAAGCCAACCTCCTAACTAATACTAACTCACACGATCTCTCCATCTGAGATGGCCAAGTGTGAAACCCAGTTTCTGTAGTGTCACTTAATATTATTATTATAATATTATTCTACTATTATTATTATTATTATTATTATTATTTATGAGCTTGGAAACTAATTTCAAAAATTTACAACGGTTTTTGATTGCTGACCTGGCCCGAGCCCGGATCCGATTCCCGAAACCCCGGACCCGATCCTAACCCTCTCTTTTGAATTCTGATTTACTTTTTTTTTAAATATATATATATATTTTTAACTCATTTTTGGAGCTGGTCCAAGTTGGACCAGATCCCCAACTCCCCTCTCCACGTTCTCCTTTCCCCACACTCTTCTCTCCCTACAATCACTCACACACCCACAGCACCTTTCCCACTCCTCCTTATAACTCCCCACTCTAACTCCTCACAAAGAAAACCCATTCTCCCTCCCTCAATAAGAACAGCATACATAACTTTTCCCCATCATCCCTCTCTTATTTTCCAACTCCACCAGAGGGCAACCTCCCCCGAGCCCCCTCATCTGGCTGACTCCACCCTCGGCCTCCGCCGACCCGAACTCCTCTCGGTCCCGACGCCCCGGACCTCCGGCTCCCCGGCGTACTTCCCGGCCTCCGCGCCTGACCCCCTGCGCGGCGCCCGACCCCCTGTGCGGTGCCCGACCCCAGCGCACCACCATAGCCCCGCCCCCCCAGCGCCTCGCCGCGTCCGCCGGACCCCGATCCGGCCGCTCCCAGCGGCGCTGAACCGTGTGCCTCCCCGGTCCCCGGCCGTGCCTTAGCTTCCGTGCCCCGTGCACTGTCCTTCCCGGCGTCCCGAGCCCGGCCAGCATCCCCGGCGTACCCCGAGACCGTGTCCGCTGTTCTGGACAGCCCCTGTCCTGTGCTCTTTACGGGATTTCGAGTCCGTTCTGTGGATTTGCGCATCCCGAGTCCGAGGCAACCCTTCAGATTCCATCGTTTTGGGTAATCCCTGGTTAATCATAGTAGTTCGTCCCCGTAGGTGTCTATGATGAGTTGGTCCACGAATTTTCTTTGGGAAATTTGATTTTTGGGTTAACGTCATTTCCGGGATTTCTCGAGAAATCTTCGGAAAAGCCTCTGGTTGTTGGCTTTGTGTTTTCCAAAACGGATTTCTGGATTTTTACTCTTCCAAATTGTGCTGTGATGTTTTTGGTTGGTTTCGGACTCCCGAATTCGTTTTGGGTCGTTCCGAATTAATATTGAGAATGGTTGTGGTTATTTATATATATATATTTTGGGATTATCTGGTTTGGAACTTACAGGAAAATATTGGCACACTTTCCCAGTTTTTGGGTTGACCAAAAATAGAGGAAATTCTGCCGGATTTTCCGTAAAATTTAATTGTATTTTTAAAATAATTTTAAATGGTTTTCAGAAAATACTAGTATTTTGGGATTTTTGGGCGACGACCGTATCGGTCAATGGGCCCTGGCTAAGTGCAAACGAAACCGGCTTCGCCCGGACGTTGAGGCATTAGCCTATATGACGATTGGACCATATTTGAGACTCATTAAATATTTACTTTATTTTATCATTTAATTTATTATAGGAAGTTTTTAGAACTAACAACCGTTTCGTCTTATTTCAATTTATGTAAATAAATTGTAATGGGCATAAGCCCAGCTGGTTGTTGGCTCTGTGACCTGTGATTTAGTAGCGTATGATTTTCTGTTGTTTTTTGGTTTTGCGAGTTCTTTTAGCGTACGCGTAAATCAAATAGATAATTATTTTGATATAAAAATTAATAAAGTTTTCTCACATTAAAATTTACAAGTTTTAATATTTAACAACGATCATGTATTTCTCATTAAAATAAGAAATTTAGTTTTATATGTATAATTACGAAAAAAATACAAGTTTTAACCAAATAAATTGGTAACTACGAGTTTTTCCAAAATACAACTTAAATTGATCTTTCCTTCGTTATTAATTACAACGAACCTATAATCGCGTTTTTGTTTGTGATTGCATTAATGAAGATTAAAATTGATTAGGACACAATTAGAGATTTCAACTAGCATAGTTAGCTTGGTAACCCTGGATTCTGAGTCAACTTCTCGAATGTAGGATTTCGAGGACGAGTCTTAATCCCATCTCGAAGTCTTCAACCCTTCAAGTCTAGTCCATTTTGAGGCAAGTACATTTTGTGTTAGTTTACAGTTATTTAATAATCGCTTTACTGCAAGTTTAAACCACGATGCAACACGGAACTCTCCCTGAGAGCACTGACTGTAACTACTGTAACTACTGTAACTACTGTAACTGTTGGGGACTAGGGGAGTAGTGTAATGAGTATGACCACATCCCAAAATAACTTAGAACTGTACTAGCTTACCCCTCATACACACGGGGATAAGCCGTATCTGAACTGTAACAAACCCAAGCCGGTCATATTCATTGCCTATTCAAATCACACTGTTTTACTGTTAGAAAACTGTTCATTTCTAAATTGTTTAAAAGTACATGATTCTATTATTATTTCAACTGTCAAATTAGCATGAATTGTACTTTGCTCCCTTCTGACTGGAGATACATTTTTAGGGGATATTGAGGATGCTGAGCTGTTATACAGCAGCTACTATAACCCGGTTCTGTACCCTGTGGTGTTGCCAGAGTTCCCTTTGGAGGACGCAGGACCTGAGGCCGGCGAGCCGAACGCTTAGCTAGATTTTCTGTTTCTAGATTTGTTGTTTTAGAATTTTGTAATTTGATTTCAACTTTTAATTCAGTTCTTTCACTTTCCAGTTGTATTTATTTAAAGGTTTAATAAAATTTTAAATTCCCGAATATTGAGTTGTGACAAATATAGATATTGTTATGGTTATCTGCTAATGGAACAGCTTACTGCCGCCGTCTCAACAACGATGCAGACTGGGCATGATCCGGTTCGACCCAATTATTTGGGATCGGGTCGTGACATATTTTTAGTGGTGGCCCATGCAGGTCTCGAACCTACGACTTAGGAAAACATACCTAGAAACAATTAGAACACTAGAACATTGATTTGTCACAACATAGGTCCGGATTATATATAAATGAATATTTTTGTTTGATTATAAACTGGTAGGATACCTTACTTATGATTGCACCCTAAACCTTCCAGAATATAACCAAGGAAAAGACCAATCCTGCTGGTGATGAGGTGTCATCTCCGGATCATACCCCATCTCCTCAACCAAGTCCAGGGTTTATTCCCTCGCGGCTGAATGACCGTCCCCATAATGCATCCAGTAAAGTTTTCACTACACTGGCGATTCCTACCTCTTCTCAAACTGAGTTGCATTTCTTTGGTGGAGTATCCATTCCTGTTTCTCTACCAGTACCAGCAAACACCTCCCAAATAGTTGCCCTATTTCAAGAAATCTTGGAGTTTCAGAAAGCTCAAGATGAAGCCCAGCAGGAACAGATGAATATCACGAGAGAAGACATGAAGAACGTCAATGATGTATCCTTAGCTATCTTAAACCAAGTTGGAGCGGAACCTCGTCCTAGGAGGGATACCCCTGAATCTAGAAGATATTTGGGTCCCATCAAGTACTCTACTTCCCGGCAGTCTGGTCGTAAGAAGCTATTGGCTTGTGACTACTGCAAGAGGCCTGGTCATCTAGCCGTTAGTTGTCGCAAGAGATTGGGACAATGTTTGGCGTGTGGATCCGCTGAACATCGGGTAAAGGACTGCCCCTTATCTTTCCATCAAACCAGAGCACATATCCCAGCAACACCTGTTAGGCCACAACTTAGGGACTCTTCCTATCCAGCAGACCTTGCCTCCTACAATAAGGCATGATACAGACTCGAGGTTCATAGAAGATGAAGCAGTTGGAGACTGTTCATGCAAGAGCCAGAACCATGAAGAATAGTACCTAGGACTGCTGAATAGCATTATCTATTGGTATAAGAAGTTGTAACAGGATGTCCTTAGATCAATCATGAGAGTTTTTGCTGTAATTCTCCACATGAATAAACTTCTTAGTTACACCTTTATGGTAGACGTTTTCCCTGATAGTCTTTTCGGATTACCCCAGATCTAGACATAGAGTTTACTATTGACCTAGTCCCCGGCTCTTTTCTATTTCTAAGGGATGCTACAAAGTCAACCTGAAGGAGGCCAAGGAGATGAAGGACCAGATCAATGAACTGAAGGCTCTGGGATTCATTCGAGACGGAGCTTTACCCTGGGGAGCACCTATCTTGTTTGTGCCCAAGAAGGATGGAACAGTACGAATGTGCATCGACTACCGGGCACTGAACAATATCACCATCAAGAACAAGTACCCTCTGTCCCGGATCGATGACCTATTTGATCAATTGAGCGGAGCCAAGGTGTTTTCGAAGATTGATCTTAGATCTGGCTACCACCAGATCAGGGTCAGGAAGGAAGATATTCCTAAGACGGCATTCAACACCAAGTAAGGGCAGTTTGAATTCTTGGTCATGCCGTTTGGACTGACGAATGCTCCTGCGGTGTTCATGAACCTTATGAACAAGGTTTCCTATGAATACCTAGATCAATTGTCGTTGTCTTCATCGATGACATTCTGATCTATTCAAAGACGGAAGAGGAGCACGAAGAGCACCTCAGGAAAGTTCTGGAAACTTTGAGGAAGGAGAAGCTGTATGGTAAGCTTTCCAAGTGTGAATTCTTTCTAGACAAGGTGGATTTTCTTGGCCATGTTGTCACGGGAGAAGGAATTTCGGTGGATCCGAAGAAGATAGCCGCTATTGAGAAGTGGTCTACCCCAAGATCAGTTGCTGAAATCAGGAGTTCCTTGGGCTTGGCTGGCTACTACCGGAAGTTCGTGAAGGGTTTTGCCAGAATTGCTGAGCCGATGACGAAGCTCACTCGGAAGAATGAAGAGTTCATCTGGACGGACGATTGCCAGGCATCATTCGAAGAGCTGAAGAAGAGACTTACCACTGCACCAATCCTTGCGCTACCCGCAGGAACTGGTGGTTTCTCAATCTACAGTGATGCCTCAGGTAAAGGACTGGGTTGCGTTCTTCAACAACATAGAAAAGTGATTGCTTATACATCTAGGCAATTACGGACTCATGAGAAGAACTATCCCACACATGATTTGGAGCTTACAGCGGTGATATTTACATTGAAGCTGTGGAAGCATTACCTTTATGGAGAGAGAGTAAAAATATTTACAGACCACAAAAGTCTGAAATATGTTTTCACTCAGAAGGAGCTGAACATGAGACAGAGACGATGGCTGGAGCTGATGAAGGATTTTGACATCAACCTGCAGTATCATCCGGATAAGGCTAATGTTATTGCAGATGCACTTAGTCGATACCCGATGGCAATGTTCTTGACCAAGGAGCATCATTTGCTAGGGGACATGGAAAAGCTTGGATTGGAAATTGTACTACCTGAAGAAGAGATGAAGAAACTGGAAAGAGAAGCCATCGTACCAGGAGCTGAATCATCAATGATGCAGTTGCAAGTGCATTCAAGTCTTATGGACAGAGTCAAGGAGGCACAGTTCCAAGACGAGATGCTTTGCAAACTTAGAGATCAAGTGCTGGCAGGAACTCTTGAAGGATTCTCAATCGCCAGCGATAGAGCACTGAAGAATGGTACGAGGCTTTATGTACCAACTGGCGAACTGAGGAGCGAGCTGATGCATGAAGCACACCAGTTGCAGTATTCCATACATCCTGGAGCCAACAAAATGTATCGGGATACGCGAACTATAGTGTGGTGGTACGGAATGAAGAAGGACGTGGCCAGGTATGTTGCTAGATGTTTAATTTGTCAACAAAGTGAAGGCTAGCAGACAGAGACCAGCAGGACTATTGCAGTCGCTTGACATTCCGGAGTGGAAATGGGAGCACATAACAATGGATTTTGTATCGGGACTGCCTCGATCCCAAGGAGGGAAGGATGCCATTTGGGTTATCGTGGACCGACTGACGAAGTCAGCTCACTTTATTCCCTTCAAGGTTGGTCTATCCACCGAGAAGTTGGCAGCACTGTACATGCGGCACATCTACCAGATTCATGGAGTTCCGGTAAGTATTGTGTCTAACAGAGATACTAGATTTACCTCTCACTTTTGGAAGAGTTTGCATGACAGCTTGGAAACACAACTGAAGTTCAGCACTGCCTATCATCCCCAGACTGACGGGCAATCAGAGAGAACAATATAGACGCTAGAAGACATGCTGAGATCCTGCGTCTTAGAATTTGGAGGGTCTTGGAAAGACCATTTGTACTTGGTAGAATTCTCTTACAACAACAGTTACCAAGCTAGTATCGGTATGACACCGTTCGAGGCACTCTATAGACGTCGTTGTCGCACTCCACTTGCTTGGGACGACGTCGGAGAACGAGTATTGCTTGGACCTGAGATGGTGACCGATGCAGTAGAGAATGTGAGAATGATCAGAGACAAGCTCAGGATTGCCCAGGACAGACAAAAGCATTGGGCCGATAGCAGCCGACGGCCTTTGGAGTTTGAAGAAGGAGACAGTGTGTTTATGAAGATCTCTCCTACCAGAGGAACCATCCATTTTGGCGGAGCAGGAAAGTTAAGCCCCAGGTATATTGGTCCTGTTGAAGTACTCAGCAGGATTGGAGAAGTGGCTTATCGGGTTGCTCTGCCCCCAAGTCTAGAAGGCGTCCACAACGTCTTCTACATATCACAGCTCAGACGCGATATTCCGGATCCGAGTCACATT
This sequence comes from Iris pallida, assembly GCA_029216955.1. Taxonomy (NCBI): domain Eukaryota; kingdom Viridiplantae; phylum Streptophyta; class Magnoliopsida; order Asparagales; family Iridaceae; genus Iris; species Iris pallida. Next base: position 20,019,047 of record JANAVB010024399.1, on the reverse strand, counting down.
TTGGATAATTCAGAGCTGAAGATTGGACTCAACCTTTCAGTGCCAGAGAAACCAGTTACAAGCGTAGTCAGAGGTGAGAAGAAGATCAGAATTTGAGCCATCACATAACTCCTATTTCTTATCTTTTCGTTCTAAACTTGACTGATGCTGCTAAGTTAGCCTAGTTTTGCAAGCTATCTCTTTATCAAGCTTGATCATGACAGTATTTTATTGGGTGCACCCACTAATATATTGTCTAATCAGGACCGGTGCATGATGGTCTGATCAACCTCGTGTACTTTGGTTCGCTTTTGTATTTTTCTGCATGGATGATATCACAAATGAAACTTGTCCCTAAACCGTCTCATCCACGGCTGCCTTGGAAATTTCTATTATTGGACCTGAGTTACGGGCGTAGTACCCGTACCTGCTTGATTTGAGTTTACCTTAACCCCTAACCCTACCTTTAATTTCGAGGACGAAATTTTCTAAGGAGGGAAGAATGTAAAACCCAGTTTCTGTAGTGTTACTTAATATTATTATTATATTATTCTACTATTATTATTATTATTATTATTATTATTATTATTATTTATGAGCTTGGAAACTAATTTCAAAAATTTACAACGGTTTTTGATTGCTGACCTGGCCCGAGCCCGGATCCGATTCCCGAAACCCCGGACCCGATCCTAACCCTCTCTTTTGAATTCTGATTTATTTTTAATATATATATATATATTTTTAACTCATTTTTGGAGCTGGTACAAGTTGGACCAGATCCCCAACTCCCCTCTCCACGTTCTCCTTTCCCCACACTCTTCTCTCCCTACAATCACTCACACACCCACAGCACCTTTCCCACTCCTCCTTATAACTCCCCACTCCAACTCCTCACAAAGAAAACCCATTCTCCCTCCCTCATTAAGAACAGCATACATAACTTTTCCCCATCATCCCTCTCTTATTTTTAAACTCCACCAGAGGGCAACCTCCCCCGAGCCCCCTCATCTGGCCGACTCCACCCTCGGCCTCCGTCGACCCGAGCTCCTCTCGGTCCCGACGCCCGGACCCCCGGCTCACCGGTGCACTTCCCGGCCTCCGCGCCCGACCCCCTGCGCGGCGCCCGACCCCTGTGCGGCGCCCGACCCCGACGCGCCACCGCAGCCCCGCCCCCCCAGCGCCTCGCCGCGTCCGCCGGACCCCGATCCGGCCGCCAGCGACCCCCGGCCGCTCCCAGCGATGCTGAACCGCGTGCCTTCCCGGTCCCCGGCCGCGCCCTAGCTCCCGTGCCCCTCGCACTGTCCTCCCCAGCGTCCCGAGCCCGGCCAGCATCCCCGGCGCACCCCGAGACCGTGTCCGCTGTTCTGGACAGCCCCTGTCCTGCGCTCTTCACGGGATTTTGAGTCCGTTCTGTGGATTTGTGCTTCCCGAGTCCGAGGCAATCCTTTGGATTTCGTCGTTTTGGGTAATCCCTGGTTAATCATAGTAGTTCGTCCCCGTAGGTGTCTATGATGAGTTGGTCCACGAATTTTCTTTGGGAAATTTGATTTTTGGGTTAACGTCGTTTTCGGGATTTCTCGAGAAATCTTCGGGAAAGCCTCTGGTTGTTGGCTTTGTGTTTTCCGAAACGGATTTCTGGATTTTTACTCTTCCAAATTGTGCTGTGATGTTTTTGGTTGGTTTCGGACTCCAGAATTCGTTTCGGGACGTTCCGAATTAATATTGAGAATGGTTGTGGTTATTTTTCTATATATATTTTGGAATTCTCTGGTTTGGAACTTGCAGAAAAATATTGGCACACTTTCCCAGTTTTTGGGTTGACCAAAAATAGAGGAAATGCTACCGGATTTTTCGTAAAATTTAATTGTATTTTTAAAATGATTTTAAATGGTTTTCGGAAAATACTAGTATTTTGGGATTTTTGGGCGACGACCGTATCGGTCAATGGGCCCTGGCTAAGTGCAAACGAAATTGACTTCGTCCGGACGTTGAGGCATTAGCCTATATGACGATTGGACCATATCTGAGACTCATTAAATATTTACTTTATTTTATCATTTAATTTATTATAGGAAGTTTTTAGAACTAACAACCGTTTCGTCTTATTTCAATTTATGTAAATAAATTATAATGGGCATAAGCCCAGCTGGTTGTTGGCTCTGTGACCTGTGATTTAGTAGCGTAGGATTTTCTGTTGTTTTCTGGTTTTGCGAGTTCTTTTAGCGTACGCGTAAACCAAATAGATAATTATTTTGATACAAAAATTAATAAAGTTTTCTCACATTAAAATTTACAAGTTTTAATATTTAACAATGATCATGTATTTCTCATTAAAATAAGAAATTTAGTTTTATATGTATAATTACGAAAAAATACAAGTTTTAACCAAATAAATTGGTAACTACGAGTTTTTCCAAAATACAACTTAAATTGATCTTTCCCTCGTTATTAATTACAATGCACCGATAATCGCATTTTTTTTTGTGATTGCATTAATGAAGATTAAAATTGATTAGGACACAATTAGAGATTTCAACTAGCATAGTTAGCTTGGTAACCCTGGATTCTGAGTCAACTTCTCGAATGTAGGATTTCGAGGACGAGTCTTAATCCCATCTCGAAGTCTTCAACCCTTCAGGTCCAGTCCATTTTGAGGCAAGTACATTTTGTGTTAGTTTACAGTTATTTAATAATCGCTTTACTGCAAGTTTAAACCACGATGCAACACGGAACTCTCCCTGAGAGCACTGACTGTAACTACTGTAACTACTGTAACTACTGTAACTACTGTAACTGTTGGGGACTGGGGGGGTAGTGTAATGAGTATGACCACATCCCAAAATAACTTAGAACTGTACTAGCTTACCCCTCATACACACGGGGACAAGCCGTATCTGAACTGTAACAAACCCAAGCTGGTCATATTCATTGCCTATTCAAATCACACTGTTTTACTGTTAGAAAACTGTTCATTTCTAAGTTGTTTAAAAGTGCATAATTCTATTATTATTTCAACTGTCAAATTAGCATGAATTGTACTTTGCTCCCTCCTGACTGGAGATACATTTTTAGGAAATATTGAGGATGCTGAGCTGTTATACAGCAGCTACTATGACCCGGTTCTGTACCCTGTGGTGTTGCCAGAGTCCCCTTTGGAGGACGCAGGACCTGAGGCCGGCGAGCCGAACGCTTATCTAGATTTTCTGTTTCTAGATTTGTTGTTTTAGAATTTTGTAATTTGATTTCAGCTTTTAATTCAGTTCTTTCACTTTCCAGTTGTATTTATGTAAAGGTTTAATAAAATTTTAAATTTTCGAATATTGAGTTGTGACAAATATAGATGTTGTTGTGGTTACCTGCTAATGGAACAGCTTACTGCCGTCGTCTCAACAACGGTACAGGCTGGGCATGATCCGGTTCGACCCAATTATTTGGGATCAGGTCGTGACACCAAGCCACTGAAACACTCAAGATACTGGCCTAACCAATATGGCCCAAGGCCTGGACAAATTGGTCCTGCTGCACTAGCGCTCGAGTAGTGTTCTAGTTGCCAAGCAGTGGCCATATTTGGCCTGCACAACAACAGGGAAGATTTCCCTTCCCCTTTCTGCCATGGAACAGTGGCCTAAAGGCCAAAGTCCCCTAAACTTGTATGTAACCCTAGTCTCTAACTGATACTAACCCCCACATGCCTCTGTCTTAAACCCAAAGCCAACTGACGTATACTAACACACTCTCACACAAAATTTACTTAATCCTTAAATACACTATCTACACTTCAGACACTAATATATGATACTCTCTAATAACCCACATTGGTACACCTTCACATGACACATACACACTCAAATCTGAACCACATTACCAAAATATGATACTCTCAAATATCTCTGATACTCTACATCCAAACACTCAACACAAAACTCTAACACCCAAAGTCACCATTTGCCAAGGCAAATAAGCAAGTGTACCCTTGCTGCCATGCCTGAGGCCTACAATAGTACCCAAATGGCCTGCAACCTGCATACTACAGGTCATTCCGGCACTTGCATGAGCAAGCACAGGGCCTGCCCCCTAACCACCTAGCCTAGGCAGGGTTATTCCCTGTTGCCTGGGCTCAACAGGACCTTCTAACACTCCCAAGCTCCCTGTCTAGCCCAATCCTCACTTTCTAATGCATAGGCCACCCACTGATCTTACCCCAAAACTGAAACTTAGTTCCTTCTTATCCTTGCCCATAAGACTATACACTAACATTGATATCTAATTAACTGGTACTCTCATCCTCATACTCTTTAAATTTTACTCTAGTTTAGGACACTAATTAGTTTAGCTGTCACCAAGGCATCCTCTACCCAAGTCATACACATACATGGGTCAAAACCCAAGGCCAAGCTGATACTCACAATACAACCCAAAATGCTAACTAACTCTCTAACACTCTCACAAAAATAACAATGATACCACTCTGGTACAGTGAGTATCAGACCTCACAACACTTGTCATATATCTTATTCTTAGTTGAAATAAGCTAATTTTTTTAGAGTTTTTGTTCTTAGTTGATATCAGTTTATACAAACATGTACATATAATGATTAAATATTTTTCTCTTCTTCTCTCAGGAACTACATGGAAAATGAAGGTGCTGTGAATATGGGAGGGATGTGCTCCGGCCGGGTTTGCTACATATTTTGTTTCTAGTTATATAAATATCAGCTTTGGACTCTTAAGATGTACAAAGACTACATACTTTGGTTGGATATGTTGTGGTTAGACGTGTGTTGGATGTTTGTGGTTGAAAAGGATGTTGGATATGTTGGAAGTTTGTGGTGTATGAACAATACAATTTGTTAATATAAAAATTGAAATTGCAGTTATTTGATGTGTGTATATCTTATGGATGACTGATATTATGTGTGTGTTCGATTCATTATATATAATTATAAACAAAATTTTGGCTATACAAAATTTAGCTTCTCTTGACGGTTATAAAATGTCATAATTAACTCAATCTTGCTGCAATTGCTCTTTGCATTGAAGATTTTCTTGATGGCTAAAGGCCGTCATCTAGGCCGGAGTCAAGAAAAGTGTTTGCCTACGTTGACGGTTTCTAAAAACTGCTATCTTGACGGCTAAAAATAGTCAAGAAAATTACTTCATATGACGGCCAAAAACCATCAAGAAAAGCCATGCCAGCGACCGTCAAGAAAAGGGGGGGTCTTTTCTTGACTCCGGCCTACTTGACGGATACGCAACCGTCAAGATACCAATTTCTTGACGGAGAATCCCCGTCAAGAAAAGCCTTTATTCTTGTAGTGGCTTCACTGAATCAGAGTGTTGTCCTTACTAGAACTGCCAAGCAAGTATGGGGGGGCAGGTTAGTTGGCTTTTGGTTATGTTCTGATACTTTCAGTTTTGAACAAAAATAGGATTGGGATTTGGTTGAACTGCAGGTTAGGGTAGATGGTAGTCTAGGACTGGTTTGTATCAGTTTATATAGGACTGAATGATATCAGTCCTGTTCAGGACTGACTTCCCCTTGAGGACTGTTCTGATAATTCAGATAATAATATTTCTGGAAATAGAAACCTGGGAATGTGGCTTGACTAAATTCATGATACCAGTAGGAAATTGTCTATTGATAACTGATTTAGACAATTTTTTATTGGACATGATATTGGGAATGCCTAATTATCACTAATTAAGATTACCTTTATCTGATGTGATTATATCAATTAATATTGACCTTGGACTTTCAGGATCGAAGGAAACTTGGTTAGGAATAACTTAGAAGAGTTGAACTGTTGTTCTGTTGGAATATTAAGTTGGTAGTTAAATATTGAAATTATAACAGTAGTATGATTGTTTAAGGTATTGTATATCTTATTATCAAAAGATAATATTTTGAGATGCCAATCCTTGCTTAGTTAAATATTTGTTGTAGGCTGAGCATGTATCTAAGTATCTATTGGTACTCAGGAATGTCATTAGCTTAGTATATAGCTAATGTTTATGATACTTTATAACAAGGATGTTTAGAAGAGGTAAACCCTACACTAAGACTTGTATAGAATTTAACCAAATTATATCAATTAAACAGGTGAACCTGCAGATCTACTATTTCCACTTGATCACCCTGAGGAAGGCAAGTATACTCCTCGGACTTGTCCATTTCTTCATGTCTTGTATTCATGCTTGTATCTCCATGTTGACACGATGTTTCACGAGATTGTCTTATATCTTGTTCCCTGAGTTTACTTGTGTCTGGGATAGGAAATACTACAGATGTGTGATCAGACCCGAGTTATTATTCATGTGAATAGCTTAGGCCCTGCATCGTGCATGCGGGACCGAAGTCGTACCATTTCATGTTCCCTGAATCTACCCAAGCCGATCACACACTCTGGATGTATTTCGATATATTGTACACTTCAGGTTCATGGTGTATTTCACGTTCAGGTTTCATTCATGTTCCCTGTATTTACTTTTCAGTATTCATGTTCAGGTTTTATGTCATGTTCTCATTTCCCGTACTTTACATTTTTCCTGTATTCATTTTCATACCAAGATGTTCATGTTCATTTTCTTGGATATACTTAGCTCCGCTCCTGACTAGGATATGTTGCAGGTGAGTTGGAGGCTATCTGTGACACTTATTATGGGTAGGAGCGTGGAGGCACCTATGAGCCAGCCGATGTTGCTCTGGACTTAGAGGCTGAGGAAGCTTAGTACCTTTCTTTTAGTTTTATTGGACTTTGTATTAGAGACATCAGTTTACTTTTCATTTGCTGGAAATGTAATAACTCTTAGTTATGTACTTTGATTCTGGGATTCGATATTATAGATGCTGTGGTTTATATTCATTCTTATCTGGACTTGTAGTTTGCCCTAGAGATTGGTATAGATTACTTCATCGTGTCTAACGACGAAGGCTGGGCGTGTCCGACTCGTGTCCGATTATTCGAGAGCGGTTCATGACATATTTTTAGTGGTGGCCCATGCAGGTCTATCCTAATGGTACCTAGGTCTTAGTGTACTATTGGGGGACTTGATTAAATTAGGGAAACTTGATCACAACATAGGAAAATCGAGAAATAAGGGTATATCAGGTGCATTGATATTATAAAAATATTGTTTATTTTTAGGTTTATCAATCAACGAAGTTTTCTTTCAATTGCAGGATGGTCACTACGAGGAAGACCGCGGATCAGCCTGGAGTTGCAGGCAGTTCGATATATATTAAAAATACTTCCAAATACGTGAATTTAATTTGACCTTATAAAAGCACTTACAACTAACTTAGTGAATTCAATTTAAACTTCTACATTCTTGTTTCAATTCATGGTTTTGTCGTTCGATCATCTACTTATTGTATGATTTTCTTTTTGCATATGGTACTCCTAGTTTTTCTCGTCGCGGTGGCACTCGTCGCCCTGCTAGTGGTATATATATATATATATATAATTTAGTTTTATATTTATTTATACTTCTATATTGTTAATATATAATATATATATATATATATATTTTTAATATATAATATATATATATATATATATATATATATATATATCTTTCTGGTAAAAGTTAATATAGGAGAATATTTACAGCTTTGATAGTACCTTCTTGAGATGGTTCCTCTTCAGAAATGTCCAATCTTCTTCTAACTTCTTTGAGTATCGGTGCGCTTGGCCCTATATATATATATATATATATATATATATATATATATATATATATATATATATATATATATATATATATATCTTTCTGGTAAAAGTTAATATAGGAGAATATTTACAGCTTTGATAGTACCTTCTTGAGATGGTTCCTCTTCAGAAATGTCCAATCTTCTTCTAACTTCTTTGAGTATCGGTGCGCTTGGCCCTACAACAGTTCCGGTACGATTACCTTCTGGATCAATCAAGGAAGCAGAAGTTCCTCTTTCTGTAATCTTCCCTTGTTTCTGAATAGAAGAAGGAGTAATGTCCTTCTCTCCAGAGGAAGAACTGGAAGCAACTGTTTTGATTGAGAACGAGTCGTCCTCGTGGTCACTGGTTCATTGATAACCAGTGATGTTCTTTTCTTCTTCTCTGGAGCCCTTGGATAATTAGGAAGATTATCCCGTTGAGGAGAGACTATCGTTTCCTTTTATATATATATATATATATATATATATATATATATATATATATATATATATATATATAGTTTAGTTTTATATTTATTTATACTTCTATATTGTTAATTATGTTTGTGTTCTATTTACAGGTCATGATGGCTAACACTCGTCGTAGTGGTGTTGGTCGTGGTGGTGGTGGTGGTGGTGGCCCTGGTCGTGGGCGTTGTCGTAGTGGTGCTGCTGGTGGTAGTGGTCGGGGTCGTCTTCTGCAGTCCCGATATATGACCCCATCTAGCGATCCTGACCCAGAGAGTACCCCAGGCACGGACTCATCCCGCAGACGATCCACCCCAGGGCTATCGTCCCCTTCGGCGAGGCATGCATCTCCATCTGTTGACGGTTCTGTTCCGCCAGCGGATCCACCAGTTACTGCTCAGTAGGCCTCGGAGTACCCCCGGACTCAGTTACATCCGGTTACTGGTGAATACATGCGCGGAGCCGCGGATCCTCCGACGCCACCAGAGAGGCCGATAGGCGAGTTCCAACGAGTGCTATGGCCCGCGGGTGAATCGTAAGTAAATTTAAGTTAATTTATTAAATTTGTTTCATTTATTCAAGTTAATAATCCAGTCTTTGCTTCTTTGTAGGTTTTTTTCGTGGGATGCTGCCAGGCTTCTAGGGCAGATTATCCGGTCAAACTACCATGGCCCCTACCTCAATTTTTCTGAGGTGCCCCTAGACTTGCAGTACGTCTGGCTCGACGAGATGAGGGTATATATATATATATATATATATATATATATATATATATATATATATATATATATCTTATGGTTAATTATTAATTACTCTTTAATCAACCATTTTTTTAATTACGTGATAATTGAATTTATATGTCAGTGGACGTTCTGGTAGGCCCCCCATCGTAAGGAGGTGATCCGCAAGATCTACAGAAGCGCCGCCGGGAAGAAGATATGGGACGCAGTGTATGACCTTCGAACGGCACATTCGAAGAAGGAGTGGATCCGGCAGGACTATTATGAGCAGATCTTGAAGAAGATGGATGCTTCTACGTCCAAGCAGAAATCAAAAAAAGCGAAGGCGAACCGATGGGCCGCGTGGCTACATACGGGGGGATCAAGGTCCCACGCAATAACGCTTGTAGATCTGGTGAGATACCGCACATTCATTCCACTATCTAATTCGGTACTATTAATGTACTTAATTAATTAAATTCTACGAATATTTTGTATGCAGACCCAACGGGCGTTGAAGGAGGGAAAAAGGACTTAATCGGTCACCATGTACGATATATTCTAGCATACCCACAAGAGGCAGAAGGACGGAAGCTTCGTCGATGAGAGGGCTAAGGTGACAGATGTAAGTACTTACGTTTATGAGATTTATGTTAGAATTATAAGTATTCAGACTATAACTTAGGTAAACTTAGGATTCAGACTATAACTTAGGTAAACTTAGGATTCAGACTATAACTTAGGGAAACATAGGATTTAGATTATAACTTAGGTAAAATTATAGTATAAACACATTCATTTGATAGGCTGCGTATTGTTAGGCCCTTAGTCGGGTTCAGCCATTTGCTGTCGAGGATGTCGGCGAAACGATGCCCACCCGGACGCCCTATTATATGGCCGCTCGCTACGACGACATGTTCGTAGATACCGTCGGCAGCTTTAGGAAAGGGCGCCTGTACGGAGTCGGCTCCCTGGCGCCGTTGTACGCACCGATTCCGAGATTTCCACCACCCCCGCCTCCTCCTTCGGCCCCGTAGACATTGATGTGAGGACACAGCTTGCGCATCTGAACGAGGCGGTGTCGGACTTGCGGGCGCAATTAGACACGTACTTTTTGCGTCCTTCTACTGCTTCCGGTCCGTCTGCTGCTGGTCCATCTACTGCTGCTGCCGGTCCGTCTACTGCTGCTGTCGGTCCTTCTTCCGTCAAACATCTTTCTTTTAACCCTGCTGCCCCTATAGTACCACCTCCTGCTGTGACGGCCCTCCTTGACCTGATGTTGCCAGAGCAGCTATGCCAACTTTCAGACCATATCTTCGACGGATTGCCGCCATACATGGTGGACGTGTATATACGTCATCGGACGCAGCAGGAAGTACCACCAGTGGACGATCGAACTCCTCCTCCTTGATGTATTGTATTTGGATAGTTTGACATCTTTTTAAATATTGAATATTTGTGTGTTTTATGTGTGGATAATTTTAAATATGGGATAATGCTGAATGTTTGGATAATTGGTGTGTGATTTATGTTGGTTTGTGTGATGTATTTGTGATAGATTGTATATTGGTATGTGATGTATATTGGTTTGTTGGTTTCTGTGATGTGTGATGCATATTGTGATTTTACGATGTTTCAGATGTTATGTGAACAGGGAATGCTCTGTTTTATGCAAAAAAAAAATTCAAAAATTTCCCAGTTGGCGACGGACTAGCGATGGATGGCTACTACTTGTTGACGAAATATTCGTCGCTAACTAGAGAATTTTCAGTTAGCGACGGATGGCGACTACCTGTCGACGGAATATCCGTTGCTAACTGGAGATATTCCCAGTTAGCGACGGATGGCGACTACTGATCGACGGAATATCCATCGGCAAGGTACTGGAAATATAAAATATTCACAGAACCTTAGCGACGGGTTCTCCGTCGCTATTTAGTCGCTCATAGTCGGTAAAGATTTAGCGACGGACTTTCCGTCACCATTTTCGCGACTGATTGTCGACGGTGTAGCGGCGGAATATCCTTCGCCAAGGTTCTGGAAACATGAAAGATTTCCAGAACTGGATCGACAGATGAGCCGCCGCTATTCCGTCGCCAGTACGTCGAAACGTAGCGATGAAGAGTGACGATTTAGCGACGGAGTTTGTGTATCAGAAACTCTCTGATATGCGTTTACCGACAAGTTGCCGACGGATTGGCGATGGAGATTGCGTATCAGATACTCTTTGATACGCTTTTACCGACAAGTTTTCGACGGATTGCCGACGGATTAACCCGTCGGTAAGACGATGTATTACTAACTTTCTGATACTTGATTTGACGAAAACCCGTCGGCCAATCGTCGCTAATTGTATGAATATGGCTGCCAAAAATTCGTCACTCAGTCGTCGCTTGGCGACAACTTGATGACGGATTGTTTTTAGCGACGAGGCATATCCCGACGGATGTATTTGACCCAAATCCGTCTGCAAACTGTCGGTAATCTGATTTACCGACGGGTTGGCGACGGATATGGCCGTCGCTAAAACGTTGAATTTTGGTAGTGATATAATATAGATTCTTAGTTCAAAATCTTTGTGGTAATAAATTTTTTGTTATATTTTTATTTTAGTTACTTAATTTTTGTTCTTGATATTATGTATAATAGGGCCACGTTTCGGGGGTTCGCCTCAGATCTTCATGAGCTCAGGGTTGGCATTGCATAGAAAAGAAAAAAAAGGAGGGGGGGGGGAGTATTCCCCCACCGATTCCAAGGATTTACTTTTTTCATAATGTTTTATGTTTATTAGAAAAAAATTAAAATTGAATTATCCATGATCAAAGATATATTCTGACTATATTTCTTACATCTTCAAACTTTAATTTTTTTTTAATAAAAATTATAGTTTTTCAAAGAAAAAATATAAAAAATTAATTTATTTTCCTTGAAGGAAACTAGGTCTAAATGTTACAAATGGTAAGTTGATTGCAAATAAAAATGGTAGAAGAAATCAAATTTATGTACAACTTTTTATTCTACTTTCATGGTGCAACTTGGGCCGGACAGTCAAACCCGGTCTGGGTCGGCCTGAGCCCGGTCAACGACCCGGACCGGCCCGACCCGCTCAGATTTTGGTCTGGGCCGGGTTGTGCCCCCGGACCCGATTGCCCAGCCCGGCCCGGTTTGACTGCGGGTCTGGGCCGATCGTGAAGTCCGACCCGGCTGACCTGGACCGGCCGGTTCGGCCGATTTTTTGAATTTTTTTTGTTTTTAAATGTTGGGATGCCAAATGACCATTTTATCCCCGTTTTACTTGTTGTTTTTAGACCGTTGGAAGGGTATTTTGGTTATTTTGTTGAAAATGACCAAAAATATCATTATAACAACTCTTTTGGGGGGGTAAAATAGGCCATTTTGTACCCCAAAAAACTATAAATAGACAATAAATTTTCAAACTTAATCACACCACAAGTTCTTTTCTCTTACAATTTTTACAAGCAAACTAGTGTGAAGAGACGATTTATATCATGGATAATGATCAACTATCGCAGCAACCGCAAGATCAGCAACCGCAACCTCAACCGGCACCGCAAGAAGAGTTTGAATCAGATTCAAAAATTTAGCATCATTTTAGCGGAGTTTACAATGAAAGTGCAAGTGGCGGTACTGAAAGAAGATACTTCACTAAAGTTCTTATTGTATGTTTGTATTGTAGGAAACGATTAAAATGGGACCATAACCATGGTATAGGAAAGCTACGCCGACATTTAAAATCATGTATCAACATCTAGTAATCTTGTATGAGTCATTAATCACAGTTTATTTACTAGTAATCTTGTATGAGACTTTGTAATATTGTATTAGTCATTAATCGTACTTTATGTATTAGTTAGTAATCGCAGTTTACGTACTAGCAAATCTTATATTAGTCATTCAATTATCTAATTTGTAAAAAAATTTAAAAAACATAAATGGTAGAAAGTAAAATAAATTCTTTTACTAATTTATTTTTACTTGCTATTTTTTTTGGTCATTCAAAGTTTTTTTTTTAGAAAGCAAATCATGTATTAGTCATTCAAATTTTTTTTTTTTTGAATTTTTAAACCATAAATCGGGCTGGTCCGGTCCAGCGGTGAACCGGCACGGCCCAGGCCCGGTTCAGTCCGACCCGACCAAACCGGACCCCGGGTCCTGACTGGATCCAGCCTCCTCCAATTCGGATTAGTCCATCCCGGCTCGCGCGTATGACTGGTCTGAGTCTGACCCAGATCGAGTCCAGTCAAATCCGATTTGATCTGGGTTGGGGCCGCACAGCCCGACGCACCGCACACCATGATTCTACTTACACCCAAGGACAAATTTTACCAATGAAAGTCGTAATTATATTATTTATTTATGGCTACAACCTATAAAGTCTTAAAGAGTGAGAAGCCGAGAGGGGGAGGGACATACAGACTTGGACTTCTCATGCTCTCTCAATTTTTTTCTAAACTTTTTTATATTTAGTCCTTCGAGGATTGGCTTGCATCACAAGCACACGTTTTTTTTTAATCCCATATATATAGATGGAACTTTTGAGTTCGGTCAAAAAACAATTTCTGACTACTCAGTCTCCTCACGTCTTCATGTCGGGACCATTTTTCTCCCCCTGCCCTAGAACTAGATATGTACTTTTTTACTGTTACTTCCCTCAGCATGCACATCCCTACAAAAGCGCATATTTACACCACACTTTTTAAAAGTTTTTTGGGAGTTTATATATAGATTGCATATCAAGGTGTTGTGTTGGTCGAGTCAAAGTGTTTATTGGACCGGGCGGTCCAGGAACTCATGGTGAGTATAGGGTCGGGCCGGACCGGTCCGTGGCTAGGTCAACCAGGTTTGACCGAATTCGGGTCAGGTCGGGCCGGGCTCAACTCGAAAGAGGAAGCGGGCTGGGCCGGCCCAGAAGAAAATTAGAAAAATCCAGCTCGAACCTATGACCCGGTTGGGCCGGGCTGGGCCGGGCCGGACCAAACCGGGTTGGGTCGGGGCAGGTCCCATTTTTTTTAAAAAATGAAGAAAAAATAAAAATCTGAGAAGAATATATTGGAATTTTTTTTATTAATGTTATTATAATTTAAATATGCTATAACATTAACTAGCCGAAATTTTTGAGAAGGAAAAAGTTGATAAATTTTATTAATGCCAATATAGTTTAAATCTGCTATAACATTAACTAACAAACAAAATTGTAAGTTTCAAGTTGATAATTACTTTCATAAAATTTGTAATAAAATACTTTTTTTTTTCTTTTAAGTCGCCCGTCTTTAGTCCAAGTTTATTGCTCAGCTCCCCCTCCAGTAGTGTCATCAAAAGTAAGAGGCAGAAAGTCCAGCTCACTGATGTCGGCACTTTCATCTCTTAAGTTTTGAGTTCGTTTTTTTTGCACGAACCCAATCTTGAACGCAGACGCAAGTTTCTAAAATATCTGGCAGCATCATGCTCATCTTTTGCTTAACATCCTTCAACTTGCACTAAAACAAGATTTCGATGCTACTGTGGACAATGGAACCATTACTATATCACGTGCTATAGAAGAAAGTATAGGATACATTTTTTCTTGTTCTTTCCACCATTCTAAAATTAAAAAATATGATGCAGATTCATCTTCATTTTCTTCATAAGAATTTAAATATAAAGACAATTCCTGAGTTGGTAAGAAAGATTGTCTCTGTTTCTTCCTTTGCAGTACACTTTTAGCATGAGATAATTTAGACACAAAATCGGGCTACTACTACTACCTTGAACGGTTGTACCGGCTCGACTTGATACAACTTTTTATTCATATAAAGTAATTAAAGAATCTAATATAATTTCTACTTTTAAGTTACCTACATCAACATTCATATTATCTTTAAAATCGTCTAACAATATAAATACGCCATCTAATTTAATCTTAGGATCAAAAATCAAAGTCAAACAATATAGAAGAGGTATTTCACCGTAATATTTTTAAAGTTTTGTTTCCATTTTGGAAACAAAATAGTCAAAACCAGAAATAGTTCTATATTTAAAAAAATGAGACATGTTAATAATTTCTGTTAAAGCTAAAGGAGAATTTGAATAATAAACTCCAGATAAATACATATAGCATTGTAAAATAATTCTAAAAATTCATAAATAGAATTAGCAATAACCAGTCAATTTCAGTCAATTTGAGTTACTTGATACTCAAAACTTAGATTAACATTACAATAATGAGTAATAATATCTTTAAATTTAATATAAGATTTCAACATTAAATAAGTAGAGTTCCATCTATGTGATACATCCTTAACAAATCTTCTAAAAGTTATACCATATTGTGCACATAAAATTTTAAAAGCTTGTTGCCTACTTGCAGAAGTGTTCAAACTTTATAAACATAATCTAACATTTTTTAAATTTGATTGAAAAAATTAAAGATATTCTTGTATAATTAAATTAATAATATGAGAAAATTTGAGCCGCACCCCACTTTATTGGTCATATTTTAAGGTGCACCCCACTGCTTTACCTTAATGTAAGTTACATCTCACATTTTACGGATTCCGTCCAAAATTGATAGTCAACGTGTTTGACCAAAATTTTAGGACAAAATTATCATTTTCTTCTTCACAGCAGCCCATTGCCTCCTTCTCCGTGCTCGACCTCACCTCCCCCGTCTCGCTCAGCCCTCTGCCATCACCACCAACAACACCACCATCATCACCACCACCACCAACATTACCATCACCACCACCACCACCTTCACCATCACCACCACCACGTGTACCACCAACCACCATCTTCACCAACACCACCATTACCACCACCACCTTCACCCCTCGCCGCCTCCGCTCCCCGCTCGTCCACGGCACCGCCTCTTATCCCGCACCCCCATGTCGCCATCCTCCTCCCTCGTGCTCCTGCTCTCCTATGGCGTTCCTATGTCCTCCCCCACGAGGTCAGGGATAATTTTGTCCTAAAATTTTGGTCAAACGTGTTGACCGTCGATTTTGGACGAAATCCGTGAAATATGGAGGGTAACTTATATTAAGGTAAAGCAGTGGGGTGCACTTAAATTATGAACAAAAAAATGGGGTACGACTCAAATTTTCTTAAATAACATTGCAAGCACATCTAACACGAAAATATTGTCCTTCTACTATATGCGAAAATTGTGAACTTAAAATATTAATACAAGAAGTCTTATTACTAGCATTTTAAAAATAAATTAAACAAAACTTATATTGTGAATATCATATTCACGCAAAAGTTGTATTATTGTGCCACCGATTACAGAGCCAGTATGCGAAAAAGTTTTTGAAACATCTACTTAGGATATATGTATATATATATATATATATATATATATATATATATATATATATATATATATATATATATATATATTTGCTTCAAAAAAAAAAAATATATATATATATATATATATATATATATATAAAATAATGCACTAGTCTAGTGGTAGTGCGGGGGCCGCCCCAGCATAGGTCTTAGATTCGAGGGGGCGACAGGGTTTTTTTTGGGTGGATATATATAATATAATAATGCACTCGCCTAGTGGTAGTGCGGGGGCCGCCCCAGCATAGGTCTTAGATTCGAGGGGGCGACAGGGTGTGTGTGTGTGTGTATATATATATATATATATATATATATATATATATATATATATACTAAAAAAAAAAAAATATATATATGTATATATATGTATATACACCTACTACTACTACTACTACCTACCTACCTACCCCTCCCCCTTAAGCTTAGGTCGCCCGACTCCCCCAAGAATCTAACCTTGCCCGCCCCCCTGGTGCACGGTGGTGTTACCAGTACACCACAACCCGATGTGCATATATATATATATATATATATATATATATATATATATATATATATATATATAATGTGCCGTGATACAAATATTAGCATAATTTACTAACATTTACAAAGCTTTCTTTTAAAGTTGTCATTTTTTTGAAATATTTTGATAGCCTATGCTCTAGTAATAGATCTAAAAACTTTGGTAAAACAAAGACTAAGAGTAGTACTTGCATAATTATAATTTCAATCACTCTTACCGAATGTAAAAGTTTTTCATCACAAATTATATATTTTGTTAACTCAGTTTTATTACGAGCATAAGAATAAGTAAAATTGCATATAAAAGATCCTTGAGGACATCTAGCTGTGTTTGTTTAGCATGCATTGTGTCCTTGCCATAACAAGTTTCATAGTATCTTCTTAAAGTGCTCGTGCCATCATTTTTTCATTTAAAAATTTTCCTATATTTCTTACACTGTGCACCTTTAGTTATTGGTTTTTGATTTTTTGTATCTAAAACCGGTGGGCCATTATTATGACATTTATTTTTTCAAAATATTACCAGTAACTGATTTTTTTCCTATTTTCAACAATAGTAGCCATACTTCTAACTTCCGGAGGTGACATTTGTGTCGGTGGTATAGAATCAGAAATATGATTATTTTTAAATAAATGATCATAATAAGCAAAATTTTGTTCAAAATCACATCCAAAAGGATATTTAGAAACAGTAGTGAAGTAACGTGTAGGCAACTCTAAGGGGGGTGAATAGAGTTTGTGTCAAAAATAACCAATTAAAATTAACTCTATGCCAATTCCAGAAGCAAGTACCAAGAAAATATACAATCAGAGTAGTAATGCAGAAATTAAGAGAGATCAGAAGAGCACACGCAAACACAACGATATAACCTAGTTTTCCTCGTGGAGGACTAGTCCAGGCCTGAGAACTCTCGCTCAGGATTAAAATCCACTATTTGTGAAATAGGGTACGTACGTGCCTTTACTCAGAAGAGCACGCCAACTTCTTACAACTTCGCAGAGGCGAAAATTGGAATTGTCCAAGTGACTTCTTTTGAACTCTTGCACAAAAACTTATAGCTGAATCGCACTGAGCACGTTGGGTCTTAGGAAGTTTTGTGACTAGTAGATTGCAAGAGTAAGGCTTAGAATAAATAAGGCTTAGAAGATTGAGAGTGAGAGATGATTTGAAATGAGAGAAATCAAGCCCTATATATACTAGTCAGGGGAGGGAGAATTCACCCAGAATTCTGTCCCAAATATTCAAAAGTTTGAACGTTGGACAGCTTGTAGCAGGGTGTTCCTAAAAATTAGGTTGCTAATTTTCAGGGGGCAGAGTTTGGCCCGAATTCTGCCATAGGCAGAGTTCGGCCCGAACTCTGTCTCCTAGAGACCAGAAGTTCTAATGGCTATGGGGCTTTGGTTTGGTTCATGGATTGTTTAGTTTTGTATGGTGGAGCTTGGAGTAGTAAGTCTAGGGGTTGAGATGACTCAGTGCGACTCAACATACATTTACCTAGACTCAATAAATTGAAAGATTATAGACTAAGAACAAATACGTTTGCACTGTAACAGCTTTGTTGACGACGTCTGTCTTTGAGCTTGATATGTTGTATTGGATTGTAGGTGATGTTCTGTCTTGAACTTGATGTGTCGTATTGGATCATATCAGTTATCATTTTGTTAATTCTCTAAATTAGATTGACTGTGATCCGGTTTGGGTCAACAATCTCCCCCATTTTGATAATTGACAAAATGATATTTGTATGTTCTCAATATTCATACCTGGATATATATTGAAGGAGATAGAATAATCTGTACGTATGAAGTGCCCCCCCCCCCCGCAAATAGATATTTCTGTTTCCGTCCTGGTACAAAGTTCTTATCTAAGCACAATACAATTTATATATAAAATCACATCATATACATCAAATATCTATTATTCTCCCCTTTGTCACTTAGCAAAATAAAGCACAGCTCCCCCGTAAAGAGAGAAACGATAGACAAAGTGAAGAGAGCAAGCACACAACTTTAACTATAACCAAACGTTAATAGAAAAACTAGTAGTTTTGATAATCCAGTAGAAAGAAACTTACAGTCATACATATGGAATAAAATGAAAATATAGTAGAAATATAAATAAAGTCATGAAATAAAACTACAAAGCAAAATCATAACTAAGATGTATCAGCAGCAGCAGCAGCAAATAGTCAACCACAGCCATCATGGAGCTGGAGGATGGGATGGACCGGCAGAATCGGATGGCTCGCTGGCACAGTGACGAAGATCGACAAAAGTAGCATCAGGTTCCAGATACCGCATGGCCCAAGGGTCATCAATCCGGTAGCCTTCGCGAGAAGGGTCCCGACCCGTAGGAAACGACATAGTGGGATGCCGGGCCATGTTGTATTGGATATCATGAAGAGTGTTGTTGATGGCGCTCATCTGAAGAGTGGTGCGATAGTCCAGTTGAGTATAGCGATCGTCTTTCAACCGGAAGCGGTCGCATAACATATCTCTGATGGAGTCGAGGGTGGCAGGTGGCTCAGGCTGAGAGACATCAGAGTCAGAAGACTCTTCCTCAACAGGAGCAGGAGGAACATGAGCAGGAACAGTCCTACGAGCCTTAGAGAGATAGGCCGGAGCTGCTAGAAACTGACACTCGTCTAAAAGAATATTGAAGGCAGAGAAGATCATAGGAAGGTACATAGCATAGACAAGAATTTTAGGCTTCTTCGTTGCACGAATCATCCAGTCCATCATCGTGCGTAGGAAATTGAAAAGGATGGTGAAGTGAAGATAGAATAGTGCCGTAATCTCAAGATAAGTGACTTCATCAGTAGATCCACCTTTGGGCAGGATGAATGAGAAAATGATGTGATGAAGTTCATAAAAGTGGTTGTTGAGATACTTGGCACGAATTTTACGAGGGCGAGTATTTGGTTCACACATCATGTCCTTAAAGCTTTCTAGGGTAATATCGCCAATGAATTTAAATTTGCGAGCATCGACAAGACGTTTCCAAGAATTGGGTTCAGGGATTTGCAAATAATCCGCCAAGTCATAGTCATCGAACTCAATATTGATGCCGGCTACCCTAGAATAAATCTTACGATCATCATACGTAAGATTGCAATGGAACATTTGAATAGCATTGAGATAAATTCTAAAAGATGTAGCCCCAAGTTCATCAAGACAAGATCCTTAAAATTAGGATCAAATTCAGAAAATACGGTAAAATTGGTGGGATGTCCCGGTACCACACTACGTGAGCAAAAATCGGAATACCACTCTTTAGAGGCTTCTAACGAAATAAAGATGTGCTCATTATATGTGTCGACATTGAGAGAAGGAGGTGGATTAAACAATGGGTGAGGTGGATTGACATTAGGATGAGGGGAAGGAGGATTGGATGATGAAGCCTCACTCCGAATCCTCTTTCCTCTATTGAAAAGTCTAGGTGCCATTGATAAAAGTTAATGAAATAGAGATGGAGAACTACAAGAGATATGCCTCAAAAATAAGTGATGAGGATGAAGGAGAATTACCCAAAAGCTTTGATTCTTGAGTTTGGAGAGTGGTTAACACAAGATTGGAGAGAACTATGGTTAGGGTTTGGAGAAAATATGTTGGAGAGAGGTGGAAGATGACGAAGAAGTGTAATTTTTGGGTAAGAAGCATGTAGGGTCAGCTGCTTATAAGAGATAACTTGTTTTGATTCAAGGCAGATCGGACGGCCAGGAGGGGCCGAGAGTTCTGGAACTTACTAGACAGAGTTCGGCCCGAGTTTTGCCATAGGCAGAACTCGACCCGAGTTCAGTTCTGATGTGTCCAGAACTCCAAGAAGATTAAGGGTGGTCACAAATTAGAGAAAAGATAGTCTCGAATTAAAAATAATGGATTGTATTAGTTATAAAATAAATGGAACATGCGACAAACTATGTGAATCATTAATCAGTACATGTAAATTGCCTCAGGTTAGCTATAGGGGCCAGATCCCAGCTAGCGGTAGTCCGAAGACACTAGGCACCGTGTCGCTTAGGCTTTTATGCCTTGTTGTCAGAAGGGCCCTTTTGGCTTGTATCCAAAATAATGCAACATGTACGATTTTGACTTAACAATTATTTGCGCAGGTAAGACTTATTGTATGACATTTCATCCAAGACTCCTAATTGTCGACGAAGAAAGTTGAAACGCTCTTCGACAAATGGTTTAGTGAAAAAGTCTGCTAGCTGATGATCAGTGTCAATAAACTCTATATTAATAGTACCTTGCAATTGATGATCTCTAAGAAAGTGGTGTCAAATTTCTATATGCTTAGTGCGTGAGTGACATATTAGGTTCTTTGTCAGGGTAATAGAACTAGTATTATCACTGAATATATGAATGTGCTTAAAAGATAAATTATAGTCTGCTAAGGTTTGTTTCATCCACAAAATCTGAGCACAACAATGTCTTGCAGCTATGTATTCAGCTTCTGTTATAGATAGTACGACAGAGTTTTGCTTCTTGCTAAACCAAGAGACTAAAGTTTTGCCTAATAAATGACATGTACCGCTGGTACTTTTACGATCGACTTTGCATCTAGCAAAATCGGCATCCGAATAATCGATCAAGTCAAAGGATGTGGTTTTGGGATACCACAAGCCCACAGTAACAGTACCATTAAGGTATCGAAAGATATGCTTAACTGTGGTCATGTGTGATTCCTTAGGGTTGGCTTGATAACGAGCACATATGCAAACACTAAACATGATATCGGGATGACTAGCAGTTAAATAGTGTAGACTATCAATCATACCTCAATACTTACGTTGATCGACTGGTTTGCCGCTTTCATCAGGTTCTAATTTAGTTGTAGTAGCCATTGGATCGAGTACTGATTGGTTTGATGTTGTCAAGATCAAATTTCTTCAGCATGTCCTTTGTATACTTTGATTGGCTGATGAAGACTCCTTATGAGTTTTGTTTGAGTTGCAATCTAAGGAAGTAGTTAATCTCCCCCATCATGCTCATCTCGAACTCATTCTGCATACCCTTGGCAAATTCTTGGCATAATACCTCATTAGTAGACCCAAAGATGATGTCATCTACATAAATTTGCACTAATAGAATTATGTCATCAATTGATTTTATAAAGAGTGTCGTGTCTATCTTTCCTTTTTAAAAAGCCCTTTTCAAGTAAGAAAGTCCTTAGGCGTTCATACAAGCTCGAGGGGCTTGTTTGAGGCCGTAAAGAGCTTTCTTAAGCTTGAAAACATGGTCAGAAAACTTATAGTTTTCAAAACCGGGTGGTTGCTTTACGAAAACTTCTACTTTAATAAAACTATTTAGAAAATCACTTTTAACATCCATTTGAAAGAGTTTGAAATTTTGAAAATTTGCAAAGGAACAAAGCATGCGGATTGATTCAAGTCGTGCAACAGGAGCATACGTCTCATCGTAGTCGATACCTTCCTTTTGGTTGTATCCTAGAGCTACGAAATGTGCTTTGTTGCATGTGACTGAACCGTCCTCATTAACTTTGTTACGAAAGACCCATCGAGTACCAATGATCGAATGATCAGCGGGTTTAGGAACAAGTTCCCAAACCTGATTTCTTTCGAATTGGTTGAGTTCTTCTTGCATTGCAGATATCCAAAATTTATCAGAAAAAGCTTCTAAAATGTTTTTGGGTTCTATTTGAGAAATAAAAGCAGTGCTAGCTATAGAGTCTCTAACAGATGAACGAGTACTTACTCCTTTTGAAACCTCACCTATTACCAAGTTTTTTGGATGTTCTGGTGTGAAGCGAAACTTCTTTGGTAAGCTATCCAGAGAGCTGGTTCCAGATATTGTGCTCTCTGGGGTAGGAGTTATTGGTTTGATGTGGACATCATCGCCGTCATCAAGAACCGCTGCTGAACTATTATTCTCATCAAAAGTAACATTACCAGATTCTTCAACAATCATGGAGCGTTTGTTGAACACTCTGTATCCTTTACTCTTGGTAGCATAACCAAGAAAAATACCTTCGTCAGCTTTGGCATCAAACTTGCCTAAGTTATCTTTGGTATTCAGGATAAAGCAGCGACAACCGAACACTCGAAAATAAGAAATAGTTGGTGTTCTACCAAACCAAAGTTTATAGGGTGTTTTCTTTGAAACAGGTCGAATCAAAACCCTACTCAAGACATGGCATATTGTACTTACAACTTATGTCCAAAAATATTTCGAAAGTAAAAATTGATTCAACATGACACTGGCTATATCGCCAAGAGTTATATTCTTTCTTTCCACAACACCATTTTATTGGGAAATTCTAGGACATAAAAATTCATGATTAAAACCATTTCAATCACATAACTTTTTGAAATCAGAGTTTTTGAATTTGCCACCATGATCACTTCGAATTCGAGTAATCATAAAGCCTTTTTCATTTTGAACCTTTTTAGCAAAAATTTCGAAAACAAAAATAGTATCATTTTGTTCGAAAGAAAGAAAATCCAAGTAAATCAAGAAAAGTCATCAACAATCACAAAGGCGTAGAGTTTTCCACCAAGACTGGCTACTCTAGTAGGACCGAACAAATCCATATGAAGAAGTTGCAAGGGTCTAGTAGTATTTACAGAGTTGATGGATTTAAACGAGAATTTAGTCGCCTTATTTTTCTCACATTCGGCACATACCGTATCCTTTTTGAATGTGATATCCGGCAGTCCTCTTACTAGATTCTTGGTTGACAGTCTTGATATGGTATCCATGTTTGTATATCCAAGGCGCATGTGCCATAATAGTCTTTCGAGAGATAAAATATATAGATGTTATCTTCCCTTATCCCTTCAAAAGCGATGTCTCTAGTTGATCTATCATATATAGAGCATTTAGTTTTTTCAAAGTTAATATCATATCCATAGTCAGCAAGATGACTAATGTTGAGCAAGTTATGCTTTAACTCTATTACTAAACACACATATTTAATGATGGGAGAGGAAGGATTACCAATAGTATCGTTACCTATGATATAACCTTTCAGATTATTGTCGAAGGATACATATCCTTCCCTTTTCATCGGTAGTATTGCAAAAAGATTTGCATTTTCAGTCATGTGTCGTGAGCACCCACTATCGAGAATCCATTTGCTTGATAAAGGAAGGTCCACCTACACCATGAGTAGATGTGACCTTTGGTACCCAAATTCTTGAGGGTCCTAAAATGTTAGTCTTTGGTACACATGCATATAGGTTTAAATCGACTAGTCTTCTAATTCTATATTATGGTAAAGTGCATTCATGTTTACCACAGTAGTGACATGTAGCATGCATATTTGTGTTAGGTGTAAAAAAATAGTGATGTCTATGTATGGGTGATTGTCGTGTTGCATAAGAGCGTATGTTCATAAAAGCATATCTGTGTGTACCATGTATATGTGTGGGTGTTTATCGTGCTGCATGTGAATATGTGTACATAAAAGTATGTTTGTGTGCAGCATGTGTATATGTGCCTCTCTTATGACGTGTATTCTTGGGTTGAGCAATCTTTTGTCTTGTGTACGTATTGTGACTGTGAGACTGATTTTGAGGTTGACTAACCTGTTTCCCTAGTCTGATCTCTAATCTTTTAGAGGCATTATTCAAAACATCACATGTGGTAGTCAAAGCATCTATTCTTACAACATCAATATTATACTTCTTTTTCTCTTCTATAAGTTCTTTATTGAGTGCTATGATATCACGTGTTTATTTCTCAATACGTGATTCAGCATCGTGTAAGCTTAATTTAAGCTTGGATGATTCCTCAGTGCTATCTGTGGGAGATGTGTCTCTAACATTATCAAGCAAGCATGATAGTCTATGAATCTCAACTTCACGAGTCTTGATCTTATCCTTTGCATGTTTATACTTGCTAAGTAACTTCTTGTGATCTTCAAGTAAGTCACTAAAAGCATTTCCAAGTTCATCAAAAGTAAAGTCATCAAGAGGATCATTTGTTACCTTGTTGGACGTTGCCATTAGGTATTCGTTTGCAGTATCTTGGGGAGTGTCCTCTTCTTCTTATGAATTACTGGCTTCATTTTCGTGCCAGATGCTTATGTTGGCATACTTTCGAGAGGATGGCCTTTTGTATATTTTTCATATCGGCTCCATTTCTTTGCTGCAGGGCAATCTTTCTTGACATGCCCCGTCTTTTTACAGCCGAAAGAGATAGAATCTTTATTGTTGTCTTTGTGTTGTTTCTTCTTCCTTTGGTTGAACCATAGAAACTTCTTGAAGTTGCGAACCATGAATGCTTGATCATCACCATCGTAGTCATCATCGTCTGTTTCTTTTGGAGCAGCCTTTCGGCGATGAGCTCTTAGAGCGATTTCTTTTTTCCTTTGGAGCCGTTTCTTCAAAGTCTTCGTGATCGAGCTCATGCATCATCAGTTTGTCCACCAGAGTTTCCAGAGACATGGTGGTGAGATCATTGCCTTCGATGATTGTCGTGCCTTTGTGGTTCCAGTTCTTCGTTAGTCCCCTTAGCACCTTGCGTATCTTCTCATGGTTGGAGTAGTCCTTACCGAGGGAAGATAAAGGGTTGACGATGTCGAGGAATCTAGTGATCATTTGTTTGATCGTCTTATTGGCCTTCATCTTGAATGCTTCGTACTTCTGTGTTAGCCGACTGATTTTTGAATCCTTAACTTGAATGGTTCCTTCATGGGTCACTTCTAGAAGCTTCCATACTTTGTGGAATATGGAACACGTGGAAACCCTATTTAATTCAGTCCTGTCTATAGCATAGAAGAGAGCATTAATAGCCCTAGTATCTAGACTAGCATGTTTTTTTTCTTGATCAGTATATTTGTTATGGGGTTTCTCTATGAGATTCCCCTCAACAACAATTCTAGCAGGCTTCTTATAACCATCTGTGACTATGGTCCATAAGTCAAAGTCTAGAGATTTCAGATAGAAACTCATTCGTGTCTTCCAGTAGGTATAGTTGGTTCCATCAAATAGGGGTGGTCAATTAGTGGACTGTCCTTCACCATAGTTGGTAAAGATAGGTTGTGTGGTTGCCATGGATCAGCTCTAGGATGTTAATCCTTTATCAAGAGAACAAAGCTCTGATACCAATTGAAGTAACGTGTAGGCAACTCTAGAGGGGAGGTGAATAGAGTTTGTGTCAAAAATAACCAATTAAAATTAACTCTATGCCAAGTCCAGAAGCAACTACCAAGAAAATATATAATCAAAGTAGTAATGCTAAAATTAAGAAAGATCAGAAGAGCTTACGCAAACACAACGATATAACCTGGTTTCCCTCGTGGAGGACTAGTCCAGGCCTGAGAACTCTCGCTCGGGATTAAAATCCACTATTTGTGAAATAGGGTACACACGTGCCTTTACTCAGAAGAGCACGCCAACTTCTTACAACTTTGAAGAGGCAAAACTTGGAATTATCCAAGTGACTTATTTTCAACTCTTGCACAGAAACTTCTAGCTGAATCGCACAGAGCACCTTGGTGCTTAGAAAGTTTTGTGACTAGTAGATTG
Organism: Iris pallida; assembly: GCA_029216955.1. Taxonomy (NCBI): domain Eukaryota; kingdom Viridiplantae; phylum Streptophyta; class Magnoliopsida; order Asparagales; family Iridaceae; genus Iris; species Iris pallida. The sequence continues at coordinate 19,992,831 of JANAVB010024399.1, read as the reverse complement.
GAAGAGTAAGGCTTAGAATGAATAAGGCTTAGAAGATTGAGAGTGAGAGATTATTTGAAATGAGAGAAATTAAGCCCTATATATACTAGTCAGGGGAGGCAAAATTCGGCTAGAATTGTGTCCCAAATATTCAAAAATTTGAACGTTGGACAGCTCGCAGCAGGGTGTTCCTAAAAATTAGGTTACTTATTTTCAGGGGGCAGAGTTTGGCCCGAGTTCTACCATAGGCAGAGTTCGGCCCGAACTCTTTCTCCTAGAGACCAAAAGTTCTAAAGGGCTATGGAGCTTTAGTTTAGTTCAGGGATTGTTTAGTTCTAAATTAGACCAAAAGTTCTAAAGGGCTATGGAGCTTTAGTTTGGTTCAGGGATTGTTAAGCCCTATATATATATATATATATATATATATATATATATTGTGTGTGTGTGTGTGTGTGTAAACTTAAATAAAATTACTCGATAAGTTAATCAATCTCTTTTACTTAATATTGTAGTATATAAAATTATTGATAGTTAATTTATTTTTAAAAAATCCTAGTATAATAGAGTATCTCTATACTTTTTTTCTCAAAAAAATATTATCATATATTCAACAAATTAATGATAGCTAATATCGAAACTACAAGGTACTCAAAATAATATGGCAATCAATTGGAAGTCACTCAAAGCAGAAGAGATAATTAAATATTTAACTTCAATTAATGTAATTATTTCGAAAGGTCATTCACACATATACTAAATTACACTAATATAGTTAACATGTAAGTATTATCATGCCATTGTAACTTTAGATACTTATACACAACCCACTATATGTAGTATCTAATTACAATAAGGTATCTGTATAGAAAGTAACTACATAAAACTAATGATAGCTAATTTGAAAACTAGTAGCATATATGATAATTATTCAAAATAATATGACAACTAATGGTAGTCATTCAAACTATAAGAGTTAATTAAACATTTAACTAAAATCAATGTAATTATTTCAAATCTGATGTATAACAAATTAAGGTCGTGGTCATTCACACAAATAGTAACGCTTAATATAGTTAATATGGAAGTATTAGTACCATTCCATTGTATTGTATTGTACTTATGGACAACCTAATATATGTTATATAATAGCTATAAGTAAACTACAAAAATATATGGTAGTTATTCAAAAAGCAGTCATATTTATTTTGCCATGTATCGTCATATTTGGCATCAAAATATTTGTATAACAAATGTCTTACCAATATACGTGTTCTTATAACTATCTGTAAAAAAGGCCTTAAAATGTTACAATAGAAAATAAAAAATAAAATTGTTTTACCTAAATTCTAAGTCTTTGTTTTATAAAATGGTCTATACCCTAGCCCAAAGCCAAAACCCAAATCTTTATTTATATATAAAAATGGTCTATACCCTAGCCCAAAACCAAACCATTTTTTATAAAAATATAAAATGGATCAACCAGAACCGGCCCAGGCCCAACCAATAAAAAATCGTCCCGTAAGGTTTTAGGCTTCCTCTGTCACGTCCCGACCCGCCGAATCGTTCATCCTTGCATCGATTCAGCCGAATCAATCGTCCTTACTAGGGCGTAATGTCATACGAGTCTAGGGTTGCATTCGTACAAGGCAAGATTATTGTATCTTTAAATGACTATCTCAATTCGTAACATTTTGTATCAGAAGAAGCAGAGTCATGTTAAAGTTACACAGAGTACATGAAACAATTCTCTTTATTGATAAGGTAGCGAAATACAAAGGCTCTTAATAGCCCCAATGAATATGCCAATTGGCTTACAATACTCATGAGCTCTCTTGCACACAAAGGATTCAACGTTCCATACATCATGTCTTTTATATCCCGACCGTATCTTTATGTTGCAAGTCTGAGCCCTGATGCCTCAACACATCCAAGTCGCTTCAGTACCTGGGGGGTTAGGGTATCAGTACACATCTCGTACTGGTGAATGGAAAACCCATTCACCTAAACCGACACTAAATAATGTTGTAAAACATGTATCTTAATTTGGTGATCTTTCTATCTTTGCCTTAGGATCAGTTTTATGGCATCTTATTAAATCAGTAAAGAATGTACTCATAGCAAATAGGTTATACTTTATAGCAACGCAAAATAGGAAAGATATCTAAACCCGTTGCCTTGCGACCACTTCTTACCAACCCGATGCACTCACCCTTCTATTGATATAAGGTGAATACTTACCATAATCCCCTGTCATATTAAGAAACATTTAAAACATAAATATGCAAGGATTTGTAATTCTGTACTAGTCAGCCTACCGGCACCTATCTATATAAAGGTTATTGGTTTCTTACACCATAAAGGAATATCATAGGGTCATTGCGACGTTCCCTAATAGTTCGAGTTATGATCCCAACTATTGCGTCGAAGCACAAATCTCACTTCCCCCTAGGATGGACGGTTCCCGGTGCCCTAGTGATACTGTCTCAAGGAAGCCATACCTTGTGCACAAGTTGTCCATTATCATAAAATATGCGTGAAAGTTAAGAAACTATAAAAACATATGCATGATCTAAATCTGAATACAAAAATCCATGCCTCAACTCATATTCTATACTTTATTTTAATGTTTCGCAACACTTATGCCCAACTCAATATTATGAATGGCGACCCGTTGGCCCTGAAAATTCCGAGGCACCATGCCCAACTCAATGTTCCAAAGAAGCAACCCATAGGTCCCGAACACAATGAGGCACCATGCCCCTTTGTATAATCAACCGTCCCATGTTACTTGTGCCATAACTTCTCACTATGCGTACGAAGCCATACTTTCAATATTCTAGGACTTAGTGTTCAATGTTCTCCGATTCGTACACTCAATGCACATGTCGATACAAAATTTCAATGTTCTATAACTCGTTCTTCTACTCATGCACAGTTACACGCCTGGATCAATATTTTACGACCCATACACCGAGACACTCGTCGATACGACTATTTGATGTTCTATGCCTCGTACATTTGATGCACGATCCGACATAGTTGTCTAATATTCTATGAGCCGTGCACTTGATGCATGCTTCAATACTATTATTCAACGTCCTATGCATCGTGCACTTGATGCACGATCTGGCATAATTATTCAATGTTCAACGAGTCACGCACTTGTTCATGCCTCGATACAGTTATCCCATTTCCTACGAGTTGCGCACTGATGCACGCCTCAATACAAATATTCGATGTTCTATTGTGACTCGTGCACTTGTTTCACATTTCTCTTCAATTGTTTAATATTCTATCTTAGTGTTCAACACACACTACGACTTCTACTTATCCAAACCATGCATATGGAAATCCATAACGTTTCAAGCATACAAGGGTAAATTTTATTCAGGCATGACGAAGTAGAAAAGAGGGGTCAGAGTCCTCCCACCTGTCACAAGCTACGCCTTCATGATCGGGTACGAGTACGTGGATACGTCCAGCCTACCATGCAGTATCGGCGGTAGTTAGCAGTCTAGACCTTGATAGTCACCAATTAATCACAAAAATTGATCTTTTGCTTAATCATGAAAATAGTAAAAGCAAGACCAAAACCAAGCCCACACACAATCTTATCATCTATTATCACTTTTGAGTACATAATACATGTCCATTTCCTGTGGAGACAAATCTGGTAATATATATCTATAAAGAAATACAACTGATACAGAAATAAAACTCATACATCTGACTCATTTAAACCATCTGCTACATATATCTCATATAGAATCTAAGTCTTCTAGAACCTTACATAAGTCGTCATCCAATCCAATGCCATCCACCTGCCCTGGCATATATGTTAACGATCCAGTCAGAAAAGGAGCAAAGTACACACAAACAAATGTCGCATGATACATAATAAAGTAGTAAAGTAAATATACAAAAGTAAATGAACCAAAACATGTGACACTGAATGTTGTCATGCTATGCAACCTTAGGTCTATAGCTGACTTGGTGATTATATTCCAAAACCTCATTCGGAGTCGGTGGCCGACTAAAGCGTGAGGAGACGAGGAACTGGCCGCGCCCGAGGAATGGCTTGCCAGATACGATCGAGTATGGGTATGACGGATCCGATGATGGACGCTGTCAGATCTAATGGCACAAACGACATCACACTACAAGAAAATGGTCATTCTTGACAATTTATTTCTCGACGGTCATGAAAAATCGTCGAAAAATGGGTTATCTTGACGGTTTTAGCCTTACATCAAGAAATGACACATTTTATGTTAATTTAACAATTTTATAGAATAATATTTAACAATTTTAGATGATCCGTCAAGAAATATTATTTTATTTATTAATGGTTTGGTGATAACGGTCAACTAATGTATGTGCAAAAAACTTGGTGGGATTTTTTCAGCTGCCATTTTAGTAATTTTTTTAAAACTTTTATATTTGTTGACGGTTGTGGTTCTTTTTAATCGAGGAATCCCGTAAACTTTCTCTTGATCCCCCTCTTCCTTTGCTCCTCCTCTCCCTAACCTTCTCCTCCCTTAGAGAGAGAGCCCCCTCTCCTCTCCTCTCCTCTCAGAGTCTCCCACAACTCTTCTTTCTCCTCCCTAAGAGAGAAATCCTAACCCTAGTTTGCCCCTCTCCCTAACCTCCTAGGATTTCATCTAAGGTTTCAATATGATCTCTTTCTCTCTCTCTCTCTAATGGTAGACGTTTCTCTTCCCACAAGCAAAAGTTCGACGACCCATCCGCGACACCGCCGGCTCCCACCTCCTCCTCCACCTCTCGACGTCCCGTGGATGCGTTAGGGTTCCGGCAGCGGAGCGCTGGCGCAAGGCTGATCGAGGTTAGGGTTAGGGTTGGGGATGGCAGGAAAAGGGACTTTGTGGAGGCTCGATCGGATATTGAGGCAGATTCCGGCGTGGATTGCGATTGCGATATTCCAGGTGCGATTTCTTTGTTCGATTTATTCCTTGACGATTTGTACTTACTATTGGGCTTGAGATTCCTTGGTACAATTTCTTTATAGAAATTCAAGAATTTTTGTTTTTGGAGAACTTTGTTACATAATGTTTGATATTCATATTAGATTCAAGGATATTATAGATCTATACAGAAATATGGGGAAAATCATATCACAGAAAACATCTTCCAGTGTGTAACTTGGAGTGTACGCGTGGGCCGTGGTGTATGTGATACGTGTCCGACATGAGCCGGCATGACATGGACTTGTCACTGTTTATTAAGTGGCAAAGTTTCCTTGGTTACATGTATTTGGTTTAAAGAAATATCTAATTGTGGATAACATATCAGATTAGGTTAGGTTAGAATGTAGTAGGGACGGAGCCAGTAATTAGATCCAGGAGGCCCAAAAGAAGACACTATAAGAATTTGTGTCATACCCATGTTGCGCCGTGTCAAACACCTATTAGGCACGTTATACACACTCAAATGTAGTCTAAAGTAGGTGTCGTGCCCATATCTTTGTGTTTTTATCATGTCGTATTGTGATTTTACTAATTAAACTAAAGCAATTTTGATTTTACTAATTTCTGTGTGTGTATGTTAGAGAGAGAGAGAGAGAGAGAGAGAGAGAGAGAGTATTAAAAAGTTTCAAACAAAACAAAAATTAGTTCAAATTGCATAAAAAAAATTGAGATGAGAAAGATAGACTCAAATGTAAATTTTTAAAGAAATCTATATTAGATAAAAAAAAACCAAATCACAAAGAATGAACTAAAAAAAACCCTATTTCCCTGTTGTTTTTCTTCCCTTTAGGCTTCTCCACCTAATCCCATTTTTTTTCTGATTTCTATCTCTCTTAAGAGGAAAAGTAAATATCTTCTTAAAATATGCAACAAACTGTGCAAAAATGGGACTTTCCACTTGAAATATGGGCTTATGGCTTATCTTTTTTTAAAAGGTAAATCGACATAATTTCCTGATTCATTTTCTCTCACTTGGATTCTCTTCCGCTCTCCTAAATAAATGGATAATGTAATCGCTAGCAATAGTGACTTGTGAGATGCTGGCAATTCTTCTTATGTAAAACTCTGGTCCTTAAGGATGCCTTTGTTTGACAAAGGATGTGAATCGTTGTCCTCAAGTCACTAGTCATTGAGAGGGGAAATACTTCTCTAATAGATGGATCTGTAAGTTTATTATACATCCAATGCAATAGGGTGAAATATGATAACGAAGATAATGACTTCAAGAACCTATCTATGCCCTTTTTTGTATATTTAAAGGTTAGGAGAGCCATCTAGAGGTGACTTGTTTAATTGGATTACTAGTGCATGCTAACATGCAACTGTGGTTGATGTTATCACACTAACCTTCAAATATGCAGTTTCTCTAGCTTAATTATTTAAAGTTTGTTTTGCAAGTATTATTTTGTATTCAATTTGCTGCTTGCCTGCTTTAATATTCTCTTGCTAGAGAGGTGATGGAGAAGAAAGTTTGAGAAATATGTATTTTGGAGATCTAACTCAAGCACTCCATCTTGTTAACCTTTTGCTGCTATATTACAGTTTTGGATTTCTAAATTTTACTTCATGGTCACATGTGGAGAAATTTACAAATATAGACAGTTACGAAGTTTGTGTCAAATTCTTCTATATATTCAGGGAAAAGCAGTTTGGCATGTGCAGTAAGTCATGAGTTGCATAGCATGGGATATCTGACTTACGTCCTTGACGGTGACAATGTTAGACATGGATTGAACTGAGATCTAAGTTTCCAAGCAGAAGATCGTGCAGAAAATATATGTAGAATTGGTAAGTAGTGTTGTTGGTTCTCCATTTTAGGAAAACATATGTAGAGCTTGTCATTGTATTGATTGCATAATGAAAATAATTATGTTCCTTCCTTAGAAGTGAGAAACTACTTGCAGTTGTAGATCATATGCTTGTTTGGCTATAGTTGCAGGCTATGGCTGCTAATTATAGAGTTTATTCAGTTATACTTATAGTATGATTCACGAATTATGAACACATTGAGTCAGTGACTAATCTGTTATTGAGTAACGGTATGTGCAAGTTATTATACCATCAATTTACAGGTGAAGTAGCAAAATTATTTGCAGATGCTAGTATTGTATGTATTGCCAGTTTGATATCTCCATACAGAAAAGACCGGGATGCCTGTCGCACTCTGCTACTAGATCCTACTCTCATTGAGGTAATTCTTTATTATTTTATACATTTTGTTAGTTACTGAATTCTGTTGGCAATTATTTTAGAAAAAAATGGTGGGCATAAATCTTCCTGTACTTACAGATTTTTTTCTGATAAAATATGTCATACAGGTTTTCATCGATATGCCACTGGAAATATGTGAATCGAGGGATCCAAAAGGATTGTACTAGCTTGCACGTGCAGGAAAGATCAAAGGTATGCTCCGGTATTGCTCTTAATTGCAGTGGCGACACTTTCTTGTCTTGTGTTTAATACTTTTTCCTATAAAGATGCCAGATATGATGCTTTGAAGTGCAAGTTATTTTTGACTGTATGCATTGTTTACTAGAGGTTAATTGATATCCTGCAGGTTTTACTGGGATAGATGATCCTTACGAGCCACCATTGAACTGTGAGGTACGTTGATGTAGATATTTCATATTTACTGCTCAAGAAATGAGATGACAAAAGTGTTTTGTTTCTTGGGAACACAAAAGTAAATTGTAAAAACTGTCTGCATGTTTATATCCTTTTTTATTTCTTCACGTTTGACATTATAGTGGTTGAAATGTTGTTCTCTTGGCATCATTACAAAGATTTAGAGCTAAAAATGGGAAAAATAATAATGAACCAGCAGAATATATTTCAATTTCATGACACTTTCACTTCTCTTCCTCTATATGTTGCTTCTACTTAGGATGTCAATTACATGATACTTTGAATATTAGCTTGGATTTTCTTTATATGTTATTCCGGCCTAGATATTTATGAATATATTTCTCTTGTTCTCTCAGGAGTGGAAAATGAAGGTGCTGCGAATACGGGAGGGATCGATGTGCTCCAGCCGAGTTTACTATGCATATTTTGGTTTTACAAGCATAAATATCGGTTTTGGATGTTTAAGATGTAAGAAAACTACATATTTTGGTTTGGATATGTTTGTGGTTGGACATGTGCTGGATGTTTGTGGTTGGACGTGTGTAAATATGTTGGAAGTTTATGATGTATGAACATTACAATTTGTTAATATAAAGATTGTGTTTTATAGTTATTTGATGTATGTATATCTTCTTGATTATTGATATTATGTCTGTGTCTGATTCATATAAATAAAATTTTGGCTATATAAAATTTAGCTTCTCTTGACGGATATAAAAGGTCAACAATAAACTAATTTCTGCTGCTGAAGGCACTTTCATTGACGGTTTTTAACCGTAGATAAATGATTTTCTTGACGGCTAATAGTCGTCATCTAGGCCGGAGTCAAGAAAAGATTTTGCCTACGTTGACGGTTTCTAAAAACTGCTATCTTGACGGCTAAAAATAGTCAAGAAAACTACTTCATATGACGGTAAAAAACCGTCAAGAAAAGCCCTGCCAACGACCGTCAAGAAAAGGGGGAACTTTTCTTGACTCCGGCCTACTTGACGGATTCGCAACCGTCAAGATACCCCTCTCTTGACGGAAAAAAATCGTCAAGAAAAGCCTTTTTTTTGTAGTGGCACTGACGGAGATCAACATATCTCGGCAAGGCATTATGCTAGATCCGGTTGTGATGACCGGTTGGCCCAGGCAGCTCAAGGCGATGGGTGGTACTTCGTCAGACATCGGCGATGGTTCTAGAAGGAGGTCTATGAGGCTGGACCAGGTCGGGAGGTGCTGAAAGGAGGAGATGATCGAGGTCCGGGTTTGGCGTCGAGTGGTCATCGAAGAAAGGGTTTCAAGAGAGGCGGATGAGAGATGACGACAGTCGAGGTCAGGGCGGCAGTTGGAGGTGTTGCTGGTCGTAGGAAACTCGGATCCGGTCATCGATTGTGGCGACCAGGCGGCAAGCTCGAGAAGGAGATAGGGTTGGAGAAGGAGGTCGATGACTGGAGGAGCGGGTCGTCGAGTCTGGTGCTGGCATATCATGGCTGCTCGGTTCGGAGCGCGGTAGCCCACCTGACTCTAGCGCGTTGGCCGAACACAGAAGTTGGGATCGGTCGTGTAGGCGACCGAAGGAGATCTAGACTGAGTTTGTGGAGGATCTAGTGTCTAGCACGCCAGGCTCGGACACGGCAAAGGCACGAGGCTTGGACACATATAGTTGGGTTATTTGGTTTGTCAGGTTGTCCTTATAGAAGCATGGGTCACACACATTAGAGAATAGAATGTAATCCACACCCCACTCAAGTATTGAGCCTCTCACGCCTCTTAGGCTGACTACGCCTCACCTAGGCATCAAGCTACCCACGACCTATCAAATAGGGGTAAGTAAATACCGACCGATACCGAAAAACCGACCGAATACCGATTAAAAATATCCCGAAAAACCGAACCGAAATTATGTACCGATACCGAATTGCCGAACCGACTAAATTACGGTATAATGGTAATGGTAACGGTTTGAGTGTAATACGAAACCAAAAATATCGAACCGAACCGATTCACACACACACACACACACTTTTTTTAATGTTGTTCATGATTAATTTTACACTACTCATTTTTATTTTTATCTTTGTTTTGGTTGGTTTCCTAGAATTTGGAATGGATTTTAGTAGACTTGAATTTATGTTAAGAATGCTAAGAATTGAGTTTTTGATCTTTTGAGCTTATGTTTTTGTGTTCTCATAGAATTTTGAAGTGAATTTTGGTTACTTAAACTTGTATTAAAGATTAAACTTAGTGACCGCGTTTGATATTTTAAGCTCATTTTTAGGTGTTTGTGACTTGTTACATATTGTTCTAATAATTTTGATTAATTATTTGGTTGGTAGAGGCTTGGCTTTAAAATTAATGTTTCCAAAAAAGTAAAAAATATATGTTATAGGTTAAGAGGTTCTGCAATATTAAGTGTGTTGATTGATCAAATATTAATTGATAAAATATCGATACCGAACAAAAACCGACCGAATACCGATTTAACCGAAACCGAAAAAACCGATTCTAAATGGTACGATATTGGTATTGATTTTTCAAATACCGATTTAAAAAATACCAAAAAATCGACCAAATACCGACTGATTATACCGACGCTCACCCCTACTGTCAAAGCAGCATGGTGGTCATGCCTCATCTAGCATCATGAAAAGATGCCTCGATCTCTATGCGAAAGACAACCGAGGGCTCGAAAACCAAAGTCATAATTACTTTGGCTACTCACGCCTCACAAAGGGTGCGCCACTCTCCTCCTTGCGCCTCACTTCTATGGGCATGCCTAATTTATTACGCCCCCGCCTATGCTTATCGGTTGCTCTTCCTGAGGCTACATTTAATGAGTATGGCTCTCTCGAGACCTCCGTCCGACGTTTCGATTCTCGTGCAAATGACGAACACAGAAGTCAAGGTTCATTCCCCTTGGAAACAGTGTAAACAGGCATACGTGGCCCAACGTTTGTTGTTTGATTAAACTCAGGCATGTGTCTCCCTGAGTCTTCCTAAGCGTATGTGCTTCTACCCGGCGTCTACATACAACGCACCACCTAGGACAGTGATTCTTAGGCGTGTGTGTGACTTGGGCGCGTGCTACGTGTTGAAGGCCTAGTCACGCCAAGGAACGGGTTCAAGGCAGCTCGAGATTCTCTCCAACAGCAAAACCCAAATCTTCTACGTGGCAGTCATCCATAGCCCCCACACCAGTGAAGTACGCTTGGTTATAACTGACTCCTGTTTAGGAGTGCTATGTGGCAGTTGAAGACCCACATGCCAGTCTACTCATAGGCGTGTGGCCACTCTTCCTTTCAACTATAAATAAGAGTTCTCCTCTATTTGAAGCTCTCGATTCCTTCCGAGTTTCCCCATTTCCTTAAGAGTTCCCGAGCATTCCAGAGAGAGTTCTTGCTTCTTCCCTTAGCCAGTGAAGTTAAGTCCAGCAATTCTTCCACTCAGTCAGATCGTCAACGGAATAAAGAAACAACCATTTATCATCACGACCCAGATCAAAAATAAAGTGTAATTGGAAATTGTAATTACATTCTCATTTGTAGCCTTCAAAGCTCTCCTCCAAAGCATCACGAAGCGATGGCAAACAAGATGGTGACTCTTCTGGGGACGTCATTCCCCTCCAACAAGAAGGCTATGATGCAGTCTGACACGGCTGTGCTCAGAACCACTGCGAAGATGATGGTTGTTAAGTTTGACCAATCAGCATTTGAGGAAATGCCCTCTAGGGATAGTGTAGGTCCTTCCCCTAGGTTGTCTAAGCCTAAGAAAATGAAGAAGGCGTGGGTGCCTAAGGCTCGTATAGCTTACCCATAACCTGTTGAAGTAGAGAAGCATGTGCCAGTGCAACTTTCACTTGGCGCACCAGCGGCATCACTCTCCGTTCCTTCCCAGGCACGTGACTCTGAGAAGTACAATGCTCAAGTGCTACCAAGGGAACACACGTCTACCAATATGCACAAGAGCAAGTCGACCCAAGGCAAACTCAACGCCTCGAACCACTTGGGTGGCAATGAGCCCCAGGCGTGTGAAGGCAAAGACACTGCGTATTGCAGGCCTAAGTCTAAGACGAAGGCGCGAGCTGCACGCACCAGGCGCGCCACGGCTGCCATGCCAGCAATAGGCATGAGACGCGCGCCTCTAACGGGGACGCACGCAGCTGATGGGAAACTATATAGGTCCAGCCTATGTGCCTATGTGCCAGGGTTGGACCAATCTCCAGAATCTCCCAAATTCTCAGATCTGTTGTGTGCACAAAAGATGGGTACAGATGTACTTCCACTTCCATGCCGCAGCACTCGATCCACCCAGGTGCTTGAAAAGGGCATAAAAGTGAACCTTCCTTCCCACGATTTGTGTCACGTGATTAATCACAAACGCATAGTAAAGGGAACAACTGCAGATACTGTACATAAAACATCGTTAGTTGGGCACACATGTGCTAGTATAGTCATCATCTGCTGCTGTACAAAATCAATAGTAGTCCCAAAAAGACGGTCTGTGTTTCAACGGCTACAGTCTACTACATCCAGCCGACAGTATCTTGGCGAACACATACGATCAGACGATGAGGAAGAGCCACTCTTCGCCTCGTGCCATGCTACAGGGAGTTTCCCTCTCGATAGAAAGAACTCCAACCCTTCGGTCAATACGTTGAAGAACCGATTGAAAAGCAGCAAGTTGACTGTGCCCAACACTGGGGTATTCTAAAGCACCCGTTCCAAATCTAAACTCCTGTCCGAAGCCTCAAAAGTTGGGGGCAGCTAGTGCTCCATACCTGCTGCTGTCCTCGATGTGGGTACTGACCCTCAGCATGTCCAAGACGTAGGGGGAGCCAATTTCCGGTACTGCACCACAACCTTACGTTCCAAAGGGAAAGTGATCCCAAAAAACTGAAGGGGAAAATACTGGGGGTACCCATCCCCAATATGCTTCTGAATCCCCAGGGACTGCAGACGATTGAAATGCCAATTTTTATGACTATTCCCAGATGATTGCTTATACTGCCGACAGTAAAGCCTGGGAGTCAGGGACGGAAAGCGAACGGTCAGCTCGTACCCGTGTTATGTCGTCACACATGGCGAGTGTCCAACAAAGATCCCAGGACACCCGACGCTTCGAGATGCTCGAGAAAATGATGCATACTATGAATGCTAGCCCGATGCTCTTAACAAAGACGATTGCTAAGTTGAAGGCAACCCAAACCTTGTCACAACCACAGGTTCCAGCTCCAAAACAAGAAAATAATGGAGAATTCAACGCCCTATCACCCGACTATAAGTCATCATCTGGTGCTACCATCCGCTACCACTAATCATACCTTGCCGCAAGCATCTATGCCAGCAGCGTCGAAAGAAGTTTTTGAAGCCATCTGAGAACTCCGAGCAAGAGCTAACGCCAAAAACAAACAAGAATCTCGACAGAAGCTGGGGCTTAGTCAACCTTTTCCAGTTGAATGGAACAAGGTGGTTTATCCTTATAAATACAAACCTCTGATCATCACTCCCTTCGACGGGAGAGGATCTCCCCGTCAACAACTGAATTATTTCGGCACCATGATGGGGTACTTACCAAGAAATGACGCTCTCCTCGCAAATATATTTGTCGGTACTTTGAGAGGAGTCGTCTATGAATAGTTTTGTAGTCCCCCAGACAATTGTGCGCTGACCTTCGGTGACCTTCAGCATCTATTCCTATCTCAATTTTACGAGCCGGAAATGGACATAACAATGTCCACTTTGTTAGACACCACGCAGAAGGAAAAGGAATCTGTTCGGAACTACATAGAATGGTTCCGGCAAGCTGCACTAAGACTACCACCCGACATTCCTGAATTAGTCTTGATGGACACCTGTCGGAAAGGCTTGTTACCTATGACTAAACTCAAGACGGGTTCCTCCGGTCACATAGATTGGGCCGCCTTCATCATCAATGCCGAGGACGTCGAAAGGAAGGCTAAGGAAGCTCATTCGTAGGGGATGAGCTTTCCTAATGAGAAAGGCAGAAGGTCTGCCGGGGCTTCCAATAATAATGATCAGGAATCCAAAGCGAAATAGGATATGACTGCAAGCCTCAATCGAGGTGCAGTTCCTGCTCAGAAGCCCGAGAGACCCCTGATACAAAAAGGGAACTATTCTTTTAAAGATGAGGATGTGCTGTAGCTACTCAATATACTCCTCGAGGACGAAAAGCTCCAACTTCTACTTTCCAGGCATCCTGACAAGTTAGACAAGGTGGATGATCCTAAATATTGTCATTATCATCGGTACGTCTACCGTGCGAATCGGGATTGCTACATCTTGAAGAACCACAAACAGAGACTGGTCGATGCCAACGTCCTTTCATTAGACTTTGTAGAGAAGGTGGTCTCTGCCAACATGGTGACCCACTAATTCAGCAGTTTCTCGCCAACGGAGGCGCAAGATGGGGTCGTTACGTTCCCAAAAATAACTATGGAGGTTGTTAAGCTCCCAGCTGCCCGAACATTGGGGCTAGTACCCATCAAAATGCCTCGAGGAGAGGTCATGTAGGTGCACCCGGACCATACTGACGATCTGACCCGGCCTATTGCATGTCCTGCCGACAAGATCAAAGGAAAGAAGGTCAAATCCTACAATACGATCTCTTTCGCACCCGATGAAGAGAGGGTGGAAGTAACTAGGACTGGTCTAGATTACTCATGTAACTATGACCAAGTCCTTGAAAAAGAGGCATCGTCGGCTTCGACATCCTTAAATCCCAGCTCATCCGAACCTGGCTCATCCCAACAGCCGACAACAGATAAGCAGATACAAAAAGAGGGGTGTTTTGACAAACCCTTCAGAAAAGAAACCATAGTGGGGCTCGATAGGCCCTATAACTTTGATATCCTAGCTCAACTAGCCAACATTCCGGCCAGGCTATCATTTTTTGAGCTCCTTCGTCTCTCAAAAAAGGCTGGAGAGGCTCTTAGCAAGGCGTTGCTATAGAAGCATGAAAAAGCGCAGCATCTACGGAAGCGTAGGAGGCCTTCATGTTTCACAGAAGTGCAGGAAGTACTAAAATGGCTGCGCACATCAACTCAGAAAAACAAGAGAAGCAGTGCATAAAAAAAGTTCTTTATTAAATCATGTCTTCAAAAGATCTATTACATATTTTTCATGATTACATATAAAGACTAAAACACCTAAAGTCTATAAGTGTACAGTCTTCAGAAAGTGTGCAGCCTCTCCCCAAATGCGCAGCAGTATCAGAGCGAATCACTTCCTCGTTATAGCAAGCCACTTTCTAGTCAGACGCAAAGGAACTCCAGTATGGCCAATGAAGCAGCTATTGGCCCGAACGAAGAACGTAGCTCTTGCTCGCAATATCGCCCGCGACTTTTCCAGCATAACAGGGCACGCAGCCCCACCCCAATATGGCTAACGGCCAATATTGAGCGGGTCAGAGCACGACCTGTGGCTCTTTGGGTTGGCAATCATTCCAAACCCGGTAGCTTGGATCTCGAAGATCTCCAAGATGATGTTCAGGTTCGAACTCCTTATGCCAAACGCTAAAGTGCATCGCAAAACCCAATAGCCGTTCTTCTACAAGGACATAGCTTCTTTAAACGAAGAGATCCACAACCAACAGTCGACTTGTGCAAGGCCAACGGCCGTTCGAAGCTAAGTCGAGCTCAAGCATGATGGTGGGAATACTAAGAGACAATAGATGTAGCTCCTCAGAAAAGCTTCCCCTTATATAGGCTGTATGTGGTCTAACCCCAAATGCCACGTGTCAATCGGTCAAAGACCCTCGAATTAATGAGATGAACCTGGGACTCGGCATAATAAATCCCATTTAATAGGTTCATTTGACTACATCCTAGGCTATGAACTTCTCGAATTCCCTAAAAGACAGCAGCAATTAAAGATACAGTGACTCAGCAAAGAGCTCAGAAGTCCTTAAACGTTTCGTAAAAATGCAGCAGCTTCATAAAGCTCTTAGAAGTCCTTCATTGCTTCCTAAAAGTGCAGTGACTTCACAGAACCCCACCAATAGTCTCCTCGTTTCCCAAAACCACAGTGACTCAGCTGTCTTCCAAACACAGTCTCCTCATCGCTCAAAAGCATAGTGACCCAGTCGTCTTCGAAACACAAGTTTCCTTATCGTCCAAAAGCGCAGTGACTCCGTCATCATCGAAATACAGTCTTTTCGTCGCCCAAAAGTGCAATGACTCAGCTATTTTTGTATCACGCCCAAGAACCAGAATACTGGAGAGCGGGGGCGAACATAGCCAGCTACGTATATTGAAATGAAGTCCATCTCGCTATACGATCACGGCTATCTAGATATGAGGGTTTACTACAAGCCAACAGTCTCTTAAGGTCAAGCCTATTGTCTCAATCTCAAGCAAGTAATATAGTTAAAAGATGTTTGACCACCAAATATACAATAAAAGGCGTCCCAAATATTATATATCAGCTGATCATGAAGCTAGTCGTACAAAATACAAGGACTAGCAAGAGTTAAGTCATACATGATCAACCCTAGGATTTGTTAATCATGTTTACAGCCCGTAGGCAAACAGTAAGTAAAGGTGCATCGAGCTAACAGGTGCTCGTCGACTAAATGCCTCAAAAGAATAATTTTACAATAGAGTGAGCGAAACAAAATAGAAAACCCACTCGTAGCCCGGGTTCCTTCTAGTCGCCACCATCGGGCTGGAGGTTCGGTAGATCCTCGGGTGCTGCTCTGAAATCTAGCCACACAAAACCAGCTGGGTCAAACCCCAGAAAGATCAAGTGCCACAAAGGAGGCCACGAAATAAGAACAAAAGCCAGCATATCAGAACATAAGAAAATGAAAGAAAAGTACAAGTAAGTAAAAAGAACGACAGGACAATAAACGACTAGGGACGTCGAACCATTCCGGGAACCAGGTTACAATCCTTCAACCTAACAAGGACCGGGGTTGTAACCCTTCGCCTGAATAGCACTTGTCTCTATCCATTTATTGTTAAAAATAAGTAAAACAATCATGTATTGGAGTGCCAAGTACTGGGACTAGACAAGGCTTAGACAGGGCTAGACAACATCCATTACAAGCGGCCAAGCAATACTATGGCTTACTACTTTAACTAACTAGGGTTATCACAAGCCTAATTACTAACAAGATGCAAGTGAGAATTTCCCCGTCCCAAGCCCTGCAGACTATCCAGTTATCCTTTCGCGGGTTGAGAGTATGGTTGGGTACATCGCCCCGGAGACGATATACCCTTAGGTGACTTAGAGGGTGCAACACATGACAGTGTGCTGGAAATGTGCTCTACTCGTCGGCAAGCTACAAGTCCATATTAAAGCGCCCAGATAACGAGACTGCCTGTGACTGGAAATTCTCCATGAACTATAGTTTGATCTAGTCATTATCCTAATCCATATTCAGTGTGAATCCCTGACCGTGGGAACCAGGAAGTCACGTCCTAGACATGATGCGAGACAAGATAAGTAGATTGCACAAGCAAGCAAGTAGGAACACCCACGGTGTCAGAGTTGGTTACAACAGTCAAGTTAGCCGTCGCAACAGCATCAAGTCAAGTCAAGTCAGGCCGAGTCAAGTTACAAGTTACAAGTCAAGAGTGCACCGCCACGGGCCACTATCAAGTTATCAGGTTACAAGTCAAGAGTGCACCCCATCGGGTCACTATCAAGAAGATCAGAGAGTACTGAGATCATAAATCACAGAAATCGCGAAAACGTACTAGCCATAGCAAATACTGAAAATCGTGCCAGGTCGTGTTGGGTCAAGACAGTCGTGCTGTGTGGAACAAGATTTCAAAACCCAATCCATAAAAGAGGAGCCAAGCTCGAGAAATAAACCAAACCAAATCTCCATAAGCCATTGGGTTGCGCAAGGTGCCAAGGGGTTGGATTGCACAGGGTGTCAAGTGCGCAGGGGGTGGATGTGCAGGGGGCCAAGTGCGTAGGGGGAGGATGCGTAGGGGGCCAAGTGCGCAGAGAGAGGATGGTGCAGGGGGCCAAGTACGCAGAGGGAGGATGGCGCAGGGGGCCAAGTGCACAGGGGGCCAAGCGCACCAGAGAGCGAGCGCGGTTCGCCAAAGGGCGAGCTGTGCGACCAGCACTGCGCTAAAGAGCGCTGGCCGAGGGGGATGCGCGGTTCAGTACTGCGCTAAAGAGCGCAGACTGAGGTCTTCTTCTCCAGGCTGAGAGGAACACCTCAAGAACGCCAAAGTTCAAATCTTCATATCTTGGTCAAATCAAAACCAAATCTAGATTTTCAAAGTTCTAACTTGAGTAAAATTGAATTCTCTTCCACATGGAAGCATCAAAACAAACAAAAATCAAAGTTTAATAGATCAAAACCAAGAATTTCCGAAAATAGTTAAAACCTAGATCTAGAAAAATGGAAGCTCCAAATCACAAAATGCCAAGTTCTAATGTTGTTCACCAAGGCCTAATCTAGCTAATAGACAAATAAAAAGGGGTTCTCATGTGGTAGCAAGGTGCACTTGCCTATGGAGGTTGGTGTTGTGTGGAGGAAGGAAGAAAAAGATGGAGGAAAATTAATAAAAGTAAAGAGGAGAGAGAAAAGTTAGGTGGGATTAAATGGGGGTGGGTGTGTTGTGTTGAGGGTTGAGCATAGGCTAAGGTGTTCCAAGCATATTAAACCAAACCAAACCAATCCTACTCCACAAAATAAAACCAAGCCATGTCAAAACCCATTTTACGAGAAAACTCAAAATCCCATAAGTCCAGAAAATAAAATACCTGCCAAAATCCAATTACGAGTATAAATACGAAATACGGGAAGCGGGGGCGATAACTCTACCCACCTTAAAAGAATTCCGCCCTCGGAATTTTAATCAAGGAGCTAGAGATTGCCACGATAAGCTATACTAAGCACCAACAACTACACTAAGCAGTTCAATCATACAATCATACATGCAAGCAAGGGATGGAAAGCATAAGGCATAAGGTAGACATTATACCTTACGAGTCAAACAAGTCGGGATATCGTGATCGGATGTCATCCTCACGCTCCCACGTTGACTCACCCAGAGAGTGATGACCCCAAGCAACAAGGACTAAGCTAATAGTCTTGTTCTTGAGTATCTTCTCCCTCCGGTCCAAAATAGACACGGGCTTCTCCTCATACGAATGGTTGCTACCAACAACCAATTCTGAATGGTCCAGGATATGGCTCAGGTCCGGGATGTACCGTCGTAATTGGGACACATAGAATACGTCATGCACCTCACTTAGCGACGGCGGAAGAGCAAGACGATAGGATATGTCTCCTACTCGCTCCAAGATATCGAACGGCCCTATATACCTAGGACTAAGCTTTCCCCGTACGCCAAAGCGAATGACACCGCGGTTAGGCGAGATCCTAAGGAATACATGGTCGCCGATAGCAAACTCTAAGGGACGCCGATGAGCATCGGCCCAATGGCGCTGGCAATCTTGGGCAACTCGAAGATGATCCCTGACTTTTCTGACTACTTCAACTGTCTGGGCAATCATTTCTGGACCGAGCATCTTTCTCTCTCCAACATCATTCTACGCTAGCGGGGATCTGCACTTCCTACCGTACAGAGCCTCGAACGGTGCCATCTGGATGCTGGCCTGGAAGCTATTGTTGTACGAGAACTCCACCAGATGCAGGTGATCCTCCCACGAACCACCGAAGTCATGCATACAAGATCTCAATATGTCTTCAAGAGTCTGGATTGTGCGTTCTGACTAGCCATCTGTCTGCGGATGATATGCCGAACTGAACTAGAGGCGAGTTCCTAAACTCTCTTGCAGGCTACGCTAAAAGTGTGATGTAAATCTCGAATCTCGGTCCGAGGTAATACTGACCGGCACACCGTGAAGCCTGACAATCTGCCTGAGGTACATCTCTGCTAACTGAGCCGTGGACTGCCCCACTCTGAATGGGAGAAAATGAGCCACCTTCGTGAGCCTGTCAACTATAACCCAAATAGCATCTCGACCAGCTGTGGATCTAGGCAATCCGGTCACAAAATCCATGGTCACATGCTCCCACTTCCATTCTGGAATCGGTAAAGGCTGAAGAAGTCCAGCGGGCCTCTGATGTTCATCTTTAACCTGCTGGTAAACCAAACACCGAGAGACAAACCGGGCTATCTCCCTCTTCATGCCATTCCACCAGAAATGCTGACAGATATTACGGTACATCTTCGTGCCACCGGGATAAATAGAATACTGTGAACTGTGAGCTTCTGCCATGACCTCCTGTCTGATATCTCCACTGGGTACACAAAGACGAGTGCCGTGCCGAAGTGTACCATCTTCATGAATGCACAACTCTGGTCTTCTTTCTGCCTCACACTCTGCTCTGAGCCGCTGAAGCTTGGAATCTGTAGACTGCGCCACCCGGATCCTCTCAACTATGCTGGACTGAATCTGTAGACTGGCCATCAATGCCACACTGGTAGGAAGAACCACTTCTATTTCCATCTTCTGAAAATCTGCCAATATCTCTGGTTGTGCCGTTAGGAAGTAAACTCCGGCTCTCCGACTCAACGCATCTGCTACAACGTTGGCCTTCCCTGGATGGTACTGTAAGTCCACATCGTAGTCCACTAATAGCTCAAGCCATCTCCTCTGCCGCATATTAAGGTCCTTCTGGGTGAAAACATACTTCAGGCTCTTGTGATCAGTAAATATCTCCACTCTATCTCCATACAAGTAGTGCCTCCACAACTTAAATGCAAACACTACTGCTGCCAGCTCCAAGTCGTGGGTCGGGTAATTCTTCTCATGATCACGAAGTTGACGTGATGCATAAGATCTTACCTTCCTATGCTGCATCAAGACACACCCCAATCCTCTGCCTGAAGCATCGCAATAAACTGTGAATCCTCCGGTCCCATCTGGAAGTGTGAGAATGGGAGCCGTTATCAAACCTCGCTTCAACTTCTCAAATGATTCCTGATACTCTGCTGTCCAAGCAAACTGTACATCCTTACGGGTCAACTGGGTCATCGACGCCGAAATCCTTACAAAATCTGAAATAAATCGTCGGTAGTAGCCGGCCAATCCAAGGAAGCTGCGAACCTCTGTCGCTGAACTAGGTACTGGCCATGTCTCGATAGCCATAATCTTCTGGGGATCCACTTCCACTCCTCCTCGAGTAATGATGTGACCCAAGTACGAAATGCGATCGAGCCAGAACTCGTATTTACTGAACTTGGCGTACAACTGGTGCTCTCTAAGCGTCTGAAGGACAACTCTGAGATGCTGCTCATGCTCTGATTCGCTCTTGCTATAGACCAGGATATCATCTAGGAACACGATCACGAACTGAACCAAATAAGGCATGAAAATGCGATTCATGAGGTCCATGAATACGGCTGGCACATTGGTTGCTCCAAAGGGCATAACAAGGAACTCCCAATGTCCATACCTTGACCAAAAGATGTCTTCGGGATGTCCTGCTCTCTGACTCTGATCTGGTGGTGTCCTGACCACAAGTCTATCTTCGAAAATATCGAAGCCCCTTTGAGTTGATCAAACAAGTCATCTATCCTCGGGAGAGGGTATCTGTTCTTGATTGTCACTGAGTTCAAGGTATGATAATCTATACATAGCCTGGACGTACCATCCTTCTTTTTCAAAAGAAGCATCGGGGCTCCCCAAGGCGATCCACTTGCACGAATGAATCCCTTGGTCCTGATTTCTTCAATCATCTTGTACAAAATCTCCAACTCTGAAGGCGCCATCTTGTAGACTCTCTCTGATACTGGTGCTGTTCCGGGGATCAAGTCTATAGTGAACTCAATCTCCCGCTCTGGCGGCATCCCTGAAAGTTTCTTGGGAAGACATCTGGAAACTCTTCAACTATCCAGGGCAACTGCACTGCTGCTACTGCCATCCGTAATACTGGAGAAGATGGCTCTACCGCACCTCTGGAAAATAAAAACTCTGGCTCGCCTGGAATGCTAAAGACAACCCTGCCAACATGGCAGTCTATCCTAGCATACTGGTTCCTCAACAATACATGCCTAGGACTACATCATAGTCTGCCATAGGGAATTCTATAAATCTAGTGGGGAACTCTCTACCGCTAACTACGATCCGACACGAGGAAAACACTCGATCTACTCCCACAAGACCATTACCAGTAAGTATATTGAGCCTTACTGATAATGACTCTGGCTCCAATCCTATCCGTATCGCGAATCGTACAGACATGAATGAATGCGATGCACCAGAATCAAATAATACCGATGCTGGAAAGGAGTTGACGAGAATAGTACCTGCCACTACCTCACCTGGTGTAACTTCTTCATCCATAGCCATCAACATGGCCTGACCTATAGCTGCGGGTCTCCTCTGCTGGAAACCTCTCTGCCTGCTCTGCACTTGGGCTTGGGTATACTGCTGCTGGTTCTGCTGATAAAATACCTGGGCCTGAGGCAACAATGGCCTCGGGTACTGCTGCTGCTGCACAGGTGCTGGTCCCCTAACCGATGGACTGGTTAGGTTAGAAGAGGATGAACTACCCCTATTCGGGCAGGCTCCTATCTTGTGATCTGCCGCTCCACAAGCCAGGCACAATCCTTGCGCCCTACGACAATCCGCCACTACATGGCCTGGCTTCCCGCAATGTGAACATTCCATCGCGGAAGTCTGCTTCTGCTTCTGCTGCTGCGGGTACGTCGGGGTCGAATGCTGAACCGACGTCACTGAGGCCGCCCGCCTCGGAGTTCCAATAGTCAAACTCCTAGCTGCCGGGGCTGGAGCTGATGATTGGTGCATCTGACTGTGGGACCGCTTCCTACCTCCGGTCCTATCCACGATCCTCTGGGAGGTGTACTCATGCCTCCTAGCTGCTCTCAAAACAGCATCGAACGTCTGGTGCTCGAACTGCTCAACTGCCAGCAAGATCTCCAAATGCAGTCCCTGCTGGAACCGCTGAGCCCTATCAAACTCGGTCGCCACCAAGGTGGGGGCAAACCTACTGAGTCTAAAAAACTCAGATACATAACTGTCGACTGTTCTGTCTCCTCGTTTCAAGTTGGTAAATCTCGTCTGCAGGTCGTACCGAGCCACCGCATCAAAATACTTCGTCTGGAATCTCTCTCTAAATACTGCCCAAGCAATGGGTGCCACTAATCCCATGGCCTGTGTCGTCCGCCAACTGCGAGCTAAATCCAGCAACTATAGGCGTATCACCGCCACATTCTCGTTCTCAGGTGTTCTAGCTGCTTCCAAAACCACTTCGGTATCCTGAAGACAAGCGTCCGCGGCAATCGCATCTTCGCTGCCGTCGAAGAATGGAGGGTTCAAGTGCTTGAAGCTGTTGGCCGCATTGTTCCCCGGATGACCACCTCTGGTCAAAGCATCTGCCACTGCTTGGTACAAGGCGTCTCCTCTGCGGTCTTGAGAAGTTATCAAGGTCCTGATGAGACCTATCAAGGTGCCATCGTCCGGCTCGGCAGGCTGAACGGGCTGAACTGGGGGTTCTCCTCCAGTAGGTATAACTCGGGAGGCAACCCCAAAATGCTGGGCTTGATCTCCAGGTTGCTGGTCCACAGGAGGTGCTCCACCTTGCTGATCGACGGGGTCAGGTACAGTGCCGCTGAAGAAGACGACACAGGGAAAATAATGAGGAAGGACCAGGACAGATCAACGATACAAGCATGTGATCGGGACAAGAATTTCAAGGATTCAGAGGATATAAACGGAGATCAAGGATGAGTACTGATTGAGACATCTATTCGGTAAACCCTCACATTTCTTGATTGACAAGACCTGCATGGGCCACCACTTAAACCATGTCACGTCCCAGAACCAGAATACTGGAGAGCGGGGGCGAACATAGCCAGCTACGTATATTGAAATGAAGTCCATCTCGTTATACGGTCACGACTGTCTAGATATGAGGGTTTACTACAAGCCAACAGTCTCTTAAGGTCAAGCATATTGTCTCAATCTCAAGCAAGTAATATAGTTACAAGATGTTTGACCACCAAATATACAATAAAAGGCGTACCAAATATTACATATCAGCTGATCAAGAAGCTAGTCGTACAAAATATAAGGACTAGCAAGAGTTAAGTCATACATGATCAGCCCTAGGATTTGTTAATTATGTTTACAGCCCGTAGGCAAACAGTAAGTAAAGGTGCATCGAGCTAACAGGTGCTCGTCGGCTAAACGTCTCAAAAGAATAATTTTACAATAGAGTGAGCGAAACAAAATAGAAAACCCACTCGTAGCCCAGGTTCCTTCTAGTCACCACCATCGGGCTGGAGGTTCGGTAGATCCTCGGGTGCTGCTCCGAAATCTGGTCACACAAAACCAGCTGGGTCAAACCCCAGAAAGAGCAAGTGCCACAAGGGAGGCCACGAAATAAGAACAAAAGCCAGCATATCAGAACATAAGAAAATGAAAGAAAAGTACAAGTAAGTAAAAAGAAGGGCAGGACAATAAACGACTAGGGACGTGGAACCATTCCGGGAACCAGGTTACAACCCTTCAACCAAACAAGGACCGGGGTTGTAACCCTTCGCCTGAATAGCACTTGTCTCTATCCATTTATTGTTAAAGATAAGTAAAACAATCATGTATAGGAGTGCCAAGTACTGGGACTAGACAAGGCTTAGACAGGGCTAGACAACATCCATTACAAGCGGCCAAGCAATACTACGGCTTACTACTTTAACTAACTAGGGTTATCACAAGCCTAATTACTAATAAGATGCAAGTGAGAATTTTCCCGTCCCAAGCCCTGCAGACTATCCAGTTATCCTTCCACGGGTTGAGAGTATGGTTGGGTACATCGCTTCGGAGACGATATACCCTTAGGTGACTTAGAGGGTGCAATACATGACAGTGTGCTGGAAATGTGCTCTACTCGTCGGCAAGCTACAAGTCCAAATTAAAGCGCCCAGATAACGAGACTGCCTGTGACTGGAAATTCTTCATGAACTATAGTTTGATCTAGTCATTATCCTAATCCATATTCAGTGTGAATCCCTGACCATGGGAACCAGGGAGTCACGTCCTAGACATGATGCAAGAAAAGACAAGTAGATTGCACAAGCAAGCAAGCAGGAACACCCACGGTGTCAGAGTTGGTTACAAGAGTCAAGTTAGCCGTCGCAACAGCATCAAGTCAAGTCAAGTCAAGTCAGGCCGAGTCAAGTTACAAGTTACAAGTCAAGAGTGCGCCGCCACGGGCCACTATCACGTTATCAGGTTACAAGTCAATAGTGCACCCCATCGGGCCACTATCAAGAAGATCAGAGAGTACTGGGATCATAAATCACAGAAATCGCAAAAATGTACTAGCCATAGCAAATACTGAAAATCGTGCCAGGTCATGTTGGGTCAAGATAGTCGTGCTGTGTGGAACAAGATTTCAAAACCCAATCCACAAAAGAGGAGCCAAGCTCGAGAAATAAACTAAACCAAATCTCCATAAGCCATTGGGTTGCGCAAGGTGCCAAGGGGTTGGGTTGCGCAGGGTGTCAAGTGCGCAGGGGAAGGATGCGCAGGGGGCCAAGTGCGCAGGGAGAGGACGCGCAGGGAGCCAAGTGCGCAGGGGGAGGATGGCGCAGGGGGCCAAGTGCGCAGGGGGAGGATGCGCAGGGGGCCAAGTACGTAGGGAGAGGATGGCACAGGGGGCCAAGTGCGCAGGGAGAGGATGCGCAGGGGGCCAAGCGCACCAGGGAGCGAGCGCGGTTCGCCAAAGGGCGAGCTGCACAATCAGCACTGTACTAAAGAGCGCTGGCCGAGGGGGATGCGCGGTTCAGTACTGCGCTAAAGAGCGCAGACTGAGGTCTTCTTCTCCAGGCCGAGAGGAACACCTCAAGAACGCCAAAGTTCAAATCTTCATATCTTGGTCAAATGAAAACCAAATCTAGATTTTCAAAGTTCTAACTTGAGTAAAATTGAATTCTTTTCCATATGGAAGCATCAAAACAAGCAAAAATCAAAGTTTAATAGATCAAAACCAAGAATTTCCGAAAATGGTTAAAACCTAGATCTAGAAAAATGAAAGCTCCAAATCACAAAATGCCAAGTTCTAATGTTGTTCACCAAGGCCTAATCTAGCTAATAGACAAATAAAAAGGGGTTCTCATGTGGTGGCAAGGTGCACTTGCCTATGGAGGTTGGTGTTGTGTGGAGGAAGGAAGAAGAAGATGGAGGAAAATAAATGAAAGTAAAGAGGAGAGAGAAAAGTTAGGTGGGATTAAATAGGGGTGGGTGTGTTGTGTTGAGAGTTGAGCATAGGCTAAGGTGTTCTAAGCATATTAAACTAAACCAAACCAATCCTACTCCACAAAATAAAACCAAGCCATGTTAAAACCCATTTTACGAGAAAACTCAAAATCCCACAAGTCCAGAAAATAAAATACCTGCAAAAATACAATTACGAGTATAAATACGAAATACGGGAAACGGGGGTGACATTTTAAAATACAGTCTCCTCATCGTCCAAAAGTACAGTGACTCTGTCGTCTTCAAAACACAGTCTCCTCGTCGCCCAAAAGTACAGTGACTCCGTTATCTTCGAAACACAGTCTCCTCGTCACCCAAAAGTGCAGTGACTCTGTCGTCTTCGAAACATAGTCTTCTCGTCGCCCAAAAGTGCAGTGACTCCGTCGTCTTCGAATACAGTCTCCTTGTCGCCCAAAAGTGCAGTAACATCGAAGCCTCACTAGAAGCGTAGCTCGTATAGATGCGCAGTCCTATGAGGTGGCATTGTTCCACATATATCTTTTCAGATATTACCCAACCGGTTTGTTTAAACTACTGTTCCAAAGATAAGAATGGAGTTTAGTTTGGTTGATAAAATCAATATCCAATCAATTTTGTTTAAATCACCGCTCCAAAGATAAGAACGAAATTTGGTTCTATTGATAAGGGCAATATCCAATCGGTTGGTTTAATCTGCTGCCCCAAAGATAGAGACAAAATTCGACTCTTTTGATAAGAACCAAATCTGGTCGGCTTCATCTGAACAAAAAGTCTCAAGCAATAGATGCATGCCACGCGCCGTCTATTCGGTTATGCTGATAACCACCCGCGATCTTGATAGAAGGGAATCTCAACGTCCGCCATGTGTCAGCTCTGCAACAGCCCTCACCGTGCCAAGACAACAGATTCTCTTACATCTCAACGCGTAGTGCTCCTGCGCGTCCAATAAATCTCAAGCACATCGTATATATGTAAGGCCTATAAATAGAAGGAGGTCTCCATCATTAAAAAGGTTGGCAATTTCCTGATTGGCAACCCAGGGTACCATTCACGAGCACCAGAAAGTCAGAGTAAGTTCAACTCGTCGTCAGATCGTCAACGGAGTAAAGGAGCCACTGCAGTGCTCGATCTCCACCGCTACACTTCTCCAGAAATTCTTGTACTTAAATCTCCTGTTTAGGAGTTTTTTTATACTTTTTATACATTTGAATACAAAAGTTCGTTCAACTCTTTGTCATGGAAAACAAGATGGTGAATCTGTTGGGGACTTCCTTCTCCTCCAAAGAGAAGGTGGTGACGCAATCTGACGACAACTTACTGGGATCTTCTCAAAAGATATTTGTCGTACGTTTCGACCAACAAGCTTTTGAAGATCTCCTCTCTGAAGAGAAGTTGAGTCATTCGAAGCGATTCGTAAAACCAAAGAAGACTCGTGTACCTGGGTGCCGAAGGCTGCTGTGATGAGTAGCACGACGGAGGAGACTGCGCTCCAGAACCCCATGAATGGCGAAGCCCCGAAGGAGATTTTGACTGTTGCTACCGTGTCGCCTCGTTCAATCCTCCCTCCTGAAAAGCACAGCGAGGATTGCAACTCTCCTATTGCAGGCCTGATGAAGGCACAACGCCGAAGGAAGCGCACAGCGGCACACCCGTGTAAGAAAATAGCTACATAGGCGAAAACTTCTATCTTTGACAGAATTACCTACCAATCGGGTAAGGCTATGTTGGACTAACCATTACACACCTTCTAAGGGTAATATGAAAAGGCCTAAGGTAGCATGCATCCTGTGCGAACAACATGCTACGCCGATAATTATGTAGGATTCTGAATGCCATGCACCTTACAAGGATGACACGAAGAAATCTAAGGCAGCACATACCCTGCGCGACCAAAGTGCTTGCCGACCACTCAGTTGGACTCTGATTACTACGCACCTTCTAGGGGGAGTAGGAAGAAATCCAAGGCAATACGCGCCTTGCGCGATCAATGTGCTATGCCAACGGCTGACCAAAGGCTCGTATTGACAGTTATGCACGCAGCCAATGGAAAGCTATACAAAACGGGTTCGAGTGCTTCGATGCCTCGACCCATAAAACCTCGCTGTCACTTAAGTGCTCATGTGCACGAGTCAAGCCGGGGGTACACACTGTAGAGATAAACTCGTGCGAGCAGCGTTGTTGTAAGCATGGGGTGAGCCTGCCTCTTCAGCAACTCTCTGATCAGGAACCAAGCATATTTCACGCATAGGAACTGAGAAGAGGGAAGCTACCTTCACATCATCATTCTTGCGTACAGCTTCCCTGCATGCACAAAAAGAGTGTGGAAGTAAAGACCTCAGATCTATGTAAGATGATTTCCTACAAGCATAAAACGAGGGAGGAGTCCATGGTAAAGGGCGTGTCTAAACCAAGGCACACCTGCACTAAGATCACCATCAACTGTTGCTATTGCCAAACCACCGCATCGCCACCGAAGAGGCGGTACGTTTTCTAAAGACTGCAACCGATGGTGTCTGTACATCATAGACTCGATGAAGAATCGTCGAGTGAAGAAGGAGATGAACTCCGCGTTGCTTCATACAACGCGGTGCGGGGTTCTCCCTCTCTCAAGAAGCTTTCCAAGAATCCTCCCGCTTCGGCCAATAAATTTAAGGGCCGACCTGGAAGTAGCAAGACGACGGTCCCCAGTATGGGTGTTATAACACACATGCGCTAAATCTGGATCCCTACCGCAAGGAGATATTGCTTCAGCTGCAACATTAGCCGGGGGTAGCCAGCGCTCTACCATTCATGACAATCCCTCGTTCCAACCCCATGAATGATTGTTTGACACAGATGCCTCCATGGGCGCAAGCAGCAAACAAGCTGGGGATAGCAATTATAATAAGTATAAAGAAGATTGCAATCTACTTGTTTACCCTCGAGACGATGTGTAACGCCCCGGTCCCAAAATACTTAGGACTAGATACGTAGACATGCCACATAACTGAATATATATAATATGCCGTAGTCACAAGTAAAGTAAAATAGTCCCAATCGTAACAAGATCCAATATCTCATCATCGAAACAGTGGACTACCCCTACAACCAAACAAGGACAAGGGGTAGTATACTATACCGCGATGCGACATTATCCCAAGCTACTAATGGGACGGGGGTGACATGGCATTGACGAGGGTCACCTGACCATTCTAATGTGTTTATGTAGTTAAGAACAAACCTTCAACGCATGGGTAATCTGGCTGTAGGAGCAGGAACTC
Source organism: Iris pallida (assembly GCA_029216955.1). Classification (NCBI taxonomy): domain Eukaryota; kingdom Viridiplantae; phylum Streptophyta; class Magnoliopsida; order Asparagales; family Iridaceae; genus Iris; species Iris pallida. The sequence continues at coordinate 19,963,782 of JANAVB010024399.1, read as the reverse complement.
AGGTACGGTTCCACCAGGATACCAGGGACCTCAAAGCAAAATATTCATCGAATGTCAGAGGCCAGCAGGAAATCAGGATCCAGGACTGTATCTCCAGCGGAGATAACCGACAATAATAGGAAAGTGCATACGTAGCCCATACGTTAAGAAACTGTTCTTCCTACCCAATGCCTAGTAGAGTCACATCCATGACTTCTATACCTCTACTAACTGCCAAGTCTCCTAACATGCCTCTATTAGCAGTTAGCCCTAACGCATGCGCACAGGTGATCAGCCATCACGTAAGTACCTCTACATGCTACTTATCTCACACATACCTCGTGGTACAAGTGTGTCAAGGTTTATGTTATGTACTACAAATGTTAGTCCCTGAACTCTGGGTCCATATGAAATCAAAGGATAATAAGTAAAGTAAAGCTAATATCACTGAGCAGGCAAGAAATCAGGAACTGTAATAATGGTACAGCTACAAGAACTGGAAAAAAGTAAATAGTGATATGCAATAACAAAAATGTAGACTAAATATAAGCAGTAAATATGGCAAGGTATCTTGCCTGAGGTTGTGTGCAAAGGGCGACGTCCAATAGCTCGAACCGTCAGAATAGTGAAGCAATGAAAGCCAAATCTCGTATACGTCCTCGGATGCTGAAATAAATACCACGAACGTGTTTGGCATATAAGATATGTTCAAGAAATGCCTATCTAAAAGTCAAATTCTGGAATATAGGGGCAAAATCGTAATTTCAGGTCAAAACGATGTCCGCCGTTGGACCCATTTCGTACAGAAATGTGTGCCAGAACCTACTGTCTCTAAAGTCATCAAACTATATGTCTACTGGTCCAGTTTGAGGTGACGAACCCAACCATATATCCAAAGTTGGATTTCGAAGAGCAGTACACAAAATCGCCCGTTAGATCGGGTCGCAGGCCCGCCAAATAGACGTTCCGGTCGACCTTCTCAGAATCGAGCCAAACTTGGCATACAGGACCAAAAAATCGATATGGTCCTGTTGGTGCAAGTTTCATTTCGATTCGACGACTGTACAAAAAGTTATGGTCAGGTTTGTAAAAGATCGATACGGGGGTATCTCGACGGATACGTACTGATTTCGTCGCGCATATGCAACGAAATCGGGTTCCGTCAGTTCCCACACGTCGGCAACATTCATACGCGCCTTTTGATGCATATGTTGTGCGACCACGTCGCCCGGTTTATCGGGCGCACGCCGTATCGGACAGTTTTGTAAGATTTTTACAGTTTTAAACAAAATTTTTCTATCAACTTCATCCTCGGATAACTTTCTGTGTACCTACTGAAATTACAAACTACAAGTTATGTTTTACTCATGTATAGGTTATCTCTAACTTGTGGAATTAGTTTTCAAAAATATGTAGTAGGCTGGTCGAAATCATTCCTCCAAGTCAGGGATCTGGGGTGGTTTACTATTCTGTTTTTGAACAGATTTTGGGCCGTATTCGCATCGAGTTCTACGCCGATGCGTTGGGTTAAATCCATATCCCTTTGAAGGGACTTGGAGAGGTTTATGTAAGGAATGTACTCGAGAAATTGATTTGCTAATCGATTAAAGAACGACCATGAAAACCCTCCTCAAAGTTGGGATCGGCTCATTGATACTGCCCTGTGTTGCAACCTTGTTTGTTTGGCTCGGCCTCGCGGCGGCTGCTGCTGGCCTCGTCGCACCGGCGGCCACTGTGGGGCGGCACGCGCGCAAGCATGTGCGAGGTCAAGGTCGGTGGTCTCGGCTGGTGTTAGGAGTTAGGGTTTTGTAGAGTTTTTTTTCGTTGATATAGCCTCTGCTTCAGTTGCGGTTAGGGGGGCTTTGGTCGCGGGTTATAGAGGAAGTTGTTCTCGCAAGAAATTGAGGGTTTGCTGAATTATTTTTTAAAAAACATTTGTGCATATATATATATATATATATATATATATATATTTTATATATATATATTTTATATATATATATATATATATATATATATATATTTTATATATATATATATATTATATATATATATATATATATATATATATATATATATATATATATATATATATATATATATATAACGCTTGAAATAATATCAAAAAAAAAAAAATAACGCTTGAAATAAATCTAAATATTTTATATAAGATCTTATAAAATTCATAAGAATATTTCTAAAATATTTTGATAGATAATTTGAGCATTTGAACCTAATAGCTACCAAAATTGGAGCCTCTCTTGCTAATATTAATATTAGCAAATAATTCATTTATTAAATATAATACAGTTTTGATAGCTAACAAAATCCTATAAAATTAAAATAAAATTTCCTTAAATTTTAACAAATAAAAGAAAACCTTTCTGATACATTTAATGGATAAATTTATTACAAGTTCATTTGAGTATATACATATTGTAGCTTTTATCTTGCTACCAAAATAATTAATAAAAATCTAGAAAAAATATACTGTAAAATATACGAAATAAAATCCCTAAAATTTAGGGGTTTTACATCCTACCCAACTTATAAAAATTTCATCCTCGAAATTAAAATAAAAATAATAGCCAAGAACAACGAGATTAAATACGAAAGGATGACAGGTACTCAACTTGTAGCTTGGTTTCTGAAACGATGGAGGAGGGGGTTATCACAGGAATCCGGTTTGGCATCATATTGTACAAGATGGGGTATTCTTCATTCAGGACTCTGTCCAACTTATAAAAGTTGGCCAATCCTGATAAACATCGTTACAAGACTGGGAAGGACAATTTCTAAAGGGTAGCACGAGAATATTGGGCATTTCTAACCGTAGTCACGGACTCTAAGGAGCCTAGATATTGTCATGGTATTCTTGGTAAATAACACTATAGATAAAATTTACTGGTTTAACATTGCTCAAATGTAATCATATTCCAGCAAGACCGTAAAAATTTATTGGTCGAAATACAACTGGGACAGAAAGGTACAGAGGGATTTAGTTCTTTGCCTAATCATGGGTAACTAAGAGGTGAGATTGAAGAATTTAGGGAAAGAATAATTCATGGGTCAAAAGATGAGATTCTGTAATAAGCGTAGAAAACCTTGTTACAGAAACGAATGGAAAATGCATGATTAGACTGACATTGTGGAATCTTTAAGTCATAATAAGTAGAGTGTGCGGGTTAGTGTTTGGTGTTGAGTAGAAGGCATGTGCTTGCTTGGGTGGAATGTATACGTCATCGGTGTGATGCACCTTACGTGGATCATGGGCCTTTAGTTTACTTAAGGGAAGGAGTCGATATTTGCATGGTTGAAATCAGATGGAACGAAAATAGGCATCTATGGTTTATTTTATGGAAAATATGTCATACCTGTGGTGGAATTGAAATGGAGTACATGAATGCGTGTTTGTGTGGGACATGCATGTCATGGTAGAGATTATCAACTGGTACTGATAGAAATGGACGTTATGAACCATTGATTTATTAGTCTAAATTGGAACTAATCATTTCCAATTGCTTGCTGATTTTAAGAACCCAATGCTCCTTAGGGGGGTGCAATCTATGTATTACTGACACTTCCGTTTCTCGAAATTAAAACTAAGACATGATTTTTTTTTGATAGGACGAAATTTTGAAGAACAAAGGCTACAATCTTTATATCCCTATTATCTAATTGCACGAGTGAAGGGAGATAGAATGTAATATGGAAACTGTTTCACATAGTCCAAACAATTCGGAGAACAGTTACATTTGGAATCTAATTCTAAGAGGTAGTAAACACTAAAGTCAATGTTCTAAGCAGCTTACGAAAATTTGGTTATTCGATAAACATGAGTAATATGACTTCTAAGTAGGCCAAATTTCAAGAAAAGGTATAAGGCTATATGGTTCTTTAGTCCTGCATTCTTTAGGAAGTCTAGATATTACTTACTTAACATTGCTCTTATGTCGACCATGTCTTATCAAGGTAGTAGGAGAGGTCTTGGTCAAGCCTAACCGAAAAAAGTTGGTACCACGTGATTCCATTCATCTCATAACATAGGCTACAAATGATTATGATTAAGAAATTTATGGGAGGGGTTAGTGGACCAAGTGAAACTACATAATAGGTGTAAGGACCTATTTCATCAAGTTTGGTTTTATAGTCCAATATGGCGATATGCATGAATGGGTTTAACTGGGCCTCAATGGATTCCCTACTTAGACATCAATCTTTTATTGGACAAATCTTGGGTTTCAATCTAAATTGGCTGGTCAAGACACCATAAAATTTTTCTAGACCATTCCTATTAGGTTAGAGTAACCTAGAGTAGGTTCAAACTCAAGTGGATGGGCTATTTGTCAGTCGAGTTGGTTAACTAGATTCTTTAAGCCCAAAATGCGCCTTCTATGACTTTTGTGGTTAAGTAGCCCAAGAAGACTCATTTGAGTGGCACACTAGTAATATGTGTGTAGTGGGCTTCGAGTAGATCACAACCATATATTGGGTCAAAAGATTTGAGTTGAAGTTGGATCTCTAAATGAAGTCAGAAAGGACAATGGTATTATCGTATGGGTTATAACTAGCCCCTTTTAACTTGAAAGTTGCATCATAAAAATAGAGTACAAGGGAACGTATTTTAGTGGGACATGATATATCTACATAAAGGTGGAGTCGTCTATGCCTTGTATGTGAAGTTTGTTGGAGGGTAATAGCTGGTCTCGTGCTCCGAATATCAAAGTCACGGTAAGAAACATCAAATGATCAAATTAAAAGTGGGAGTTCATGAGTCGCTAATAACTAAGTCTATTGATGGGGTAACGAACTCTAAAGCATGTCATAAGAAAGATCTTCGATGACTAAGTCATAAATTTCTTTTTGGGTCAAGCCTGCCAGACTATAGTCACAAGGGTTCAAGTGGTATTGAATGTAGTGCTCATGTATTGCTGTTGATAACTGGTAAATCATAACATGATAGGGTATTTAAGCTATGGTATTGGCTGAGCTAGTGACTGTGGTGTTCCAATGCTGGTTAGGTCTTAATAACAAAATTTACATAACTAGGATAATATTTGTTGGAATCCACTCTCGGGATGGGTGTCTACCATATTCATGGTAAATGATTGTCCTTACCTTTGTCTATTCATCTCATGTCTAAACTGTGGGCTTGGTCAAGAAAAGGTCGTGTTAAGGCTTAAGGGTTGCTAGTTAAAGAAAGATTCAAGCGAATAATTAGAGACTCACAATAATTGGTTCCTCGAGAATAGATACTCCTAGGTTGGCATTTTGACTAAGGGTAAAACCCTAATCATTCTCAAATTCAAATGCCTAGAAGGTCACGGTATTAGTTGTAGGGTCGAGAGAGGACAAGTAACTCAAGCAAGATTGTAGTCATAAGGCTTGGCCGATGGTATCTACACTTGTGTATATAACTATCATGGCCATGGGCGATAATCTATATCTATCTACCAAATACGAGCGTTCATCTTTCCAAATCAGTGAAAGATAAAAGCAATAAAGAGTTCAAGAAAGATGTCATCGAATACCATTTTGTGCTTCAAAGGCGAACGTATAATTCAAGTGGAATTGTTAATGCAGTCGCGAATGAGATCTTAAATACCTCTATATCTCAATCCACGTGGGATAATCATATGAAGAGCAAACCAAGTGCGCTATGGTTGATCAGACCATAATACATTGATTCTAATTAGACAGTATGCTTGTGTGCGTCCCCAGTATACATATTTCCTGAACAAGCTCGATAAAGAATAAGCTTGCAAAACTAGGCTATAAATAGCGACATCATTTATGGTAGTGCAAAGTATAAGTACGGGGGAGAGTGATGAAAACAGTTATAAATAGTTTAAGTTTCACAAGGATCTATGTCTTGTCCGGTGTTCCTGCTTATACAGTCGTCCTACTATCTCCTGTATCAGGTCGTGGTTGACCAATGGAGTATGGTTTACTAAAACTCTATATTCTAGGTAAACAATCTTCCTATACTAGCATATATTCAGTGCCACCCAGTTATACTTCATTAATGGGTTATAAGAACACGGGGTGATAGGCCGTGATGCATACTACCCAGTTATAAAAGTTAACTAATAAGGTGATTGAGAAATATAACATGTGTAACTAGAATGAGTTATCTTCCTAACCTCTCTATCAAGAACGAAAGAAAAAAAAGAAAAGATTTACACTGAAAGAAATCAAGCAGAAGGAAGTCAAGATAATCGGATGAGAGTTCGAATTGAGTTCAAGAAAGGGGGTCAAGTGTGTGGATGAGATACCTAGATTCTAATCCTATATGCAGGCTCACATCGGTACAATAACGTAATCGAAGTAACAAACTAGACCTGCATGGGCCACCACATAAACATGTAATACCCCAGTCCCAAAATACTTAGGACTAGATACGTAGACATGCCACATAACTGAATATATATAATATACCATAATCATAAGTAAAGTAAAATAGTCCCAATCGTAACATGATCCATTATCTCATCATCGAAACAGTGGACTACCCATACAACCAAACAAGGATAAGGGATAGTACACTATACCGCGATAAGATATTATCCCAAGCTACTAATGGGACGGGGGTGACATGACATTGATGAGGGTCACCTGACCATTCTAATGTGTTTATGCAGTTAAGAACAAACCTTCAATGTATGGACACTATGGCTACAGGAAGAGGAACTCAGGTATGGTCCCACCAGGATACCAGGGACCTCAAAGCATAACATTCATTGAATGTCAGAAGCTACCAGGAAATCAGGTATCAGGATCCAGGACCGTATCTCCGGCAGAGATAACTGGCAATAATAGGAAAGTGCATACGTAGCCCATACGTTAAGGAACTGTTCTTCCCATCTAATGCCTAGTAGAGTCACATCCATGACTCCTATACCTCTACTAACTGACAAGTCTCCTAACATGCCTCTATTAGCAGTTAGCCCTAACGCATGCGCACAAGTGATCGACCCTCACGCAAGTACCTCTACATACTAATTATCTCACACATACCTCGTGGTACAACTATGTCAAGGTTTATGTTATGCACTACAAATGGTAGTCCCTTAACTCTAGGTCCATATGCAATCAAAGGATAATAAGTAAAGTAAAGCTAATATCACTGAGCAGGCAATAAATCAGGAACTGTAATAATGGTACAGCTACAAGAACTGGAAAAAAGTAAACAGTGATATGAAATTAAAAAAATGTAGACTAAATATAAGCAGTAAATATGGCAAGGTATATTGCCTGAGGTTGTGTGCAAAGGGCGACGTCCAATAGCTCGAACCGTCAGAATAGTAAAGCAATGAAAGCCAAATTCCTCATACGTCCTCGGATGCTGAAATAAACACCACGAATGTGTTCAAAATATAAGATATGTCTAGGAAATGCCTCTCCAAAAGTCCAATTCTGGAACAGGAGAAAAATTATAATTTCGGGTCAAAACGATGTCCACCGTTGGACCCATTTTGTACCGAAATGCGTGCCAGAACCTACGGTCTCTAAAGTTATCAAACTATATGTCTAAGGATACGGTTTGAGGAAACGAACCCAACCGTATATCCAAAGTTGGATTCCGGTGAGCCATGCACAAAATCGCCCGTTGGATCGGGTCGCGGGCCAGCCAAATAAACGTTCCGGTCGACCTTCTCAAAATCGAGCCAAACTTGGCATATCGGACCAAAAAATTGATACGGTCCTGTTGGCACAAGTTTCATCTCGATCCGACGATTGTACACGAAGTTATGGCTAAGTTTGTAAAAGATCGATACGGGGGTATCTCGACGGATATGCACTGATTTCGTCGCGCATATACAACGAAATCGGGTTCCGTCAGTTCCCACACGTCGGCAACATTCAAATGCGCCTTTCGATGCGTATAGTGCACGACCACGTCACCCGGTTTGTCGGAGCGCACGTCGTATCGGACAGTTTTGTAAGATTTTTACAGTTTTTAACACAGTTTTTCTATCAACTTCATCCTCGGATAACTTCCTGTGTACCTACTGAAATTACAAACTACAAGTTACGTTTTACTCATGTATAGGTTGTCTCTAATTTGCGAAATTAGTTTTCAAAAATATGCAGTAGGCTGGTTGAAATCAGTCCTCCAAGTCAGGGTTCTGGAGTGGTTTACTATTCTATTATAGAACAGATTTTGGGCCGTGTTCGCATCGAGTTCTACGCCGATGCGTTAGGTTAAATCCATTTCCCTTTGAAGGGACTTGGAGAGGGTTATATAAGGAACGTACCTTAGAAATTGATTCACTAATCGATTAAAGAACGACGATTAAAACCCTCCTCAAAGTTGGGGTCGGCTCATTGATACTGCCCTGTGTTGCAACCTTGTTGCTGCCGCAGCTCGGCCTCGCCGCGGCTGCTGTTGGTCTCGCTGTGCCGGCGGCCATCGTGGGGTAACACACGCGCGCATGTGCGAGGTTGAGGTCGGTGGTGGCGGCTGGTGTTAGGAGTTAGGGTTTTGTAGAGTTTGTTTGTTTGTTTTTTTCGTTGATTTAGCCTCTGCTTCAGTTGCGGTTAGGGGGGCTTTGGTCGCGGGTTATAGAGGAAGTTGTTCTTGCGAGAAATTCCTTTCTCGCGAGAAATTGAGGGTTTGCTGAATTTTTTTAAAAACATTTGTGCATATATATATATATATATATATATATATATATATATATATATATATATATATATATATATATTGTGCATATATATATATATATATATATATTTATATATACATATATACATATAAACACTTGAAATAAATCTAAATATTTTATATAAAATATTATAAAATTCATAAGAATATTTCTAAAATATTTTGATAGATAATTTGAGCATTTGAACCTAATAGCTACCTACATTGTAGCCTCTCTTGCTAATATTAATATTAGCAAATAATTTATTTATTAAATATAATACAGTTTTGATAGCTAACAAAATCCTATAAAATTAAAATAAAATTTCCTTAAATTTTAACAAATAAATGAAAGCCTTTTTGATACATTTAGTGGATAAATTTGTTACAAGTGCATTTGAGTATATACATATTGTAGCTTTTATCTTGCTACCAAAATAATTAACAAAAATCTAGAAAAAATATACTGTAAAATATACGAAATAAAATCCCTAAAATTTAGGGGTTTTACACGATGGGACTTAGGCGTCTGAACCCGAGAGTGAAAGATCCATCGTCCCTTCTATCTATCCATTCATGATGTCCGTTTTCATGGCCGAAGGTGACAATACAGAAGGCAACGAAGGATCCAATCATCAGAAATGTATAGAAGCCCTGGAAATAGGCCTAAATACATTGAACGAAACTATGCAGGCCTTGACTTCAGTGGTCCACGAAATCCAAGATAAATTGACATCCAATGTCCATGCTCCTGCAAACCAAGACCCAGGGACGAACGACGGGTCTAATGCGCCTCCCATCTTGAGCCAGGCGGTGCCGTTGTCATCTACTCCATCAAAAATAGGACCTGCTATGTCGAATGACATGCAACAGGCCCTCAACGAATTGTACGCTCGCTATGATGCCAGATAAAAGCGAGAATCACTCCAAAAGATGGAAATCCGGCAACCATATCCTGCCAAGTGGGATAATATGATATATCCTTCCAAGTACAAACCGTAGACGCTTGTGCCATTTGATGCAAAGGAATCTCCTTGTCGATACTTGAGGTATTTTGCCTCTGTAACAGGGCATCTGCCAAAAGACGACGCTCTGCTCACAAACATATTCATAGGGGCATTGTAGGGGGTGGCGAACAAATGGTTCTGCAGTCTCCCCAACAATTGCCTTTCGTCGTTCGATGATTTGAAATGTCTCTTCCTCGCTCGATTCTCTGAAGGAGGAATGGATATGACAATGTCTACTCTCATGGACATTCTCCAGAAAGAGAAAGAGCTTATATATGCTTATTTTTAGCGCTTCCGCCAAGCAGCTTTGAGACTACCACTTGGTGTACCCGAACCCATGCTCATGCATTCATGCCGCAAGAACATGCTCCCTGCAGTTAAATTATGGCACTGTGCTCCTTGCATAGAGTGGACACCCTTCATCACCGGGGCGGATGTAACCGAGAAAAAGGCCCAGGACGCACAACTACTGGGTTGAGTTTTCCCTCACTCGAAGACAAAGGGAAATGCTCATCTAGCAAAAACCCCGTCCCCAAGGACAGCAATAGAAAGTAAGCCATGACCATCAACATCTCTAAAGTTTCAGTAACAATGAACCGGAAGTCGGCTGAAGCACCGAGGCCAAAAGCGACATACTCCTTCAACGACGAAGATACACTAGAACTCTTTGATATATTGACAAAGGGTGGCAAGCTTTAACTCCCGTCTCCAAAGTGCCCTGATGAAGTGAGAAAGGTGGACAATCCAAAATACTGCCACTACTACCAGTATGTTCACCATTCAACACGCGATTGCTATGTGTTGAAGCGGCAGATCCAGCGCCTCATCGACGCCAAGGTCATCTCACTCGACTACGAAGAAAAGACTGTCACTGCCAACATGGTCACCCTCTAGTTTGAAAGTTTTCCAAGAACAAAGGTTCGAGACGGTGTCATCCCCATCCTGAAGGCGACAATGGAAGTAGTCAATCTTCCACCAGCCCGTGATAATGGTCAAGGCCTCATCTCATTTATAACGCTGCAAGACGAAGTTATGTTGATCCACCGAGGTCTCGCCCAATACATGATGATGCCTGCAGCGCGCTCTGTCAAGGGGAAGAAAGTCAAGCCATGTGGTATGGTTTCTACATCGACTGATGATACCCTGGTTACCACTCGCTCGGCTTACCAACGGAAGGAGCACCAGGCAGTAGAAGGCAAAGTACCTCTACCTGTTGCTACAGCACCTGATACGTCAGAAGCAGGACCATCCCAACCTCCTACAGTAGATAAGCAAAAGCAGAAGGAGGTCCACTTTGACAAACCATTGAAAAAAGTCTCAGTAGTAGGACCGATTAACCCCTACAACTTCGATACATTGGCACAGCTTTCCAATACTCCGGCACAACTGTCACTCTTCGAGCTCCTCCGTCTCTCCAAAGAGACTCGAGACACCCTCAGCGAAGCTTTACAGAATGCTGACTCCTTCCTCACCCAGGTGCAACTGCCCAAGGAGGATCCTGCTGCGTGCCTATATTGTTATAGTGTGGTCGAAGTGATTCCTAACATCACCTTCACTCAGCAGTACATGCTACTAAAGAACAACCGACACAATAGGCCCCTGTACTACATGGGATATGTTGGTGCTATTAAGGTCGATCGCATCTACATCGACCATAGCTCTTCTCTCAGCATCATCCCTCGAAGTTTAATCAAAACTTTGGGGATCCCGATGCATCGGCTAACCGCATCGAACACTACAATCAGCAGTTTCAATGCTGGAAAGAGTGAGCCCTGGGCAAAATTTACCTGAAATGCCAGATAGGTGATCTCCAGGTAGACGTGACTTGCTACGTCATCAATGCTGATATAAACTACAACATACTATTGGATCGACCATGGATTCATGAATTCATGATCGTACCTTCCACTCTCCATCAATGCATGAAGTATGTAGCCAATGATGGGACTATTAAGACTGAGTTTGCTGACATCGACCCATTTCGAAGACTCGAAGCATACTGTACGGATGCTGATCTATACAAGTTAGTCCCATGGGATGATGATGCCAATGACATCGATGACGAGGTCGATACTGCATCAGAAAATGTAGCTATGGCCGAAGAGCCACTAAGGGTTTGATTGAAGGGGAAGCCTCACCAAACATCAACTCCTCTTCTCATCAAACTTCGAGGAAAGGCTCATGCTCGTTCGCCTTTGACGGTATCAGCCGCTAGCCAGGGGCCTATGCAAATAAGGCTCTCCCGAAGGACTTTAAAGACAACCTCAAGGTCGTAGGAACCTCCGACTCCAGCCCTTTTGGTTGTTAAGTTGAAGCGGAAGCCTCCTCCACCTTCTCCCGCGGCAGCCCCAGTTCTCACGGATAAGGAATTGGATGACTACATATGTGCCAATACCGAGGTGCATTCTTTAGATGATGTAATCCCTCGGGATAAAATTTTGCATTTTATTAATAGAAAGTTATATTTGAATTACTCTTGTGCACACTGGAACACTAAGTATTTTTAGACAACGCTTTGTATATGTTACAAACGCAAGTGACAACTGCTAATCTTGCTAGCTAATTTCTCTCTTCCCGAGGTGCCTACTTCCTGGTTCTAGCAAGAAGGGAGGAAGAGGAACCCATCATCTTCTGTCGATTAGAGCACCCTCAACGGCTGAATCCGGCAGAACCAGAACCCGATAACGGCAGGATGCAACTCTACCGTTACACTGCTCAAGCTAAACACCTTATTCAGAAGATGGATTACGACTTGAATAGTGACAGTGGACTGAACTATGGCAAAGGTCGACGCCTTCCCTTACGACTTTGTGCTCCAAAGGAAAAGTCTCAAAATTACTATCAGCGCACCTGCCGAGGGCTGGGTTATGTTGCACCCACAACAACTTTGGAGAGCTCAGAGCGGGAGGCCATGATGTATTCACACTTCTCTGATTCCTCAACCTGGGCCTCTAACACCAGTATCGACCAAGCCTTCAAGAAGGTACTGTCCGTTAATATGGTCTCTGTAGATCATCCAGTTTAGGATGCAGACCAAATACTCAAATTCTTCAAGGATAAACCTTGTGCTCAACACCTAGGATCCTAATGGAAATGGCGCTTCGAACAACGAGAACCTCCCACTAAAGATGAGGTCATCCAAGACGAAATAGGAGATGAGGCTTCACCTAAACCCATCTTCATCAGCAAAAGCTTGTCTGGAGAAGACAGAGAGTCTCTGATACAGCTTATCTGAGAGAACATCGACATTTTTCCTTGGAGCTATAAGGACATGCCGGGTTTAGACCCGTAAGTCGTAATGCACCGACTCAACATCTTGCCCGACGCTAAGCTTGTCAAACAGCAACGACATCATTTCTGCTCAAATATTATGGATGCTATCAAGAAAGATGTCAACAAACTCATAAAGAGTGGCTTCATTCGCGAGGAGCAACATCTGGATTGGGTGGCCAACATTGTCCCAGTCACTAAGAAGAACGAGAAGATTCAGATCTGCATAGACTTCAGGGATCTCAACTCGACCTATCCAAAAGACGAGTTTTCCCTTTCGATCATCGACGTGATGAATGACAACACTTGTGGCTTCGAGTGTATGTCCTTCATGGACGGGTTCTCATGCTACAACCAGATCAAGATGTTTCCTGAAGATGAAAAGCATAATTTATTTAGCACTCCAAAAGGGATCTACTGTTACACAGTAATGCCCTTTGGGTTGAAGAATACATGAGCAATATACCAGCAGGTTATGAGTACCATATTCCGTAAACACCTTCAAAAAATGGTAGAATGTTATGTTGATGACATTGCCGTTAAAAGCAGAAAGAAATTCAGTCATTTGAATGACTTGAGGACGGTGTTCGACTTGATACGGACACATAGACTAAGAGTGAACCCAACCAAGTCTTTTCTGGGGATTTCCAGTGGCAAGTTCTTGGACTTTATAGTCACAGCCAAGGGTATTCATATTGACCCTGAGAAGACTAAGGCGATCTTAGACATGGCTCCCACGAAGAATATCCGTGAACTTCGAGGCCTACAAGGACGCTTGGCATATATCAGAAGATTCATAACAAATCTCTCTGGTCACTGCCAACCCTTCACCAAACTGATGAAGAAAGGGGTCTCGTATGTCTGGACCGAAGAATACCAGCGCGCATTCGACAATATCAAGAATTATCTCACTAGTCCTCTAGTACCGGTGGCATCGGTCGTGGGGAAGCCCTTTCTGCCATACGTCCGAGCTATGGACCATTCTTTTAGTGCTTTGCTAGCCCAGAGAAATAATGAAGGCCACGAACAGGCAATCTACTATCTTAGCAGGACCATAATTGGTGCCGAACATCAGTATAATCCTGTGGAGAAGGAGTGTTTCGTTCTACTCTTCACCATTCAAAAGATGTACCTTTATGTGGCTGGACAGACAATCCACGTCATCTCCCGAGTCAATCCCCTCAGAGTCCTTATGACCAAGCTAGGGGCCCTAAACTCGCGATTAGCCACACGGGCAATACTTTTAACTCCTTATGACTTGGTCTTTGTCCCATAAAAGGCAATTAAAGGACAAGCATTGACCGATTTTTTGGCGGCACATCCTGTACCAGAGACTTCGAAACTCTATGATGATATCCTGGATGAAGTCCTGGAGTCCAATACAGTCTCAGGCAATCCTGTTTGGCTTATGTTCTTTGACGGTGCTTCAAGAACATGACCCAAAGGCGAGATCATCGCAAGAGTCGGAGTGGTTCTTATCACTCCTAACGGTCTGGTCATCCACCGTACGTACTCTCTCACGGAGTCATGCATCAATAACGTTGCTAAGTATAATACTCTCATTATCGTGCTCCAGCTCGCTAAACAGTTGGGGGTCGACTACATCGAGGCCTACGACGACTCGAAGCTGATTACCAACTAGGTTCGAGGACAATATGCGGTTCGACATGCAGATTTGGTTCCTTTCCACCAGGCAGCAATCGATGTCAGTTCCACCTTCAGAGGGTTCTTTATAGAACATATACCTAGATTGCAAAACTTAGTGGCCGATGTACTCGCTGGCCTCGCCGTTTCTTTGGCAGCTCCTGCTGGAACCCAATATACCGTCACGGTGATAGGATGAGTGCTGGTTTGCCCGAAGAACAATCTACATACGTATCTGAGTTACTCAGTACAAATACACTAATGCTGACATTCGGGACTGGCGATTCCCATTCATAGACTATGCAGTCTACGGAGTCCTGCCTGAATATCCGAAGGAAGCGACTTCTATAAAAATGTGCTCGCTCTGATTCTTCTATGACACAGCTACCAAAATGCTGTATCGTCGTTCATACGATGGACTCCTCCTACGGTGTCTATCTAAGACCGAAGCGTAAGAAACACTCCGAGAGGTACACAATGGTACCTGCGTGGCTTACCAGCCTGGTCCTAAATTATAGGACTGACTGCATCGCATGGGCTACTACTGGCCCACTATGATGGCAGATGCCATTGATTACGTAAAAAAGTGTAGGGTATGTTAGTTGCATGCTAACTTCATATACCAACTTTCGGAATTCCTACATCCTACGGCGGCTGTTGGCCATTTGAAGCATGGGGAAGGGACATCATTAGGCCGATCAGCCCACCGTCCTCCAAAGGACACTGGTTCATCCTCGCCATCACCGACTACTTTTTCAAGTGGGAAAAAGCAGCACCGCTGGCGGAGGTGAAAATCTCGAACATGATTAACTTGGTTAAGCATTACGTCATATACCACTTCGAATTTCCCAGAAGGATTATCCATGACAATGGCCTTCAGTTTGTGACCCACGTATTCTATTGGTTCTGTGATAGGAATCGAATACAGAATGTAGCATCAACAGCTTACATTCCTGCAGAAATGGACTAGCAGAAGCATTCAACAAGACTATTGTCAAGCTGCTCAAGAAAGTCGTTTCTTCTAATAAGTACGACTGGAATGAAAAGCTTGGCAAATGTCTGTGGGCTTACCGTACAATCGTTCGAACACCCACGGGCAACACACCATTCTTTCTTATTTATGGAAGCGAGGCGGTGCTTCCTCTAGAGATCCAGATCCCATCTTTACTGGTAGCTATCACCAATCAGCTAACTGATGAAGACGGTCAACACCGGCGGCTACAAGAGTTGGAAGCATTGGACAAAAAGTAACTGCTAGCTCAGCAACAAATCGAGCTTTATCAAGCTCGAATTTTTGGGGCTTTCAACAAAAAGGTCCGAGAAAGGACATTCCAGGTTGGCGGTCTCATCTTATCAGTTCAAAGACCAATGGTGATGACTCACAAGACGGCTGGAAAGTTCGAACCCAAGTGGGAAGGACCGTTCATCATAGAGACGTTCTACTCCAATAGTGCTTACCGACTGGCCAAGCCTAATGGTGATTTGCTAATGATGCCGATCAGCGGCAAATTTATGAAGAAATACCATGTTTGAGGTCTAAACCGACATATATTTTCACATCCCCCATGGGTGTTCATGAATTCGATTAACGAGTTCATCTCTTTCATAATTTCCCAGTAGAAAAATATTTTACGTCCATATTACCTCTGAGTTGTTATTCTATACCCAGTGAAGTTCAGGCCTACCATGTCTATATTACCTCTGAGTAGACAGTCCTTCCATGACAAACCCCTATGATTGTCATAAGTATCTATAGAACCTTTCACGTCATATTACCTCTGAGTCATTCTATACATCCGTAGAGTCTATCCTTTTCATTTCCATATAACCTCTGAGTAAGAAGAATTCTACCACCAAAAATTCTGTATTTTCCATGTCCATACTACCACTGAGTAAACACCCTATCCCAGCAGAGTTACCTCCATCCGCTCATGTTACACTACCTCTGAGGGAATTGTCATTATTGTATAAGAATGTTCACAGCAAATGGGCAAGCAAAGAAGCAAAACTGAAAATTTTTCAATCATAAAATGGAAAGGTTTTTTTTCTTTGTTACAAACGGGTCTCTCGAAAAGAGAGAAACAAAAAGACGTCAGCATGGGGACGACCGATGCAGGAGTTCTTCCAGTTGACTCCTCATCCTTGAGTTGGGACAAGTTCTGGCGTATAAGGTCCAACTCTGCTTGACGAACGCCAATACTTTTCCTCTTCCGAGCCAGGGTCTCGGATCGTTGGCGAAGGACCTCCTGCTGGTCCCTTGACTTATCCAACTCACTCTCGGCGAAGGCCAATGTCCTTTCTAACTTCTGAATCTACTCCCGAAGAACCTCACACTATTCCTCTAAGGCCGTGCAATGGCAGACCTAAACCTCTTCGGCATCGGTCACTTCTTCGACTTCTGCTTCAACCTCGACATGCCTGTCAGTCAGAGCCTGACATCTCCGCTCGTGCTGGGAAAATTCAGAAGCCATTTTCTCTAGATTTACAGCCGCCAGGGATAAAAAACCGTGCTCAAGATTTTGAAGCTCCAAGACATTGGCTTCTAATTCTGCCAGGAGAGCCTCTATCGCGTCTTCCTTCGCCTCATACACTTGATAGTCGCACAATGCCACCAGTTGGGCTATTACGGCAAATCGAGCCCATCTAAGTGATTGGTTGTCTCGGAAGATGCCCACTATGCCGTGCTTCAAGGCGTGACGAACGGTACCTAGAATGAGGTCGACATAATATGCATTATCGGCCAAACCCATTAGGGTCAGCGAAGATACCGCGATAGAAGGTCACGGAGTAGCAGCGGCAGCCAATACACATCTAGGTATTGCAGCTGGAGCAGGTAGGGCCTTGAGCGGAACGGAGGCGGTCGACAATACATGGATGGTATGAGCCAATGCTTTCTGAGGCATAGCCAGCTCTTCAACAGGCTCCCTCGCCGGTTCTTCTGCTACTAAAGCCGTGTGAACTGCCGCTTGAACAGTCTCAGTGACCGACTTCTCGACGGTCGCTGTGACCAACTCCTCAGCGGGCTTCTTGACCGGTGCTTTAACAACCGACTCGTCAACGGTCTTCTCGACCAAGCCCATAGTAGTTGGCTCGAGGGTAGCCTCTTCGAGCAGTTCTGTAGTGACTGCATTAAAGGGCCCTTCAACAACCGATTCCTCAATGGTCTTCTCGACTGATTCTTTTCCAGTCTTCTTGGCCGGGCTCTTAATGGTTTCGTCAACTGGCTCATCAATAACACAATCGACCACCACCTCAGTATCCACCTCGGTTGGAATCTCAGTAGTCGGCTCGTCTGCAGCCGTATTAACTTATTCTGTATTGGTCTCCTCGATCGTTTCTCCGAGGACTATATCATCCAACTCCTCAAAAGCCTCCTGGGCCATTTTCATAATAACCTCATCGACCAACTGCTCGATAGTCATCTTGACTAGCTCTTCAACAGCTCGGCCACTTAGCTCGTCAATACCTCTTGAGGCCGAGGTCTAATGTAAGCCAGAGATAATTCTTTAATCACAGTTTTCTCCTCGTATCCCTGGAAAGGAGGCTCCCCAAGGGAACCAGCAGCAATGCCTTCAGCACCCTTGACCGAATGTCCCGTCTTAGGTCGGGGTTCCCGAACCACGTGTTTGTGAAACAAAGGGCCAACTCCAGGTATCACTACGGAAGCCACTTTTAGGTACGAGGCCATAAGCTCCGGAAAGTCCCGAGTCTCATAACAAAACGAGACAGGCGATGGAACCTTTGCTGGCCGAACACCTCAGCTGCTGTAGCTGACGGATCCTCCTCAGGAAGCTCCCTTAGAGTCTCCGAACGCCCCGACTTCTCCATTGCCTGCACCAGTAAAATGAAGATAAAGCGAAAAGTTACGGGTAATAATCTGAATAAAAAGGAAACTGAGGTATACCTGTAAGACGATGCCACAGGTGGTACACCCTGCTGCAGTGAAGCACGATGCTTGGCTGCACCCGTTTGATCTTCTTGGCAGGAGGAGGACTCGTCGCCTGAGAAGCCCGACATTTCGGCGAGGAATTTAGGGGTGTCACATTTTTCCTTCGCTCCCGAGAGGCGCTAGAACCATCCGAGGACCTACCGCCCGTAGCTTCGAACTCTCGAGGGATCCGCCGCTCTCGGTCATAACCTGAAGAGAAATTATTCACCAAGCAGTGGAACTTTACGATGGAATACAATATACGAGTCTTCTCGTGCATTTTCGGGACCGTAAATGATGCCCCAGTAAATCTAGCATTGTAGTAACACCATGCACGGGCACCATCCAACAAGCTGCCTTCATAACCAAGATAAGGGCTCGGGTTGTTCATCATAGTCTGGCTATAACCGAACTGTCGTGCGAAGCGACTCCGTAGATAAGGTTGTAGGTATACCTTGTTCTGATTCTGGTACACTAGGTGTGAAGGACAAATGGATAGCAACCAACGAAAGGCATCGGTGGTAAGCTCATCCCTTTTTTCTGCCCGGTCAACCAGCTCATCACCTGCCCGATTGTTGCCGTGAGAAGGCGAGATCTTGTTGAAACTGTAGTCGTCCAAGCGGTTTAACGCCCGTCTGAAAGCAGGGATGCCGCCGAGAGCCCACCTCGCCCTGTGGTAGTTGCACAAGGTCGCATCTCCCTCCTCATAGCCGTCAAAGGTGGCGTAAATAATTAAACCAGTGTGATGCAGCGCTAACCGAGCCCTCAAATATTGGTAGGAAAGTTCCGTACGAGGGAAAGCTTTATCGTACCTGCGATATTCTATTATTTCCTCTGAAAGCTCTTGTGGGCCTCGAAGTGTGTCGCATACCATGGCAGGAAGCGAAGCAAGAGAAAGCCCAAAGGGCAACCTCACAGCCGGCAGAATAAGCTCCCTACTGAGGCGCCCCACGGAGCCCGAGCCACCAGGCACCACAGTCTTTTTCAACCACATCATCAAAAAGGCAGCCAGTGCCAATTTTTGACTCACGGTGGTTAAGTACTGGCAGAATAAATTATGGACTATAGATGTGGGTTTTCCCTCAGCCTCCAACGAGGGAGCCGACACCTTCGCCTCCGCCATCATAATCTGTACCTTATCAGTGGTATATGCCCTGCGAGTGGTAAAATAAATTATTCTGGGGTCCGATGGTTCCTCCTTAAAACAGTACTTTTTCCATGCATTAAAATGAGGATGACCCTTCGCAGAATCCAGATGCAGACACACCTGATGATAGCAGAGAAGATTTTTATACACTGCCATCATCTCAAGGTACTTATTTTCTAGCCCTATGAGCTCATCTTGGCTAGGGATGTACTCCTCATACGGGTGCTCACCCCAAGGCAACTTTGAAATGGCAAACATCTCATGGAGAGCTAACCCCATCTTTCTATACGACATAAAGAAAGTCCCAGTATGATGATTGTACAACTCCAGCAAAGCCAAAAACAAAGACTGGTTGATGGGGATACCATGTTCTGTAGCCTTTATGGCACGACGCAAGCCGGTACCACTCAGATCCTCCTTAAATGAACCCAATACCCACCGGGTCAATTAAATCTACTTCTTGTCAGAGTGAACCCAGCCCTCGACTCGATAGGTTTCCGTCGGGTACGTATAGCCGGCCTCCAGAAGCCTGTTGGCAAAGATGGAAGCCCCGAATGGATGCACATCCGCAGTAAGGTCGCTGAACCTATGACCGGGAAGCAACACCCGTAAGGTATAGACACACCGCCCCAGGAATACGTAAAAGCATCCTTCCTCTTGAAACTCCTGTCTACCATGAAGCAGCCCGTGATTAAGCCCCCTTGACTCGAGGTCAGGTTCCACTCCATATGCCGTCTTTCGACCAAGCAGGAAAATACCGACAGCGGTAGGTGTCAATCGGTCATCAGAACATATAAAGAAAGGCCATTGTTCTCAAAATACCAGTCTATCTTGAGTTCTGGGAGATTCGTCTCCCTCAAAACTAGCTGGTCACTAAAAAGAAACTGAGGCTTCAGCATCCCCGCACCGGCGTGAAGGGAGGGCGTTAATTTGCCTTGATCCAACATACGACAGAAGTAGCCCTGACGCTGTTCTTGTATCTGATCCGGTCGTCCTACTAGTTGATTGTAACGCCCAGTCCCAAACTACGTAGGAATAGGAGCGTAGACATGCCATCTGTATTCATACGAAGTACATAGGTCTCGTATGAATACATAAGCTGTAAAATGCAGTAGAACCATAACTAATCTCATCCACACAAAATAAATGAATAAAAGATATCATATAATGATAATGAATTGTCATTTGGTACATGTAGTTGGGCAGAGACAAATCTACTACCAACTCTGAAAAGAAATACATGATATACAAAAGAATGATTTTGGCGAGCGAAGCGAAGACGATCCAAATGCAATCATCCTCGAAGAAATAGCGATGAGCACGGCTAGAGCTAGAGCACCTGCGAAAGACAAGAGCACACAACTGAAAAGATAACCAGGTCCTCAGAGGGACGTAACAAGACACATAATATCATGCCATATAAACTGAATAAATATTGCTCAAATAAATAAGTAAATTGAATTATAATATGGTCCAATACGCACCTATTGAACGAGCGTACCATCCCCCCAACCAAACAAGGACAGGAGATGGTAAACTAATTCACGGTGACGTATCTTCCCATGCCATGAATCCAATATTGTATCCGGACCCCAACAAGGTTCAATACCATCTTATCGAAGTAGTAAGCCACACCTACAACAAAACAATGACAAGATGTGACGAACTAATCCGCGACAAGTTATTGTTCCAAGCCACGGTCAGATACAAGTACCCAAACCAAAAGTACTCGTACCTAATGGATAAAGGTGCCTAACCGTTCTAAGTGAAATGTAGTTAAGAACAATCCTTCCTACGCATAGGCTCTGGCTAAATAGGATCGGCATAGTCCCCCCTTGGGACACTAGAGGCCCAATCAATAAGAGCATGACGTTCCGCAGAATCGTCAGTGGCCGTCAGTAATCATGGGTCAACAACCCCGTATCTCCAGCGGAGAGTCCGGGTCACAAGGGAAGTGCATCGAAGCCCATACGCTAAGGAATTATCCTTCCCGCCCAATGCCTACTGTGTTGTATCCACAACACAAAACCACTATAACCGCTAAGTCAAACTAGCATGCAATCTCTATTAGCGGTTATTCCTATCGCACGGCTTGTACGTACTGGTAGCCAGCAAATCACGCACGTCCGTGTTCTACATGCGACACACAACTTCGTGGTACAACGTGTCAAGGCCAATGTATACAACACACAAGGTGGTCCCTTAAATCTAGGTTTAATGTGTAAGAAAAATAATACATAGCAAGAATATAAATGAACAGTAAGTTCTAACAGGTTATGCCATGTATCACAGTTTATTTTGCATAAAGAAAATAATGAACAATGCATGAAATATGAGCTAAAATAAGTAAACAGCTAATGACAAGGTGTCTTGCCTAGTAGGACGCCTGGTGTATTGCAATGATCAAGCTGGCATGAACCGTGACTTCGGTGCAACAACTGTACATGGTGACCTCGGGTGGTGGCACGGACAGTTCCATTGGGTCTAGAAGGGTCAATTTAGTTAGGGCTGACATAAGGAGGAAGGACGGGATTGGCGAAGGAATAGGAATAATAGGCTTGGTCATGGAAAGGAGAAAAAGTCAAAGAAAGAAAAAAAAAATGGATAATAATATATACGATTTTTGAGAGCTATTTATAATACTTGAAAATAGAGTTTTATTTAGTTAAAATAATTTAATTAAACACTTGAAATCAAAAATCTTTTTAAGGCAAAAACTCAAAATTTTGTCAAAATAATATTTTGGTATTGAACCTATATTTTTATAAATCAAAAAATAATTTAAATGAAACAAAGTCATTTTAGAAACTTATTTAAGTCTAAAACGCATATTTTGTAAAACTATAATTGGTCAATTTTTTTTACTTTAAATAGATAAAAATTTCACAGTAACAATCATAGCCCATAATATTTGGTTACAATATTAGTTTTTAAAGAAATTATCTATTTCAGTTAATAAGGCAATTTGAATAATAATTGGAACTAATAATACAACAACAATAATATAATAATAATAATATAATAATAAAAAAAAATTTAAAGTATGTATTACATACTGTATAACAAAGATCTTGATAATATAATAAAAATACAAAAAAACCAATTAAGAAAACAACAACAGCAATGATAACAATAATAATAATAATAATAATAATAATAATAATAATAATAATAATAATAATAATAATAATAATAATAATAATATCAATAATAAAAGAAGCTAAAGTACTCAACAGAAACCAGCACACAAAATAACCAAAATGATTATTAGTAATAAATATACTAAATAATAATAAAAATGAAAATAGTAATTATAATCAATAATAATAATAATAATAATAATATCCTATTAATAATAATATATAAATATATATTAATTAACATAAAAAAAGTTAAATAACAAAGCAAAAACCAACATTCCACACGCAGCTGGCAGCTGCTGTCTTCCTAAGGAAGACTAAAAAAAAGAAGAACAAAGGTGAGAGAGAGAGCGTAGTCGGAAGAGACTGAGAGGGAGAGAGAGAGGCGGTGGGGGAGGAAAGGTGAGGCCAGGCGCGAGAGAGCGGGCGGAGTGATCGAGAGGGAGAGGCGGCGGAAGACCGGCGGCAAGGGGATCGGAGTAGGGTTTGGCCACGCGACTCGTCGGCGGACGTACGGCGGTCGGAAAGAGGCGCTCGCGAGCCAGGGCGGAGGTCGGGCGGAGGGTTGTGCGGAGCGACGGTTGGAGGCACGGTACGATGCGCACGGTGGTCCGGAAGGAGCTGGCTCACCGGAGGGCACAGCGGCTCGCCATGGTGCCGCGGCTTAGGCGATGGTGGCGCTCAGGCGGAGGAGAAGCGAGGGAGAAAGGAAGGGGAGGTGGGAGATCGGAAAAGGGATGGAGCGGCGACGGGTTCGCCGACGGCGGTTCGCGACACGGCGGCCTCGCGCGAAGAGGAATTTGGCGCGGCGGCGGAGCGGGCGGCTAGGGCAAGGAGGTTCGGGGTTTGGCCACGGCGAGGAGGAAAAGGGACGGCCGGAGTCAGGCACTCGACGGCGGGGGTTGCCGGAGTTCGAGGGAACGGCTCGGGGTCAACGGCTGGAGTTGGTCGGCGACGCCGGCTAGGGCACGTCGGCGGCGGAGCACTCGCCTGGGTCGAGGTAAGGGGTTTTGGTTTTGGTAATTTCTCTGGTGGCCGTGGTGTTGTTGGTTGGCTAGAAATTTGGAGGTGGCGGTGGTGTATGGATGGGTTCTGGCCGGTGGTAGTAGGGAGAGGGGACGGGCTGTGTGGATGGTCGGAGTTCGGGGAGTGATGTTGACAGGGGTCGAAACAGGGTGAGGGTGTCGGAGTTGGCTGCGGCGAGATGGTGGTGGTAGGGTGCTGCCATGGGATCTGGCGTGGTTGGCGAGGCACGACGCGGCAGTGTGGCGGGCGAGGCATGGCACGACGGTGTGGTGGGCGAGGCGCGGCACGGCGGAGGACAGAGCAGTAAACTAGGTTTAGGGTTAGGGCTAGGGTTAGGAATCGTGTCGGGATTGTCGACACGAAGGAGATGCCATGTACCTTGTAAATATGGTATAAGAATTGGACGGGAAACACGGACACGATGCACGCACGTTTTGTTGATAGAATTTTGTGGAGAATATAATACAAGGATGAGTACCTGTCTATTTATAGGATGTGGAAATTCCCAATAAGATACATGTTAGGATTAGTTTAAACCCGTAATTTAATTTAAATTAATTTAATAAATCCAAATCCAAATCAAAATCCAATTTAAATTTAATTAAATTCTTTTGGTTTAAAATCAATTGGGATAAAGCAAATTCCAAATATAGATATTAATCTACTATTTAAAACACATCCATAAATCAAATCAAGTTTTAAATTGCTACAAAAATTTTAAAATATGTTTTCTAAAAATACTAAAATAATAATTTCAAAAATAAATTATTATTTACAATTAAACTCAATAAATATTTATGAAATATATATGTATACGCGAATAATATTATTTACTAGTAATAACTGTTTTTCACGAGAGACTTTTTTATAAATAATAAATAAAATAATAATTTGAAAACTTTGGTATGATAAAAAAAATAATTATTATGTATACTATTTTGAAACTATAAATGATAGAAAATATTTTTCTAAAATATGTACGCTCGCACATATTCGTACTCGTCGAGTAAATTCGAAAAAACGAACTTTTGCACACGACGTACAATACGACTACATGACGTACAATACAAAATTTTAAATCAGTACCAAATTTAAATAAATAAAAAAATAGTAAAAATTTAGGGGTTTTACATCCTATCCAACTTAAAAGGATTTCGTCCTCGAAATTAAAAATTAGTAGGGGGTGAGAAGACATAAGGGGGTAGATAGAAGGGTTCCTTAAAGAAGTTTATATGGTCGTAGTCTAAGTTGAGGATATGATTAAGAGACGATTGTAATCACTCTTAAATTCAAGTGATTAGAAAGTCAAATTGTAGAATTAGGGTCGAGGGAATGGTCGAGGAGTTTATGATGAAGACATAGCAATGTCGAGTGGTAATGGTCATAATTGATAGGACAACTAGAGGAATTTCAAGTACAAGTGCCTTCATCCTTCCAAAATCGGTGAAGGCAAAAGCGATTTAAGGAGTTCAATGACGACATTATCAATTACGAATACGTGGTTCAAAGGCGATCGTATAGATTTCAAAAGAATCGTCAAGGCAGTCGTGGATGGGATCCCAAGGGGTAAGTTTAACTATATCACATCCACGTAGATTGAAAAGGCGAACCAAAGTGCACTCGGTTGATCTGACCATCATGCATCGGTTCTGATTAGACAATATGTTAAGTGGGTCGACCCAAATAACATATATCTTGAACAAGCTCGATAAAGGAATAAGCTTGCAAAAACTAGGCTATATTACCATAATTAGTCTAGATAGTAAACCATAGGCACGAAGGTAGATGAAATAAGAAACAATATTTATAGTCTAAGAGTCATAAGGATCTAAGTCTTGTTTATTCCTATACCATCATGCTACGGTTTTATTGACCAAGGCTTGGTTGACCAAATAGGTTAAATCCATCTAGTCCCTATAGTCTAGATAGTCCTATTTGCATTCTCCTTAATGGTCAAGGGTGTGTTAGGTCGTGGGGTATTCTACCAAACTTAAAAATTTAAGCTAAGGGTGTTTGGGACATCTAACTAGTAGGATCAATCTCTAGCAAGCACGAAGGGAAGATAAGAATAGGGATGGAAGGAATCAAGCAAGATGCAAATCAATGAGTCAAACGGTAGATAAAATCTAGGAGTGAGGTCAAGTATGTGGATGAGATCCTAGACTTCTAATCCTATACGCAGGCTTGCTTGGTACGGTGAAGTAACCAAACAATTTATCTAGACCTGCATGGGCCACCACAAAAATATGTAACGCCTCAGTCCCAAAATACGTAGGACTAGGAGCGTAGACATGCTAGCTGTATTCATACGAAGTACATAGGTCTCGTATGAATACATAAGCTGTAAAATATAGTAGAACCATAAATAATCTCATCCACACAAAATAAATGAATAAAAGATATCATATAATGATAATGAATTGTCATTTGGTACATGTAGTTGGGCGGAGATAAATCCACTACTAACTCCGAAAAGAAATACATGATATACAAAAGAATGATTTTGGCGAGCGAAGCGAAGACGATCCAAATGCAATCATCCTCGAAGAAATAGCGTTGAGCACGGCTAGAGCTAGAGCACCTGCGAAAGACAAGAGCACACACCTGGAGAGATAACCAGGTCCTCAGAGGGACGTAACAAGACACATAATATCATGCCATATAAATTGAATAAATATTGCTCAAATAAATAAGTAAATTAAATTATAACATGGTCCAATACGCACCTTTGAACGAGCGTACCATCCCCCCAACCAAACAAGGACAGGAGATGGTAAACTAATTCACGGTGACATATCTTCCCATGCCATGAATCCAATATGGTAACCGGACCCCAACAAGGTTCAATACCTTCTTATCGAAGTAGTAAGCCACACCTACAACCAAACATGGACAAGACGTGACGAACTAATCTGCGACAAGTTATTGTTCCAAGCCACGTTCAGATACAAGTACCCAAACCAACAGTACTCGTACCTAACGGATAAAGGTGCCTAACCGTTCTAAGTGAAATGTAGTTAAGAACAATCCTTCCTACGCATGGGCCCTAGCTAAATAGGATCGACATAGTCCCCCCTGGGGCACTAGAGGCCCAATCAATAAGAGCATAACGTTCCGCAGAATCGTCAGTGGCCGTCAGTAATCATGGGTCAACAACCCTGTATCTCTAGCGGAGAGTCCGGGTCACAAGGGAAGTGCATCGAAGCCCATACGCTAAGGAATTATCCTTTCCGCCCAATGCCTACTGTGTTGTATCCACAACATAAAACCACTATAACCGCTAAGTCAAACTAGCATGCAATCTCTATTAGCGGTTATTCCTATCGCACGACTTGTACGTACTGGTAGCCAGCCAATCACGCACGTCCGTGTTCTACATGCGACACACAACTTCGTGGTACAACGTGTCAAGGCCAATGTATGCAACACACAAGGTGGTCCCTTAAATCTAGGTTTAATATGTAAGAAAAATAATACACAGCAAGAATATAAATGAACAGTAAGTTCTAATAGGTTATGCCATGTATCACAGTTTATTTTGCATAAAGAAAATAATGAACAATACATAAAATATGAGCTAAAATAAGTAAACAGCTAATGGCAAGGTGTCTTGCCTAGTAGGACGCCTGGTGTATTGCAATGATCAAGCTGGCATGAACCGTAACTTCGGTGTAACAACTGTACATAGTGACCTCGGGTGGTGGCACAGACAGTTCCATTGGGTCCAGAAGGGTCAATTTAGTTAGGGCTGACATAAGGAGGAAGGACAGGATTGGCGAAGGAATAGGAATAATAGGCTTAGTCATGGGAAGGAGAAAAAGTCAAAGAAAGAAAAAAAAGGATAATAATATATACGGTTTTTTAGAGCTATTTATAATACTTGAAAATAGGGTTTTATTTATTTAAAATAATTTAATTAAACACTTGAAATCAAAAATCTTTTTAAGGCAAAAACTCAAAATTTTGTCAAAATAATATTTTGGTATGGAACCTATATTTTTATAAATAGAAAAATAATTTAAATGAAACAAAGTCATTTTAGAAACTTATTTAAGTCTAAAACCCATATTTTGTAAAACTATAATTGGTCAAATAATTTTACTTTAAATCGATAAAAATTTCACAGTAACAATCATAGCCCATAATATTTGGTTACAAAATTAGTTTTTAAAGAAATTATCTATTTTAGTTAATAAGGCAATTTGAATAATAATTGGTACTAATAATACAACAACAATAATATAATAATAATATAATAATAATAAAAATTTAAAGTATGTATTACATACTGTATAACAAAGATCTTGATAATATAATAAAAATACAAAAAAACCCAATTAAGAAAACAACAACAGCAATGATAATAATAATAAGAATAATAATAATAATAATAATAATAATA
Organism: Iris pallida; assembly: GCA_029216955.1. NCBI lineage: Eukaryota > Viridiplantae > Streptophyta > Magnoliopsida > Asparagales > Iridaceae > Iris > Iris pallida. The sequence goes on along the minus strand of JANAVB010024399.1, from coordinate 19,935,592 downwards.
ATAATAATAATAATATCAATAATAAAAGAAGCTAAAGTACTCAACTGAAACCAGCACACAAAATAACCAAAATGATTATTAGTAATAAATATACTAAATAATAATAAAAATGAAAATAGTAATTATAATCAATAATAATAATAATAAGAATAATAATAATAATAATATCCTAATAATAATAATATATAAATATATATTAATTAACATAAAAAAAGTTAAATAAGAAAGGAAAAACCAACATTCCACACGCAGCTGGCAGCTGCTGTCTTCCTAAGGAAGACTAAAAAAAAAGAATAAAGGTGAGAGAGAGAGAGAGAGCGTAGTCGGAAGAGACTGAGAGGGAGAGAGAGAGGCGGTGGGGGAGGAAAGGTGAGGCCAGGCGCGAGAGAGCGGGCGGAGTGATCAAGAGGGAGAGGCGGCAGAAGACCGGCGGCAAGGGGATCGGAGGAGGGTTTGGCCACGCGACTAGCCGGCGGACGCACGACGGTCGAAAAGAGGCACTCGCGAGCCAGGGCGGAGGTCGGGCGAAGGGTTGTGCGGAGCAGCGGTTGGAGGCACGGCACGATGCGTACGGTGGTCCGGAAGGAGCTGGCTCACCAGAGGGCACCGCGGCTCTCCGTGGTGCAACGGCTTAGGCGATGGTGGCGCTCAGGCGGAGGAGAAGCGAGGGAGAAAGAAACGGAAGGTGGGAGATCGAAAAAGGGACGGAGCGGCGACGGGTTCGCCGACGGCGGTTCGCGACACGGCGGCCTCGCGCGAAGAGGAATTTGGCGCGGCGGAAGAGCGGGCGGCTAGGGCAGGGAGGTTCGGGGTTCGGCCACGACGAGGAGGAAAAGGGACGGCCGGAGTCAGGCACTCGGCGACGGGGGTTGCCAGAGTTCGAGGGGACGGCTCGGGGTCAACGGCTGGAGTTGGTCGGCGACGCCGGCTAGGGCACGCCGGCGGCGGAGCACTCGCCTAGGTCGAGGTAAGGGGTTTTGGTAATTTCTCTGGTGGCCGTGGTGTTGTTGGTTGGCTGGAAATTTGGAGGTAGCGGTGGTGTATGGCTGGGTTCTGGCCGGTGGTAGTAGGGAGAGGGGACGGGCTGTGTGGATGGCCGGAGTTCGGGGAGTGATATTGACGGGGGTCGAAACGGGGTGAGGGTGCCAGAGTTGGCTGCGACGAGATGGTGGTGGTAGGGTGCTGCAATGGGATCTGGCGTGGTTGGCGAGGCACGACGCGACATTGTGGCGGGCGAGGCGTGGCACGACGGCGTGGTGGGCGAGGCGCGGCACGGCGGAGGACAGAGCAGTAAACTAGGTTTAGGGTTAGGGCTAGGGTTAGGAATCGTGTCGGGATTGTCGACACGAAGGAGATGCCATGTACCTTGTAAATCTGGAATAAGAATTGGACGGGGAACACGGACACGATGCACGCACGTTTTGTAGATGGAATTTTGTAGAGAATAGAATACATGGATGAGTACCTGCCTATTTATAGGATGTGGAAATTCCCAATAAGATAAAGGTTAGGATTAGTTTAAACCCGTAATTTAATTTAAATTAATTCAACAAATCCAAATCCAAATCCAAATCCAAATCCAATTTAAATTTAATTAAATTCTTTTGGTTTAAAATCAATTTGGATAAAGCAAATTCCAAATATAGATATTAATCTACTATTTAAAACACATCCATAAATCAAATCAAGTTTTAAATTGCTACAAAAATTTCAAAATATGTTTTCTAAAAATACTAAAATAATAATTTCGAAAATACATTATTATTTACAATTAAACTCAATAAATATTTATGAAATATATATGTATACGCGAATAATATTATTTACTAGTAATAACTGTTTTTCACGAAAGACTTTTTATAAATAATAAATAAAATAATAATTTGAAAACTTTGGTATGATTACAAAATAATTATTATGTATATTATTTTGAAACTATAAATGATAGAAAATATTTTTCTAAAATATGTACGCTCGCACATATTCGCACTCGTCGAGTAAATTCGAAAAAACGAACTTTCGCACACGACGTACAATACGACTACGTGACGTACAATACAAAATTTTAAATCAGTACCAAATTTAAATAAATAAAAAAATAGTAGAAATTTAGGGGTTTTACATTGATTTTCGGTGTTCAACCTCCTGGCCAGCTCGGTGAGCTACTTATCGACATTTGTTACAAGTGCGTTGACGGAGGAGTCAAAAAGAACCTCATTAAAGAGGGAGGTGGTCACGGAAACTACCCAAAAAAAGAACAAAAGTTTGAGATATTTTTCTGTGAAATAAGCATCCGCACAGGTACCCCTTAGTAACACTGCGTTTCAGCGAGCGAGCATCCGCGCAAGTATGGCTTCGTAATACTGCACTTCAGCGAAAAAAAGCATACGACACAGTGGTTGGTGCTGTTGAGGACTTGGGAGTCCATACGCTGCGTGCCTTGTTCTTGGCAGCCACACTGGTGTGCCTAACACCCCCAGCACTGATCAGGGCTTCATAGTCTGTTTGGTCAACTTGTACGACCAAGATCTTCTGCGTCTTGCTGATCAATACGGTATCACATTGAGTTGTCACTTTCTCTTCGGAGGAGAAAGTCGTCCCCAGCAGAGTTGCCATTTTTGTTTGCAAAAACAAAAGTTTGATTACAAACTAAGAAAAAGAAAGTACATTGAGTACACTTGAATTTTGGGGAAGTATAACTGTAGGAATCTGATCAGAAGATAATCACTTTATCCCTTGGACGATGTAACATAGAAGACACAGGCCTCTGGAGAATGCAGCAACACTTTGTCAATAGATTATGATTATTAGTGATGCTTGAGAACTGATTTGAAACTCTATTTATAGAGTTCTGAAATAACTATTTTCGCGTTGCACGTACTGTGTATTGCGCGCCACCTATCCAGTTGCATGAACGATTACTTGAACTGCTGGGGACGCGTGACATCCTGCGAGTGAGATGCGCGTGGTCGTGGGCAACGTAGTAGACACGTTCTTCGAAATTAGTGGCATGCGCGTCAATTCATTCTACTTCTAGATAGAAATTAGTTAAGTAGTGCCAGTTTGATAGGTTGCACCGAGCGCAACCTGATCAATAGCGCCCCTTACTATTCAGTCTTCAGTAGCTACCTCGCGCCACTTGATAACTGGTACAAGACAACTGTCTGTATTTATTAAAAATTGATATAGTCTTTTCGAGCACCGCGCTTTTCGGGATTCGAAGAGATATTCTCTGATTGTCGAGCTGTCAGTAATCATGACTTACGTTACAAATTCTCGAGGAAGCTTGCCACGTGGGACTCACGCACCCTCACTTTAGAGCAACCTCAGTATCGTGCAACCTAGTGACCTGGCGCTATCTGATGCTGGCACCTTTTTAAGAGTGGCACCCATTTATTTTTGAGCTCATACAAGACCTCCTTCAAAGTTTTCAAAGTTTGGAAAAATTCAAACTTTGAAATACTTTGAATTTAGAGGATATTGACATGAGTTGTGCCTGCTAACAACATAACCGACTCCGACTTTCGAGCGCAAGTTGTGCAACAGTTACAAAACGTTTCTTAGGCTATGTATAGCCATTTTTCGAGAGAGAATTTTTTTTCTTTTTTACCAAAAAGTTTTGATTTCCAAAAACCCTTCACCTCCTTCTTCCCAATTTCAAAAGCTTCCCCGACCATGGCACCAAGGAAGTATGTTGCTGACAAAGGTAAGGGCATCGTCAGGCCTTCGTCGCGTGCGTCACCGATGAGGGCGTGATATGCACTACCGTCGTCGAGAGCTGAGAGAGCAAACCCGCCGCTTGAAGGTGATCCTCGAAAAATGAGTCGACTGCTCCTTAGGCGCCGGTCAGAGTCGACCATCTCTTCTTAGAGCTTTGGTCAACCTGCGTACTCTATAACGTGCGCCTCCTCTTTTTAGAGTGTCGTCTGCATCATAACACATATTGTTTGTCTTTACGATCTGTGTTGCACAAGTTTTGAACTTGCGCCTTCTGAACTTGTATGATCGTGCATGTTGGACTTACGCACTTTGAACTTGTGCCAGATGAACTTGCACGATCGTGCATGTCGGACTTGCGCACTTTGAACTTGTGTCCAGCGCAACTCGTAAATTTGCACAATCTAATCATGCCCAAAAACTCGTGCAACCTAGAGCTTGTGCACTTTGCTTTAAACTTAGAGATTGTTGCATAGACTTGTAATTGAACTTTACCCCCTTTGTTTTTGCAGTTGATATCAGGGTGGACCCAGATGCTGAGGGATTAGCTTTGGCTTTCAGAGTTTCTGAGTACCGAGAGGACTTATCCCACGTATCGTACCCTCAGTACGATATTTTTGAGTCCAGAACAGTTGTGCTAGCAGCCCAAGAGAGTAGCACCTTATTATGCCTGATGAACGGTGAACCCCTAGAAAGTTTGGACCATGTCATACACAAGAAACCAGCTTTCTTGTTTGGAGATGCAATCAAGAAGTTGACCCAACCCAAAGCGAAGAAAGAGGATAGAATTTACCAATGCGGTAGTGTTATGTATCTCATTAAGATGTCGAGACACATGTCCCTGTCTCGATATACACACTCCAGTTCCCTCCGACGGATGGCATGGGATCTGACCCCAATTCAACAGGCCAGGGTTGGAAAAATATGCTACAGACTGGGTCCCTAGAACAAGGATACATTCTACAGCACTTTAGAAAGATACAGCTCTCACCTGAGAGGTCTGAAACCGAATTGCGTGCCTCTTGAAGATTTGTCATTGCTAATTCCCGTCAGATTGCTCATTTTTGTGAACATATTTGCTAAGGCTGAGGGAAGATATGCGGATCAAACCATGCGATTAACAGGCTTGGTGAATCCCGACATAAAGTGCTAGAACAGTGTCGTAGTTTGGGTATTGGATCAATTCAAAGACAAGCTCCTCGAAATAGAGCTTTATGATCCGATTTGGACTATTACTCACGGCATTCGTCCTAATGCCCACATATTTTTGGCTCTGATAGGATGGTACAATGATAGGACCGACACTTTATGACTACTCACAGAGAAATTGACTTTGCGCTTCATGAGATGAAATACCTTTCACACTTACCAATGGGTGAAAACCCATATGAAGAGTACGTGCCAACAAATGAGGAGCTAGATATCTTGTCAACAGAGAACCCTCAGATGGTGGCAGTGTTTGAGGAGCTTTTATGCTACTACCTGGTTTGCTCCCTTTATTATCAGAGTGCTTTCAAAAGGACCTGCTACACGATCGAATGGATGTCGTACTTATTTTTGGGCCATCTCCAAGAAGATAAGATTATCAAGAGTCAAGCTTGTGACCCTTGCTTCTTCAAACTTCTCAGCCGCATCAATATAGAAAAGTTAATAGAGAAATCCAAGCATTTCGATAACATATTGAATGTATATTGGCACCCATTCACTGCTGGTGCCCCCATCAAAAGTTACCTTAGGCAGGGTTACAAGCCTATGTCTCGAGAAGCCCAGTTGGCAGATTTTCTCTCTTTATGGCTACGGCAGTTCATGGTACCTGGAGCCAATGCCATTGACAGATTCCATCGAGGCGTGCTATTCATTGTCGTACGTCTAGTATTTGGCTACAAGATGGTTCTCCTTTCGGCGATGACTTACCGCTTGAATGCAGGCCTGTGTTCTTTTATTGATACCATAATGCATGACAACAATGCTCGGGACGAATTCCCTCGTACCAAAATGCCCTACACCTATTTGTTTGGGTGGTTGTTGTTGCACTATCCCAGCTTGATGAACGCTGATCTGGGTGTGGTCAGAGGAGACTTTATCAGGCATTTTTCTACTGCCCGATGGAATATAAATGCACTTTCAGAGTGCAAAAGAGCTCTGAACCGAGGTTCGGGATGGAGATTTCAAAGCGTTCCTCCTCCTCCAGGATATAAGAATCTTCTAGCCTAGCTCATAGATTTAGAATCGATGTCTCTCCGTCTGTCTCTGGATAATTTTGCATGGTTGAAGACGATTCGGCCATCTCATCTAGTGTACCTGTTTGAGGGTGATTGTTTTCTGGAACCATACCTTCCAAGCGAATTTGCTCAACAATTCGGCTACGACCAGATGCATGTGGAAAACACCAGCACCTGTTTGCAGGATAAGGGTTATCTAATAGATGGTGCCAAAGCATGGAGATACTACAATACACGAGGCACCCAGGCCATATTTCTAATGCCCAATGCTTCCCCTGAAATAGGTCCGCGTATGTTATATACATACGCAAATTTTTATACTTCAGCCAACACTTTCGCCAAAAATTTCAACTTGGTTAACAGTTTCGCAAGTGATAAACGGACAAGATCTGGAGTCCACACTGCATAATCATTTAGGGATGAAGAAAATCATGACCCCGCTAGGTGATGAGCCTCTAGAAGCTTCTCTCATGGGCATTCCTGACGAAGTCCACGACCCCTTAAATGTGTCGTACAAGAAGCGTAAGGAAAAGTCTCCCAATAAAGAGGCCAACAAGAAATAGAGGACTAGAGAATCGTCTGCTCATCACATCCAGATGAACTCCCTTCTCCTTCCAAAGCTCCTCGTGGGAAGAAAAAAAAAACAACAGTGGTAATTACTGAGTAGCCTGTGACCAGGACAACCAGGTCCCAAACCAGGCAGATGAATACTGGACTTTCTCCTGGAGGAGGAGAGGCGACTCCCTTTTTAGTTCGAAAGAATAGTAGAGTTGTCCATGAAGAGGTTATAAGGGAGCCCAATGTGCAAGACGATCTTGATGATGTTGAAGAAGAACCTCAGACACCTCTTATACGTAAAGAAACTGCCTTTGCAAGATCTGCCGAGAAATTGACGCTTCACCCACTCCTTCCATGCCGAAAGAGTCTTCGAGTCGACCTGATGCATCATTGCCTTTGTAAGATCTGCCACCTCCACTACGTGGTTTTAGTACTCTTTTAATGTGATTATGATTGAGTAAAATATTGACATTATTCTTTTTTATTTACGTTGGTTACAAAAATCAGTGCTCCGGCTCTAGTCACCATACAGATGACTATTCCTGCGACTGCACTAGCTGCAACATGAATAATGATGTCGTGTCCAACTCTCGAGGTCCCGGAAACTACACTTCCTGAAAAGGTGTTGCCTTCAACGGACTCAAATTTTGATGTCACAGTTCCTTCCATAGCCCAAACTCTTACCCTCTCTCAAGAGAACCAAGAAATGATAAAGGCTCTCTTAGACTGTGACTTCGAAGATGATTCGATCGGAGGAGATTATATGGATGCTGCTCTTGATCTTGATTAAACTGGGGCAGATCCAGTTCCCCTAAAGGTTTTGAAAGATCAAGACTTGATGGCCGAAGAGGGACATATTACTAACGAAGATGAAGAGCACCTTGTTGATGAAGAAGGGTACCACAGCCCAAAAGATGGCGATCATAACCTTATTGATCCACAAGGTAATGGGAATAAAAACGATAACCCTGATGATAACCAAGAAGCTGGTTAAAACTAGGCTTTAACTGTTGAAGATATCAGGATTAATGAGAATCCCAAAACTGATGTTGAGGGGACTCAAACCCCGACAGAACAAATTTTTGAAACAGAGGGAACGGAAATGACAGTCCCAATAAGTCAAGCAGAATCAGGGGCCAGAAGTAGCCATTTTCGATCAGGAGGCTCAAAGGCTGGAAGCAATCAAGCAGCCGTATTTGAGACTACTATGACGAGGTTTCGCATAGATTTAGATCTGCCTTATGAGACTCCATACATGCTGTCGGGATCAGGTAAATTTCTGACTTTTTATTTACCCTAACTCCTTTGATGATGTATAATGATTGTGCATCTTGATTGCAGAGGGTCCTGTGGGGACAACTACAGTAGCTTCGTCTACTGCTTTCAGCTTTAGCTCAACCATGGCTCCTCTGGACATGGGAACTCAGACTGGAGAAGGAAGCTCCTCGATAATGCCAGTGCTAAGATCTCCTGATGCACAATCTGTGATTCCTCCAGCTGCTACAGAAGGAGGGATTCGGATAGAAGTGGCTACTCCTGGTATATCAGCGATGAACATGATCGTCGTTGAAGCTTACACCAACGCTTTCTTTACCTCTCTGGGGACTCTAATTCAGATGGTCTTAGAAAAGGGCCAACCTTATGAGTCAGTAAGGAGCCCTTCCACTTTTATCATCGAAGCTATTCAAAAAATCGGTGATCTGGATAGAGTCAGCTACTTAGAACATATCTTGGATGAGCTTGAGGAATATATCAATTCTTATCAAGATCTGACAAGGAGAAACATCCAAGGGCTGGTAGATGCTGAATGTGAAGCGATGGCTCATGAGTCTGCAGCACGACAAGCTGACTTAGAAGCTTCTGTAGTGCCTTTTTAGTGCGCTCTGCAGAGCTGGAGTCTAGCATTGTTGAGACTACTTCTTCTGTTGAGCGTTATAAGACTGAAGCTGCAGAGAAGGAGAAGGAAGCGACTAAATGTCAAACTCGCCTCTGGGAGTTAGAAACCGAGATGGCCCAGCTTCAAGAGGTACTCAAGGCAGCGCGACAACGTAAAGAGGAAGTATTGGAAATACATCAGGTTCCCGAGAGCCGGCTGGATGATCTGAAGAAGCAACGAGACGAATTTATTCATACTCAGAGTGTGGAACTTGAACGCCGAGCTATCTCCCTGCAACCTTTTGATTCGAAATCTGGAAGAGCTCTGGCTAGGCAAATGGTGCTCGACTCTAAAATAGAGAGAGTCGACAATCTGAAGAAAATGATAATTGACCTTAGCACTCAGCCCCCCAACTGAAGCTATTCATGACAGCTTTTTGTTATCTTTTGCATGATGTACACTTTTGATATTTTGCACATTATAAAAATAAAATAAAAAATTAATGATCTTTTTGTGGTTCCATTACATATTTGTTCTAGATAAGAGTAGAAAGTAGTTCAGAGGTACCGGACATGACATATGTTCTTAGAAAAAAAATCAATACTCATTATATCCGTTCAGAGGTATTATGGACGTGATAGAATATTTTTTTGAGATATTGTCATTTCAAAAGACGACTTTATCAGAGGTAATGTGGACATGACAAGCCATTGATATGGATAATAGAATTCAGTGGTAATATTGACATGAATTTATATATCCATTGATTATCTTTGAGTCGATTGGGACTCAAAAATAGGATATCTTTTAAAACAACTAGGTTCTAAAAAATAATCATTGCGATAATGTGATATGATCTGGATAGACTCCATTGGGGATTTCTTTCGAATGTTTATTATCTGTGGTTTTATCTACATAAGAGTAAATAAAAGATAATAACTCGAAGATTTGAGGCATATACAATTTTGAGAAGATGTCTTATACATTCTTCAAACATAATATTTTTTTAAGAATTTGCCATTAATAGGCATGATAGCGACCCGGCCGTCCATCCCGGTCAGTTAATAAGCTCCGTTTGAGAAAACCTTGCTTACAACATGGGGACCTTCCCACTTTGCTTCGAACTTATCCTTACTCATGTGTGTCATAGTTATAGGATGTCTGACAGTAAGTACTAGGTCGCCTTTTTGAAATGCTCGTACTCTGACTTTTTGGTTGAAGGCTTTTGAGATACGGGCTTGATATAGCTCAATATGCTATTGAGCTAGTAGCCGCTTCTCTTCAAGTCCTTCAAGATCCAGAAGTTGAAGACGATCATTATTTTCTGTTGTGAGTTCATTGGCAATCGCAATTCTCAGTGAAAGGATTTGAATTTCCAGTGGTAAGAAGGCTTCGCATCTATACACCAATGAGAAAGATGTACAACCTGTCGAAGTGTGTATGGTAGTACGATAAGCCCATAGACATTCTCCAAGCTTTTTGCTCCACTTCCTTTTATTAGTAGAAACGAACTTCTTTAGAAGCTTGATGATTGTTTTATTGATTGCTTCTGCCAAACTGTTAGCTGCGGGATTGTAGGCTGTGGAAGCAATATTGTTAATACTATTATCATCGCAGAATCGAGTAAACTTTTGACTGATGAATTGGGGTCTATTGCCATGAATGATTTGTCGAGGAATGCCGAATCAATAAATCACATGATGTTTGATGAAGCTAATCACACTACTGGTTTTGACTTCAGGCAAGGGTATAGCTTCTGCGTACTTTGAGAAGTAATCGGTTATAGCTAATATAAACCGATGTCCTCTAGATGACGGTGGATTTATGGGACCAATGACGTCCATGCCTCAAGCTTCAAAGTGCCATAATGCGACAGTTGGATGAAGGAATTTCGGTGGTTGGGCAATGAAGTCTGTATGGATTTGACATGCTCGGCATTTTCTTGCATATTCAATAGCATCTGAAACTATAGTGGGCCAGTAATAGCCCATACGTCAGATATGATCCTATAGGTTAGTACCGGGCTGATGTGCCCCACAGACACCATCATGAGCTTGACATATTATTTGTTTTGCTTCATCTCCCGCAACACAACGTAAGAGTAGACCGTCAAATGTTCGCCGATAGAGGGTCTTGGAGGTGTTATTGTAATAAAACCGGAGTGATCGTCGACGGATTATTGTAGCTTCCTTAGAATCTTCGGGTAATATGTCATGTACCACAAAGTCGATGAAAGGAGCCCTCCAGTCTTCACTAATAGTGTCAATTTTAGTTGAATTACTGAATTCAATGTTTGAGTTATTCTCGATACAAAATAACTCTCTGTTAGTGATGATAATCATCTGCTGTCTTCTTACCGGAATTGCTAATACTGCCGCTAGATTAGCAAGTGCATCAGCTTTTATATTGTAAGCTCGACGTACATGTTCAATAAAAAGCCTTTGAACAATGTTGTCAATCTAACTGCCGCTTCGTGATATGGGACAAGGTCTTGGTGCCGAACTTCATATATGCCTCTAACATGATTGACAATCAGCTTAGAGTCTCCATATACTTTGAGATATTTAATATCCAACTGTTTAGCCAATTGGAGGCCAATGAGTAAAGCATTATATTCAGTCACATTGTTGGAACATGACTCGTCCAAGGAATAAGCTCTTTGAATAGCTAATCCTTCCGGTGATACGAGGACAATTCCAACTCCAGCGACAATGGTACCTTTGGGTCCAATCCTGGATGCACCATCAAAGAATAGACGCCAGAAAAAAAACTTTTTCTGAAATCATGTAAGATTCTAAAGTTTCATCAGGAATCTCGTCATAGAGTTTAGATGTCTCTGGAATTGGATGAGCCGCTAGGAAGTCGGCTAAGGTTTGACCTCTAACTAAATTTTGTGGGACATAAACCATATCATACTGTGCTAGCAATATGGCCCATGTAGTAAGCCTAGAGTTTAGTGTTCTGGGCTTCTTCATCAAGACCCGGAGAGGGTTAACTCTAGAGATAACATGAATAATCTGGCCTGTAATATAATGTCTGGTCTTTTGAGTAGCAATCGTCAAAGCTAGACATTCTTTTTCCACTGGGTTATATCGATGTTCAGCCCCGATCATCGTACGATTGAGATAATAGATAGCTTGTTCGTGACCTCCTTTCTTCTACTAGGCTAGTAGAGCTCCCAAGGAATGATCCATTGCACGGATATACATCAGAAAAGGTATTCCTGAGAGTAGAGGCACTAAAACTGGAGGGTTCATCAAGTACCGCTTTATGTCTTCAAATGCTTGTTGATATTCTTCAGTCCAAATGAAAGATACACCTTTCTTCATGAGTTGAGTGAACGGTCTGTAGCGTCCAGAGAGACTTGAAATAAATCTCCTGATGTACGCAAGCCGTCCTTGGAATCCGTGTAGCTCTTTTAGGTTTCATGGAGGACGCATCTCTTGAATGGCTTTGATCTTCTCGGGGTCAACGTATATACCCTTAGAGGTAATAATGAATCCGAAGAATTTGCCACTAGAGACTCCCAGGAATGACTTGGTGGGATTCATCTTTAGTTGATGATGGCGCATTATATCGAAGATACTTTTCAAATCTTGGATGTGATCTTCCTTTAGACGACTTTTGACAGCAATATCGTCGACATAGCATTCGATAGTCTTCCGTAAATGATCATGAAAGATGGTACTCATAGTCCGCTAATAGGTTGTACCAGCATTTTTAAGACCGAATGGCATGACAGTTTAGCAATAGACTTCCAGAGGAGTACGGAAAGATGTATGTCTCTCATCTTCTAGATGCATCTTGATTTGATTGTATCCTGAGAATCCATTAATAAAAGACACTTGTTCGAATCCACAAGTATTGTCGATCATGACATCAGTGATCGGAAGAGGAAACTCATCTTTAGGACAAGCATCGTTGAGGTCTCTAACGTCAATACAGATTCGAACCTTCCCTATTTTCTTCATAACTGGGATGACACTAGCCACCCAGTCGTTATGCTGTTCTTCTCTGACAAAACTACAGGCGATAAGATTTTTGACTTCAGCTTCTATAACGTCCATCTTATCGGGTCGGAATCGACGTTGTTGTTGTTTAACTGGCCTCGCATTTGGTAGGATATTGAGTTTGTGGGTAGCGATCTGAGGATCTAATCCCGACATATCTTCATAGCTCTAGGAGAATACGTCAATGTATTCCTTAATGAGCTGAATTAGTTCATGTTTATCCGCTTCAGGAAGGCTTTTGCTGATAAAGATTGGCCTTGGAGAAGCTTCGTTTCTGACATCGACCTGGACCAAATGATCTTTGGTAGATGGTTCGTGTTGCTCGAAACGAAGTTCCTATTGATTGTCCATTCTTTGTGCCCAAGGATCTAACTCAGGAGCTTCATCAAAATTCTTATCTTCTGAGAACTCGACAGTCACCATATTAGAAGATAGAGTCACTCGATAGATGTGCCATATACTAGTGTCAGAATCCTATGAAACAGAGTTAGATCGCTCCTCTTTGTCAGACTCAGAAGTGTATGGGGTCGTAATTGGCGAAGTGTAGCCCAACCCATGCTTTATTTTGCTGTAGTATTGTAGTAACTTTCTATTTGGAGTAGGGATACTAATAGGAGTTCGCCTTCCTTTACCACCATTAAGGCCAGCTTTGAAATTGTAGCCCATCTTTTGAATGATGTCTTTAAATTGTTGACTATAACGTCGTAGTTGGAGCCGCCCGTTATCGCCATTTTCAGTCTCGCTATCTGACATAGTCTTCTGCTCTGTTCCTTTACTAAAAAGTATAAGAAGTTCATCTTTCTTCCCGGAAGGAACTTGGAAGAAGGAATCTTGAGCTGGTTCAAATAATACTTCATTTTGGAGAGGTTGAACTGCTCCTATTATAAGTGGTTTGAAGTTATCAAGCATTTCTAAGTAACATTGAGTATTATAAATAACATTAGTATACTGCAAAGAAGATATTATTTTATTGATTTGTACATCATCATTTACAACAGTGTTCTTGGCCTTAGCCAAAGGCTTGGTAAGGTTGATAACCAGAGGAGGACAAGGAGAAAAAGAAGGAGAAGGCTTGTTACGACGGAGGTCGATAACAAGAGGCTCAGAAGAGGTAAGCTCCCTCTGTTCCCTCTTTTCAGCAGGAAGAGGCTTAGCATGAGAAGAGAGATGGATGGTTAGCGTGTGAGAAGACGAAGGACGAGAAATGCGTCTTTTAACTGGAATCACAAGAACATCATTTAGGGTGTCCCTCTGATCTTCCTCAGTATCCATGGCCGGTACGACTTTCATAAATTCTTCTTTATAAATTCTGGAGTCGGCACAGTATGCTTCGACACCCTGAATGGGATTAAGATCGGCCACTTCCTTCCTAACTTCTTTATTGTCATCAACATATTTAAAGCACTGATGGAGAGTGGATGGAACGATGTTATGGTCATGCAACCATTATCTCCCTAACAAAGCATTATAGGAGCCATAATTGTCAATCATATAAAAAGTGACTTTTGTGCGAAGATTGCCGATTTGAACTTTCAGGCGATCTTTCCTAGTGGTTCACTTCTTCTGGAATTGAATCCCAAGATAGCCGTGATTGTTGTAGAGAGATTATGCACTGGGATTTTCAAGGCATCCAGTAAAGTTTTTGGCATAATGCTAAGTGCAGATCCAGGATCAACCAGGATACAATCAACCTTTATTGTATCGACATATCCTGTACAGTATAAAGGTCAGTCATGTCAATCGTCTTCTAGGAGCATGTCATCTTGTGTGAAGGTGATATTGGGAATCAACTCAATTACACTATGACAGTGGAAACATGCTACAGGTTCCTCGTTTGGTTTCTTGAGGAGTGCTAGACAAGTGTCAGCTTGCATTAAATCTACGCTTAGTGTTTCCCATGTTTCCCTCGAGAGACGCAAGAGCTCGTAGATTGACAACCTCGTCGGAGTGTTGGCTAGTTGAGCCAAATATCAAATTTATGTGGTCTCTCAAGTCCAAGAAAAGGAGTTATCTTCAATATTTTATCGAAGCGAACTGGCTGTTTTCCTTTGTCGGTAGCTATTGGCAAGGGACGAATCGGTTCCACTGGAGGCGATGAAATTGATGGAACATTGACGTCATGCAGAGAAGCTGACGGAGGAGCATCAGAACTCGAAGTAGGGACCTCTTGACTTTCTGGATAGTCTCTAAGGTAGAGTCTTCCATATCTGGTACCGGTCAGGGCTTCTTCTTCTGAAGCTGGAGCGAAGGAAACCATATTGCAATCCTTAATCCGTCCTTGCCTTTGGAAAGCTTTTTTTGACAAGATGAAAAGTTTGTCCAGAACTGCAAGCCAACACGAGACTGATTGTGTTGAAGGCGTAGGAAAAGTGGTATAAGAGATCCACTTCCATGGTTCAAGCCAGGGGTTTTCTGTAGGTCATATCCTATCTTCGTCATTAGTTCTCGGAACTATTGACTATATAAATGGAAGGCTAGTTGATAACTGTCCTCCGACTTCGGTAGCGTCGTCTCAGAAGAATAAAAAGCATTTGCCGCCGAAATGAAGGTTATAGTTAAAGGTGGAAAATGGTGATCACCCAATGAAGTCATATGACATGACTTATATTTGGTTGATTTCATTAATTTTGTGGACGAAGAAGGTGTCTCAAAGCCAGCCACCAAATCAAGATGGATCCACAAAATTTTCTCCTTATTAGTTGACAGAGGAACAATACCATCACTTCGTGTGGGCGGGAGATTGACAATCTCCAGAGTAGCTTTCGGATAGGAAGGACTTCATCCTGCTAAAGTTGAGCAAAAAAGTCGCTAAACTGTAGAGATACGACGTTAGTAGTTACAATCTTCTCGTCCTATTGAAGAGTGATTTCGCCAGCTTTAATCATCTCTTGAATCTTCCCTTTGAGCATATAGCATGCTCGAGTCGGGTGTCTAATGAACCTGTAATACATACAATATTTAGGATGATCAGTTTTACATACTTCCTCTGGCCGCTATCCGTCGGGCAGCTGAAGTTTATTGCGCTTGATCAAGTAATCGAAGATTCTCATGACATCATCCTCGTTGAAGGAGTATTCTTCCTTTGGACGTGGTGCCCTCTGTGGTGGGGTCTCCGTAGTAGGTGTTGATTGACCTATGTTGACGGCTAGAGTTTCTTTGCCTTTAACATTGATGGACAGAGCCTCTTTACCTTTGTGGTTATTCTGACGGCCACCGCTGTTGGATACAGAATGTTCATCTTTGTCGAGGTTAGGCTTCTGGATGCCTAATTGCTAAAACATGTCAGCACTCTCTTCGGCTGCTCTGGCAATCAATATAAAGAAAGGCCACTCCTGGAACTGCGTGGATCCAGTCAACTTGCTGACTATAGGCAACAAATTTGATTTGCATGTGTCTATAGTTAGAGCATCTGGAGTTCCTAGAGGCGTTTGAGTGCCTCACGGCGGAAGCATTCATTGAAACGTTCAGCAGTTTCATTAGGCTGCTGTTTGATCTTGATGAGGGCTGACATAGTCATGTTATTTGTTCCCTTATAAAATCATTCTAAGATTATTTGTTTGAACCTATCAAAGGAAGTTATGCAACCGTTTGGTAAACTGCGATACCAGTCATAAGCCGCACCAGCTAAACATCCAACTGTAGAAGCATGGAATTTCAGAACCAAAAAATCTATGCGCCAGACACTACATGCATCATAGCTCGGACAAAGTACTTCACAGAAAAACAACAAATATAGACATTAAAAGAGGACTTTTTATTTTACATATAAAATTCTATTACATGTCTAGAAAAGAATGTATAAAGAAGAATTTCTACAAAGAAAAGATCCTAAGTCTTCAGCCAGCAGCCACTATGCGCCCTCAAATAGGCGCATCAATCACCATGCGCCCTCAGTCAGGCGCGTCCCACCATGCGCCTTCAGCAGGGCGTATCCTTTTCAGCAGCTTAGTTATGTACAACCTCAGTTATGTGCATCCCTTCAACAGTCCAGTTATGTTCCACTCTTCCAGCCAGGCTCACCGCCGTCGAAATGTTTCGACTAATGAAGCATTTATTGAACAAAACGAGGGTGGCAATCAACCCTCTAGCTGGAGGAAGTGCTCTCCAAACCGAGGAAGAGAAGAGCACCGCAAGCCAACCTGTGGCCAGGGGAGGCTTTGAAAGAGCCTCCAAAGGCCAAGGAAGACCGTAATCGAAACCGCGGCTAAAGGAGCAGCTTTCAACACAACCAGAGTGGGCAACACCCACTTTGAAGGAAGAAAGAGCCCCCAAAGCCGCAGCACCGTAATTCCGATCTGCGGCTCTTCCTGCACAACGAAGACGAGGCTCGAGCATCCCGATCTTTGGATGCAACAGGCACCTTCCGCCTGCCTCAGAAGCCCTCAACTCCGACTTTTGGATGTAACAGTCACCTTCAAGTGCATCAATGAAGACATGGCGTCACATCTTCACCCTCGGGAGCATCTCATCAACAGAATGCATCCGAGTAAACAAGTTCATGTCGGAAGAACGTGAGAGAACGAGATTCAAACTCTCTCCATGCCACTATTTATAGGCCGGGCAAATCAAACCCATGCGCCAAGTGGATGGCTCTCCGAATTTTGTGCAATGAATTTGCATTAAATGGATGAACCGGACGCTTCGAATTCAGCCAAATCAAACGGCTATTTAAAGCACTCGAAGATCGTAACAGTCGCACCATTAAAGACGTGTCACGAAGCGGATGCGCCGGCCAGACCGCGCATCACACAGACGCGCCCTTCAACATCAAGCGCATCAACACAGACGTGTCCTTCAGCACCAAGCGCATCACAGGGGATGCGCCCTCATGCGTCCCCATACGCCAAGTGGAACGCCGATCGATGCGCCCACTCAACTGTCCATCGAATGTCAAAAATATTAAATGCTGAACTGACAGAGTTGGCAGTACGCCTTCCGAAGTCTGAACAGTTGACAGCTTTTTCAAAAGACGAAGCGTCGCCAACGTCAGCATCATTATTACTTTTCCTCCGACGGCTACTGCCACGTGGCCACCCAATCATCTCGCATGCGCCTCCGCAGCCATGCGCCCAAATCTGTATGCGCCTCAAAAGCCATGTGCCTCAGACTTCTCTCTGATCCCTAAAGACAGAAGGAAAGTCACCACTGAAGCTCTGCTTGCGCCTCAAAAGCCAGGCGCCCCGAATGGTTCGTGACTCCTAAAGGTTACGAGCCAAAGTCTCCTCATGCGCCCAATCCTAGGTACATCCTACCAGATCATTCCCCACCAAATCCGAGATCTCCGAGCCATGAGTCGAAGACACGTGTCCTTTGACTCAACTCACCCAAGATCTCAGCAACAGAAAGATCTTCTCCTCTGCTACATGCCGGCTCACCACAGCAGTATGAAGAATTCAACCCCTTGATCAGGGCGCATCATCCATGCGCCTCCATCAGCAATCTCTACGTGGCGTCCCCACGTCCAGGCGCATCCTACATATGTGCGCATGAGCAGCCAGCCTGCAAGTCTATAAATAGAGGGATCATTTCCTTCTCACCTACGAAGACAGGAACGAACACACCACCAGAGAGGCAGATACAGACACTCAACGTCTTCCTCCTCTCAGCAAGCTCCAGCACCCAGAGCAATCCAAACCTTCAGAGAACCGATAACCGTCGTCAGATCGTCAATGGAGTCAACGCATTACCACTCACTCCATCGGCACAAGGGACCCAGATAAACAACAGTGTACTCCTAGGACTACATCTAAGTCCTATATTGTAACACTGATCTGTTTGTGTTAAAATTTGCAATAAAAGAATTTTAATGGCAAATAAGCTGGCGACTCTGCTGGGTACCTCTTTCTTCTCCACCGAGAAAGCTGTGTCGTAATCCGACGACGTGAAGGTGGGCTCCTTCCACAAGACGCTGGTCGTACGCCTCAATCAACAGGCATATGAGGATTTCATCTCTGAAGGCAGTGCTGTAGAACCCTAGAGGGGGGGTGAATAGGGAAATAAAAAATAAACTATAACAAATGATGCAATAAAGAGTAAATAGTAGAAAGATCAAACGCAAACGCAAGGATGTATCCTGGTATCCTCTTTTGAGGCAATCCAGTCCCGGAACTCTCTCCGGCTTTAATCCACTATTATGCAAATAGTACACACGAGTTTGGATCCGAAGAACTCGCCAACTTCAACACGAGTTTGGATCCGAAGACTCGCCAACTTCTACACACGAGTTTTCTTACGAAGGCTCGCCAACTTCAAACAAAAGAGAATGAGAACTTGCTGATCTTCTAACACGTGAAGATCGAAATGTACAACTCTTTAATACTCTAGCACTTTAGGAGAGGATGACAATGAAAAGCTTTGAGAGAGTATTAATGGTGGAGCTCTTGGTTGTTGGAAAATTTATGGAAGAGTTGGTGAAGAAGCTCAAGAGAGAGAGAGCTTCCTTTTATAAGAAAACCAAGAGTGGGTGGCATTTAATGCTTCTGAGTGTACGCAGACCGGCATGCCGTCGGTATGCCGCGGCATACCGCCGGTATGCCGGCCAAATAGTAACGGTCATATTTATGACCGTTCAAGAGCATTAAATGCGGCCATTAATGCATGTCAGACCAAATCGAAAAGCAGATTATTCGAAATTCGGTATACCGCCGGTATGCCGGAGCATACCGTCGGTATGCCGACTAAAGTCACAGAAAGTTTTAGAGCTATAAGAAACGGCATGCCGCCGGTATGCCGTAGCGTACCGTCGGTATGCCGACAATAAATCACAGCATCTATTGTGTTGCTAGGAAACGGCATGCCGCCGGTATGCCGCAGCATGCCGTCGGTATGCCGACAATTCGAGACAGCAACTTTCTGGACACAGAAAGCGGTATGCCGCCGGTATGCCGAAGCATGTCGTCGGTATGCCGCTTATTGTCACAGAAACATTTCTGGACACGAAAACGGTATACCGCCGGTATGCCGTAGCATGCCGTCGGTATGCCGCTTTTTGTCACAGAAACTTTTCTGGACACAAGAACGGTATACCGCCGGTATGCCGGAGCATACCGCCGGTATGCCGCTCTGAATAACTTGATTTTCGATTTGTGCTTTAAGTTATCATCCATCCTTTAGTGTTTTACAGAAATACCTAGACCAGTACAGACTCGAAAACACTAAGCATGAAGACGTCGACTTTATGCAGGGAATGCCGGTAAACGCCACAGTCTTCAAGAAATCAGAAAGTCCTTGATCTTCTGAGAGAATTAGAATCTGAAGAGCAAAAGACTAAACTACGAAGATGCTGTTAATTACTCAAAATAAAATGTGCCAACAAACTCCCCCATTTTGATAATTGACAAAATAGAGAGATAGCATCTTCAGGGAGTATCTCCCCCGTAGGTAGACAGCTCCCCCTCAATACGATTTCTCCCCCTTTGTCACTTATTCAAAGAAGGGGATAACTAAAGTAAACAGTGCACATATAAATGTAAAAATACGAGAAGAGTGATAAAAGCATG
This sequence comes from Iris pallida, assembly GCA_029216955.1. Lineage (NCBI taxonomy): Eukaryota > Viridiplantae > Streptophyta > Magnoliopsida > Asparagales > Iridaceae > Iris > Iris pallida. The sequence goes on along the minus strand of JANAVB010024399.1, from coordinate 19,915,710 downwards.
CAGGAAAATATTGAAGGAAAAGTGAAGATACATGCTTGACCCATACAAAGCAGAGATAAAGAAAATAAAGACTCTCCATTACGAGAGCCGGACACTTGAGACAAACATGGATAAAGTCCCCGAAGGACTGCAAAGAGCAAGAAACAACCACACCGGTCCCCGAAGGACCACAAAAGACAAACAAGCAACACATAAAAACAAGAACCACTAAACCACTGAGACCATCACCAAAGGAGAACCATCCCTAATCCTCTGCCGGATCATCATCACCATCATCATCCTGAGCCTGCTGGAGGGCGCCAAAAGGATCAATGCCGTCCGGGTACATAAACCCGTAGGCATTGGGGTCAGAGAAACGCGGGGCCGTGTACATGGGATCCTGAAGATTAAGATCCAGAAAGGCATCCCGGTCTTGGAGAGTGCGCTGGATGAAGTAGCCCTGATCGTGGAAGCGAGACTGGATGAGGGCGCCAAGTCCACGAGTGTGGGTCCGCATCTGCTCCTCCGTCTGGGCCATCCTCAGATCAAAGTGGTGCTGAGTAAGTGGCATGTAGCGGCCCATAGATGGAGGGGTAGATGCAGGGGCAGCAGGAGTGGAACCCGGTTGCTCCTGGGAGGAGGAAGCACGGGAAGAAGAGCCGCCAGTAAGGGTACGGGAGACGGCCAGAAAAGAGGGGACCCCATCCGAGGAGCAGAGAGACAAGTCAACCTGTTTGGCCTCCATGAATAAGGTGATGAAGGAACCATAGAGGAGGTTCTGCTTCCCCGCCGGCATGGTACGCCGGAATTGCAGAAGAAGAGTCTTGGGGAAGGAGAAACGCTTCCGGGCATAGAGATGGTACATGAGAACAAGAGCGTCACCAGTGATGGCGTCATAGTTCCCGCCCTTTGGAAACAGAGTGTGGCACACGATACGGTGGAGCTCGTAGTAAAACGGCTCCAGCTGGACGGAGAGTGCCGGGATGGCGGGAGGGTTGGGACCCTTGCAGATGATGCGACAGAATTCGTCGAAGGGTGATGCCGCCGAGGAGGTGAGAGCTCCCAAAAGAGGTAACGCATCACCTCTGTCCGGGACGCCCAAGATAGCCCCCACTTCCTTAGAGGTGAGACGGAAGTGGCGGTCATTCACCATAGATTGGATGGCGGTAGGGTCATCGTCATCCGGTCTCATGTTGCAGTAGAATAGACGGACGGCAGCCGGGTAGACAGAGATTTGGCACCGAAGAAGAGAGGAGAGACCGGCATCGTCAAACAAAGGGACGTGACCGGGGAAGAGGTTCCAGTTGATGGCCCGTCCTTTGAAGACGTGGTTGGCGAAGTACATGGCATGCCGTTGGTATACCGGAGTATACCGCCGGTATGCCGAAGAACGAAACAGAACGTTATTCTGGTTCGAAAAACGGCATGCCGACGGTATGCCGTAGTGTACCGACGGTATGCCGAAGATCGAAACAGAACCTAATTCTGCTTCGAAAAACGGCATGCCGCCGGTATACCGCAGTATACCGTCGGTGTGCCGAACGAGAAACGGTTAGGGATCAAAGGATAAAATGCCTAGCTCACGGCAAAGGAAAGAGAAGCGATCTTCCGGGAGGGGCTTAGTGAAGATGTCGGCTAATTGATAGGTAGTATCAATAAATTCAAGATGGATATCTCCTTTTTGTTGATGGTCACGAAGAAAATGGTGTCTAATTTCAATGTGCTTCGTGCGTGAGTGACAAATCGAGTTTTTCGTGAGATTGATAGAGCTAGTGTTATCACATTTAATAGGGGTGCAAGAATGAGAAATACCATAATCTAAAAGTGTTTGTGACATCCAAAGAATTTGTGCACAACAACAACCAGCCGCAATATACTCTGCCTCAGTGGTTGAGAGAGCGACAGAGTTTTGCTTCTTACTAAACCACGATACCAAGGACTTCCCGAGGAATTGACATGTGCCACTAGTGCTTTTTCGGTCAATCTTGCATCCGGCAAAATCTGCATCCGAAAAGCCGTGAAGCTCAAAGGATGAGGATTTCGGATACCAAAGACCCATGTTAATGGTGCCTTTGAGATAACGAAAAATGCGCTTGACGGCACTCAAATGTGATTCCTTTGGATTGGCTTGATATCGTGCACACAAACAGACACTAAACATGATATCCGGACGGCTAGCCGTTAAATAAAGTAAGCTACCGATCATACCTCTATACTTACGAATGTCGACCGATGTGCCATCTTTATCATTGTCAAGCTTGGTCGTTGTAGCCATAGGGGTCCTCATTGATTTGGATGAGTCAAGGTCGAAACGCTTGAGGAGGTCCCTTGTATATTTTGCTTGATTGATGAAGGTTCCTTTAGGTCCTTGCTTGATTTGTAACCCCAAGAAGAAGGAGAGTTCTCCCATCATACTCATTTCAAACTCTTCCTGCATAACTTTGGCAAATTCTACACAAAGTGTGTTGTTAGTAGAACCAAAAATAATATCATCCACATAAATTTGAACCAATAAGAGAGTCCCATCATGGGATTTAATAAAAAGTGTGGTGTCAACTTTTCCCTTTGAAAAATTGTGAGAAACAAGAAAAGAGCTAAGACGCTCATACCAAGCACGTGGAGCTTGTTTGAGGCCATAAAGGGCTTTATGAAGTTTGAAAACGTGGTCAGGAAATTGAAAATCTTCAAAACCGGGAGGTTGTTTAACATAAACTTCCTCCTTAATAATACCATTAAGAAAAGCACTCTTAACATCCATTTGAAATAGCTTAAAGTCATTAAAACAAGCAAAGGCACAAAGCATACGAATGGATTCAAGACGTGCAACCGGAGCATAGGTTTCGTCGTAGTCAATGCCTTCCTCTTGGTTATAGCCTTGGGCAACCAATCGGGCTTTGTTACGAGTCACTAACCCATCTTCATTTAGCTTGTTGCGAAACACCCATTTAGTTCCAATAATGGGATGATTGCTAGGTTTTGGGACAAGTTCCCAAACCTTGCTTCGCTCAAATTGATTAAGCTCCTCTTGCATAGCTATCATCCAAAATTCATCGAGAAAAGCATCATTAACATTTTTAGGCTCTATTTGAGAGATAAAAGCCACATTGGCACAAAGATCACGAGTGGCGGATCTTGTGCTAACACTTGAGGAAGGATCCCCAATGATGACCTCCTTAGGATGATTGGTGACAAATCTCCATTCTCTTGGGAGATCCTTTGGAGGAGGCTCGAGAGGAGGAGACTCTTTTGATGGGGTCACAACTTCATTGTTAGATGAAGAAGGACGATCCTCAATAGAGGAGTTCTCCAATCCAAACGAGATATCATCAATATCCTCGGAGGAGGAGAATGTAGAAGAGTTGAGTTCATTAAAAGAGACATTGATTGACTCTTCGACAACAAGACTTCTTTTATTAAAAACACGAAAACCTTTGCTATGAGTAGAGTATCCAAGGAATATTCCTTCATAGGCTTTTTCTTCAAACTTGCCTAGGTTATCCTTGGTATTCAAAATAAAACAATTGCAACCAAAAACCTTAAAATATTCAATAGAAGGAATTTTGTTAAACCAAAGCTCATAAGGAGTCTTCTTAGTAATAGGTCTAATTAAGACCCTATTAATTACATGACATGCCGTATTGACGGCTTCCGCCCAAAAATATTGAGGGAGCTTATATTGGTTTAACATGACCCGGGCCATATCGCCAAGGGTTCTATTCTTTCTCTCCACAACACCATTTTGTTGAGGAGTACGGGGACAAGCAAAATCATGTCCAAAACCATTCTTTTCACAAAATCTTTTGAAATCAACATTATCAAATTCACCTCCATGATCACTCCTAATTTTGTTAATAGAAAAGCCTTTCTCATTTTGAACACGTTTACAAAAAGCAACAAATTCACGAAAAGTATCACTTTTGCAAGCAAGAAAAATAACCCAAGTAAATCTTGAAAAATCATCAACTAAAACAAAGGCATAGAGTTTGCCACCAAGGCTAGCTACTCTACTAGGCCCGAAAAGATCCATATGAATAAGTTGAAGGGGTCTTGTGGTACTCACAGAGTTGATGGATTTGAAAGATGACTTGGTCAACTTACTTTTCTCGCATTCTTCACAAACCATATCCTTCTTGAAGGGGATGCTAGGAAGTCCTCGTACAAGCTTCTTGGAGGCGAGGCGAGAGATGGTATCCATGTTAGCGTGTCCAAGCCTCATGTGCCAAAGCCAACTCTCATTGTTCTTTGCAACTAGGCACCTGTCATTGTTAGTACCTTCAACAAGATAAAGAACATAAATATTGTTTTCTCTAATGCCTTCATACACAATAGTTCCATTGGAGCTATCGGTAATGTAGCATTTGAGTTTAACAAACTTGATATCATAGCCATTATCGGTGAGATGGCTAATACTAAGGAGGTTATGCTTAAGATTAGTAACAAGACATACATTATTGATACAAGGATAAGGAGGAGAACCGATATTACCATTTCCAATAATATAACCTTTTAGATTGTTACCGAAGGAGACATGTCCTTCCTTCTTCATCGATAGCGTTGTAAAAAGTGAAGCATCACCGGTCATGTGCCGTGAACAACCGCTATCGAGAATCCACTTGCTTCTAGCATGAGAAGGATTCGTCACCTACAACATAAGTTGAAGATGAACATTTTGGTACCCATGATCTTATGGGTCCTTGAGTGTTAGTCTTAGGAACCCATTTAAGAACTCTCATGTCAACTTGTTTTCTTGTATAACAAAAATTAGAAGTATGACCAAGCAACCCACAATAATTGCACATTAAGGAAGATCTAAAAGAAGAAGTGTGAGTGTTGTGCATATGTGAGTCTCTAGTGTGAGATGTTCTACCATGAGTGTTATGATGATAGAAAAATGCATGATGAGAAGTTTTCTTTTTAACAAAAGGTCCTTTTCTAGTGTTAGAAGAGGAGTTGTGTGTAGTGTTCATGTAATGGTTATGCCTAGCATTGTGATGAGTGTGGGGAGGTCTAGGAGCATGCATGTGAGTGGAATTCTTATTACTAGAATTCTTACTCCGTGTAAGAAGATCATTATACTTAATAGAAGTAGAATATTCTCTTCTATTAGCATCTTGACATTTGCGCATGGCAAACTCATAAGAGCTTCTCATGGATTGAATCTCATCATCCTTTTTCTTGATGGTGTCAAGAGATTCTTGAAGTTTTAGTCTCAAAGACTCCACTTCATCCGTGTCGAAAATAGGAGATTTTCCCTTCACATCACTAATGATGCTTGAGAGCCTCTCTACTTCAAGTTGAAGAGCCTCGACCTCCTTAAGAGATTTCTTGTATTTATTCCGAACACCTTTGTGTTCTTCATGTAACTCAAGAATGGCTTTCTCCAAATCATCATAGGTAAGAGTGTTTAAGGAAAAATCATCAAGTACCTCATCGGTTGCCATGAGACAAACGTTGGCATTGTGTTTGCACTCCTTGTCATTGTCGGAGTCGCTTGCGTCGCTTTCACACCAAATGCTAGTGTTGGCGAACTTTCTGGAGGACGAGCTTCCCTTGCTTGGCTTCTCGTACTTGCTTGAATCTTTTTGTGCCATCGGACAATCCCTCTTGATGTGTCCGGGTCTTCTGCATTGATAGCATGCCGGGTCATCTTCATTGTCCCGTCTAGAGCGGTTGGCCTTGTTGAACTTTAAGAACTTCCTGAAGTGCTTAGCTGTGAGAGCTATTTCTTCATCGTTGTCCGACTCATTGTCGTCGGAGATATCCTTGGAGTAGGACCTTGAAGCTTTGAGAGCAAGAGTCTTCTCCTTTTCTTTGGTCTTCTCCTTCTCCTTCTCTTGAATGGAGGATTCCTCTTGATCCTTCATGTCAAGCTCGTGAGTCATCAGCTTACCCATGAGGGTCTCTAGGTTCATGACGGTAAGATCGTTCCCCTCAATGATTGCGGTAGCTTTAGGACTCCAAGCTTTCGTCAAACCTCTAAGAATCTTCCTTATCTTTTCATGAGCGGGATATTCCTTTCCAAGAGAAGAGAGAGGGTTAATAATATCACCAAAGCGAGTAAACATGCTAGCAATAGATTCATCATGCTTCATTTTAAAAGACTCATATTCTTGCGTGAGTCTACTGATCTTAGATTCCTTCACTTGTGAAGTCCCCTCGTGTGTAACTTCAAGCAACTTCCAAATTTCATTGGAAGTCTTGCAAGTAGAGATTCGATTGAATTCACTACTGTCGAGAGCACAGTAAAGAGCGTTCATTGCCTTGGCATCTCGACAAGCAAGCTTCTTGATGTTTTCAGTGAGTGTTTCCCGAAGGGTGTCAGAAGCAATATCCTCTATAGCTCTGGAAGGAGTAGGGATGCCATTTATCACGCAATCCCATAAATCGAAATCTATGGACTTGAGATAAATGCCCATCCTAATCTTCCAATAGTTATAGTTGGTACCATCAAATAGGGGAGGCCTATTTGTGGAGTGTCCCTCATTGTGAAACGTGTTGATGCTAGGGTTAGAGGCCATGGATCACTCAAGGGTGTAAATCCAAAACAAGAGAACAAAGCTCTGATACCAATTGTAGAACCCTAGAGGGGGGGGTGAATAGGGAAATAAAAAATAAACTATAACAAATGATGCAATAAAGAGTAAATAGTAGAAAGATCAAACGCAAACGCAAGGATGTATCCTGGTATCCTCTTTTGAGGCAATCCAGTCCCGGAACTCTCTCCGGCTTTAATCCACTATTATGCAAATAGTACACACGAGTTTGGATCCGAAGAACTCGCCAACTTCAACACGAGTTTGGATCCGAAGACTCGCCAACTTCTACACACGAGTTTTCTTACGAAGGCTCGCCAACTTCAAACAAAAGAGAATGAGAACTTGCTGATCTTCTAACACGTGAAGATCGAAATGTACAACTCTTTAATACTCTAGCACTTTGGGAGAGGATGACAATGAAAAGCTTTGAGAGAGTATTAATGGTGGAGCTCTTGGTTGTCGGAAAATTTATGGAAGAGTTGGTGAAGAAGCTCAAGAGAGAGAGAGCTTCCTTTTATAAGAAAACCAAGAGTGGGTGGCATTTAATGCTTCTGAGTGTACGCAGACCGGCATGCCGTCGGTATGCCGCGGCATACCGCCGGTATGCCGGCCAAATAGTAACGGTCATATTTATGACCGTTCAAGAGCATTAAATGCGGCCATTAATGCATGTCAGACCAAATCGAAAAGCAGATTATTCGAAATTCGGTATACCGCCGGTATGCCGAAGCATACCGTCGGTATGCCGACTAAAGTCACAGAAAGTTTTAGAGCTATAAGAAACGGCATGCCGCCGGTATGCCGTAGCGTACCGTCGGTATGCCGACAATAAATCACAGCATCTATTGTGTTGCTAGGAAACGGCATGCCGCCGGTATGCCGCAGCATGCCGTCGGTATGCCGACAATTCGAGACAGCAACTTTCTGGACACAGAAAGCGGTATGCCGCCGGTATGCCGAAGCATGCCGTCGGTATGCCGCTTATTGTCACAGAAACATTTCTGGACACGAAAACGGTATACCGCCGGTATGCCGTAGCATGCCGTCGGTATGCCGCTTTTTGTCACAGAAACTTTTCTGGACACAAGAACGGTATACCGCCGGTATGCCGGAGCATACCGCCGGTATGCCGCTCTGAATAACTTCATTTTCGATTTGTGCTTTAAGTTATCATCCATCCTTTAGTGTTTTACAGAAATACCTAGACCAGTACAGACTCGAAAACACTAAGCATGAAGACGTCGACTTTATACAGGGAATGCCGGTGAACGCCACAGTCTTCAAGAAATCAGAAAGTCCTTGATCTTCTGAGAGAATTAGAATCTGAAGAGCAAAAGACTAAACTACAAAGATGCTGTTAATTACTCAAAATAAAATGTGCCAACAAGTGCGAGTCCTTCGAAGCGGCTGCCGAAGCCGAAGAAGACTCGCCAAATTTGGGTGCCCAAGGTCGACGCCTCTGGCACCACCACCGAAGGGGATGCGCCGATCCAGCCTTCCCTTTCTGCTAACGTCCTCAGCAACCAAGATGCGCCCACCGGAGCAGCACATCTCTCGGGGAAACGTGTAGCTGACCATATTCCTCAGCCATCTCCCTCTCAGGCGAGGAAGATACGTCGACGGAGCAGGGGCGCAGCCAATGCCCCGTGCATCACCACTGATGTGCCACAGAAGGTCTCTGTATTTGACAGACTCACTCGCTATAATGGCGAGAAGAATTTGGATTCTGACTACTATGCGCCCCAGCGGACTGGTACGAAGAAATCCAAGGCGGCACGGGCCATGCGCCCCAAACGTGGCACGCCAGCAGCAAGCTAGAAGCATACGCTAACAATCATGCGCGTTGCTGATGGTAAGGTGTAAAAGGTCGACTCAGGTGCTTCTGCGCCAGAAACGAGCGGACCTTCAAAGTCCTTGTCTCACTTGGGCGCATCTATTGCATGCACAACCAAGTCGAGTAAGGCAAATCCAGTGGTCTTGAACTCCCGTGCCTCCTCTGGTTGTGCGTCTGAGGTCCGTTCAAGTCACTTCAAATGTTGTTCCCCCACTACTGATCGGGATGCCTGTTTGGTGTTAGATCAGGGGGCGCAGCATTCACTTGACCACCCCGACGCTTGGCATTGCCATACGCCTGAAGGGGGTCCGAAGGTGGCACTCTCCTCCAACGATCTGTGTAACGTGATCACTCACAAGCGCCGATCAGGAGAGTCGACTGACAAGCACGATGCACCCCTCACAGGGCACACTTGTGCTATGGTCACCATCAACAGCTGTTGTAAGGCGGCAGTCCCACCAAGGCAGTCAGTGTTCCAGCGGCTGCAATCATCGACACCTCTACAACGTCGCCTCGGGAAGAAGGCGTCAACGTGATCTCCAACTCCTCGTCAGTCCGAAAGGCGACTGGCAATTCCTCTTCCTCGTTCAAAAGCCATCCGAGGAAAACTAAGACAGCTGTCTCGTCCTCCGGAGTGTTCGAAGGCACTCGGGGGAGGAAGAAGATCTTGGAGGAAGCTGGGGGTAGTCAGACCCTTGTCGAGCCTCCTTCCGAAGACGAAGCTGTCTTCCAAAGCACAGCTGGGGCGGATCTTCTCGAAGCCAGCCTCCCGGACATGGCTGGGGGTCGTCTAGCCCCTGTAGATCTACATCTCGAAGAAGTCCTTCAAAACGAGGGTGTCCCCCAAAACATAGCTGGGGGTAGTCTAGCCCCTGCGGATCTGAGTCTCAGAGACAAAGAAGTCCTTCAAGACGGAACTGAGGGTAATCAGGCCCTTGAAGATGCTCTCGTCGAGAATGATCACATAGCTGAGGGTGGCCAAGACGAAGCTCCAGGAGAGGCAACTCCCTTACAGGAGAGTGAGGCCGAGAGTGAAGCCTCAACCAACCCATCCACTACCAGCCGTGTCATGACAGTATACATGGCTGGGGGTAATTCCGAGTCTGATGCGCAGCCACCAGACCTCGTTCAGCGCATGGACACGTTAGAGGGAGGACTCAAAACCCTCTCTGCCTCTATACAAACACTGACTCAAGCAGTGTTTGAGATACAGTCAGCTTTGGCCAAGACACCTTCTACCGGTCCCGACCCAGGGGCCAATGGAGAATCAAGCGTACCCCTTCAACGGGTATCCTTGGATACGGATCACCGAGAAGCACCTCGAACATCGGAGCCCTCAAATGCTCAACTTCAGGTGGTACCATCTTCCCCGACTCCCAGCTCCACGGAAGACGTGGTCGAGATGATCAGGGACTTGGGCGAGCGCTTTGAGTCCAAGACGAGACAAGAGGAGCGCCAAAAGATGGGCATCCCCCAACCTTATCCCCTCGAATGGAACAAGGTGGTTTACCCTCCTAAGTATAAACCACAAATACTTACGCCATACGACGGAAAGGACTCGCCGCATCTCTATCTGATGTACTTCCAGTCTCAGACGGGACATCTTTCGAAGGAGGACGCACTACTCACCAGCATATTTGTCGGGGCACTGAAAGGAGTGGCGTACGACTGGTACTGCAGCCTCCCCGACAATTCCATATCTTCCTTCAACGACCTGACGTACCTTTTTCTCGACCGTTTCTATGACGACGAAAAAGACATGACAAGGCGTCCCTTATAGAGATACGCCAGAAGGAGAAGGAAACAGTTCGAGTGTTCATCGAACGCTTCCGACAGGCCTGCTTCAGACTGCCCCCGGGCATGCCAGAACATGCACTCCTCTCCTCCTGCAGCATGAACATACTGCCTGCAGTCAAAATCTGGCTCAACTCTACTCCTCCTTCCGACTGGAGCTCCTTGATCATCGAAGCAGAAGCCGCAGAAAAGAAGGCGGCCAATGCTCGTCTTCTGGGAGTCAGTTTCCCTGCCTTTGAGGATAAGGGGAAACGGCCTGCAGCTAACAACCCCGGACGAGAGACGAAGAAGAAACAGACGTTGACTGTCAATGCCTCAAAAGGTGCATCAGCGCCTACTCAGAAGCATCCACTTGCACCAAGACCAAAGGAGGTTTATTCGTTCAACGATGAAGACACCCTGCAACTCTTTAAGATACTGAAGCAGGGTGACAAAATTAAGCTGCCGGACCCGAAGCGTCCCGACGAGGTTGGAAAAGTGGATAACCCGAGGTACTGTCACTACCATCGGTTTGTCGGACACCCAACCAAGGACTGCTACATCCTCAAGCATTACATCCAGCGCATGATCAATGTGGATGTAATCTCCGTCGACTACGAGGAGAAGACGGTGTCGGCCAACATGGTGTCACTCCAGTTCGGCACCCTGCCGCCCACTACAATACAGGATGGCGTCGTCCCCATCCCGAAGGCGACAATAGAGGTGGTTAACTTACCACCTACCCGTGACAACGTAAGTGGACTCATCCTACACGCCACATCTCGGGAAGAGATCTTGTGGGTTCACCCTGATCTTGTCTCCGAGGTTACTCAACTGGAGGTACGCCCTATCTCCAAATCTAAAGGCAGGAAGATCAAGTCTTGCCACATGGTCTCTTCCTCAGCGGAAGAGGCACTTCCTGTACAGACGCGTTCACAACAGAACGCCCAACCCGACGAAGCTGCCGTCGAGGTGGTGCCTCCTTGCACCGTCCCTGCTGTCCAGGAGGAGGGCCCGTCTAAGCCCCCAGCAGCCAATAAGCAGAAGCAGATAGAGGCCCGCTTCAATAGGCCTCTGCGAAAGGAGAATGCTTCGGGGCTAGCCAAGCCCCACAACTTCGACATACTGGCACAACTGGCCAGTACTCCTGTTCGCCTATCTCTGTTCGAGCTGATTCGTTTTTCCAAGGACACCCGTGAAGCTCTCTGCGAAGCCCTGAAGGATGTTGAGTCCTTCATCAGTCAGGTCAAGCGGCCTGAAGATCTCTCGACCGCATGTGCGCACTGTCATTGTGCGGATGAAGTTATCCCCAACATAACTTTCACCCAACAAGACATGCTGCTCAAGCACAACCGACATAACAGGCCGCTGTACTATACAGGGTATATCGGTTCAGTCAAGGTGAAGCGGATTCAGATCGATCTGGGGTCTTCCCTCAGCATCATCCCGAAGACGCTGCTCTCAATACTGGGAATCCCAATGTACCGACTGGCGCCCTCCAACACAACAATCAGTGGCTTCAACGCTAGCAAAAGCGAACCACTGGGCAAAATACGACTAAAGTGCCATATCGGTAACCTCAGAACCGAGGTTACTTGCTACGTCGTGTACGCCGAAGTCAACTACAACCTTCTGTTGGGTCGTCCATGGCTGCATGAGTACATGGTGGTGCCATCCACGCTCCACCAATGTATGAACTATGTGTCCACTAATGACGTCATCCGGACGGAGTTCGCGGACATTGACCCTTTTAAAGGGATTGAAGCCTACTTCACCGATGCCGACTTGTACAAGTCACCGGACGGGGAGGAAGACAATGATGCTGATGACGAAGCAGAGCCGGACATGGAGCCTGAGGTCACTCCCGACGCTCCTTTGAAGATCCGACTCAAAGGCAAACCGCCTCAGAAGTTGCCTCCCATGAGCATTAAGCTGCCCGGAAAAGCACCAGCTGCTCCTGAAGCTCCCCTGAAGATACGGCTCAAGGAAAAGCCACCTCAAACATCGGCTCCCCTTGTGGCAAAACTACAGGGGAAGGCACCAATCACTGGAGGCACAGCGGAGGCACAGCGGAGGCACCTCTGAAGGTGCGTCTTAAAGGCAAGCCGCCGCAATCCAAGCTGCCAGAGAAGGCCCACGTAACCCTCTCGGACCCCAAAATCAAAGCTGTGGTGGAGTCTCCCGATCCAACCCCAGTACTTACAGATGTGGAGCTAGGGGAATATATCTCTGCTGATGTAGATGCACCCTCTCTGGACAATGTAATCCCGCGGGATAAAATCTCGTATTTCATCAATAATAGAGTGTCTTTTAATTATTCTAGTCTTCCACATTGGAATGCCATGTATACATTAGATAACGCTCTACGGTCGTTGCAAACACAAATAACGACCGTCCATCCTGTAAATCGAGTAGTCCCGTCCCAAGGAGTCTGTTACATAGTCCTGCCACGAAGTCGAGACGAAGAATCCATCATCTTTGGCAAAGTTGAGCATCATCAAGATGTCCCGCCACTTGAGCCAGAACCAGATACCGGCAGAATACAAGTCTATCGGTACACGAATACGGCAAAGTACCTCATCCAAAATATGGGTTACGACTTAAAAAGCAACAAAGGCCTGAACTACGTCAAGGGTCGACGTCTCCCTCTCCGACTTCCAACACCTAAAGGAAAGTCGCAGGACTACTACAATCGAACTCGACGGGGGGTAGGCTATGTCACGCCACCATCAACTCTAGAGAGTTCAGACGCAGAAGAAGTAGAACATTCTCACTCGTCCGAAGCATCGACTTGGGATTCCGATACCAGCATCGGATCAGTCTTCAAAAAAGTGCTGTCAGCCAACATGACATCAGCATAACCTCAAGAAGATAAAGGTGAAGACCAAGCGCCGGAATTCTTCGAAGAAGAACCCTGGGCTCAATGCCTAGGAGAACAATGGGAGTCTCGTTTTGAATTACGTCAACCTCCCATCGAAGACGAAGTCGAGCAGATCGACCTTGGGGATGGATCTTCTTCCAAACCCATCTTCGTCAGCAAAAGCCTAAAAGGAGAAGACCGAGAATCTTTAATCCAGCTGGCTAAAGAGTATATCGACATCTTCGTCTGGAGCTACGAAGATATGTCGGAACTTGATCCCCAGATCACGATGTATAGGTTGAACATCTTACCTGATGCCAAGCCTATCAAACAACAATAGCGACGCTTCCGTTCGGACATCATGAACGCCATCGATCAGGAGATGGACAAACTCTTGACCAGCAGCTTCATCCGTGAAGAACAATACCCAGATTGGGTAGCCAATGTCGTTCCTGTCACCAAGAAGAATGGAAAGATACGAGTTTGTATCGACTTCAGGGACCTCAACTCTGCTTGCCCGAAGGACGAATTCTTGCTTCCAATCACCGACGTGATGATCGACAACACATGTGGCTTCGAACGCATGTCCTTCATGGATGGGTATTCGGGCTACAACCAGATCAAGATGTTCCCCGATGACGCAAAACATACGTCATTCAGGACTCCAAAGGGCAGTTTTTTTTGCTACACAGTAATGCCCTTCGGCTTGAAAAATGCTGGGGCGACATATCAACGAGCTATGAGCACCATTTTTCGTCAGCATCTTCGCAAGACCGTCGAATGCTATGTTGACGACATCGCAGTCAAGAGCAGTCTCAAAGGAGATCACCTGCAAGACCTCAAGACAGTCTTCGATCTCATGCGGGCGCACCAACTCAAGATGAACCCCGCCAAATCTTTCCTAGGGGTTTCCAGTGGAAAGTTCTTGGGCTTCATTATCACGACGAAAGGCATTCATGTCGATCCCGAGAAGACCAAAGCCATCCTCGATATGGACCCTCCGAAGAACCTTCGAGAACATCGAGGCCTACAGGGGCGTATAGCATACATCCGGAAGTTCATAGCCAACCTTTTCGGCAAATGTCAACCCTTTACTCAGCTCATGAAGAAGGGAGTCTCTTACGTCTGGACAGAGCAATGCCAAAAGGCTTTCGACGACATCAATGCTTATCTGACAAGCCCGCCAGTCCTGGTGGCACCAGTCGCCGGCAAACCATTTCTCCTATATGTTCGTGCCATGGATCATTCCCTCGGCGCTTTGCTGGCTCAGAACATCGATACGGGCTATGAGCAAGCAATCTACTACCTCAGTCGAACACTCATCGGGGCCGAACACCGGTACAACCCCATTGAAAAGGAGTGCTTGGCTTTGGTATTTGCCATCCAAAAGACTCGTCATTATGTCTCGGGCCAGACAATTCATGTCATTTCTCGAGTCAATCCGCTCAGAGTCCTCATGAAGAAGCCAGGATCATTGAACTCCCGGCTTGCCACATGGGCGATCTAGCTAACGCCATACAACATGGTGTTCGTTCCACAAAAGGCTGTTAAAGGTCAAGCTCTGGCTGACTTTTTAGCTGCACACCCCATCCCAGAGTCCTCAAGACTCTACGAAGACATCCCGGATGAGGTCCAAGAATCAAACGTCACCGAAGAAGGCTCCGTCTGGCAGATGTTTTTCGATGGCGCTTCAAGAGCAGGCCCCAAAGGCCAAATCATCGCAGGAGTGGGGGTAGTATTAGTCTACCCCAATAAGCTGGTCATCCAGCATGCTTACTCCCTTTCAAAGCCGTGCTCCAACAATGTTACTGAGTACAATGCACTCATTATGGGACTCCAGCTGGTGCAACAGCTGGGGGTGAATCATCTGGAAGCCTACGGCGACTCAAAACTTGTCGTAAACCAGGTCAGAGGGCAATACGAAGTTCGCCATGAAGATTTGATCCCTTACCATGAAGTTGTATTGAACATCATTTCAACCTTCATCGAGTTCTTCATCGAACACGTACCTCGTCTACAAAATCTGGAGGCTGATGCTCTGGCTGGCCTCGCAGCCTCATTGGCAGAACCCCTCGGGACTCAACACTATGTCACGATAGTCGGTAGAGACTTAGTCTGTCCTAAAAACAACCTATGCTTACACATGGCCCACGCCATGCCTACAAGTACTGGTGTTAATGTCCGAGACTGGAGATTCCTGTTCATTGACTTTGCCGTCTACGGAATCCTCCCAGAGGACCCGAAAGAAGCCGTCTTAATCAGGAGACGCTCTCTTCGATTCTACTATGATACATCTACAAAAATGCGGTACCGACGCTCCTACGACGGACTTCTCCTTCGATGTTTGTCTAACGAAGAAGCAGCCGAAGCCCTTCGAGAAGCTCACGATGGAACCTGCGGGTCCCATCAGCCTGGCCCTAAGTTGCAGGACCGGCTGCGACGTATGGGCTACTACTGTCCAACCATGGCCACTGACGCTCTTGAATATGCTAAGAAGTGCCTTGCGTGCCAGCTTCACGCAGACTTCATTCATACATCCTACAGTCACCTCCTGGCCCTTCGAAGCTTAGGGCATGGATATTGTGGGACCGATCACCCCTCCTTCATCGAGAGGACATCGCTTCATCCTAGCCATCACTGACTACTTCTCCAAATGGGCAGAAGCAGTTATACTGGCAGAAGTGAAAAGCTCCAGGGTGATCAGCTTCATCAAACAACACGTCATCTACCGTTTCGGAGTACCCCGGAGGATCATCCACGATAATAGTCCTCAGTTCATCAGCCATGTTTTCAGCAGATTCTGTGACAAGAATCGCATTCAAAACGTGGCTTCAACCGCCAACAATCCGACAGCAAACGGATTGGCCGAGGCGTTCACCAAGACTATTGTCAGGCTACTCAAAATGGTCGTGTCATCCAACAAATGCGACTGGGACGAAAAGCTCGACGAATGCCTTTGGGCCTACCGCACGACGGTACGGACACCGACAGGCAACACACCATTCTTCCTGGTCTACGGGAGCGAAGCGGTACTACCTCTCGAGATCTAGATACCCTCTCTCCGGGTAGCGATCATAAACCATCTCACAGAAGAGGACAATCAACGTCGTCATCTACGGGAACTGGAGGCACTTGACGAAAAGCGTCTCCTAGCTCAACAACGCATCGAACTCTACCAAGCCCGTATATCACAGGCTTTCAACAAGAAGGTCAAGCAGAGGAATTTCCAAGTAGGCGACCTGGTTCTGGCAGTCAGGAGGCCGATGGTGTTGACTCACAAGACACCAGGAAAGTTCGAGCCCAAGTGGGAAGGACCTTTTATCATAGAGACGGTATACTCAAACGGTGCTTACCGCCTCGCCAAATCCAATGGGGACTTGTTCATGATGCCCATCAATGACAAGTTCCTAAAGAAGTACTACTCTTGACATCTTTCAGATATGTGCTTCCACCAGGGGATCTGTGGACCCATTTATCAGGGCTCACAGACAATTCCCTTCTACGAAATCATATGCTACCGAAACCCAGTTGTTCCGTAGCATCCTCCTATAGAAGGACAACCACGTCCATATCACCTCTGAGTTGTTCTTCTACGCCCTACAAAGCGGAATCTTATACCCCGTAAGACTACGCTATCCTTCATGTTTACCACGTCCACATTACCTCTGAGTAAACATCCCGTACAGACAATCCCTGCGTTGTCGTATATTGATCGCAGAACTTTCATGTCCACATTACCTCTGAGTAGTTCCGCGTATCCCCCAGGATCATTCCTACCACGTCCATAACACCTCTGAGTAGGGAGATTCCACCACTTGAATCCCATATTTGCTATGTCCACATCACCTCTGAGCAAACATGTGGGTTCTCTCAAGCTTATTGTTTGTACCTAAAAACCAAAGTGCGCAAAAGATAATAGGTCCACACAAATCATCAAGTTCATGACAACAAAAATGAACATACCACAAAAACTTTGTATTCTTTATTTTCAAATAGAGAGTAAAAGTTTACATCCCTAGCAAGAGTTGTAAAAAATACAAAAAGAAGAGACTGCAATCCCTAAACATCCCCAGGGTTGGCCGAAAGCTCTTCAAACCGACGCCTCAAGTCTGCCGCCCGAGTCTCCACAGTCGCCAAGACTCGACGTTCAGCTTCTTGACGCATCGCTTCAATAGCCTCAAGAGAAGTATCATTCTCATGCTTCTCATCCAGCTGCTGCCGCTGCTGAGCCAGAGCAAGAGCCCGGTGGATAAAAGCTGCCTCCTCCTTCTTGAATGCTACCTATTCAGCCTGGATATGTTTGGCGTCTAATAGGAGTCGGGCCCGCTGGTCCTCAAGACGGCGGATCTGGGCATCAATCTCTGCGATACTAGCGTCCAACGCAGCTCGCGCCTCCACTGTCTCCCGCATAGACTGAGATAACCAATCCACTACAGCTTCAGTCTCAGCTACTTCGCGTTCCCAGATACTTACAGTGGCCTGGTAAGAAGACTCAGTCTCGGCGATCAGCTTATCCTTCTCCGCATCTATCAGGACGGAGAGGTCGTTTCGCTGGATGCGCTGTAATTCGGAAAGCCGCTGGTCCAACTCAACCACTGAGGCTTCTAGAATGTCGGCCATAAGATCATGGCCCTGATGAAGACGGATCTGGTTGATATGAGGCATTGCCAGAGTTCTTACCGTCGTAAAACTCCTATTGGCATCCATCACGGCCGATACACCCCTCTGCAGCATCTTATACACCGCCTCGATGATGAATTTCACATATTCATCTGCATCCGCCAGCACCTACGGCGTCATAGTAGGAGTTGGAGGAGCTGCTCTAGTTAGCGGACCGGAAGAAGGCTCGCCGACCTCAACCTGCGAGGTTGGAACCTCGGCATCAACAGGCTTTTCATCAACAGGGGCCTGACTACTAGCCCGAGGAGCCGAAAGAACGGAGGGAGTCGAGATAGGCGTCGATATAGTGCCCCAAGTAGAAGGAGCAACAAAGGGTTCCACCAAACCCTTACCCTTCTCAGGCTCAGAAGAACCACCGACGTCAGTGGCTACCCCATCAGCCCCCAACGTACTATCAGCAGGCAGTACGGGGCATTCCCCCTCCGGCGGAATGGTAGGATCAACCCTTGTCTCTTGGCCCGCCCCGGGAGTCAGGACTGCCAAATAAGTCTGATTCTCGTCATCAAATCCCTCTACAGGGACAGGATCTGTCGCTACCTCCTGATCGGTAGCCACCTCAGCCTCCGTTGCTGAGTCTAGGGTAGGGCTCGACACCGCTACAGCCGACCTCCCCTTATCATGACAAGGAGGGGAATCAACCCTCTCCTCTGTTTCAACCACATCTGTTGTCCCCGCAACAGACTCTTGCAACTCTGGAGCGACGTCATCTGAAGACGACGAACTCCACTCCACTTCATCATCACGAAGCCCCGTGTCTGCTGGACCCTCGGCATCCAAGGCCCCCGCTGCGGCCTTCATCATCTCAGAAGCTGCTGCATCCTCATCTTCCCTTCTGACATAATCTAGGGATGCTGGAATCCCCACGACAACAACATCATCCGGGTTTCCCTCCGTGGGAAATATCATAATCGGCGGGATGCGCACTTCAGACGAGCCCGCCATCTCTTTCGGCCTGCTCCCACCAGATTTTGGAGTACGGGGCCTCCTTTTTAGCGGCTCCTACAAAAAGGAAGCATTCGTCACATCGAATGATTGAACCTAAACCAGACTATGTAGGACACCCTTACCTCTGTAGATGCTAAGTCCGATGACATCGTCGGTGACGACGCTTTCTTCTGCCTCTTCGACACAGGGGAGCCAGCCTCTGTATCTGCACATCTTTTCGATTGATCGACTGAGGGTTCTGCCTGACCCCTGGTGGATACGGCAGGGACACCTCGATAACCCGCCTCTTGCGGACGATACGATCGAGCTTTCGCCAACATGTTCCTAGCCACCGCTAACTGGGTGCCTGCGATAAGACTGGTCTCCCTATCATATCTGGGAGGTGCGGCAGCCATAACACAGTAAAATTTGGCAGCCGAGTAAAGAATGGGCGGCCGCGGATCCTGGACGGGCAGTGTAAAGCAAACTCCGGTACATCCGGCATTGTAGTAATGCCAAGCTCGCGCACCATCCAACAAACTTCCAGTATACCCTAGGGTGATACTGGGATTATCCAACATCAGCTGAGCATAGCCGAATTGTCGTGCAAAACGACTCGGCAAATACGGTTCCAGGTAACTTTGGTTTCTGTTCCGGTACACCAGATGGGACGGCCGGATACTTTGCAACCAGCGGAATCCCCATTGAGGCAGAGTGGTAGCATCTTCACCCGAATCCCTTAAGTCTTCGTTGGTCTCAAAATCCAAAAAGATTGGACCAACTTTGTTGATCTCCCATCCCTGAAGATAGGATAAAACTTTCCTGCAAACAGGGACGCCAGTGTGCGACCAGCTCCTCTGGTAGAAACGGCGAAGGAATGCATCTCCGGCCCTGTAGTCTTCTTCCGAACCCGGACTCATCACATTGGGATGGTGTAAAATTAACCACCCCATCAGATAATGAAACGGCAGTTCGGCGTGCGGGAAGTTATTGTTTCTACCTCGGTCATCAACCACATTTCCCGTAAACTCTCGTAAACCTCGCAGCAGGTTACACACCATTGCGGGGAGTAAAGCCAGGCGCCGGCCAAAGACCAACTTCACAGCTGGCAGGATTAAGTTCCGGGTCACCCTCTCTACAGAGCCGGATCCGCCCGAGAAGACATAATCCCGAAGCCAAACCATAAGATACGCGACTAATACTGCTTTCGACGACATCCGATGAGTAAGGTGCCAGAAACAGCTGTAGGAACGTTCATCCGACTGCTGGTCCTCGTTCTCCCGGGGATTCTTCTCACCTAACCTACTCATTTCAGAGAGCACCTCGCTACGAGACAGCGCTGGCGGAGTGGAGAACTGCGAGGGATCCTCCTTGTCTTGCTTAAAGACGTAATCTATCCAAGTGGTCACATGAGGCTGCGACACGCTTTTATCCCTCTTCTGCATATAGTAATGATGACTCGCCACATCCTTAAAGACGGCCATCATCTCCTCAGCTTTGTCCCCCAGGACTTGGAACTCCTCGTTGGTTGGAAAGTACTCCTCATAGGGTTCCGATCCCCAAGGGAGTTTTGATACCTCGTACATCTCATAAAGTGCGAGCCCTAGCTCCCCCACCGGAGTAAAGAAGGTCCCGATACGGGTTTCAAACATCTCCAAGAGCACGAGGAACATATGCCTGTTAATGTCAACACCTGCCTGAGTAGCACGGATTGCGACAGTCAGCCCAATCTCTCGGAGCTCAGTCTGAAACCGCGATAAGATCCAGAGTGTCAGTTTATCCCATTTGGAAACGTAATGACACCAACCCTCTACCCGAAATTCTCCTTTCGGGTATGATCGCTCCATCAATAGCATGCGATTTACGAAAGTCGAGGCACTAAAGGCAAATGTATCGATGGGAACATCACTGTAAATGCTCCCAGGACGTAGAGTCCGCCAAGTGAAAGAAGGCCCAGACCTCACGGCGGTCAAAGTATCCCTTTGATCGGAGGTAGAATCAAGTTTGATGATGCCAGTCACCGCTCCCCCCTGAGAGGGGGTAAGATCCCAAGACATCCTCCTCTTGGAAGCAAGACGACAGAAGGCCGTCAAAGGCCATTGATGTTCGAGTTGCTAAACAGTCATGTGCACTCCCCTTGCTGTAAAGAACCAGTCTTCCTTGTCCTTCAATACCTTTCCTTCAATAGAGGTAAGGCGGTCCCCAAACAGGAACTCAGGCTTCAAGAAGGTCACTTTATCAGATGTGGCAGATTTCAAAACACCACGCTCCATCATTCGTTTGAGGAACCCATACGGTTGTTCCCGGATTAGAGTCATTCTTTCGGGATGCTGATCTAGCATAATAACAGCTTGAGCAGGGTTTATCACTTCCTCATCATAATCTACTCCCATCTGGCAGAGGGCAGCGTCCAGAAGCACTTCATTCAAGATTAGGACAGTCATCGACACTAGCAAAGATTCAAGAATATTAGAAATAACAAAAGAATCTGAGCCTTATCAAAAGCGCATAGCGCGTCTGAAAAAGAAGCTTCGGCGCATCATCAGGGTGTAAACCTATGCGCATCAGCAGTAGAGCCTCGGCTCATCTTCAGGGTCTAAACCCATGCGCGTCAACGGTAGAGCCTCGGCGCATCTTCGGGGTTTAAACCCATACGCGTCGGCAGCAAAAACCTCGGCACATCATCAAGACTCAAGGTCCATGTGCGTGGGTGTATGTGAAGATTGAAACTCACCAACCACCGCCGACCGAACGTCGACAGGCGGACGGGGAACGTCAGCCGCGGCAGCCTCTACAGGCTCCTTTCCTTTGCCTCTTCCCTTGCCAGTACCGCTGCGAGAAGTCTTGGAAGCCATTCCTTGAGAGAAGAAAGTTAGGGTTTTGAGAAGAAGAACTCTAAAGGGCAAAAAGCAAAGAGAGGAAGAACTCTCTCTCTCTCCATCATTTACATTAACTGAGAGGAGTATGTGCCCCATCACTGATGCACGGATGCACCCGAACAGTCATGCGCCCCGACGGTCATGCGCCTCTACTACCATGCTTCTTATTCAAAGTATTCTAAAACTTATCTAAAAGTTTTTGAAAACTTTGAAGGGGGTCTTGTAGAAGCATGGAATTTCAGAACCAGAAAATCTACGCGCCAGACACTACATGCGCCAGAGCTCGGACAAAGTACTTCACAGTAAAACAACAAATATAGACATTGAAAGAGGATTTTTTATTTTACATATAAAAGTCTATTACATGTCTAGAAAAGATTGTACAACGGAGAATTTCTACAAAGAAAAGATCCTAAGTCTACAGCCAGCTGCCACTATGTGCCCTCAAATAGGCGCAGCAATCACCATGCGCCCTCAGTCAGGCACGTCCCACCATGCGCCTTCAGCAGGGCGCATCCTTTTCAGTAGCTCGGTTATGTGCATCACTTCAGCAGCCCAGTTATGTGCCACTCTTCCAGCCAGGCTCACCGCCGTCGAAATGCTTCGAATAATAAAGCATTTATTGAACAGAACGAGGGTGGCAATCAACCCTCTAGCTGGAGGAAGTGCTCCCCAAACCGAGAAAGAGAAGAGCACCGCAAGCCAACCTGTGGCCAGGGGAGGCTTCGAAAGAGCCTCCAAAGGCCAAGGAAGACCGTAATCGAAACCGCGGCTAAAGGAGCAGCTTTCAACACAACCAGAGTGGGCAACACCTACTTTGAAGGAAGAAAGAGCCCCCAAAGCTGCAGCACCGCAATTCTGATCTGCGGCTCTTCCTGCACAACGAAGACGAGGCTCGAGCATCCCGATCTTTGGATGCAACAGGCACCTTCCGCCTGCCTCAGAAGCCCTCGACTCCGACTTTTGGATGTAACAGTCACCTTCATGTGCATCAATGAAGACATGGCGTCGTATCTTCACCCTCGGAAGCATCTCATCAACAGAATGCATCCGAGTAAACAAGTTCATGTCGGAAGAACGTGAGAAAACGAGAAGCAAACTCTCTCCATGCCACTATTTATAGGCCGGGCAAATCAAACCCATGCGCCAAGTGGATGGCTCTTCGAATTCCGTGCAATAAATTTGCATTAAATGGATGAACCGGATGCTTCGAATTTAGCCAAGTCAAACGGCTATTTAAAGCACTCAAAGATCGTAACAGTCGTACCATTAAAGACGTGTCATGAAGCGGATGCGCCGGCCAGACCGCGCATCACACAGACGTGCCCTTCAACATCAAGTGCATCAACACAGACGCGCCCTTCAGCACCAAGCGCATCACAGGGGATGTGCCCTCATGTGTCCCCATATGCCTAGTAGAACGCCGATCGATGCGCCCACTCAACTGTCCATCGAATGTCAAAAACATTAAATGCTGAACTGACAGAGTTGGCAGCACGCCTTCTGAAGTCTGAACAGTTGACAGCTTTTTCAGAAGATGAAGGGTCGCCAACGTCAGCATCATCATTACTTTTCCTCCGACGGCTACTGCCACTTGGCCACCCAATCATCTTGCATGCGCCTCCGCAGCCATACGCCCAAATCTACATACGCCTCAAAAGCCATGTGCCTCAGACTTCTCTCTGATCCCTAAAGACAGAAGGAAAGTCACCACGGAAGCTCTGTATGTGCCTCAAAAGCCATGCACCCCGAATGGTTCGTGACTCCTAAAGGTTACGAGCCAAAGTCTCCTTATGCGCCCAATCCTAGGCGCATCCTACCAGATCATTCCCCACCAAATCCGAGATCTCCGAGCCATGAGTCGAAGGCACGTGTCCTTTGACTCAACTCACCCAAGATATCAGCAACAGAAAGATCTTCTCCTCTGCTATGTGCCGGCTCACAACAGCAGCATGAAGAATTTAACCCCTCGATCAGGGCGCATCGTCCATGCACCTCCATCAGCAATCTCCACGTGGCGTCCCCACGTCCAGGCGTATCCTATATATGTGCGCATGAGCAGCCAGCCTGCAAGGCTATAAATAGAAGGATCATTTCCTTCTCACCCACGAAGACAGGAATGAACACACCACGAGAGAGGCAGATACAGACACTCAACGTCTTCCTCCTCTCAGCAAGCTCCAGCACCCAGAGCAATCCAAACCTTCAGAGAACCGATAACCTTCGTCAGATCGTCAATGGAGTCAACGTATTACCACTCACTCCATCGGCACAAGGGACCCAGATAAACAAAAGTGTACTCCTAAGACTACATCTAAGTCCTATTTTGTAACACTGTTCTGTTTGTATTGAAATTTGCAATAAAAGAATTTTAATGGCAAACACCAACAAATACCCTAGTGAGTAGAGCATCGTTTGGCTGAAGTTGATCAGTCATTACCTCGACGTGGTTGAGGTACTGGCTTAGGGATATACTGCCATCAAACATCATAATGGTAGGAGGTTTATATTCGGGTAAAAACTGGATTTTTTTCCACCCTATAGGATAAGGTTGTTTGATCATCAGCTTATGTAAGTCGTCCTTCTGTTTGAAGGCTTCGAATTGAGTACGCAAAATCTTTACGGCCTCATTAGCGTCTTCCGATGCTTGGGGAGCAGTGAACTGATTCGGTGTGTTAGGAGGAGGGACTGTATGTTATGCACCACCAACAGCACCAGAAAGACTCGGAGTTGGTACCGTAGTATTATGAGGAGATTATACCCCCTGACCAGTATTAGTGGGAGCAGATGTCGCTACCTGTTCTTGGGTTGGAATGAGATTCGCAACCGGCGGACCAGTGTGTTGTTCCACGATTATAGCATACATACTTGCCATCATTTTAGCCATATTTTTCAAGCTAGCCTCCAAAGAGGCGATTCTTTGCTCCTGACTGCCGGAGCTAGATGCATCTTGCTCTTTGTTAATGACATAGGCAGTCACTTCTCTGGCCAGTGAAGAAAAGCTGGTGGAAAAGATGGTCCGTTCAGAGCTTTCTCTGTCAACATCAAGGTCATACAAGGAACTACCCCCAGGAAAAGGGATAGGAAGATCCCTTTGACTCAAAGAATCTTGGTTAGAATTAGGAAGATTTCTTTAACCGATTGTTTCTCGGTCGAAAGGAAGATTCATTTGACCGATGGTTTTTCGGTCAGAAGGAAGATTCCTTTGACCGATTGTTTCTTGGCTTCTTGATATGGTACGTTGGTAGACTCCTTTGCCGGAGTCACGGATCCGATCCAAGTATTGTTGACTGGGGTTGCAAGATGCATTACGTCTCGGACGCTTTCTACCCCAGTGCTTCGAGATGTCATATTGACTGAAGCGTACAATAATTCATCTTCGCTCACTATCTTAGGTTCAGAAGTCTGAACGTAGTTCAAACGGTCGAAGACAGATCGTTTAGCTGACTGGAAGCAACATCTGATGACTACTTCGTGGTGATGATTACAATGATGTTCTTGTTATGGAACTACAGATGGACGAGTTGGCCTTGCGATCTTTTATTTCTGTACAAGAAGTTCACGGAGATCGGTTACAACAACATGATAAGAAGAAGTCGGAGGTATATATTCTTTGATGATATTGGGAACATGATTTTGGTTCTTGAGGTGCCCTGTACCCTTAATGTACAAGGAGGTGCTGAGCTAATTGGCATAGGTAAAAGAATTCTTGACTTCAGAAGTCTTCTTCTGGCGCAAGTTGGCTACTAGCGCGGACTGATATTGACGCGTATTATGACATACTGAAGTCGATCCTGACTGGCACTTATTGAGATAGGCGCACAAGTCAGATAGGTGTGCCACCTGTATGTCTGTTTGAGACACCATTAGCTTTCCTTGTTTGGATCTCGAGATGTGCAGGGTTGGTAGATCCTGACTTGAATTCTTAGGAGTAGGCAGAATACCCTTTTGCTCTGCGCACCCCATTTCTGTGCGCTTGAAGTGGCGCAACTGGGTAGCAGAAAGTTCATTTTGAATAGAACTTACTTTCTTGCCAGGGATTTGATTGTCTTTGTCAAGATGAGTAGAGTTTCTATCCAAAAGAGCTTTAGGACTGATTAGCGCAAGGGCGCAATCAGAAGTGTTTTTTACCGAGTCATGGACCGGGGAAGAATGAGGAAAGGCCAAAGGGTGCTTTCCTTTGTTCTGTGCCAGGGTGGTAGTATGTGGATTCCTAATAAAATTTAGACTTGGGGAAGAAGAGGGAGTAGCTAAAAAGCGTTTCTCTTTATTTTGCACCAGGGCAGGAATAGACGCAGTTTGTGCAAAACGAGGAACGGCCAAAGGGCTCTTTCCTTTGTTCTGTCTAGTACGTAGCCTTACTAGATAGGTTCTCCTCCGAGTTCAGAACTAAAGAAGAAGAGGGAGTAGCTAAAAAGCATTTCTTCTTATTTTGCGCCAGAGAGATAGTAGACGCAACTTGTGCAGAAGTAGTGATTGGTGCTGTTGTAGACTTGGAAGTCCATACAGCGCGTGCCATATTCTTGGCAGCAACAGTGGCGCGTCTAACACCCCCAGCACTGATCAGGGCTTCGTAGTCTGTTTGGTCAACTTGCACGACCAAGGTCTTTTGCGTCTTGTTGATCGACGTGGTATCACATTGAGTTGTCACTTTTTCGTCGGAGGAGAAAGTCGTCCCCAGCAGAGTTGCCATTTTTGTTTGCAAAAACAAAAGTTTGATTGCAAACTAAGAAGATGAAAGCATATTGAGTACACTTGAATTTTGGGAAAGTACAACTGTAGGAATCTAATCAGAAGACGATCACTTTATCCCTTGGACGATGTAATATAGAAGACACAAGCCTCTGGAGAATGCACCAGCACTTTGTCAGTAGATTATGATCATTAGTAATACTTTAGAACTGATTTGAAACTCTATTTATAGAGTTCTGAAATAACTATTTCTGAGTTGCGCGTATTGTGTATTGTGCGCCAGCTATCTAGTTGCGTGAACGGTTACTTCAACTGCTGGGATGCGTAGCATCCTGTGAGTGAGATGCGTGTGGTTGTGGACAACATAGTGGATACGTTCTTCGAAATTAGTGGCATGCACGCCACGTCATTCTACTTCTGGATGGAAATTGGTTAAGTGGCGCCAGCTTGATAGGTTGCGTCGGGCGCAACCTGATGACAAGCGCCCTTACTGTTCAGTCTTCAGTGGCTACCTCGTGCCACTTGATGACTGGCGTAAGACAGCTGTTTGCATTTATTAAAAATTGATATAGTCTTCTCGAGCGTCGCGCTTCCCGGGATTCGAAGAGATATTCACCGATTCTTGAACTGTCAGTAATCATGACTTACGTTACAGCTTTTCGAGGAAGCTTGCCACGTGGGACTCGCACACCTGATATTGGCGCAACTTAAGTATCGCACAACCTAGTGACTAGGCGCTATCTGATGATGGCACCTTTTTTAGAGTGGTGCCCATTTATTTTTGAGCTCATACAATGGTTGTACCTCATTTTCCTACCTCTGATGATGTAATACCGAAGGATAATTTGTCCTCTTTCATTAATAAGGGGATGGCTTCGGATTACTTTTCTTCTCTTGTAGCATATTCTTTTGGTGTAGTAGGAGGACCAGGAGGGACAGATGTACTACGATGAGAGAGATGAAGATACTTGGGCTCTGAGTCCCGAACACAAGAAGATAAATCAATCTCAAAGTGCTGAAAGATGATAGGAAGGATCATCGGGTAGACAAGGTTTTTTTTTCCTCTTGCGACATCTACCCATCATCTGGATAATCGTCTTAGGAACGAAAAATGGAATCCTATTACGAATATGATAAAGTGCAGACATTTCAAGAGTTGTCACATCATCTTTTGAAGTAGATTTTGGCAAAATAGTGGAATAAACAATACGATATAACTCATAAAAGAATAGGTTCAAGTGTACGGCTTTGACCTTGGCGGGACGAACAGGTTCATGAGCACAAAGTTGAGTCTTGAAACTGTTTAAAGTCGTGTCCCCTGGAAATTCAAACTCAGTGATGTCGTCTAGTGGAGCACCTTCATTTGGAATATTAAGGATTTTCGCTAAGTCACTCTCATTGAATTGAATGTCAATGCCTGCGACATGGCTCTTAACAGAAAAAGTGTTATCGGCTAAGGTGAAGTTACAGTAAAATAGCCGAATAGCATTAGTGGCAATGGGAAGAGAGTGAGTAACAAGGTTGTGCAATTCTAATGCTTCAAAGAAAGTTTTGTGAGATGGAAAGATCATCCACTTAGTCGGTGCGTCGGGGCATATATTACGAATTAAAAAATCCACATACTACAGTAATGATTGTTCAAGAGTTTCAAAAAAAACTCGTTGAATGCCCCGTCATCCGTTTTGACTGGTGAAAAGAGAGATCTTTAGATAGGATCCGAAGAGGAGGCTTCTTCACTAGTCGTCGTCTTCTTTCTCTTAAAGGGATTATGAATTCTAGGCATGATTTCTTAGATAATATAGAATTTCTAAGAAATTGAAATAGAGATATGGAAGAGATTATACCTTCTAGAAATCAGGTACGTAGAAGAGAATGAGATTCCATGCACGAATCCAAAGTTTGGAAGGAAAACTCTAAAGGATTAATTGAGAGGACTCGAATGTGGAAGAACTAGGGTTTAGGGGGCTTTTCGTGCGGCTGCTGCTCTGTTTGGAGGAGGAAGGAGATGAATATCAAAAGGGGCCACTTCAGATCTGTTTAAAATACCCAACACCAGACGAGTTTGGGCAGAACTCGGGCCGAATTCGCCCCGAGTTATCTTGGAACTCTTCTGAGGTATTTTGCAACAAAAATAAATGCCATTTTTGTATTCATCATTCCTTTTCAATTATTTAATTCGAAGTTTAGTAATTTTAAATTTCAATTAATATAATTAATATTATTTTACGAATTAAATTTTCTTACACAACAACTGTCTCAGATTAGCTGTAGAGATACTATCCCAGCTAACGGAGGTTCACAGGGGAATGCTTAAGTACCCTTTTGCTCTGTCCTTAGCCAAGGTGACAGAAAGACCCTTTGTAGGCTTGTCTCGAAAATAGTTTTTGTATATTGAAAAATAATAAGTAGGATAAAATTAATTAATATTATTGACATCTAAAATTTCTAATTCTCGACGAAAATAATTGAAACGATCTTCCATTAAAGGTTTTGTAAAGATGTTAGCCAATTGTTTCTTTGTCTCTATATATTCTAAGTTGACATATCCATTTGTTTGATGGTCTCTAAAAAATGATATTGAATCTCAATATGCTTTGTGCGAGGAGGACATACAGGATTCTTTGTCAAATTGATAGTACTAGTGTTGTCACAGAAAATGGGTATGTATGTGTAGTATAAACAAAGTCTTCTAAGGTTTGCTTCATCCACAAATTTTGTGCACAACATCGTCCTGTACCGATATACTCAGCCTCAGTAGTTGATAATGCGATAGAATTTTGCTTCATGCAAAACAAAGAGACTAGAGCCTTACCTAGGAAATGACATGTGTCGCTACTACTTTTTCTATCTACTTTGCATCTAGTAAAATCTGCATTCAAGTAACCAGTTAGGTCAAAGGACGTGGTTTTGAGATACCATAAGCCGACAGAAGAAGTGCCTTTAAGGTATCGAAAGATACGCTTAACTGTGCACAAGTATGATTCCTCAGGATTAGCTTGAAATCTAGCACACAAACAAACACTAAATATTATATCAGGGCAACTAGCAGTTAAATAAAGTAAACTACCAATCGTACCTTGATATTTATATTTGTCGACACGTTTGCCATGTTCATCTACCTTAAACTTGGTTGAAGTTGCCATTAGAGTGCCAAGAGGTTTGACAGCTTCCAAATCGAACTTCTTTAGCAAATCTTTTGTATACTTAGCTTGATTGATAAACGTCCCATTATTGGTTTTTTTGATTTGCAGTCCAAGAAGAATTTTAGTTCTCCCATCATGCTCATATCAAACTCATTCTGCATACACTAGAAGAATTCTTGACAAAGAGACTCATTAATAGATCCAATGATATTATTATTAACATAAATTTGAATCAGAAGAATATTTCCATTTAAAGACTTTATAGAAAGTGTAGTGTCAACCTTGCCTTTTGAAAAATTGTTATCAAGTAAAAAGGAGCTTAAACGATCATACGAAGCACGAGGAGCTTGTTTTAGACCATATAAGGCTTTCTTCAACTTGAATACATAGTCAAGGTTTTTGAAATCAACAAATTCTGGAAGTTGAGCTACATAAACTTCTTCTTTTATAAAACTGTTAAGAAATGCACTTTTACGGCCATTTGAAAAAGTTTAAAAATATAAAAATATGCAAATGCACATAACATGTGAATGGATTCTAATCTCGCAACTAGGGCATAGGTCTCATTGTAGTCGATACCTTCCTTTTGGTTGTATCCATGAGCTACGAGTCAGGCCTTGTTACGAGTTACTAAACCATTCTTATTCAATTTATTTCGGAATACCCAGCGGGTGCCATGACCGGATGATCAATGGGCTTGGGAACAAGTTCCCAAACTTGATTTCGTTCAAATTGGTTTAATTCCTCTTGCATAGCATCTAACCAAAAATTATTGCTACATGCTTCTTTAATAGTTTTAGGTTCTAGCTGTGAAATAAATGCAACACAAGAAGCTAGGAACGAGTAATTACACCCTTGGTAATCTTACCTATTACCAAGTCTTCGAGATGTTCAGCCATAAACTTTATTCTTATTGGCAGACCCTCAAGGTAGCTAGTTCCAGTTTTTGGTTCTACAGGTGCCTTACTTGGTGTACTGATGCCTTCATCATCATCGTCGATCGTCTGTTTATTTAGTTCGTCGAAGGTGACATTCATTAATTTTTCGATGATCATAGTCCTTTTGTTGAACCCTTTGCTTTTGGCCGCATAACCTAAACAGATACCCTTATCGGCCTTTTTGTCAAATTTACCCAAATTATTTTTAGTATTAAGATAAAATGTTTACAACCAAAGATTTTTGGTCGAATTAGAACCCTATTGAGAACATAACAAGCTGTATTGACAACTTCAGCCCAGAAATATTTAGGTAGACAAAATTGGTTTAACATTACTCTAGCCATTTCAGATAGAGTTCTGTTCTTACGTTTTATAACTCCATTTTGTTGCGGAGTCCTAGGACAGGAGAACTCGTGCAAATAACCGTGTGTGTCACAAAATTGCTCAAATTTTATACTCTTGAATTCGCCACCATGATCACTTCGAACACGAGTGATCATGAATCCTTTCTCATTTTGGACTTTCTTACAAAAGGAGACGAATTTAGATAATGCATTGTTCTTGTGTGCGAGAAAATATACCTACGTGTATCTAGAGAAATCATCTACTATTACAAATGTATATAACTTACCACCTAAGCTAGCAATTCTACTAGGCCTAGATAAATCCATATGCAGTAATTTTAGAGGTCTAGTGGTACTTACAACGTTCTTGGACTTAAATGTGGATCGGGTAGCATTGTTCTTTTTACATTCACTACATATCGTATCCTTCTTGAAAGTGATATCCGGTAAGCCTTGTACCAATTTTTTCATGGATAGGCTTGAAATTGTGTCCATGTTTGCATAACCGAGTCTTATATGTCATAGTTGACTCTCATCATTCTTGGCGAGTAAGCATCTACCTGCTTTGTTAGCATCTTCCAACAAATAGAAAATATATATATTGTATTCCCTATTACCTTCAAAGATAGTATTACTAGTTGAGCTATCAACTATAGTACATTTGTCTTTGACAAAGTCAATACCATAACCATGGTCAGCTAAATGGCTTTTGCTGAGTAGGTTATATTTTAACTTGATTACTAGACATACATCTTTAATCACAGGATAGGAAGCCTTACCAATGTTGTCGACACCTACTATATACCATTTAAAGTTATTACCGAAGGAGATGTATCCTTCTTTCTTCTTCGACAGTATTGCGAATAGAGAAGCGTCACCGGTCATGTGCCGTGGGAAACTGCTGCCGAGGATCCATTTGCTTCTAGCATGAGTAGGGTGTTCCACCTACAAAAGAATTTACAGATAAAACTTTTGGTACTCATTTCTTGTAGGGTCCTGATATGTTAGTCTTTGGTATCCATGCACATATCTTTAAATCAACTAACCTTCTTACTCTACATGCAAGAGAAATTTGACCAATCGTGCCACAATAGTGCCATCTAGCATGCTGAGTGTTAGATGCAGTGTGTTATGCCTGGTTGGTAGGTCTTGGCTTTCTAGTTGGATATTTGTAATAGAATGCATGCCGGTTAATCTTCTTGGGTAAAGATTTAGCTGGGTTTGGTTTGACAGTGTTGGGTTTGATTGTGTTCCAATATTTTGGTAAGTGACACGTGTTAGGATCGGAAACAACAACCTTAGGTTGTTTTCCTAACCTAATTTCCAACCTTTTAGAAGTGTCATAAATCTTGGTATAGTTAGCTGTAAGAGTGTCATTTCTGACTAGTGCACATTGATGGCTCTTCTTCTCTTTGGATAAGTCTTACTCAAGTTTGGCAATAGTCTTATCTTTTTCATCGGATAACCGTGTAATTTCATGTAGTTGCAACTTGACAGAGGAAAGCTCACATGTCTCACTAGAATTTACACTACTAATCACATCTAGTCAGTCGATAAATCTTCCTATTTTACCTTTGCACTCTTTGAGTACCATCTTAGAGTTTTGGTATTTGCTATGCAGTTTTCTGTAGTCTTCTAAGAGGTCACTAAAGGCTTCATCTAATTGTTTAAAGGTAAAATCATCAGTAGTATCAAACAGGAGATTAGTGTTTACCTGATCATATGTCATTAAGCATAAATTTGTAGCATCATCTGATTGCTCATCTTCTGAGTCGCTGGCTTCACTTTCATGTCATATGCTTGTGTTAGCATATCTTCTAGAAGTAGATTTCTTTAGGTAACTATTTTCATATTGATTTCCCTTCTTGATGTGTCATTTCTTTTTGCAACCGTAGCAGATTGGATATTCTTCATTGTTGTTGTTGTGTTTTTTTGTCCTTCGGTTGAATCTCATGAACTTTTTGAATTCTTCACTAAGAGAGCTTGATCCTCAGTATCGGAATCACTGTCAATAGAATCTTCCTTGACAGTTCTTCGATGTTTCACTTTAAGGGTAATTGACTTCTCCTTTGGTGCGACGTCTTTAAAGTCTTGAAGTTCCAGCTTGTGAGTGAGTAACTTTCCTATGAGTGTTTCAAAAGACTTGGTAGTAAGGCCATTTTCTTCAATAATTACAGTAGCCTTTGGAATCCAGTTCTTCGTTAGAGCTAGTAGCAATTTACGAATCTTCTCATCGTTATTGTATTCCTTGCCTAGCGAAGACAAAGGATTTACAATACCCAGAAATCTCGTAACATCTGTGTAACTCATTCGTTTGGCTTCATTTCGAATGTCTTATACTCTTGAATAAGTATACAGTTTTTTGACTCCTTGACATGCGTCGTACCTTTGTGAGTAACTTCGAGAAGTTTCTACACTTCATTGGATGTTGTGCAAGTAGACACCCTGTTAAATTTAGTCATGTCTAAAGTACAAAATAAAGCGTTAATAGTACGTACGTCAAGACTAGCCGCTTTCATTTCAGAGTTGGAATACTTGTCATGTGCTTTCTCAACCAATTCTCCGTCAATAAGAACATGATGAGGCTTTTTATAGCCATCAACAACAATGGACCATAGGTCGAAATCTAGAGATTTCAAGAAGAAACACATGTGTGTTTTTCAGCATGTGTAGTTGGTACCATCAAACTATGGGGGTCTGTTTGTGGCTTCGCCTTCACTTGAGAATTTCACAGTTGTCATGTATGATATAGTGATCTATGTAACATTAGTTGTATTGAAGACAATAATAGCACTATTACCTCGCTTTACCTGTATAACCCACTCTGATACCAATTGTAGGAACGAGATGTAAAGTGTTATACTCTAGAATGGAGTGAATAGAGTAGGCAACGAAAAATTAGCTACTAAAAATTGTTAGTCCCAAGATCACAGAAATATATCACAGATATAGAAATGTAAAAGTAGAGTGCAGAAAACAAACGCAAACACAAGGATGTATACTGGTTTCTCTCTTGTGAAGACTAATCCAGTCGAAAGAAATCCAGCTTCTAGTTGAAATCCACTATAGAAAAATGCAAGTTTTTATGAGAAGTCCTTACAACTTCTACAAACGCGAGCTTTGATCCGAAGCACTCGGCCAACTTCAATTGTGAAGTATCTTACTTCTTGTCAAGTATCTTGATTACAATCACTCTGAAACTTCTAGACTGTACCGCACTGGCAAATCGACTAGAGGATTGTAACTTGGCTTGGGATTTGAAAATTAAAGCTTAAAGGCTTTGGAAGAACGTAGTAATCTTAGAGAGAAAAGAAAAGAGAATGAGTTGGTGTGTTGAAATGATAGAAATTCTTCTCTATTTATAGGTTTTCCAAAGGAAGAATTTGGAGCAAATTTGGGCAAAATTCGGGCTGAATTCTTTGAGAGAATCTTGACAGATAGCCGTTGCATCCATAACTGCAGGAAGACTAAGTTTGAAAGCCAATGTTCCACTAACCGAACTCGGGCCAATTTTGGTCCAAATTCTGTTGGTCCATAATTGGTTTGGTTAGGATTTTGCAAATCAGGTTTTGGGCTTTTTGAAAGGTCAAGCAGTTAGGAAGTAGTTTGGACTTTTGTAAGTGGGGCTTGTTTTCAAAATAAAAGGGTATTCTAAAAGTATTTATGGGCAACCTATTTGCCAGTACAACTCGGTGTATATTGTATTTCCTAGACTCAATAAAATGTAAAAAATACATTGATAATTAATAATGAAAAATACAGACGTAATGGCAAAACGGCTCCAAGTCTTAAACTGTAGCAGTAGCAGTTCTTAGCACTTCGTCCAAGTAGCCCTTATATCGAGACAGGGTTAGATCAATTATTAAAATCAGGTTTGACCATGTCAAATGTGCCAACATGGGATAGGTGATGGATTAGGAAACATATAAATATAGGCGATATTGACAAATGTTAGGATATATGGGTAATCATACATATAGGTATATGGTATGTGAGGTGTGTAAATGTACATTGGTTTTACTTATATAGGTAAGATAAATGGGGTATTATTTTGAAATTTTACATATGTTTGAAGGGTAGGTAATTGGTTCTACCTATGGGTTATGTGTTAGGGTTTTAGAGATGGGTTAGAATATTGCATTGTAGATCCTATGTGTACCCAATCTAGCCTATTATATAGGGAATGGCCTAGTATAGACTAGAATACCTTGGTATGGCAAGATATGGACCTAAAAACCTAGGTGTGACCTAGTTTGACCAAGTATACATGTTTATGATTCCAAAACACCAATTGACATTGATATTCCATATTTAGGTCTTCGTAGTACCGTATCGGATATTGTTGACATTTCATAGCTGATCTTAGACGAGTACGTTCTCTGATAATTTTTCGTTTATGATATTTTCTATATTTCTTGTATTTAGTGTAAATATCTTTGAGTTCTTGACAGATTGGTCACACAGATTGGTATTTCTGGATCCCGTAATGTGATGTTATTTCTTGTATATCTTGGTATACCTTGTGCAAGCCTTGTTATTGTTCTTGTGTATTGTATGCACACCGATTCATGCGAAGGCTCGTGACCTTAATAAAGAATTTCATGTCATAACGTACCATGGTTGGATCCACTATACTAGTCGGTGGCAGAGAATATTAGCATAGATATGTGATCGATACCCTCCTTGTATCAAGTCTTGTTCCTTGAATAGTGTTAATCATATACCATATATATGATTAACCAGGCCATAAACTCTTGTATTAAGTTCCTAAGTCATTCACATGTTGAAAGTAGTTCTCACCCACATACCTAGCTTAATTCTTGATTCTTGTACATGATATATCATGTTCTCTTGCTCTTACACTTATTTACAGTTTTACTTATGTCTTGTTATATTCATGTACATATTACTTTATCTTATATATTCTCTCTATTTACTGTTACATAGTTTTTATCATACACTGGAACTATTATTAGAGATGTACTTCGCTCTAATCTTGACTGGATATATTCTCAAACATCATTGATGACGGTTGCCCTACCTATTATGGCCCAGAGGACGTGGTAGGCATAGATCGGGAGACTCTAATTTTGGAGGGTTTAGCTCCAGCTGAGCAGGCTTATTTAGCAATTCAGTTAGGCTAGATTTGTACTAGATTTGTCTCCAGCTAATTGACTCTTGGCCTGTTTATTATTTTGACACTTATTCTGTGATAGATGACTCTTAGACTCTGGACTTGTATTTGTTGTGTTAGACTTCTCGATATTCTTATCATGTCATTATCTTCATCGTGTCATTTATCTTCCATATAGACTTGCGATCACTACAAAAAAGTGGACTTTTGGGACGACACTATTAAGAACACTAGTCTACAACGTCCTAAAAAAAAGTTTTGGAGACGACTTTGTTTTTGGTAACAAAAAGATAGTTATATTTGGGACATATTAAAAAAAAAGATCTCTTATTTGGGACTATTAAAATTTATCGTCGCAAATAAATCCTAGGGTTGTACCAAATAATCTCGACGGGAATAACAAATATTTGGCTGCTCATTACCAAATTTTTTTGGGAAAGTTTTCCCTCTCTCATATTCTCTCATATCCGTTGGATCTTTGAGCATAAATCCCCACCGCATGTTTAAATTTTTTTGGGGTATCACAACCTCAAAAAATATGGGCATCAAAACCTTAAAAAATTTGGGCATCCCCAAATCCCTCCTCTCCTTCTCCTAACCTTCCTCAAATCATAACCCTAATCCCAGCAGAGGAGCTCGGAGTCGAGAAGACTGGGCTTCTCTCGAAGGCGGCGGAGCTAGATGTGCTCCTTCTAGCACCTCGGATTCCTATCAAAGGCCGAGGGAGCTCGGGCTCCTCCATCTCCCTCCCCCTCTTCCTCACCACACTTGTCGACGTTGTGGTCATCCCCGACGACAGTGCGACGCTTGATGCTGTTTGAGGTTTGCTTCTAAGTGAACTCTGCTAGTTTTTTTGCTCTGTGGTGTTCTTATTGTTCTGTGGAGAGAACAAACATAATGGTTGATGATACATGGTCTATTCTATATCGTCTGTTGTGGGTAATTCTGGTGACGTTGTGGTATTTGTTTCATTTACATAGGATTGATTGATCATCTATCTATGTAGATTTTGATAGGAAGTTTTTATTCACCTGATTCTGCTTGTCAAATACCTCCAATCAAATGTGAACTTGAATAATCTGCTTGTTCTGATTATTTCACATCTATAATAATTTCTGCTCAGACTTGTTGGCTTGGATGATGATATTCTTATTGGAAGTGTCTGTGGTTGTATTACAAGATTATTTGGGCTTAAGTACGTTAGAATTTGAATGGACGTCACCTATGTTACATCGAGTTGCACAGACGTGAACACAACAACATGTGAAGTTTTGACATGTTCATGTAACCATCATGCACCTACACAAACACAACACCAATTTAGAGTGTCCTAGTGTATATCTGAATTTGAATGTATGTGTCATGTCCAATTTGTATCTGATATGAATGGGCACGGCCCCCGACATGAAACTTGATAAGAGTTAGTTGTTGTTTGTCCCAGCTTCCACATATTTAATTGGTGAAGGTCAATGGATCGTCATAATATTATTCTTGGTGACATATTGTTTTGAAAAAGCCTAGTAAATTAGTTATTTGTTGCATTTCTTCTTATCTTCTTCATTAGCTCAGTTTTATCATTTTCTTGAATAATAATAATAATAAATTGGCATCAGATGCTTGATCATAATGATGAATGATGCTTCTTGGACAGCTACTGGTAGGCCTGATGTATATATTCTAAAACTGACTAGTTTTGTGTATATCATCTCTTGAGATAGCACTTTGTCTTGTCAATTTAAAAATGCATTATTGCAATTAATATATGCTTTATTGTGAATGTTCGTTGATCTAGGCATCTTGGCCAAACCATGTAAATTCTTGTCTTTACGGTTATGAATTTTCTCAGAAGTGTTCATTATTTATGTTCATGTTTTGCTTTATTTTTTTACTTTTTGAGATAAAATGGTGGGAGTAAATCCTCCAGCATTTTAATAATGAGAATTAGAAAAAAAAAAGGAAGACGAATCAATTGCAAAAGAAGATCACTTTGAGAACACGATGGAAAAGAAAGCACAAATGAAGATTCCATGAAGAGTAAAGCAGACTGATTTTTGTCCAGTCACAAGCATGGTGTTGCTAGAAACTATCACAGCCGTGGATTCATTATGGATGCATGTCAACATCTTGAGTATCTTTTTGTCGTTAGCAACCCTATCTTAAGATAATAAAAGAATAACGAAGTAGGCTTCCTATGGAATCTGCTCATCGCTTCATTGTTTTGTGTGGCCCATTCCCATTCATCAAACATTGATCTCTTATGGACCTTCCCTTTCAACTTTGCCTTACACGATGTGTGGCATCAACACTAACTTGAGACCAGTTTGATTTTGTTTTTCTTGTCTATTTTTACTAAATTATGTTGCCCCCTATAGCTAAATATTTTTTTTATTGTGGTGGTTTGTACTTTTGTTTCTGGAGCTGATCTATTTCCTCATCAAGTTGATCTTTATGACATGATGTTTTGTCCTTCAGTTGAAGCACGTCAAATTATGTTGAGTGCGAAGCAATTTGTGCTTGATTAAGGTCCATGGTATAGAAATTGATGGGGCGTGCTCTTTTATGGAGTCACTTGGGCATCTAGAAGCTGATTTCGGAAGAAAAGTACCATTTGTGTTAGGTATGTTGTTCCCTTCAACATTAATTCTGAATAAAGCTCCCCTGCTCTTTATGACTAGTATCAGTCTATGCATTAATGCATGTCACATATCATCAGATACTAACAAAGAGGTTCTATATTGCAGTCACTTTGAATGCATTATCTCACCTTTGCAGAAAACAATTCAATCTACCTGTGTACACATCTGTAACCAACCATATGACACCACTCCTTTGTCATTTGAGAAGTGTTATGTAAAGTTT
Organism: Iris pallida; assembly: GCA_029216955.1. NCBI lineage: Eukaryota > Viridiplantae > Streptophyta > Magnoliopsida > Asparagales > Iridaceae > Iris > Iris pallida. The sequence continues at coordinate 19,877,135 of JANAVB010024399.1, read as the reverse complement.
GCTTATTTGCAGTACATAGTGAGCTGTAGATGTAATGTACAAAAGTACTCATTTACGTGGAACTATATTGATGTTGTGAACAATGTTTTAAATTTCATTTACTTATATTATTGTGGGACTTTGATGTATATACCTTTCTTTTGTGGTATTCTTTGGTGATACATGTACATTCCTTTCAGTTCCATCTCTATATTGGTTGGTTTTCTATACCATGGTTTACTACAATATGTGAATATACACTTAATACGGGGCATTCTTTTCTTTGCTTTACGTTCACTTCTTGTGAGTATGATGCTGATTACTAGTAGATAAACAGGAGCCATTAGACCATATATGAAAAGTGCCTCTTTGACTAATCTAATTAAATCCACCTTTTGTCCGTGTCATTGAACAGTGTGATTGCTGTGCTGGATGCTAATTTTCAATCTTTGCCATCTATTGAACACAGACAACAACATGTCCCTGTATGTTTTCATTTCTGCCTTCAATAATTTGCAAAGAAGTTATTTACGTCCTACATTGTATTGTTTTCTATTCTTCAATTGATGTACTGTAAGGTGGTCATTTGATGCTAACTAGTATTGTTTGATATTTTTTATTTCCCAGTTTTTCTAGTCTAGCTTGTGTCATTGTTAGTTAAACTCTTGATGTTTACAGCCTTTATAGTTTGCCTCAGTGGAATTGGTTGTCTGATGAGATGTCATAAAGATATGATAATGAACCTTATAACAAACTGTCTCCGATACCTTATGAGCATAATAAGGTGTCTCAATGACATGTTGTAAGCCCCTGTTTTTCGAATTTTATTTTAATTAGTGCTAATTTATTTTTAGTGTCAATTTTAGCCTTAAAATAATTATTATAATTTTTAGGAATTTTTCTAGAATTATTAAATGATTTTTAATTAAGTTTTAATAGCTAAAATATTAATTTGCAATTTATTAAAATATTTTACGGTAGTTTTGCAATTTATTAAAATGTTTAAATAGCTGTTTGTAATATTTAAAATTGTTGAGAAGTCGTTTTGCAATTAGTTAAATGTTTTAGATTGTGGAATGCAAATTATATTTGCATTTATGCTCTGTTAGGGGCCTGTGTGCAATTTCCTAAAACTAGGGGGCCTAATTGCAAACCCTAATCTACCCACTCCCCCGACGACCCGGCTGCCCCGACTGCCCGACGGCCACCGCCCACCTTTCCTCCGCCATTTCCGGCTGCCCCGACCGACCTAGGACCGACTAGAACCCCTATTTAAACCCCCTCTCTCTCCCCAGACCTAACCCTAACCCCAGCGCAACCCCACGACCACCACGACCCCCTTCTTCCCCGACGAGACCACAAACCCTAACCCTAACTCCGGCGACCACCCCAGCGCCACCTCCCAGTCGACGACCGCCCCCATCCACCACCACCAGTCGACACGTCTCGTCGAGACGAGTGCAGCGCCACCCGAGCGCCACCGCCACGACGTCTCCTCCGCCCAGTCGCCGCCCCAACAGCCCGCTCGACTCGGACACGTACGTGTCACTGTGCTATTTCCTTTCCCGACACGACTCGTCCTCACATATGCGACTCGCCGCGTCCTGGCGAACCTAGTGGTGAGTTTGGACACGACGAAATCGACTCGTGCGTATCGTGCTAGCCTAGGACACGAGAATCCAGTGTCCCTAACTGTCCGGACACAGGATCGAGTTTATTATTTTTTTTTATGTTTATTGTTAAACCAAACCTAATAAAATTAACCTAAACCTAACCCCTATCACAACTAGCGGGCTGACCCCCTGGCCAGCCCGACCCGACTAAACCCCCCCCCCCCCCTGCGCTGGCTCGAGTTCGAGCCCCCTCCTTCTGTTTCTTTTTCTTTTCTTTTCCTTTTTCTTTTTTTTTGTTTTCTATATATATATTTTTATATATATATATATATATATGTATATATTTTATATATATATATATTAGTATATATATATGTATATACTGTATTTTTGGCAGTATTTTACATATGTATATATATTTTATACTTAATAAATTTATATATATATATTTGTATTTATATACATATATGTATATATGTAAATATTTTCATATGTACATATATTATTATATATGTACTATTGTATACAAATACAATAGTACTATATATGTACTATCGTATTTGTACTATTGTACTATTGTACTATTAAAAAAATAAAAAATATATGTACTATTGTATATATGTATACAAAATTGGTATATATATATATACTTTATAATTAAGTATTTCCTTATATATATATATTTTTTTTCCTTATATATATATATATATATATATATATATATATATATATATATATATATATATATATATATATATATATATATATATATATATATATATATAAAATATATATATATATATATATATATATATATCTATATATATGTACTTTTAACATATGTATGTATATATTCTTTATGTGTCATTCTACCTTATTAAAATATTAATATTTATTTTATATTTTTACGTCTTATATTTTTGTGTATTTAAATTACTGCAAACCATTTGGTGTCCAAGCCTAGCATGAGTTTTTGGGCCCAAATGTGTTTTTACACATTGAAGACCTGTACAAGTCATATTGGACTTGATTCATGGCCTTGGGTCCTGTATTTGAACTTTGGTTCAAATTATATACATGGACAAAATACGCAGATAATTAATTATTTAATTTCATTTGTGTGCAATACTGTTTTGGATTTCTAAAAATAATTAAAGTATTGCTAAAATTTTGGAAAAATAGTATTTAGATACTATGTTAATTTAGCTAATTTAGTATAATTTTTATAGTATTTAATTTACTGTTTTGCCACTAGTTTGGCATATGAAACCAAAACTCATTTTCTGTATACTTAGGAAAATTGATTTTTATAAAATACTTGTGCTAGTTAATAAATTCCAGAAAAATTATAATAAATTTCTATAATTAACAAGGATCATTTTGGTACTTTATTTTATGTAAAATTAAGCTTTTTGTCTATCTCAAAAAACTGTTGGAACACAATGGTCATTTGAATTATTTATTGATTAATTACGACTTGTAGTTTTTTGTGTTATTTTGAGTTTTAGCCGTGTTGAACCCCACCCCTTACTAGTGTAAAGACCCTAGAAAGTTAGTTAAAGTAATGTGTCACCCCACATTGGTCTCATATGCTAAAGTCATCATTTTGGCTAGGTGCCCAGTCACAAGTCATGTTTCACCAATTAGTGTCTTAGCTTTTAGCTTAGTGTAAAAACTAAGTTATTGCATTTATTTCTACAGTGACGAGTTACCGGACATCCATAGCACTTTTATCGCAGCTTGTTTTGCTTTGCTTTGCTAGAGACAAGTACTTTCTACAAACTTTACATACTGTTACATAAATGAACTGCTAATCCAACCATGTTAAATGCTGATCCTTGGGGTAGCAAGTTAAATATCACATGTTGTACTTTCCATTACTACCATGCTTAGAACAATCTTTATGTATCTCTCACATAATTAGGACCTGGGTTATGGGGAAACTGTTAGTAGCGTACGTGATCATGCCCCCTTACTCGTACGTACGTATCGAGCAAGGTTGACATTTCATATGTATACCTTATCGTAGGCGCACCAGCTGTATTTGTACGTATGTACATCTGTCGCTTGTTTTACTTGTACGAAAGTACATTTTATATACTTGTACCATAGTACATTTTACACCTATTGACGATCACGTACCTACTACCGTTTTAAACATTACATATACATCTGTCTCTATGACATATGTATCCTTGCCATGATAGATTATGTGATGCCATGTTTACAGTTATTCCTCTATGTTCATTTTCATGTTTCATATGCTAGTTTGCTAGATTCAGTACTTGCTCCCGTCCTGACAGGATAACGTTGTAGGTGTCCTTACTGAGGAGGAGTTACTCTGCAACACATATTATGGAGTTACTGCCGAGGACCCGGCTTTGCTTTACGAGGATGTTCCTGCAGGGAACCTCGCCTAGTTATCTTTTTGCTTTAGACTTTTGAGAGTAGTCATGTATTAGGCTACATATTTTGTAACTGGACATGTATCCAGTTTTACATTTCAGACTTGTACTTTGGACTTATTTCTATATGAGACGACTTTTGTGTTTGGAGCATTTATGACTTTTATTCACTTATAGAACTGTTAGCACATTTAGTCTTATACTGTTGTCTTTAGAACAGCTTACTATGTTTTATCTCAAGCGTAGGCTGGGCATGGCTCGGCCTAGCCCAACAATTTAGGTAGTGGGTCGTGACATATTTTTAGTGGTGGCCCATGCAGGTCCTGACTAAATTATTTGGTTACGTTATTGTACCAAGCATGCCTGCAATTAGGAACTTAAGGTAATTAGACAACATTAGGAATGACGCTTAGAACATCTAGAGGAATGCTAGAATTGCAACATAGGAAAAATATCACATGCTTGCTATTATAATTAGATTTTCTTGTCTATGATTGCTTAATTTAAACAAGTCCTTATAAGTCCTTTTTACTTTTATTAGATGGTGCTTACTCGTTCATCCCAGTATGTTACACCCGAGAATGGGGCCCTCTATATCCAGTCAGCTGACCAGTTGACTGATACACCCCTACCTCCACCAACCACATTTCCCCACTCCACAGATCCACAGACCCAGATGCCTCCACCACATTCCACATCCCAGTCCCAGCAGGCCCCGATACTTCCACCACCCCGTACCACTATACCCACCCAGGCTTCCGTCACACTCGACGGGAACCAGCTGCTCACTCTGATTCAGGGGTTCCTAACAACCCATTAGGAGCAGACTACCCTACTCCGCCAGAGCATGGAGCGTTCTGAGGGACGTCCCGTGGTCCCACCACATGTAGAGCCACGGCAGAGAGCGGGGACGATCAAGGACTTCATGGGTCTGAATCCCAAGGAGTTCTCAGGGACTGAGGGTATTGTAATAGCAGATGACTGGCTAGATTCGGTAGAGAGGAAGCTCCTAGGAGTCAGGATGCCAGGTGACCTCCAGGTCGAGGCAGCGGGATTTCTGCTGATAGACTTGGCAGGAGTCTGGTTCCGGAATGAGCCGTTATTTGCGAGAGGGAGAGCCACTTGGGATCAGTTCAAGACCCAGTTCAAGAAGAAATTCTTCTCGACCACTGCTAGAGTAGCCATGGGGCTACGATTCCAGAACATCCAGCAGGGGAACCATTCTGTTGACGAGTATGCGGCAGAGTTTAGTCGCTTGAGCCGTTTTGCACCTAGTCTGGTTGCAGATCCAGAGGAGATGACCCGTAGGTTTTGCCATGGTCTAGTTCCAGACATCGGCATTCTTATAGTGGCGAACGGTACGACTGACTACTACCAGAGCCTAGAGTTGGCCAGGAGCATTGAGGAGCGTCTTCTGTCTAGCAAGAGGCCGACTTCTGTACATCATGAGGGACCGTCCAAGCGTCAGGCTTTCCAGCAGAGAGCACCGACGCCACCCCGACAGACTTACCGTCCTCCTACACCACATCATCAGACCCCGCCAATTAGAGCCTCGGGACCCCGACATCAGCAGCAGCAGCAGCAGAAGGGAGCTATATGTTCTTTCTGCGGAAGACCAGGGCATGATTACTCCATCTGTAGGAAGTGGTTGAAGCAGTGCTTAGTTTGTGGGTCTGCCACCCACATGATACGGGAATGCCCAGTAGCCAAGGGACCTCAGGGGAAGGTTTATAGCCTAGCCCTTGAGCCGGAGCCGGAGCAGGTTTCGGAGCCAGATTACTTAGCTGACGTCATCACAGGTCATGTTTATTTGTATACTTTTCTAGCTGTATGTTTGTTTGATTCTGGCGCATCTCATAGCTTCCTATCATTAGAGTTTATGCATAAACACCATCTAGTAGCTACACCTACTACGGAGATTAGCAGAGTGATGACGGAAGGAGGACCAGTGCCTATTAGATCTATCTATAGATGTTCTATTTTTATAGCCGGGAGAGAGTTCAGGGGACGATTCTTTGTGATGCCACTCCCCGGTTATGATATCATATTGGGGATGGACTGGCTTAGCTATGCCCATGCATCTATAGATTGTCATGAGGGTAGTATTTTGTTCAGTCCCCCAGGCACAGCACCATTCAGTGTCAGGAGGACAGGGCCGGAGATCAGCCTAGAGCCGAACTGTTGTGCGACAGTTGGGGACGTAGCACCGCCACACCCTATTATTAGGGAGTTTATGGATGTATTCCCAGAGGATCTTCCAGGGCTTCTGCCTGATAGAGATGTGGAATTCACTATAGATTTAGTGCCGGGTTCATCACCAGTATCCCGGGCTTGCTATAGAGTGAATCCCAAGGAGGCCGTAGAGATGAAAGAGCAGATTGATGACCTGTTGAAAAAGGGTTTCATTCGATCCAGTGCTTCTCCATGGGGAGTACCAGTGCTCTTTGTGCCTAAGAAGGATGGTACAGTCCGGTTGTGTATTGACTACCGGGCCTTGAATGCCATCACCATCAAGAACAAATATCCTCTGCCCAGGATAGATGATTTGTTCGACCAGTTGAGCGGGGCGAAGGTGTTTTCCAGGATAGACTTGAGATCCGGGTACCACCAGGTGAAGGTTAGGCCAGCAGACATCCAGAAGACGGCGTTCAACACGAAGTACGGGCAGTACGAGTTTCTGGTAATGCTATTTGGTCTCACAAATGTGCCAGCTGTCTTTATGAATTTGATGAACAAGTCATTTCACCAGTATCTGGATAAGTTTGTCGTAGTATTTATCGACGACATCCTGATATACTCGAAGATGCCGGAGGAGCATGCAGAGCACTTGCGGATAGTTTTGGGGATTCTGAGGCAGGAGAGATTGTTTGCCAAATTGTCGAAGTGCGAGTTCTTTTTAGACCGAGTGGAGTTTCTCGGCCATGTAGTCACTAGAGATGGAATCTCGGTGGATCCCAAGAAGATTGCTGCTGTTGAGACATGGAAGGCTCCGACGTCAGTTTCAGAGATCAGGAGTTTTCTGGGTTTAGCAGGCTATTATAGAAAGTTCGTCCAGGACTTTGCTAGGATAGCTGAACCCATGACGAAGCTGACGCGAAAGGACGCAGAGTACATCTGGTCAGAGGACTGCCAGGCAGCGTTTGAGGAGCTGAAGAGGAGGCTGACGTCCGTTCCAGTTCTGACATTACCTTCAGGTTCTGGAGGTTTCACCATTTACTGCGATGGTTCTGGAAAAAGGGCTAGGATGTGTCCTACAGCAGCATGAGAAAGTGATTGCTTATGTATCTAGGCAATTACGGACTCATGAGAGGAATTATCCTACCCATGATCTAGAGTTAGCTGCGGTGATCTTTGCACTCAAGTTATGGAAACATTACTTATACGGAGAGCGTGTGGAGATCTATACTGACCACAAAAGCTTGAAGTATGTGTTCATGCAGAAGGAGCTGAACATGAGGCAAAGACGATGGTTGGAGTTGATGAAAGACTTCGACATCGATTTACAGTATCACCCCGGGAAGGCAAATGTGGTGGCAGATACGCTGAGCAGGCATCCGATGGCATGGTACCTGATGATTGATCGACATTTGCGGGAGGATCTGGAGAAGCTCGGCATCGAGCTAGTTCGGCCAGGATCAGTGATACAGATGATGGCGCTTGACATTCAGTCAGGTTTGATGGAGCAGATCAGGGAGGCACAGTCTACAGATGAGAGCCTTCGCAGACTTCAAGCCCAGGCGTTAGCAGGATTGCTGGATGACTTCACTATAGCAGAGGATGGATCCTTGAGGCATGGCAGCCGATTGTGCGTACCGAAGGGAGAGCTGGTAGAGGCAGTCTTACAGGAGGCGCACCGATCGAGATATTCTATTCACCCTGGTGCTAACAAGATGTACCGTGACTTGCGGGAACATCTTTGGTGGCACGAGATGAAGAGGTATGTATCACGTTTTATCTCGAGATGCCTAGTTTGCCAGCAGGTCAAGGCGGAGCGCCAGAGGCCAGCTGGTTTGTTGCAGCCGTTACCCATTCCCGAGTGGAAGTGGGAACATATTACGATAGACTTCGTCTCAGGGCTTCCTCGTTCCCAAGGAGGGAAGGATGCCATTTGGGTCATCGTAGATAGGCTGACGAAGTGTGCACACTTCATACCCTTCAAGGTAGGGCTTTCCACCTAGAAGTTGGCGGAGCTATACATGCAGCAGATAGTTCGCCTACACGAAGTGCCGGTGAGCATCGTGTCAGACAGAGATAGCAGATTCACATCCCACTACTGGAGGAGCTTGCAGGAGGAGTTGGGCAGTAGGCTCAAGTTCAGTATGGCGTACCACCCGCAGACAGATAGACAGTCCTAGAGGACGATACAGACACTGGAGGATATGCTGAGGACCTGCGTGCTGGACTTTGGAGGATCATGGGAGAGCCATCTGCACTTGGTAGAGTTTTCATACAACAACAGCTACCAAGCCAGTATCGGTATGTCTCCTTTCGAGGCGCTATATGGACGACGATGCCGCACACCACTCTTTTGGGATGATGTTGGAGACAGAGTTATGCTTGGGCCAGAGATGATCACGGATGCAGCAGAGAAAGTTGCGATGATCAGAGACAGGCTCAGAGTAGCTCAGGATAGGCAGAAACACTGGGCTGATGCTAGTTACAGACCGATGGAGTTCGCAGACGGAGATATGGTGCTAGTAAAGATATCACCTACCAGAGGGACGATCCGGTTCGGACGAGGAGGGAAGCTGAGCCCCAGATACATCAGGCCATTCGAGGTACTTGACAGGATCAGAGAGGTAGCTTACAGGGTTGCACTTCCACCCAACCTAGCAGGAGTTCACGATGTCTTTCACGTATCTCAGCTGAGGAGATATGTTCCAGACCCCAGTCATGTGCTAGATCACTCAGAGTTGGAGGTCGGACCGAGCCTTACAGTTTCTGAGCAGCCGGTGGAGATATTAGACAGGAGAGAGAAGAGGCTGAGGAACAAGGTTATACCCCTAGTACGAGTAGCTTGGAGCCGTCACTCTCCAGGTGAATCTACTTGGGAGAGGGAGTCGAACATGAGGGAGAGATACCCTTTCTTGTTCGATCCACCCGCTGCGAGGGAACCACCCGTTCCCGCTTGATACCTTAGAGGTTAGTTTCGATCGCAGCCTTAGTCTTTGTGTTGCATTGCTTGCTATGTTAGAATATTGTCGGGTCTTCAATCCTTGTGAATTTCGAGGACGAAATTTTTCAAGGTGGGAAGACTTGTAAGCCCCTGTTTTTCAAATTTTATTTTAATTAGTGCTAATTTATTTTTAGTGTCAATTTTAGCCTTAAAATAATTATTATGATTTTTAGGAATTTTTCTAGAATTATTAAATGATTTTAATTAAGTTTTAATAACTAAAATATCAATTTGCAATTTATTGAAATGTTTTAAGGTAGTTTTCCAATTTATTAAAATGTTTAAATAGCTGTTTGTAATATTTAAAATTGTTGAGAAGTCATTTTGCAATTAGTTAAATGTTTTAGATTGTGGAATGCAAATTATATTTGCATTTATACTCTGTTAGGGGCCTGTGTGCAATTTCCTAAAACTAGGGGGCCTAATTGCAAACCCTAATCTACCCACTCCCCCGACGACCCGACTGCCCCGACTGTCCGACGGCCACCGCCCACCTTTCCTCCGCCATTTCCGGCTGCCCCGACCGACCTAGGACCGACTAGAACCCCTATTTAAACCCCCTCTCTCTTCCCAGACCTAACCCTAACCCCAGTGCAACCCCACGACCACCACGACCCCCTTCTTCTCCGACGAGACCACAAACCCTAACCCTAACTCCGGCGACCACCTAGCGCCGCCTTCCAGTCGACGATCGCCCCCATCCACCACCACCAGTCGACGCGTCTCGTCGAGACGAGTGCAGCGCCACCCGAGCGCCACCGCCACGACGTCTCCTCCGCCCAGTCGCCGCCCCAACAGCCCGCTCGACTCGGACATGTACGTGTCACTGTGCTATTTCCTTTTCTGACACGACTCGTCCTCACATATGCGACTCGTCGCGTCCTGGCGAACCTAGTGGTGAGTTTGGACACGACGAAATCGACTCGTGCGTGTCGTACTAGCCTAGGACACGAGAATCCTGTGTCCCTAACTGTCCGGACACAGGATCGAGTTTATTATTTTTTTATGTTTATTGTTAAACCAAACCTAATAAAATTAATCTAAACCTAACCCCTAACACAACTAGCGGGCTGACCCCCTGGCCAGCCCGACCCGACTAAACCCCCCCCAGCACTGGCTCGAGTTCGAGCCCCCTCCTTCGGTTTCTTTTTCTTTTCTTTTTTGTTTTCTATATATATATTTATATATATATATATATATATATATATATATATATATATATATATATATTTTATATATATATATATATATATATATATATATATATTAGTATATATATATGTATATACTGTATTTTTGGCAGTATTTTACATATGTATATATATTTTATACTTAGTAAATTTATATATATATATTTGTATTTATATACATATATGTATATATGTAAATATTTTCATATGTATATATATTATTATATATGTACTATTGTATATATGTATACAATATTGGTATATATATATATACTTTATAAAAAAAAATGTATACAATATTGGTATATATATATATACTTTATAATTAAGTATTTCCTTATATATATATATATATATATATATATATATATATATATATATATATATTTATATATATATATATATATATATATATATATATATATATATATATATATATATATATATATATATGTACTTTTAACATATGTACGTATATATTCTTTATGTGTCATTCTACCTTATTAAAATATTAATATTTATTTTGTATTTTTACGTCTTTATATTTTTGTGTATTTAAATTACTGCAACCATTTGGTGTCCAAGCCTAGCATGGGTTTTTGGGCCCAAATGTGTTTTCACACATTCAAGACCTGTACAAGTCATATTGGACTTGATTCATGGCCTTGGGTCCTGTATTTGAACTTTGGTTCAAATTATATACATGGACAAAATACGCAAATAATTAATTATTTAATTTCATTTGTGTGCAATACTGTTTTTGGATTTCTAAAAATACTTAAATTATTTCTAAAATTTTGGAAAAATAGTATTTAGATACTATGTTAATTTAGCTAATTTAGTATAATTTTTATAGTATTTAATTTACTGTTTTGCCACTAGTTTGGCATATGAAATCAAAACTCATTTTCTGTATACTTAGGAAAACTAATTTTTATAAAATACTTGTTCTGGTTAATAAATTCCAGAAAAATTATGATAAATTTCTATAATTAACAAGAATCATTTTGGTACTTTATTTTATGTAAAATTAAGCTTTTTGTTTATCTCAAAAAACTGTTGGAACACAATGGTCATTTGAATTATTTATTGATTAATTACGACTTGTAGCTTTTTGTGTTATTTTGAGTTTTAGCCGTGTTGAACCCCACCCCTTACTTGTGTAAAGACCCTAGAAAGTTAGTTAAAGTAGTGTGTCACCCCACATTGGTCTCCTATGCTAAAGTCATCATTTTGGCTAGGTGCCCAGTCACAAGTCGTGTTTCACCAATTAGTGTCTTAGCGTTTTAGCTTAGTGTAAAAACTAAGTTATTGCATTTATTTCTACAGTGACGAGTTACCGGACATCCATAGCACTTTTATCGCAGCTTGTTTTGCTTTGCTTTGCTAGAGACAAGTACTTTCTACAAACTTTACATACTGTTACATAAATGAACTGCTAATCCAACCATGTTAAATGCTGATCCTTAGGGTAGCAAGTTAAAATATCACATGTTGTACTTTCCATTACTACCATGCTTAAAACAATCTTTATGTATCTCTCACATAATTAGGACCTGGGTTATGGGAAAACTGTTAGTAGCGTACGTGATCATGCCCCCTTACTCGTACATACGTATCGAGAAAGGTTGACATTTCATATGTATACCTTGTCGTAGGCGCACCAGCTGTATTTGTACGTATGTACATCTGTCACTTGTTTTACTTGTACGGAAGTACATTTTATATACTTGTACCATAGTACATTTTATACCTATTGACGATCACGTACCTACTACCGTTTTAAACATTACATATACATCTGTCTCTATGACATATGTATCCTTGCCATGATAGATTATATGATGCCATGTTTACAGTTATTCCTCTATGTTCATTTCCATGTTTCATATGCTAGTTTGCTAGATTCAGTACTTGCTCCCGTCCTGATAGGATAACGTTGTAGGTGTCCTTACTGAGGAGGAGTTACTCTGCGTCACATATTATGGAGTTACTGCCGAGGACCCGGCTTTGCTTTACGAGGATGTTCCTGCAGGGAACCTCGCCTAGTTATCTTTTTGCTTTAGACTTTTGAGAGTAGTCATGTATTAGGCTACATATTTTGTAACTGGACATGTATCCAGTTTTACATTTCAGACTTGTACTTTGAACTTATTTCTATATGAGACGACTTTTCTGTTTGGAGCATTTATGACTTTTATTCACTTATAGAACTGTTAGCACATTTAGTCTTATACTGTTGTCTTTAAAATAGCTTACTACGTTTTATCTCAAGCGTAGGCTGGGCATGGCTCGGCCTGGCCCAACAATTTGGGTAGCGGGTCGTGACACATGTAACGACCCTTCTATCATGTTTTTTATTTTCTTTGTGCTCAAATTGGTTTGGGTAATAATCTACTTCGACATTCTGATTATGCCTCAGTAAACCTTGGGTGATATAAAGGCTCTTTGGTTTTCCATCATTGGTTCTACTTTTGTTGGAAACATGTTCAATCATATTTCATAGCACTAGTCTGTGGACAGTAAAATTAGCTTTACATGATAATTACTGGAAACATGATACTTATAATCTGCGACTAATTCATTAACGGAGTATTACAATGTGTACTAAAATTCATTAGTCATCAACTTCTCTAGATTCTGAACTATTATTTCTATATATATGATCAACACATCCTTGGAATCTTTTGCAGAGCCTTGACAGGATAAAGTACAGACTTTTGGAAGGCACAAATGCACAAGATGTGAGAGCACTTGTTCGGGATATGCAAGCAAGATTGTTGCTTGATATATTGGGGAAGGGCATCGAGTCTGCTCTTGTAAATCCTGCAACATTGCTACCGGAGCCTTGGTAGGCTTCACCGGAGACATTATCTGCCATTGATGCTGAGAAAATGGTTGTAGAGAAAGCTTCGGTTCCGAGTGTCCAGGTGCACTTTATGATTTTATTGAACCTTAATAAACTAATCACCTTTTTGTTCTATAGATTTATGTATTAGCATAATGGCTTCTATCATTTCTTCCCTGTCAAATTACTAAATATGTTATCAGGTCAATATCCTGGGGTATTTGACTTGTATTTATGCCTCTAAACTTATTTTGCATGGTAAAGATGGTATTTTCTATGATTTTAAATTTAATGAAGTTATCCAGGCACAACGTGGCTCAATCTCATAGTAGCTAATTTCAAAGTACAAAGTTCTTAGTAGGGGGAAAATCGAAGGGGCCGTCTAGGCACCTGGCAGCTGCTCAGGTGATTAAGGATAACATAAGTTGACTGATAATGTTCCTAGACATACATGCAAGAAATCTCAAGCTCTTTGATTTCTTTTTTAAATTCAGATGTTCTTGATCAAGATTAGAGGAGTGTTTATTAGTTCAATTGTCCAATAATAAGGTTTTCACTGGTAATCTGCAACCAGTTTCTCTTGTGCACTAATTCTCCTACCCGCCTCTACCCCTAACCTCCTTCCACACACCAACTCCCGTTGTGCCGTGACCCAAATGTATATATGGGTTTCTTTACACTTTTTTTTGGTATATTATTCATTTGATGTAGAAATGCCTGATATGTTTATACTTGTGCGTTGATGTCCTCTGTGTATATGTGGATAACTTATCTGATTGGTCATATCATAGTTGTTAATAGCGCAAGGCACACAAAAGCACAAAGGCTTCATAGCGCCTCTGCGCAAGGCTTCATAATGCCTCGGCTTAAGGTGCCACTATTCTGGAAAGACACTTTTTGAAAGGAAAAAAAGGAAAAAAATCATTTATTCTATATTATACATAACAACATAATCAAACTGAATTAACGTAGAACAATATATGCTCATTTATGACTGGTATGTTTTGACACAATGTATACCCTTTTTTGTAAATACTTCGGGTTATCTACAAAAATATTTTAGGTTATCTACAATTTCAATGTCAAATAGTTTCTACTTTTGTTTGTGGGGTTCAAGTTAAATTGTCTGGTGTGGACACTAATTTATCGTAAATGAAAGACACCTTATCTATGGCGGCTTCAGATTCATGTCAATTAATAAGCTTTTATAATAATGCTTTAGTCAATCTTGTGTGATATTATTATTTCAATTAGATCGTATTTTCTTATTCAATTCTAAATACTTGCCTATGATCTTACCTAATTATATCATTGGATATTGTATGGTACTACCCAGATTCTTAAATCATCTTATTAATCTATGATTGAAATTTGTTGTGTTTTAGCTAATTAATCATGTTATTTCTTGTGAAATTCATTTAGCATGTCCTTGCTAATATATTGGCACGTCTTAATTTCATTTGCAGGTCCTTCAAAAACATTCTGGATTTACTTAAATGATGGGCGACAACTCTTGTGATGGAAAAATTTTGGGTTAATTTTGTGAATGTTTAATAGATGATTCAAAAACATGGTGTAGTTCTTAATGTTTTGGGTTCATAATTTTGTATGTAATGGTGGAGATGATGGGTTTATTTTGTAAGTAATGGTGTGGGTAATGTATTGTGTTTTGGATTTATTTTGTAAATGGTGGTAAAGGATGCTCAATGTTAAGCTTTTCTGTTGTTTACCAATTGAATATGATAGTTATATATGGATTTTGTTGTCTTTTACTTAATGTAATAAGTTTTTCTATTTTGTAAATGATAGTAAAGAATGCTTGATGTTGTTAAGTTTTTTTTTGTATGGGAGCTCCGACTCCTGGAGATACGTCTAAGGACAAGCTCGACAACCGCCATGATCATATGAATTATGTTATATGTGTATTTAAATTTTATGTTTTATAGCTGGAAAATACAAACAATAATTTTATAAGTATTACTTTTGGGACGGTTAAGTAAATGTCCTAGATATAAACGACAACCTTTTGTGACCAGACAAATTTTTTTAGGACGGATGTTATTTGTAACAAACTCTTTTATTTTGGGATAGTTTAGTAAACCGTCATAAACATATAATAATTCAAACTCTATTGGTACGGTTAGATTTTTTGACCCTAAAACCAAATTAGGACGGTATTTTTCGTCCTAAAACTTTTTCCCATGCCACCCTAATAGCACTGTTACATTTCGTCCTAAAATTCGTCCCAAATTACGATTTGGGACTGATTTGTACCTTTTTAAGACGATTTTTGGAGTCCCAGAAAGACACTTTTTTGTAGTGGATTGAGTATGAATATATCAATATTTGTCCTCCATTTGGATATGATTATCTTGACAGGTTAAGATATTTATATTGTTAGTTAGTTTAGTAGACCTAGACATAGTTCTACCTCCGATGTTGCGGCGTAGACTGTGCGTCGCTATATACTCGTTCCCCTATACCGGGTACGGGTCATGATAAGTCACAACTGTGCAGGCACCCTTACTCTCCTATCTATTAATTTACTAACACATAGGTTAGTCACACTAGCTCTACCTATTTCCTAAATCCTAGACTCAACAGTATACACACACATAATTTACCTACACTCTAGACATATATATACCCCTATCATGTGTATCATACACACACAATATGGTCAATCATTGACACTGCTACCTTAGCCTGTGGTTTTAAGATACATCACCTATTGAGGTACATTGTTGCACACCCTAGTCCTAATTTACTGCTACTGCCTCTTTCTATTTCTAAACTGTTAATGCAGTCCACACACACACACACACACACACACACACACGCACACACACACACACACATATATATATATATCCCAATTGGGTATCCTAAGCCACCACTTATCATGACACACACATGAATGCCTAATACCAAACACTTGGTTGCATCACCCCAGTATCGCACCTATCTACGATACTCTTGTGATACGCCCAAGATACCTACACCAAACATTGGTCGAACCTATCCAGATCATATGAGCATGTCTAAAACATAATTAGAGCCTAATTAGAGCAATTTATAGATAATACAAGGTGTCATGGAGAATTGGATATGTGTGCCACAAGTGTCGGAGGAAAAAATCTCCAAAATAACTTTGTATCCTACAGTATTATGATACGACCTACTCGTATCCAATTGTGAACACAGATCTAGACACACATAACTAAAATAAGTCTAATTAGATCTAGATTACCAAATGACAAACACTTGGTACACCAATCTCGAAATTTCTCCAAATTGGGCATAAATCTCAATATAAGTTTCACATAAAGAGTCATTAGAGCCTAAATCTTCCTCATATAAGTAGTCCTACGCCATGGGTGGATTCCTAATGGTCAAATTGAACAATTAGAATCTAAATAGAGGAGAAATTGAGATGTATATCGATTAGGAGATGGATTACCAATACAAAGCCCGATGGACACGATCTGGACACGAACTTCTACCAATTAGCCTCATCTTCTAGTGATCCTAGCACCAAGCTCCTAGGATCCTCTAAGTAATGAGAATGAAGAGAATTGCGAAGGAATTCAAGTGGAACTGTGAGGAATTGATGGAGGGATGGATTAATTTGGGGAAGAACACACAATAGAGAAATAATAACACAATAAAAATGAGAAAAGAGAGCCTCTCCCTCTCTATAGGCCGGCCACAAGATCCCCCTCTCATGCCAATACAAGATGTCCAATATGCCCCTCCAAGCTTGTCATGAAGGCTAATCTAAATATGGAAGCCTCTAATCCTAGTTTGGTAAATAGACTAATATCTATTTATTAAATTGAATGACTAATTTGAGTTAATTGGGTCTAGTCCAAAGTGTTGGTCCAGGTGTCATGTCAAGTCTAATTGGGTCCACTAACACAAGTCTAATAAATAGGCTAGTCCACTAACCAACTAATCACATAGTCTATTCTAATTAGCTAGCACACAATCAATACATATAATCATAAATATTATTATCACTAATACAATTATCAAACAATTATTGAAATGATAAAAAAAACATCCTTCCCGGAATTAGGTAGTTACAATCCTTACCCCTAGAAAAATTCTGTCCTTGAAATTGAACACCTCATCTCTCTCTTGGCCAGTCATAACATATTCATCAAAATCTTTGCTATGGTAAAACCAATAGTCATGGTCTAAGAAAGTCCTATCTAAAATCATACGATATACAATTCTATTAAGAGAAACAACATGCATGGTTATGGTATTACTTGTCATAATATTACAGTCTCGATCAGGGGTTTATACTAACTACACTAACCATACTATAGCACAAGGCAATCTATAAGTACTAAAGAAGCCCACAAAATAATATATGGAAAAAAGAAGGAAAGAACTAAACAAAACAAAATATGCTAAACCATCACCTGTAGCATCGACCTCCTCGACCGTCAACGTAAAAGCCCTGACATGTCTGGGTGTCTCCCTATGCTGGTGCAGGGCAATTTGTGGTCCCACAGGTGGCCTAACTAGACTCCATACCTATCTCTGATACTCACTCCAGTTATACACTAACATCATTCTAGCTAAAATACTTAATACCAAGGGTTACCATCTCTAATACTATTGATATACTATGATTCTAGGCCATTGACACATTTAACTCACTGGCATGAACTACTAAGGATGATATACGAAGACTTATAAGTTGTTATCTATAGGATACCTACCCGGATTTTTGATACTATTTATCACATGGCACTAACTCCTATATATGACAATCATGGAGTACTCTCCTACTAATGTAATCAAGGATTTCTCTTATATCTATTACACTAATCACTAGGTTACCCATATCTAGAATACTTATGATACTTGAGACGTTTTGCGTCTGGACAGTTACTCCACTTATCACTACTACTACTTATATATTGATCTTAAAATTCAAACTCAAAGGTAACATTCACTACAAAGCCTCTTGTGCATCTTCTGACCTTATTATCTTTATACAAATTCTTTCCAAATCAATCCTCGATATTTTGGTTTCCTAATATTCACTCTATCAATCCTATTTAGATAATCCCTAAGAGTCAATCATGTTCTTCCTCACAGTCTAACCAACTTACTTAATCTCTGGTACTAGGTGGCTACCCCTACTACAAAGTTAAAAACTTCCATCCAGATTTTACCTCTTTGTCTCAAATTTAGTATGCACCTTTAATCGAATTTTTTGTCATGCTTATTCAATTACTTTTTCGCATGGGTCAATCCTCATCATAATCATTTATCAATTACCTCATCCATCATCTATAGAAATCCCGATACTTGTTATGATTATAGCACCGCCAAAACATAAATTCTCAATATCCTTCTTCTTATTAATCAAAACTACCACCAACAAATTTCACATATAATCTCCTTAATACTCATATAATCTCAGCCCTGGTTGATCTATCTGTGAAAGCTATACCCCTATACCAACCACTAATGGTAGGAATCCTTACTGCAACTCATCGACGTACTTCTTCAACTTAGCCATCTCGTTGTTGTTGACCATATAGACGTGCTACGAAATAGGTTCTACATCTGACACCAAGTCTATAGAGAACTCAATTTCCCTGTCAGGCAGCAACCCTGGCAAATCCTCTTAAAATATATATATAATCCCGGCTGTCAATGGATAATGTAACTCCTTATCTTCCACCATAGCCCCACAAATAATACCACCACCTTGCTCAGCTACCCCTCTGGCAAACTCAAACTCTGGCTCTCCTGGCGGGCTGAATAAAACTCTACCTCCCCTATAATCTATACTAGCATGGTGCCTACTCAAACAATCCATATCGAGTACAATGTCGTAGCTCGGAAGTGGCATTACGAGTAAGCACACAGTCAATTTCTGGTCTTCCAGAGAAACTCTCTTACCCTTGCAACATTACTAATCAGGTTAATACCTATACACCTACACTCACATGTAGCTGCACAACTACAATACACTAGCAGTCACTCCTATCTAGCAGTCTCGACTACATACTAGTGACCAACATATGTATACATATGCTACACTCACATGATATCTATTCCTGCATTGATACACATATATAAAATATGCATGATGACACTGATACCCACTCATGGAATCACAACTGATACTTTACTCTCCCTTCCACCATTGGTACAAAAACTAACTATACTAACACCTACCATACAACATTGCTACAAAGGTACTACACTATGAGTTATATCTAGATTGATGTCTATAGCTCACATGTCCAACCAGGAATCACTCACAGATTCACAAGCTACACTCTCAACAATCAACACTGATACCCAATGACACAAACCTGTCTATAAGCTACCAAACTACTATACTATCCGAGGAACCTCGGGAATTGATAGAATAAAACTCTATAAGGAATTGGACTAGAGAAACTAAGGATATCCCTATTCCTGAGCTAGGGACGGTGATAAAAATAAATTCTATAATAACATGAGTGGAATGATAGAGATGATATGTTAAGAACCAATTTAAGATACAATCTGGTAATCATATACGTCTATCCGTAATCATGTTACCCAGAATCCTTGCCACACCAGTAAGCATAGCTACGATAAATAATAGAGTCCATAACTAAGGTATATACCTCTATAATTATAACTACCACTTTTCCCGAATAGGGGTATTTTCGACTTTTCCTATTTCTTGTTATTACTATGAATTCAGATTATATTTTGAATGATAAATTTATTTTCCAAAACTAGAAATCATATTTTTGGATTAATTATTTAATATAGTACATATGCTACATTATTGAATGACTAGTGGTTAGCCATTAGTTAGAATAGTTGTTAATAACCCTGGAGGACCTAAATCAACTTGACATGACCACCTATTAAATGATTAGAACTAACCTAATTAGATTTTAGTTAGTCTCTAGTTAGATTAGAAGGATTAATTAGGAAGTTTGACTAAACACCTAATTAGGAAGAAAAGCCTTTTCATAATCTTGTCATGACTAAAGAGAAGGGCTTGGCAGACATTTCTCATTAGCCAAAACCATAACCCTGATCTATTATGGCAGCCTACTTCTCTATTTAAGCTTAACATCTTCTTCTTCCTCCCCTTTCATTCAAAACCTTAACCTTAATTACCTAAATTGTTTCTACTACCAAATTTTCTCCAAATTAGCCCAAATTTGTTCCATTCTCTTCTCCAAGGAAAGTAGAAGACTCTAGAAGCAAGGCTTGGAAGATTTGAGCACTTGGAGCTTGAGGGCTCTTGGATCTTGGAGCTTTTTTATTGGGAATCCATTTCCCAATAGGTATATGCATTCTAAACCTTTTTAATTCATAGTAAATAGTATAGAGGTATTAATTAGGGACCCCCATGCATTAGGGTTACCATTAGTGAAGAGTTTAGACTCTTCTCTTCCTATTTGAGCAATTTTCCTATTGTATTTTGATCCATTTTGGAAGAAATCCGAAAATGAGATTTCTAGGGCTTGTGAATAGGTATATTAGGTCCTAATTGTGATTTAGAACATGTGGGTGTGCTTCGGGTCGATTTTTTGATCCATTTGGAGTGCGTATCATGGCATATCATGATATGCACGCCAAGTATTTGATAAAATGACCAAGTGGACACCTAATGTTGTAGTTTCAGTTTTGACAGTAAGGGTATCAGTGACTATTCAGTAGGTAATAGGCTAAAAGAAGAGCAAGGTCCAGTAGGGTGTGGGTAGGGGGCAATGCCAATCTGGGTTCACAAGTGTTAGAGGATGTCAGCACCTGCATTCCAACATCAGGAGCTTGAGTGCAGGTTTGAGAGTTAATGGGAATGGTATCAGTCCAATGAAATAGTAGGAATAAGTAATAAGGGAGTTGCATTCTCTAATTATATAGGTATTAGATGGGGAAAAGGGGACTCGATTCTAAATAGGTAAACAAAGGAGAGGGGGTTTCTAGTCCCTGCAGGCAGCAATATCAGTAGGCCATTAAGTTGGGGGTCGGGCAGGCCTATGACATCCTTGTGATGCAGGATTTAGGGACTCGAGTGCAAGATAGGAAAAAGGGGTGGGGGATCGAATAGCCTATGACAGTTGGCAGCCTGCTTAATTGCAGGCATGTAGTGCATGTGTATTGATTAGGGGCTCGAGTTTGAGAGCCGTTTGGCAGAATAGGAGAGGGGGGGCCTGCACAGGGATTTGGATAGCAAAGAGGGGGAGTGTCCAGGTTAGGGAATTAAGTAATAGGTAGAGAGTGGCAGTGGTTGTGTCATGTGTCCAGTGTTGGTGAATATAGTATTGGAGTGTCAAGTATCCTAGATGTATATACATGTATGTAGTGTGAGTGTCAATTGAAGGGCCATGTAATAAAGGGTCCAATAAGGGAATGTATCAGCGGTAAAGTGAATGGGGAAACTTTAGAATCATAGTATCAGTCATTAGATTATGTATCAGAGATTAGTATAATGTATTAGTCATTGGATGCATATGTATCAGTCTTATAGAAGAAGGAAGCCATGTTGTTATCAGTTAACTGATATAGGAAGGAGGATAGGCATTATAAAGTCAGTTATTCATTTGAGGAAGAGGGCTCTAATGTTCATTAAGGTATCAGTTACATCTCATTATGTTATCAACCACATATTGTATCAGTCCTCATTTTACCCTTGTATTAGTCATGTAGGCTTTGTATTAGTTACATTTGATTATGTTTCAGTCATCATTGAACTTTGGTTCAGTCCTATCTCTATGAGTATCAACCAATTGATTCCAATTTATATCAGTTATACTGATACTTTGTATCAAATTTACTTGAGTGTTAGTAGCAAGGGCCTACGGGCTCACTAATTTTAGAGAAGAATTAGGGGACTGTCACTAACAGTGATGCTAGTATGGGTGAGTTATCAGTAGGGAGGGAAGATTAAAGGGTTATGTGGCCTGTAAATTAGGGAGAGTGTATGTATGTGAGTTTAGTGATAGGTTAGTAAGTGTTCAAGATTTGAGAGGGAGAGCTGTAAGCCCCATGAATTTTAGGGTTTATTTTAAATTTTCTAAATAAATTATTTTCAATAAATATTTTATTTTAATTATTTTTTATCATTAAATGTACTTTTTCGTGATTTTAATTTTTTGAGCGTTAGAGATGTCAATCTCTAGAAACTCTCTTTATGAGTTTTGAAGTGGACGAGATTATCTTTATTTTGGTATAAGTTGTCCCACTCAAACTTGTTCCATTGTGCTCTGTTTGCATCGCGCAACTTTCGGGTCAATTTAGGCCAATTGATTATCTACCGTAAAACCTGATCCAACTTCCAATTTAATTTCAGGACCCGACATTGGTCCAGTCTAATCGACCCAATATATGGTTCTGACCTATTTTGAGCCTACTATGCACGTGTCACTTACGTGCCACCCAATTCATCTTCCGTATGCTCCTATTTCATCCATGATTATAAATAATTTAAATTTATAATTATGATCAAACCCTAGCCCAAACTCCATCGAACTTCATCCAACACCTAACCAGATTTTATGTGACCCCTCTCATGACTACCCAAACACCCCACATAATTTTTCTCTTTTTCCTACTCTAAAATATCTCTTTTTCCCTCTCTACTTATTTAAATATCTATATTTAAATATCTATCTCTTTTCTTTAAAATATATACAAATATCTCTCTCTCTCTTTCACTCCTACACATACACCCCCCTTCCCCATCACAGCACACACATCACCCCTCCCCCCCTCTTAGCCGACCTCTCTCTCTCTCTCTATTCTCTTTTTCTCTCTCCTTTTTTTATAAACATAACTCACTCTCTCCCTCTTTCACCCTTTACTCACCTCCCATCACCAGCCCTCACCCCTCTCTCACCAGCACAGCCTATCCCCCCTTCTTGCTTCTTTTTTACTTCTTCTTCTTTAGCACTCCTTTTTTTCTTCTTAGTCTTCACCATCACCACCTCCACGAGCACACCACCACCCCTACCGAACACAACCACTACCATCAACACCATTACCTTCTCTTCTCCTTTTCCTCCTCCCCTGTCTGGCCGTGCAGCAGTAGCCGCAGCTGCAGTAGTAGTGTGCGCAGAAGCATGAGCGTGTACAACAGCCGCACGTGTGCACGGGCAACCGCGCGCCCAAACCGCCGCCGCGTACCGTCGTGGCCGGCCACCCATGGTCGGCCGACCCTCCGACGAGCCCCCCAAGCAAGCCTTCCTTCTCCCCGATGCATAGAACAGTTGATTCGTGCATTTGAAATGGGATCCTGTCATGACGTGCTCGGTATCGGATCCAGAATGGCATTCCGTCGCAGCGATGTCGTACACGTTTTTCGAGAAATTTGACCGTTGGATCGACGAACTCTTTGCTCCGTCACAATCTCAGTATATAGCTCTTCACTCCCCTCAAGTTTCATCAGTTAATTTTTTCGTTTGATACATCAAAACCGGCCGCCAAGTTGAACGTTTAAATTGCAGAATTTTTGGACAGTTTTGCGGAGCCAACTTTGTCGGCTCGTATCTCCGTCGTCGCAGCTCCGTTTGGTGCACCGTCAGTTTCTATGCACATCTGATATAATCCTCTTCCTTCTCCTTCAATTTTGTTTTGTTTCATTGTGAGCACCGCCAGCTCCGTTTAGTGGACTTTGGCTTTGACACGTATTTTCGTACAAATCGGATACCAATATCCAGGTCAGCGAACCATTTTGTGATCGGGTCATCGGAATTCCATTTCGGACATACCGTTGGGTTCGTATCGTCATTCTGGATGCGTTGACATATAGATTGCTAGGTTTTGTAGACTTCTATCCTGACACATTTTTCGGTGCAAAGTAGGTCCAACGACGGATATCATTTTGATCCAAAATTACCATTTTGCCCTTGTGTCCAAATTGGACTTATGGGTAGGCTATTCTAGCTAATTTGACCATTCTGGACACGTTGATGATATTTATTTTATCATCCGACGATTTCTGTAGATTTTGCTTATGTATCACCCTTAATTTATAATTAATTGTTATTATTAGTATATATATTTATATGCTTGGTTTTTGTAAAACTCTAGAATGATCTTTGAGTTTCTAAGGACTCTGAGTATAGGTTATAGGCTTAGTGTCACCCTAAATTGGTTTTTTATGCTAGGGCATCACTTAGCTAAGTGTTCCAGTTAGAAGTCATGGCACACCACTAGTGTTAGGGTTGGCAGTCTAGAGTCTTGAACATAGAATAGGATCTGAGTTTGTTATACCCTTTTTGACAGTGACAGAATACTAGGCTTATTTCTCTGCATTTTCATTTCCTTGCCTTGCTCGAGGTGAGTACCCCTACAAACTCTATTTTACTGTATATGATAATGAATTGCGTATGAACCATATTAAAATTTTGTTTCTTGAACTGCAAGTCATATCTTCATATGCTTTATACTGTTCTAAGTACCTAACATATTTTATACTGCTCTCAGTATCTACCATGCTTTATACTGCTTCCAGTGTCTTTCATATGTTTTAAACTGCTCTCGTATCTCTAACATGTTATAGCTTGGGTTATGGGAAAACTGATAGTTGAGTACGTGATCATGCCCCCTTCTCCCGTACGTATGTACCAAGCAAGGTTGACATTTTATATATATACCTTGTCGTAGATGCAACAGCTGTATTTGTGCGTATGTATATATATCGCTTGCTTACTTGTACGGAAGTATATTTTATATACTTGTGCCACAGTACATTTTATACCTATTGACGATCACGTGCCTTCTCCAGTTTTAAATATTACATATACGTCTGTCGCCGTGACAAATGTATCTTCTACATGATAAACTGTGATATGACATGATTCTTATTTATTACATCTCTTTTCATTCCATGCTCAGTATGTTAAGCTTGTAGAACCAATGCTTGCTCCCATCCTGAGAGGATAACCTTGTAGGCATACTTTCGGAGGAAGATTTTGCTCTGTGATCTTTATTATGGACCTACTGCAGAGGACCAGTTCATTGCTCCCGAGGAAGTCCCCGCAGGGAACCTCGCTTGGTAGTCTCGCTTAGATAATTGTTTGGCTTAGTTATTGAACTGTTTAGACTATATCTTGTAGTCACTGGACTTTGTCTCTAGTTTAATACTTTGAAAGTGTATTATTAAGTTTGTACTTATTTTACTTTCGCTTATACATGTTGTGTTGTGATGAACCTTTTAAATGTGATATTAGAACTGTTAGCAGCTTAGATCCTTTATTGTCTATACTTAGAACAGCTTACTACGCTTTAACCAAGCGTAGGCTGGACATGGCTCAGCTCGGCCCAACAATTTGGGTAGCGGGTCGTGACATATTTTTAGTGGTGCCCCCATGCAGGTCGAGACTTAATTTGTTTGGTTACGTTATTGTAACAAGCATGCCTGCAATTAGGATCTTAGGACAACTTATTAACACTAGGGACAACAATTAGAACACCTAGAGGATTTCTAGGATTGTAACATAGGAAAACTCATCACAGCATAGGACCGTTAACTATATTTATTCTCTTGCTTGGAATTCAGTGGATTACAATTTTGACCAAGATAGTACCTTTGGGATGACCCATGAGGATCTCACTCTAAATCTTACCTCGAAATTTGTTTCCATTTACTCTTCTTTAATTCGTTGTTAAATTTGATTCCAGATGTTCGTTGTTGACTTTGATTTTGCATCGAGATAAATTTATGGATTGAGTTAAGGTGTATTTTGATAACATATTTAATGATAACAGTGAGAACGGTAAATGTCTGCTTTAGTTATGGAGTTTAGAATTTATCGCAGCCATATTAGATGGTATAACAAAAACATAGTGCCTGATTTTGGGTATACTTATCTTAGTTATGGAATTTAGATTTTCTCGCAGCCATACCGATTAGCGTGGCAAGGATTCTAGATAACATGATTATAGGGTGTATACCTTAGTTATGACTCTATCGTTTATTGTATCTATGCTTACTAGTGTGGCAAAAATTCTGGCAACATGATTTCAGAAAGACTTGTATGGTTATCAGATCACATCTCAACTTGGTTCACTTTGTTATGACCAAATGAGCAAGAATAAATTCTTATCATCACTCTTCTCCGTCTTGATTAACACTTTTCTATCTAGATCCACAACTAAGATTACAGGTTCTCTAGGACTCTCCAACAGGATTGCTTTCATGTTATCTTTTTGGACATAATTGCTTTTGTGTTCCATCTTTCCTATGACTTGACTAAACTCTTCTTCATTAACCTCTTGGGTAATTCTCTTGTCTTTCTCGATAATTGTTAGAAACGCCTTATAGATTGATCCAAGGAAGGTTCGAGAAAGTAGATTTTAACCTTGTATTACGGAATCGAGAGTTTTGCAGCCAGAGAAATACTGGTGAGGCAGGACTTTAGATGACGGTATCATGGTTACATATGTTTCACGGATCTTACTTGAACCATACCCTGTGTATTTGATTAATATCTCATGGATTTATCCAAGATAAGTTTAAGAACCTGTACTATCTGGCATGGAAGCTGTGCACTGCAGCTATCCGTCGTATTACGGAACAAAGAAGTTATTTCAGCCAGATGCACACTGACTTGGCAATAACTTCACGTAACCTAATCGCGGAAGTATATGGTTCTCGAGTTTTACCTCGACTACGTCCTATGCATCTCGTTGTCCTCGTTCCATTCTTGGAGATATTCCGACAAACTTTCCTATCTTGCTTAACCCTTTAACTTGTTTGGATACTGTTATGGATTGCTCGACCCCGTCTTAGACCTTGTTACCTTCTATTTGATAGACGACTGAAATAGCCAAACCTCGTTAACTGATTCTATATTATAACTATAAATGTATTGGGTGATTGTGATAAGTACTTTTCCTAGGGATTGGTTAGATTAAGCTGATAGGACAAGTATGAGTGACTGACTATAGTAGACTTGGAAACCATTAAGAACGATTGTATTGATAGTATAACTTGATGATAGGGTATCTAAGATGGAGAAATGAAATATTATATTGTTGTGACTACGGATTAAGGATTAGAATCTTGTACTTAGGTTCGAGGGTTGAGCATTATAGGACTTTGATGACCAAGTGATTATTGGTTATCTACAAGCTAATTACATGTGATTCGAGGGTAGATCGATATGTGGAATGATATAGAATAAGTTAGAATGAGATATAATATTGCGTACGAGATCGGGAAGATATCAGTTAAAACGACAAAGAACAAGGCAAAGACATATGTACATTGATAATTAATAAATCGGGAGTTTGAAATTAAGGATTTATATTCGGAGGAGTTGTTGAGTAAAAAGAAGAAGGCTCTACGCCAAGGTTAAGTATTGAACGTATAATTTCAAGGAGAAGTTGTAGAAAAGGATTGATAGAATAAGGATACTTAGGATATGATAAGGAAATCAAGTATTTACAATTGAGATTGAAAATATGGTTGATGACCAAGCATTTTTGGCTTATAAACATACCCAGAGAATGACCTATATTTTAGGGTATACATAAAGGTTCTATATTAGTATGGAAGATTCTAAAGGATATATGACGTAGTTTATGATAGAAGGACCTTTGTTGAATCTGAACCAAAATGATTGTAAAGAGAAACAGAAGAGATGATCACAAGGGTAGCAGATTGAGTATTGTAGCCAGAGCAGCTACATGTTATAGTTTGACCTATTGAATGATTTTAAATTTCGAGGACAAAATTCTTGTAAGGTGGGTAGGATGTAAGCCCCCTAAATTTTAGGGTTTTATTTTAAATTTTCTCAATGAATTATTTTCAATAAATATTCTATTTTAATTATTTTTTATCATTAAATGTACTTTTTCATGATTTTGATTTCTGGAGCGTTAGAGATGTCAATCTCTGGAAACTCTCTTTATGAGTTTTGTACTAGACCAGATTATCTTTATTTTCGTATAAGGTGTCCCACTCAAACTTGTTCTCTTGTGCCCTGTTTCTATCACACAACTTTCGGGTCAATTTAGGCCAATTGATTATCTACCGTAAAACCTGATCTAACTTCCAATTTAATTTCAGGGTCCGACATCGGTCCAATCTAATCGTGTAACGCCCCAGTCCCAAAAATAGAAGGACTAGAACGTAGTCATGCCAGCTGTATACGTACAAAGTATAAAACCCTCGTATGTATACATAAGCTGTAAAATGTAGTAACCAAGGCACTAAATCTCATCCACGAAGATAAAAAAAAGCAACTTTGAATTTGTCATGTATTCAATCGTTGGGCGGAGACAAATCCATTACCAACTAATTTAAATAAGGAAAAATTTTACAAAGAAAATGAATTGGTCGAGCGAAGGAGATAGCGATCCAAAGGCAACATCTCAAAGAATAGAGCGCAAGTCATGGCCTTAGCTAGAGCACCTGCAGAAATCACAAGAAAGCACACCTGGAGAGATCACCAGGTCCTCAAAGGGACGTAAAAAGACACATAATATCATGCCAATAACTGAATAAATAAATGCTCAACAGAAAAGTATACATGAGTAAAGGTCCCTAACCATTCTATGTGATATGCACTTTGAGGACAACGTTCTACGCAGGGGCTGTAGGATCAGCAGAGTAAATAAAGAATGGCCGTCAAGTAGCGCTCATACGAGACACTATCGGCCCGGGGCAGTAAGTAGCGCTCATCCGAGTCACTATCGGCCCAAAATGTGTGTAAAAGTAAATGTAGCCCCTACGCTAATAGCTGTCCTCTCCCTTCCCATGATTCTATACATGCATCGTCTCCACGACACTGATTAATCCTTAATAACTACCAACTCTTCTACACAATTTTATTAGCAGTTGTATCCTAACGCACGTCCTATACGCACCGATGTACGGTCGATACGCAAGTCCGAAACTATATGCGACTCATAACTCACACACAACCCGTGGCACATCGTGACAGTTTATGAGATGCTCTAAACATATGGTAGTCCCTTAACTCTAAGCCAATTGCATAAAATATAGTAATTTGCATCTACATATAGTTTTGAAAGAACAACTTTACAATTGCTAAAAATAAGAAAAAGCATGCATGATATTGAGCAAAAAATTAAACAGCAAAGGCAAGTTGTCTTGCTTGAGGGTGCCTGATGTGGTACGACGATCATGATAATGTCCAGATAGCTTGACTAGCCGGGTCGATAGGAAGAAGTCCAGTTCCGACAATATAGAAAATGATTTAGTTAGTCATAATCACGAACAACCAAGCGGAGAGAGTATTTGGTTTAGGAATTTATTTCTTTAGTCAAAAATATACCTTCGAAATTATTAGAAAATATTTTTATTATTTGAAACTAGATTTTGTTGGTAAATACTTGAAAACAATCTATATATATATAATAGTTTGGAAACTACCTTTTATTTAGCAAAATACTTTTAGGTAAAAATTTGGAATATATATAATATAATTTAAAACTAACTCTAGTTTTTGCTCAAACTGTAAACACTATTTAGAAAACTTTTTTTTTAGGAAAACAACTTTAACTTTATACTAATAAAATATTTATTGTATAAAATTCTTTTACTTGTATATATTTATATCTAACAATAAAAATTTACTATAGCTAATGATGCTAATAACCATAATAATAAGAATAAAAATAATAATGATAATAATAAAACTAATAATAATGATACAAACCCATAAAAAGACAGTATATAATAATAATAATAATAATAATAATAATAATAATAATAGGAATAATAATACTAATAATAATAATATAAATAAAACTATACTCTCTCTTCTCCCCAAATGTTCACAAAGAGGGAGAGAGAGGAATGGTTTCAGAAAAGGAAAGGGGAAGGGAGGCGGGCTT
Organism: Iris pallida; assembly: GCA_029216955.1. Lineage (NCBI taxonomy): Eukaryota > Viridiplantae > Streptophyta > Magnoliopsida > Asparagales > Iridaceae > Iris > Iris pallida. Next base: position 19,847,073 of record JANAVB010024399.1, on the reverse strand, counting down.
ACATCGGTCATCGGCGCCGGAGCGAGCGCTCGGCCGGGTTTGGCGGCTGTGGTGCCCACGGTCTCTGGCAGAGACTAGCGGTCAGCGCGCTCAGCGCGATCGTGGTGCGCTCCGGGTCGGCGGGTCTCCACGAGGCTGCACCGGTATGGGGATGGTCGGAGTAGGCGGACGACGGCCTGAGGATGTGCGCGATAGATCGTGGCGGCCATAGGAGGGAAAGTACGGCCGCCAAAGGGGAAGTCGGCCTGGCGCCACTGCACGGAGTCCACGGCCGTGAGGCTGCGCCAGCGGCCTGGGAAGATCGGCGGCGGCTCTGGCCGGGGTGTGGTGTTCCGGCGATGAGTTCGGTGCGGGTTGCACACTGAGGGAAGCGGCTTGAGACAGATCTGAGACGACGCGGTCGTGGTCGAGGCAGGGACGGCGGACCGGAGGAGCGGTGGTCGAGGTGAGGATTTAATTCCTTATATATATATATATATATATATATATATATATATATATATATATATATATATATATATATATATATATATTTTCTCTGGTGGGGTTTCTGGAGCCGGCCGGTTTGGCCATGGTGGGGGATGTTGGTGGTATTGTCGGGACGGGCCGGGACGATGATGGTGATGACGGAGATGCTGGTGGTTCTGTTTATTTCGGTGGCGGTGGTGTCGATCCAGGTTGGTGGCAATGTTTGGCGAGGCCGAAGCTCAACGGTGGTGGTTGTCGGGGGTTGGCGCTGACGAAAGTCGGAGAAGGCGGTGGTGGTGTGGTCGATAGAGTTGCTGGGTTTGGGGAAGAGAGGAGGAGTTGCCGTAGGTAGTGGTAGGAATTTGACTGTGTCGGGGCTGTCCGACACGAAAATAATGTATATCTATTGATATGGAATAAGAACGGGAAAACACTGACACGATACACGATCTGGTGGAGAAATTGGATTGTGGTATTTTGAGAAGAGCAGAAGAGCCTCTCCTTATATAGGAGATGAGGGCTCCCAATGCGATAAGGCCTAGTAGTAGTTTAAACCCCCGATGGATAATTCCATCTATTAATTCAAATAAATCTAAAAATTTAGTCGTTCCAATCCGAATTTAAATCATAGATAAACTCTCCATTAAATTTAAACTCCATTTAGAATAAATTCTTTTCCAATGTAATTTATCATAATTAATTAAATTTAAACCAAAACAATATTTTAAAATAGTTTTTCGAATAATAAAATATTAATATTAAATAGATTTCAAAAATAGAATTATATATATATATTTAAATTTATGTACCTCGTATGAAATGAATCTTTGTATAAAACCTCATTTTCAAAATTACTATTTATATAACTTTTCATGATGTAAAATAAAGAATTAAAATTTTCAATATGACGCATTTTACAACTTTTACGAAATTAAAATATTTATTATTTATTAAAAAACCATGCTTCTAAATAAAAATGTTTTTATCGCACATATTCGCACTTGATAGTCATACGAAAATACGAGCTGATACGCGACGCTCAATACGACAAATTCGTACGCGACGGACAATACGACTATGCGACGTACAAATGCAAAGTAAAAAATTAATACCGAATTTATTTAAAAAAAATTATAGTAGAAATTGAGGGGGTTTACATTCTACCCAACTTACAAGAATTTCGTCCTCGAAATTTAGGAATAGGTAGGGTTGAGTGCACGATTACGAGAATGATTCACTCCTAACTTGAGTGGTGATAATAAATGTAGGCCGAGAAAAGGGCGAGGAGTTTAAGACGAAGATGTAGTCACATTGGATGCCAAGGGTCATAAGTGATAGGTAGGCTAGAGGGAATTCTAGTATAAGTGCCTTCATCCTTCCAAAATAGATGAAGGCGAAAGCAAATAAAGAGTTCAGAGATGATATTACGAATACGTGGTTCAAAGACGATCGAATAATCTCAAAAGAATTGTCAAGACAATCGTGGATGGGATTCTAGAGGCCAAGTTTTAATTATGTCCCATCTACGTAGAACAATAGGTAAAAGTGAACCAAAGTGCACTTGGTTGATCAGACCATCATGCACTGGTTCTGATTAGACAATATGTTAGTGAGCGCGCTCAATAACATAAGTCATGAACAAGCTCGATAAATCAATGAGCTTGCAAAACTAGATTATAACAACACTATTAGTCAAGATGGTAAAATCATAGGCACGAGAATTTATCGATAAGAAGTTTAAGCGACGATTCAAAAATGGAATCCAGCAAGCAATTTGAACAACAATAATCTAGATAAAAATTTGGTATAGTTTAGGAGATATCTCATGGCATCCCAATCAATGTCTAAATTAAAAATGACTATCATTTATCCAAGACGTGCAAGCTCACAAAATGCAACAATTTTCCAATCTCAAAATTTTACTAGCTCGATACTCTTGATTCAAAATTTCATCGTCATATCTCAAATCATCTTATCAATAGTAACTTTATACAATCTCTTCAAATTTCATGATCCACAAAAATCAAAAAAAAATTCTCATAAAATATTTTTTTCCTCAAATTGGGGTTTCTCCTCAAATTTAAACTCACAAAAATTGAGGTCCCTTAAAACATATTCTCAAATCATAAATCTCGTAACCTTAGTTCAAATCTTGGTTATAACATTTTTGGAAAAATCACATACCTCATAATAAGTCTCAACTTTTGGGATTTAATAAATTTCTCAATCATTTCTCTCTCTTTTTTTCTTCTTTTTTTTGGCATTTATCCATCCTTGATCATTTGGAACAAAATTTTGCAAGTATTATTCATCTCGTACGTTTTTGCACATAACTCAACTTATGACCCCTTTTTTTATATATCTTATAATTGGACAACCATCATAATCAACTATACCTTTATTCTCTTTGATAAAATTTTCTAAGCTAGCCATATATAACTGAAGGGTGCCATGGTCAAATTTTTATCTATGCCCAAAGAATCACAAGAACAAGGTTGCATGAATAATAGCAGAACAACAATAAAAAATTTCGAAGAGAGAATCAAAACAGTTGGGAAGAAAGTATTGGTTAGGCTCAATGGTCATGATAGGGTTTGGATAATAATTACGGATTATTGCACGAAAATAAAAATTTAAGGGTATAAGCAATTTATGATGAGACACGAAGATAGATGGCACGGATTAGCAATCAACATAAAGCACAAGCTAAGCATTTAAGGAATTAAGTAGAACACAATCACATATCGGTTTGAAAGAATTGAGTCGAGGTCCATGGTCGACAATATAACGGTATTATGGTAAGATTGTAGTTTAGTCTTTGAGACCCTAAAGTCGCATCATAAAAATAGGATATACGGGGACGTGTTTTAGTGGGACATGATATACCTATATGAAGGTCACTACCAAAATATGTCGATTTAGCGACGGCCAGATCCGTCGCCCGTCCGTCGGAAATTTATATTAGCGACCGATCACTGACGGGTCTTGGCCAAAATAATCCGTCGGCAATCAGCTCGTTGCTAATAACGATCCGTCGCTAAGTAGTCGTCAAGCGACGGAATAGCGACGGCTTTTTGACTTCACAATATGAAGCATTAGCGACGACTTTCCGACGGACTTTCGTCCATTTCAAGTATTAAATACTGAACTGTGTAGACACTAGCGATGTAATGGTCCGTCGGTAAACCGTCGTAATAGCATATCAGAGTGTATCGTTCCGTCGCTATTACGTCGATCGCCGTCGCTAACAAAGGACGGAGTAGCAACGGGATACTAACGGATTATCCGTCGACCATGTTCTGGAAATGCTTGGCATTTCCAGAACCTTGGCGACGGATACATCGTCGCTACTCCGTCGCTACGCCGTCGATAGAGCGACTGATTAGTGGCTGATTATCCGTCACCATGGTTCTGAAAATGTCCAACATTTCCAGAACCTTGTCGACGGAGTGTCCGTCTCTACGCCATCGAGAGAGCGACTGATTAGTGGCTGATTATCCGTCGCCTTGGCGACGGATTTTCCGTCGCTATTCCGTCGAATTATATACCACCAGAACCATGCCGACGGATATTCCGTCGACCACCCGTCGCTACTTGGAAACAGTTTCAAATCTCCAGTTGGCGACGGAAATTTTGTCAAAAATTAGTCGGAAACTGGAAATATCCGTCGCTAACCGGCCACTAGTCCGTCGCCAACTGAGATTTTTTTGAAAAAAAATTGCAGCACTTTTCCTGTTCACAAAAATATGCATAAACCAAACCAATATATAATGCACACCAATTATCCAACAATCACATAGACCAAATATATAATGCACACCAATTATCCAACAATCACATAGACCAAATATGCACATACGAATTTAATGCACATAAATTATACAAGAATCACATAGACCAAACCAAATTAATAGAAAATAGACATCAATTATCCTGAAGAGTAACCTAATATCCGTCGTTATAATCCGATCATAGCACAAATAATCCAAAATTGCCACAAATATTCCAAATTTTCTTAATTACAATATTTTAAGGAGGAGGAGGAGTTCGATTGCCCAGTGGTGGTAATCCCTACTGCGACCGACGAATATACTCCTCCACTAGGTACGGCGGCAAGCCGTCGTAGACACAGCTCGGAAGTCGGCGTAGCTGCTCTGGCAACATGAGATCCAGGAGTGTCGTCACAGTCAGAGGCGGTACTAAAGGGGCATCAGGGTTGAAAGAAAGATGACCCACGAAAGAAGGACCGACACCAGCAGTCGACGGACCGGCACCAGTAGAAGACGGACCGACACCATCAGCAGACGGACCGACAGCAGCAGACGAAGGCGGAAAGTACGTGGCAAATTGCTCCCGCAAGGACGACACCGCCTCGTGCAGCTGCGTAAGCTGCGACCTAACATCATCGTCTGTCGGGGCCACGGGAGGAGGCGATGTCGGTGGAAATCTCTGCGTCGCCATGTGCAACAGCCCTAGGGAGCCGACTCCATATAGGAGCCCTTTCTTAAAGTCGCCGACGGTATCTACGAACAAGTCGTTGCGAGCGGCCAAAGAAGAGGGCGTCCGGGCGGGCGTCATTTTACCGACATCCTCGGTGTCAGTTAACTGAGCCCGACTAAGGGCCTCACGATACGCAGCCTATCAAATGAATGTGTTTATATTATAAGATTTACCTAAGTTGTAATCTAAATCCTATGTTTCACTAAGTTAAGTGTGAATCCTAAGCTTACCTAAGTTATAGTCCGAATACTTTTAATTCTAACGTAAATCTCATAAACATTAGTACTTACATCAGTCTCCTTGGCCCTCTCGTCGACGAAGCTCCCGTCCTTACGTCTTTTGTGCGTATGTTGAAGCACGTCGTGCATGGTGACCGATTCTGGCACCCTTCTCTCCTTCACCGCCCGTTGGTCCTGCATACGAAATTTTCGTAGAACTTAATTAACTCCGTATATTAATAATACCTAATTCGATAGTGAAATAAATTTACGGTATCTCACCAGATCTGCAAGCGTCGCTGCGTGGGGCCTTGATCCCCCCGTATGAAGCCCTACGGCCTGTCGGTTCACCTTCGCCTTCTCCGATTTCTCCTTGTACGCAGGAGTATCCATCATACCTAAGAGGTCCTCATAATACTCCTGTCGGATCCAATTCGGCCTCGTATGCCCCATTTTCAGGTCTTGAATCATATCTCGTATCTTCTTCGAGGCAGCGCTTCTGTAGGTCCTGCGGATCGCGTCCTCGCGATGGAGGGGCCACCAGTACGTCGTCTAACATAGAAATTCAATTATCACGTAATTTAAAAAATGGTTGATTAAAGAGTAACTAATAATTAACCATAAGATATAGATATATACCCTCAACTCGTCGAGCCCGGCGTACTTCAAGTTCGGGGGCACCGACGAAAAGTTGAGGTAGGGACCATGGAAGTTAGCCCTGATAATTTCTCCAAGAGCCCTGGCAACATTAAACGAAAAAAACCTACAAAGAAGAAACGACTGGATTATTAACTTGAATAAATGAAAGAAATTTAATAAATTATCTTAAATTTACTTACGAGGTCCCCGCGAGCCATAGCTCTCGTCGGAACTCGCCTCTCGGCCTCTCTGGTGCCGTCGGAGGATCCGCGGGTCCGTGCATATACTCCCCAGTAACCAGATAGAACCGAGTATGGGGGTACTCCAGGGCCCACTGTGCAGTAACTGGGGGATCCACCGGTGGATCCGCTGCTGGTGGTTCCGATAGCAGAACGGATCCGCTAGCAGATCCGGACTCATACCTCGATGAAGTGGTCGATCGACGGTGGGATGCGTCTGTGCCCGGGGTACTCTCCGGGTCGGGGTCGCTGGATGGGGTCACATCCCGGAATGATTGAATGCGACCATGACCACCAGCACCACTACGACCACCACCACGACCACCACCACCACCACCACCACCACCACCACCACCACCACCACGGCCAGCCATCATGACCTGTAAATAGAACACATAAACATAATTAACAATATAAAGGTGTAAATGAATATAAAATTCTAAACTAAAATATGCATACCAACAGTAGGAAGACGAGTGCCACCGCGATGAAAAAGACCAGGAGTGCCATCTGCAATAAGTAAATAATCGAATAAAAAAAATATGAATTCATGTAATTGCTTTTATGAGGTCAAACTTAATCCACGTAATTGGAAGTGTTTTTAATATACTACAATATTTAACCTAATCATCATCTTCGTTCTCATCTTCGGCCTCGTCTTCATCATCATCCTCCTCCTCATCCTCATCCTCATCCTCATCCTCATCCTCATCCTTATCTTCATCGTCGATTTCATCTGTATCCTCATCCCCATCAAATTCTTCTTCTTCTTCTTCTTATTCTTCTTCTTCTTCTTCTTCTTCTGCCTTAATATTTGGGATAAGACGCCTCTTTCTCCCCTGGTTGACAGCTAAGTCTTGTGTATCAACCTCTTCCTCTCCTCTATTTTCCTCAACAATATCTTCAACATCTATTGTATCCGTGTGTTGTCCCAAGTATTGGGACTTTTCGATCTGGTCCTCTTGGTATGCTGGGTCTCCAACGTTGAATGTATTTTTAGATTTAATCTTGCATACTGCCCACCAGTCAAATCGATCTCTACGACACCTTGGGTAGCTTGTATAGTAGACTTGAACAGCCTGATTTGCTATCGTAAATGTATCGGACCCTCTATACCTCATGCGATGATTTATATCGACAAATCCAAATTGAAGACATTATCGAACACATTCTTTTCTGAGTTGACTTAAACCTGAAGCCATTAACGACATAGCCTGGCCAAGTCTTTATTTGCTTCTTCGGTCCCAATGCCAGATAACGAACACTCTCATGAGTGAGTGTTATTTCAGGCAATAAAACCTGTAAACAAATATTTATAATTTAAATGTTTTAGATTATATATTTATAATCTCAATTATAATCTCAGTTACTTACGTATTTGCGAAACCATGACGGAAATGTACAATCAACCTCTCTTTGAAGTCCCTCATCGGTAATATCGGGTGTCCTCATTTTGACTTCATCTCTAAATACACTATTAGAGAAAATAAGAATATATAAGTGTAGTCACTTACTTCATCAAATTCGAGATTATAACGAGTGCAAGTGTACTGACTTACTTCTCCAAATCTCTCACTTCTTGTATCTCACAGTTTAACAAGACATATCGGTGAGCGGCATCATACTCATCGTCTGTCAACCACCATCTTTTACTAGCCCTAACAGGCTTGCCCCTTACATTGAATATTCCTCCATCCTCAACGTCCTCGTCATTCCTTTGAGGTCTATTTCGATTTGTCTTAACATGAGTATCGAAATAAAAGGAGCAGAAGTTTGTCACCTCTTCGATAAGATATGCTTCGTATATCGAAGCCTCTATATGAGCCTTGTTGCCAACTTTCTTCTTTAGATGGTGTCGGTATCTAGAGAGACAAATTATCTTAAGAATTAAGAAAGAATTTTAAAACCTACTAAAATTCAACTTAAATTATATCGATTTTTATGTACCTTTCAAATAGGTACATCCATCGATAATGAACAGATGCACCGACACGGACTTCGTATGCTAGATGAATCGGTGATGATCCATGCTGTCGAAGAAGCCAGGAGGAAATATTTTCTCCAACTTGCAAATTGTTAAGATAATCTTCTCCTCAAGTTCAACCATGTGTTGCACAGTCAACTTAGTTGAACAAATATCCCTAAAGAATATTGATAGTTCGGCCAACGGAACCCATACAGCAGAAGGCAACAACTCTTTCAAAGCAATGGGTAGTAATCTTTCCATAAACACGTGGCAGTCATGACTCTTCATTCCCGTTAGCTTGCGTTCATTGAGATCAACGCATCTAGACAAATTCGACACATAGCCGTCGGGAAATCTTAAAGTAGATACCCACTTGCAGATTATTAATCTATCTTCCTTGCTCAATGTGTATTGTGCTATCGGCTTACTTAATTGTCTAGCAGCTCCTATTTGTATCAAGTTCAGATAAGGACGCTTGCATATCTTGGCAATGTCTTGTCTTGCTTTTGGATTGTCCTTCGTCTTTCCTTTAATATCCATGACGGTATTGAAGACATTATCGAACACATTCTTTTCGATATGCATAACATCAAGATTATGCCTTATAAGATTATCTTTCCAATAAGTCAAGTCCCAGAAGATACTCTGTTTGGTCCAGTTATGGGTTTGTCCGAACCCATCGACACGATTGTTCGATGGATCTTCCATTACAATGGACAAGTCTTTTACATCTTCCCAAATATCGTATCACGACAATCTGGCAGGCGGATGAGAAAATTCTTATTTTCTAGCTCTGAACGCGTCCTTGTTCTTTCTCCAAGGATGACTCGCGGGCAGAAATTGACGATGACAATCAAAGAAAGAAGTTTTTCCTCCGTGCTTAAGGTGGAACGCCTTACTATTTTGCATGCATATCGGACAAGACATGGTACCGTGAGTACTCCATCCCGACAGCATACCGTATACGGAAAAATCATTGATTGTCCACATCAGTGAAGCTCTCATCTAAAAGTTCTATTTCCTGAAAATATCATAGGTCGTGACGTCGATCTCCCACAGCTGTTTCAGCTCATCCACCAACGGCTGTAAATATATATATATATATCGATATTCTTCGTCGGATTTTTGGGACCCGGTATGATAGCTGTCAAGAACATATAAGGAGTCTTCATACACATCCATGGTGGCAGATTGTAAGGGGTCAGAATGACCGGCCAGCAGGAGTATTGAGATCCTGACTGCCCGAAAGGGGTGAAGCCATCAGAACATAGCCCCATGCGTACATTTCTAGGCTCTGCAGGAAAATCTGGATGGCAAAAATCGAAATATTTCCACGCCTCACCATCCGAAGGATGTGGCAATTCTCCATCGTCCTTTGTGCGTTCTTCGTTGTGCCACGTCATGTATTCTGCTGTATTCTGAGACATATACATCCTCTGCAAGCGCTTCGTGATCGACAAGTAATGCATATACTGTAAGGACGTCGTTTTCTAGTTGACTTTCCTTTTTCCTTGACTGGCTTGTAACGATCCGTATTACAGAAGCTGTAACTTTCTATATCCTCATTCTCCTTGTAGTACAACATGCATCCGTTGCGACAACAATCTATCTTGCCGTACCCCAGTCCCAGTTGTCGGACCATCATCTTCGACTTGTAGAAGTTTTTTGGAAGCACTTTTGATTCCTTCGGTAACACCTCCTTCATTAGTTGTGTAATCCGATCATAGCAAGTTTGTGGCAAGTTAAAATAGGACTTTATGTTCAACAACCGCATCGTCACTGACAATACGGAATGTGGCTCACAACCAGGATATAAAAAAGTTTCAGCATCCTGAAACATATTATAGAACTCCTTTGCCTCGGGATTAGGATCCTCCGGATCAAAATTAGGCCCTGTCGCGTCGTATACCACATCTCGTGCAAGGTTCTGCACGTCTTCATAATCAACAGAGCATTCGTCGTCATCGACGACAAAATCTGCTGCAGCATTATCATCAAAAGCATAAGTAGCAGCATTCGCAACCTGTCTTTTCGCATATAGTTCACCTTGCGATGACCACAGGTCGTAATCACGTACGAAACCCTTACGGGTCAAATGATCTCTTACACACACCACTTCTTCGTAACGTCTATTGCGATAATTACGACATGGACACTTGATTTTGTTACCGTCCATAAACTGAGCTTTGCTTATGGCATATACTTAAGAAACACTTCCACGCCTGCCTGAAAATTGTCACTCACACCTATTCTGCTCTCGTGTTGTCGTTTGTACATCCATGTACGATCAACAAAATAACGATCCATCACAGATTGGATGTGAAAATCTGTATAGTAAGACAAACTAAACAGAATTAGTATATAATCATGTAACTGGTGGATTCGCTAGTATTCTAGCTCGAGAAGAGAAAAATCTAAGTACAGTTGTTACTAATAGTTCGATACCGATAGTTCGATACCGATATCGATAGTTCGATACCGATACCGATAGTACGATACCGATACTGATAGTCCGATACCGATAGTGCGATACCGATACCGATACCTATAGTGCGATACCAATAGTTCGATACCGATACCGATAGTCCGATAGTCTGATAGTCCGCTAGCGATACCGATAGTTCGATACCGATACCGATAGTCCAATAGTTCGATACCGATACCGATACCGATAGTCCGATACCGATTCTTCGAAAGTCCACTAAGTCAAAATGATTCCTCTTAAGCGTCGAGCATGTTATACACGGTTCAACTTGACGAGTCAGTAAATATTTTTGTGGTGTTGTATGCTTGCAGCAGCAAATCAAGTTTTAGAGTCATTATAGGTCAATTAATCAAACTGAGTCAATCTATATATTTCTAAATTGCAAGAGTCCACTTCTAGGATATGGGAGCATATCCTAAATATCTAGGCTAAAATTAACTTGGTTAGGATACTAGAGTGTCCTTATTATCTAGCAAGCACTACCTTAGTCTAGTTACACTAGCATTACCTATATTTCCTACCATGCCTACACTCACACATTACACCCCAAGCCGTCCTGCATGCTAATAGGCATGGTAGGCTTGCCTTCATTCCTCACTCTCTAAAGCACACATACACATATGTATATCACAGTTAGATGTATAGATATATACATCTATATAGAAGAACACAACTGATACACTCTAAGGGTCAGTTTTCCAGGAAAAACTTCACTTATTCAGTGACTTTGGTAAAGCGAATGTCCCAAGGATATTCTTAACAAACAAGACAGATGAAGAACTCACACTGTCCTTGACACAGTGAACATATACGCCATGAACCCAAACTCCATATTCACATTTACTAATCCAAACACCACCAAACTAATGGATAACACCTAATATGGATGACATATTATTTAGCCAATATTTAAACTCAGATGAATTTGAGAAGCAAAGCCCCCCGCCGTCCCGACCAAAGCCCGCCGCCCCAAGCCCGCCGCCCAGCCCCCGACGCCCCCGCCCCAAGCCCGTCGCCTAGCCCCCGATGCCCCCGCCCCAAGCCCGTCGCCCACCGCAGCCCCGCCACCCCCAACCCCCCGCCCACCACCGCCCTCCACCGCCCAGCCCCCGACGCTCCCGCCCCAAGCCCGCCGCCCCCGCTGCCCCTACGACACCGCGAGAGAGAGAGAGAGAGAGAGAGATAGAGAGAGAGGGGGGATTACCTTCGGGAGAGAGAAAGGAGAGGACGTCGACGCCGATCACCGAAGTCGCGGGAGAGAGAGAGGAGAGAGAGTGAATTTGGGGGGAATATAAAAAGTTCTTCCTGTCGTTTTAATTTAAGTCTGGAACGTTTATTTAGCGACGGACTGGCGACGAATTTTTATTAGTCGCCCGTTAGTCGCTCTTTTTGATGCTTGTCGACGGAATATCCGTCGCTACGTAGTCTAAGAATTGTCCCGCCAATTCTCCCCACAATTCCCGCCAAATATTCGACTGCATAGCGACGGCTGAATATCCGTCGCTATATCTCCGACGCCCTAGCGACAGATGAGCGACCTTTTCTCCCCCTAAAAATAAAACAAAAAATGTAACGGCTTGTCGTCGGTACTCCGTCGGCTAGTTGCCACAAAGCCGTCGCTATCGCCGACGGACAATATCCGTCGCTAATGTTCCATCGCTAATTTACTATATTTTGGTAGTGGGTGGGCTCGTCTAGGTCTTGCATATGTAATTTGTTGGCTGAAAAAGTCTAGTATTGTGCTCCAAATATCCAAGTCACGGTAAAGGACACAAAAGAATTTAAATAGAAAGTGGGAGTTCATGAGATAATAATTAACGCACAAGATAAATGACCAAGTTAAAGCATGACATAAAGATAATTCAGATTCTAGTAGATCAAGGTAAAATAAGTTAGAATACAGTTTCTAGAGATATGATAGCCACTTAGATGGAGTATGATCAAGGGTCAATCTAACCATTTCTCAAATTTCAAATGGTTAGAAAGTCACGATAAAATATAGATTTGAGGGGATGTCGAGTGAGTCAAGATTGAAATATAACCACATGATTTTGTAGATGACTAACAACACTTGTGTTTATACTACTATCATGGCCATGAGGGATATGGCACTTAGTGTGGAATCATTCTAACCTATTAGGATCATCTTGGCGGCCTATCATTAAAATTTAAAACCCAAGTTTCCTTCAAAGAGTTTCTAAATAAAATTTCCAAAATGAACAACCATAACTTGTATTTACTCCAAGCCGTCTAATTTAATCATGATTAAAAGTTTAATCCCTTCCATAATTCTCCAAGTGATCTTTCATCCCATTACTACTAACTTTTTCAAGATTTAACATTTTCACTCCAACCTTCGAACTCAAGAGTTCATAAAACATGAATCTATAAAAAATTTAATATTTCTTCATAACTTTAAAACTCCAAAATTTTCTCAAAAATCCTCAAGTTAAATCCTTAGCATATCATGAGTAATCTAAAAATTTTCGCTCAATATTTTAACGCAATCATAGCTTCAATTCTAAGTCATTCAAACATAATCTCAACTTTTAAATGGTAATTCCTTTAATCAATCAAAATAACTTTTCATCACATCGTTAGTAACTTTTTCAAAAATTTAATATTAGCAATTCAATTCTTAAACTCAATAATAAAATATAAAAATTTACCAAAATTTGATATCCATAATCACAACTTTTTAAACCCAAAATCTAAATAGATTTGTAAATCCTCAATCAAATGACACGATTTCAAATTTGAAATTTTTCTCAACAATAGTTTCCATTTCTTCCAAATATTTTAAACCAAAATTTCAATATCATTACTTCAAACTTGAAATTCAAAATTTCATGAACTTATTAATTATGAAACATACAACCCAATTTAAAACCTTAGGAGTTTATCAAGCTTTATCAATCGCCCTCATAAATCTTACAGCAGCATTTAAATAAAAAATTCTTTTCAACTATCTTTATATCTCTTCAAGGATATATAGCTATAATTTACCGAATCATAAATATTTTTTAAAGACCTTCAAAAATCAATTCAATTTCCTTTCTCAATTGTATATAGATTCTACTATCCTTTTATAGATCTAATTAAAGTTCTAACAATCCTTCGAAGTTATTAATGTTGCTACTACCCAACTTGGAATTAACTAATCCTCAAGTTCATACTTCTAGAAAAATATGGTCCCTCTTATCCTCATATATCTTTATAACTCAAAGAGAATCTCAATACATACTAGTTATCAATGTAATCCTTCTAGCCATGTGGTTGACCTATGAGCATATACTAGTGTAGTCATCTTCCTATCAAGGGTGGAAATAAGGACTACGGTAGAAAGAGCTCAAGCAAGATGTAGACCAATGAAGTTGAACAAGTGATTCAAAAAATTTAGTCAAGGGAGAGGGTCAAGCAGGTGGATGAGATTCTATACTCTAATCCTATATTGCAGGCCCGTTCGGTACAGTCATGTAACCGAAACGGCAATTTGGCCTGCATAGGCCACCACAAAAACATGTAACGCCCCAGTCCCAAAAATAGAAGGACTAGAACGTAGTCATGCCAGCTGTATACGTACAAAGTATAAAACCCTCGTATGTATACATAAGCTGTAAAATACAGTAACCAAGGTACTAAATCTCATCTACGAAGATAAAAAAGCAACTTTGAATTTGTCATGTTTTTAATCGTTGGGCGGAGACAAATCCACTACCAACTAATTTAAATAAGGAAAATTTTTATAAAGAAAATGAATTGGTCGAGCGAAGGAGATGGCGATCCAAAGGCAACATCTCGAAGAATAGAGCGCAAGTCATGGCCTTAGCTAGAGCACCTGCAGAAATCACAAGAAAGCACACCTGGAGAGATCACCAAGTCCTCAGAGGGACGTAACAAGACACATAATATCATGCCAATAACTGAATAAATAAATGCTCAACAGAAAAGTATACATGAGTAAAGGTCCCTAACCATTCTATGTGATATACACTTTGAGAACAACATTCTACGCAGGGGCTGTAGGATCAGCAGAGTAAATAAAGAATGGCCGTCAAGTAGCGCTCATACGAGACACTATCGGCCTGGGGCAGTAAGTAGCGCTCATCCGAGTCACTATCGGCCCAAAATGTGTATAAAAATAAATGTAGCCCCTACGCTAATAGCTGTCCTCTCCCTCCCCATGATTCTATACATGCATCGTCTCTACGACACTGATTAATCCTTAATTACTACCAAGTCTTCTACACAATTCTATTAGCAGTTATATCCTAACGCACGTCATATACGTACTGATGTACGGTCGATACATAAGTCTGAAACTATATGTGACTCACAACTCACACACAACCCATAGCACATCGTGACAGTTTATGAGATGCTCTAAATATATGGTAGTCCCTTAACTCTAAGCCAATTGCATAAAATATAGTAATTTGCATCTACATATAGTTTTGAAAGAACAACTTTACATTTGCTAAAAATAAGAAAAATTATGCATGATATTGAGAAAGAAATTAAACAGCAAAGGCAAGGTGTCTTGCCTGAGGGTGCCTGATGTGGTACGACGATCATGATAATGTCCAGATAGCTTGACTAGCCGGGTCGATAGGAAGAAGTCCAGTTCCGACAATGTAGAAAATGATTTAGTTAGTCATAATCACGAACAACCAAGCGGGGAGAATATTTGGTTTAGGAAAGTTATTTCTTTAGACAAAAATATACCTTCGAAATTATTAGAAAATATTTTTATTATTTGAAACTAGATTTTGTTGGTAAATACTAGTAAACAATCTATATATATAATAGTTTGGAAACTACCTTTTATTTAGCAAAATACTTTTAGGTAAAAATTTGGAATATATATAATATAATTTAAAACTAACTCTAGTTTTTGCTCAAACTATAAACACTATTTAGAAAACTTTTTTTTAGGAAAACCACTTTAAATTTATACTAGCAAAATACTTATTGCATAAAATTCTTCTACTTGTATATATTTATAACTAACAATCAAAATTTACTATAGCTAATGATGCTAGTAACCATAATAATAAGAATAAAAATAATAATGATAATAATAAAACTAATAATAATGATACAAACCCCTAAAAAGGCAGTATATAATAATAATAATAATAATAATAATAATAATAATAATAATATAAATAAAACTATACTCTCTCTTCCCTCCAAATGTTCACAGAGAGGGAGAGAGAGGAATGGTTTCAG
Organism: Iris pallida; assembly: GCA_029216955.1. Taxonomy (NCBI): domain Eukaryota; kingdom Viridiplantae; phylum Streptophyta; class Magnoliopsida; order Asparagales; family Iridaceae; genus Iris; species Iris pallida. The sequence continues at coordinate 19,831,326 of JANAVB010024399.1, read as the reverse complement.
AAAAGAAAAGTGAAAGGGAAGCGGGCTTACATCGGTCATCGGCGCCGGAGCGAGCGCTCGACCGGGTTTGGCAGCTGTGGTGCCCACGGTCTCCGACAGAGACTAGCGGTCAGCGCGCTCAGCGCGATCGTAGCACGCTCGGGGTCGGTGGGTCTCCGCGAGGCTGCGCCGGTATGGGGATGGTCGGAGTAGGCGGACGATGGCCTGAGGCTGTGCGCGATGGATCGTGGCGGCCAGAAGAGGGAAGGCACGGCTGCCAGAGGGGAAGTCGGCCTGGCACCGCTGTACGGAGTCCACGGCCGTAAGGCTGCGCCGGCAGCCTGGAAAGATCGACGGCGGCTCTGGCCGGGGTGTGGTGTTCCGGCGATGAGTTCGGTGCTGGTGGCGCAACGAGGGAAGCGGCTTGAGACAGATCTGAGATGCCGCGGTCGTGGTCGAGGTAGGGGCGACGGACCGGAGGAGCGGTGGTCGAGGTGAGGATTTAATTCCTTATATTTTTTTTTCTCTGGTGGGGTTTATGGAGCCGGCCGGTTTGGCCATGGTGGGGGATGTTGGTGGTGTTGTCGGGACGGGTCGGGACGATGATGGTGATGACGGAGATGCTGGTGGTTCTGTTTATTTCGGTGGCGGTGGTGTCGATCCGGGTTGGTGGCAATGTTTGGCGAGGCCGAAGTTCAACGGTGGTGGTTGTCGGGGGTTGGCGCTGACGAAAGTCAGAGAAGGCGGTGGTGGTGTGGTCGATGGAATTGCTTGGTTTGGGGAAGAGAGGAGGAGTTGTCGTAGGTGGTGGTAGGAATTTGACTGTCGGGGCTGTCCGACACGAAAATAATGTATATGTATTAATATGGAACAAGAACGGGGAAACACTGACACGATACACGATTTGGTGGAGAAATTGGATTGTGGTATTTTGAGAAGAGCATAAGAGCCTCTCCTTATATAGGAGATGAGGGCTCCCAATGCGATAAGGGCTAGTAGTAGTTTAAACCTCCCGATGGATAATTCCATCTATTAATTCAAATAAATCTTAAAATTTAGTCGTTCCAATCCTAATTTAAATCATAGATAAACTCTCCATTAAATTTAAACTCCATTTAGAATAAAATCTTTTCCAATATAATTTATCATAATTAATTAAATTTAAACCAAATTAATATTTTAAAATAGTTTTTCGAATAATAAAATATTAATATTAAATAGATTTTGGAAATAGAATTATATATATAAATTTAAATTTATGTACCTTGTATGAAATGAATCTTTGCATAAAACCTCATTTTCAAATTTACTATTTATATAACTTTTCATGATGTAAAATAAAGAATTGAAAATTTCAATATGATGCATTTTACGACTTTTACGAAATTAAAATATTTATTATTTATTAAAAAAAACCATGCTTCTAAATAAAAATGTTTTTACAAAAATATGTACCTCGCACATATTTGCACTCGACGAGTCATACGAAAATACGAGCTCATACGCGACGCTCAATACGACAAATTCGTACGTGACGTACAATACGGCTATGCGACGTACAAATACAAAGTAAAAATTAATACCGAATTTATTTAAAAAATTTATAGTAGAAATTTAGGGGGTTTACAAATCGACCCAATATATGGTTCTGACCTATTTTGAGCCAACTATGCACGTGTCACTTGCGTCCCACCCAATTAATCTCCCGTGTGCTCCTATTTCATCCATGATTATAAATAATTTAAATTTATAATTATGATCAAACCCTAGCCCAAACTCTATCGAACCTGGCCCAACACCCACCCAGATTTTATGTGACCCCTCTCATGACTACCCAAACACCCTACAGAATTTCTCTCCTTTTCCTACTCTAAAATATCTCTTTTTTTCTCTCTACTTATTTAAATATCTATCTCTTTTCTTTAATATATATATATATATATATATAATATATATATATATATATATCTTTCTCTCTCTTCACTCCTACACATACACCCCCCCTTCCCCATCATAACACACACATCACCCCCCCCCCCCTCTTAGCCGACCTCCCTCTCTCTCTCTATTCTTTTTTTCTCTCTTCTTCTTTTACAAACATAACTCACTCTCTCCCTCTCTCACCCATTACTCACCTCCCATTACCATCCCTCACCCCTCTCTCACCAGCACAGCCTATCCCCCTTTCTTGCTTCTTCTTTATCACTCCTTTTTCTTCTTTTTCTTAGTCTTCACCACCACCACCACCACCACCGTACACCACCACAACCACTACTACCATCAACACCATCACCTTCTTTTCTCCTTCTCCTCCTCTCTTGGCTGGTCGTGCAACAGTGGCCGCAACTGCAGCAGCAGGGTGCACAGAAGCAGCAGGGTGCGCAGCAGTCGCGCCTGCGTACATGCAACTGTGCGCCACCACCACCGTTGCACACCGCCGTGGCCGGCCACCCATAGTCGGGCGACCCTCCGATGAGCCCCCCAAGCAAGCCTCCCTTCTCCCCGACGTACAGAATAATCTATTCGTACGTTTGGCATGGGATCCCATCGTGACGCGCTCGGTATCGGATCCAGAATGGCGTTCCGTCGCAGCAATTTCACGCACATTTTTTGAGAAATCTGACCGTTGGATCGACGAACTCTTTGCTCTGTCACAATCTCAGTATATAGCTCTTCACTCCCCTCAAGTTTCATCCGTTAATTTTGTCATTTGATACATCAAAACCGGCCGTCAAGTTAACCGTTTAAATTGTATAATTTTTGGACAGTTTTGCGGAGCCAACTTCGTCGGCTCGTATCTTCGCTGTCGCAACTCCGTTTGGTACGTCGTCAGTTCCTATGCACAGCTGGTATAACCCTCTTCCTTCCCTTTCAATCTCGTTTCATTGTGAGCACGTTTGATTGGTTGAATTTGACGCCAAAGTTGGCCGTCCGAATTCATAATTTCTAACTTGTAAAATTCTATTTTTGAACCCGGGACTCCGAATTTCAATTCTGACACCACCAGTAGACTCGTGGTGTCGTTCTGGCATGATTTTATATAAAGTTTGTTAGATTTGGAGGACATGGGACCTGGCACGTATTTTGGTGTAAAGCGGACCACATAGTCCGAGTCAACGGATCAACTTGAGATCGGCTCATCGAAATCCAATTCTGGATATACCGTTGAGTTCGTGTCGTCATTCTGGACTCGTTGACATATAATTTGTTAGATTTAGTAGACTTTGGCTTCGACACGCATTTTCGTGCAAATCGGATACCAATATCCAGGCCAACGGACCATTTTGTGATCGGGTCATCGGAATTCTATTTCGAACATACCGTTGGATTCGTATCGTTATCCTGGACGCATGGACATATAATTTTCTAGGTTTTGTAGACTTCTATCCTGACACATTTTTCGGTGCAAAGTGGATCCAACGGCGGACATCATTTTGACCCAAAATTACCATTTTGCCCGTGTCCAATTGGACTTATGGGTAGGCTATCCTAGCTAATTTGACCATTCTGGACACGTTGGTGATATTTATTTATCATCCGACGACATCTGTAGATTTTGCCTATGTACCACCCTTAATTTATAATTAATTGTTATTATTAGTATATATATTTATATGCTTGGTTTTTATAAAACTCTAGAATGATCTTTGAGTTTCTAAGGACTTTGAGTATACATTATAGGCTTAGTATCACCCTAAATTGGTTTTCTATGCTAGGGCATCACTTAGCTTAGTGTTCCAGTTAGAAGTCGTGGCACACCACTAGTGTTAGAGTTAGCAATCTAGAGTCTTGAACATAGAATAGGATCTGAGTTTGTTATGCCCTTTTTGACAGTGACAGGACACCAGGCTTCTTCCTCTGTATTTTCATTTCTTTGCCTTGCTCGAGGTGAGTACCCCTACAAACTCTATTTTTCTGCATATGATAATGAATTGCGTATGAACCATGTTAAAATTTCGTTTCTTGAACTGCAAGTCATATCTTCATATGTTTTATACTGCTCTAAGTACCTACCATAGTTTGTACTGCTCTCAGTACCTACCATGCTTTATACTGCTCCCAGTATCTTTCACATGTTTTAAACTGCTCTCGTATCTCTCACATGTTATAGCTTGGGTTATGGAGAAACTGATAGTTGAGTACGTGATCATGCCCCCTTCTCCCGTACGTATGTATCGAGCAAGGTTGACATTTTATATGTATACCTTGTCGTAGGCACACCAGCTGTATTTGTGCGTATGTACATCTAGCGCTTGCTTACTTGTATGGAAGTACATTTTATATACTTGTGCCACACTACATTTTATACCTATTAACGATCACGTGCCTGCTCCAGTTTTAAATATTACATATACATCTGTCGTAATGACAAATGTATCTTCTACATGATAGACTGTGATATGACATGATTCTTATTTATTACATCTTTTTTTCATTCCATGCTCTGTATGTTTAGTTTGTAGAACCAGTACTTGCTTCCGTCCTGATAGGATAACGTTGTAGGCATACTTTCGGAGGAAGATTTTGCTCTGTGATCTTTATTATGGGCCCACTGCAGAGGACCAGTTCATTGCTCCCGAGGAAGTCCCCGCAGGGAACCTCGCTTGGTAGTCTCTCTTAGATAATTGTTTGGCTTAGTTATTGAACTGTTTAGACTATATCTTGTAGTCACTGGACTTTGTCTCCAGTTTAATACTTTGGAAGTGTATTATTAAGTCTGTACTTATTCTACTTTCGCTTATAGATGATGTGTTGTGATGAACCTTTTAAATGTGATATTAGAACTATTAGCAGCTTAGATACTTTATTGTCTATACTTAGAACAGCTTACTACGCTTTAACCAAGCGTAGGCTGGACATGGCTCGGCCCGGCCCAATACTTTGGGTAGCGGGTCGTGAAAAGAGCACTATTTGAGTGTCATGGGTCGGGTCTGTGTAGCGCAGACAGGTACAACAATGCCTTGACATATTACAGCAGGACTGGAATGGAGGCATTTGGCCATGGGTCACTTGACCAGCGCCTATGTGCACAGATGAGTGGCCAGGCCTGCCTTGGCAATGACAGATCAGTGAGGGCAGTGGCTTGGCCTCCTCCTAGCAACACACACATGTGTATGTTTTAAAGCACACAAGTTTTGGTAGTGTGTGTTGGTTAGAGTGTCTAGTTAGTATGATGGTGTGTGTGTGTGTATTTGAGTAACACAGGTTGTGAGTGAGGGTACAGTCAGTTAGTGAATATAGAAGAGTGGAGAAGGGTTTTGTATTAAGGACTTGATACTGCTGTCGGGGCAGCAGTTGGTAGGGGTTAGACCCTATGTGCTATTACACAGGTTTGGGGAGTGCAGGACTGATGACAGGCAAACAATCATCTAGTTGGGATGTGGACATGTAAGTTTAGGACTGCGTGACTGAAATAATGAGTGTACATGAGCAGGTTAGGCATCCTGCTATTAAAGATCTTAACTGAAAGATAATTAGTAAAAACCATAGGGGAGTTGGCTAGTGCCTCAGATAATAGTGTATATGTGATTCCCATGAGATAGCTTGAGTTTAAATTAGTGTATACAGGGGTAGCAGTGTAGATTAATTTGGGGTAAGGATATTACCTAGAATAGATTACCTGGAAGTAAGGGTAGGTAATGTTATTACTAGGGTAAGGTAACATAGATAGGCTACCTAGATGTAGGGTAAGTGGGTTTGCCTATAAGCAAGAATATGTAATGTCCATTAGGGGCAATGTGGTTATGAGTTAACCTAGGTAGGTATCTAAGTTAGTATGGATAATATCCTAGTGTGAATGGTTTACCTAGTGTAGGTAATATATAGGGAAATAGGCTAACTTGAGGTTGGACCAAGTTTGACCCCAGTTGACTGGTTTGACTCTAAAAGTTAACCTATAAGTCAAATTGACCTAGTTTGACAAGTATTGACCTAATTTGACTAGTATTGACTTAGTTTGACTTCCATGACCTAGAAAAGGCCTAGATGCATGTAAATAATGTATTTAAATATACTGTTTACTCTAGAACACCAAATAACTCTGCATATCTCATAAATAGGTCATTGTGACTCCACTTTGGACAATGTTCCATATTTACTGCTCAGGACGATAGATGAGTACATTTTTTGATAGTTTTTATTATCTGATGATTATTATGATTCAGCTTCTAGTATAGTATTACCTGATTCTCTAACATGACACAAATTGGTATTTCTGGATTCATTTACTTTCGACACATGTATTATACTTGTCTGGCCTCTATTTCTAGAATTACTCCCTAGAACCGTTTACTGAAATCACTTACTGGCATCACTTATTTTATGGCTGGACTTGTACTTAATTTATTTGTCGAGATATGGATTCACTTATACTGGCCGAGGAAGAAAAATACTCGAGTAGACATGTAAACAATCCCAATCATGCTGGAATCACCCCTATTGGTCTAATCTGGAAAGATAGCCATCGCATGCTTGCCAAGTTTGCGATGTGCCGTATTTACCCTCTAGTCGTTTACATGTCGAAAGCGGTATTTCAAAACACACTGGTTTAGTGCTTTCTACTGGATTCTCATTATACTTACAGGGCTCACATTACACTGGCTGGACTCATATCACATATGTTCTGGTCTAGTTATCTTTATTTACAGTCTTTATTGTCATGTTCCTCTGGTTCACCATATTTACTTTCCTTGTAGTTTAGTTAGCTATTGTTCTATTTTAGTTCCTGACTCATTCTTCCCATGTTCATAAAGTATTACTTACTATAATTATTTTATAGTCTTTTTTATTTAATTGGAATTGCTAGAGGAGATGTGCTCGTTCCATCCTGACTGGATATATTTTTTAGATGACTGCTCAAGAGACTTGTGTCCCACATTCTATAGATCCAAAGAGGGGATAGAAAACCATGGGTCCTGATACTCAGGAGTGATTGTCGAGGGGGTTAATTACTATTATAGCTTTGTGATAAATTCACTGTTAGAAATCTTGGCATGTATATATAATGGAGATTTTGTTATCTTATTTAAGATTTGGATATAGATATCGTATTTAGAAGTTGTTGATATTTTAGACTTCGTGGTTTATTAGACTTCCTTGATATCTTATCGTGCTTTAGATTTTGATTGAGTATTCAGTATTATCATTGTACTTTGCCGTCCATTTTGGAGTTGAGATCTATGATAGGTACATTATATTATTGTGTGAGATTGATAGTTAGTGACCAAGATAATATTCTACCACCTATGCTGCAGCGTAGGCTGGGTGTTGTTCACCACTCGTGCCCCCATACCGGGTGCGGGTCGTGACAATAATCATGTTATCTAGAATTCTCATCACGTCAACCGGTATGGCTGGAAGAAACTCTAAATTCTATAACTAAGATAAGTATATCTAAAATTAGGCTCTATATCTTCGCCACACCAGCTAGTGTGGATGCGTTAAACTCTAAACTCCGTAACTAAAGCAGACATTTACCTTTCACATTGTCCTTATAAAATAAGTCATCAGAATATACCTTAATCTAGTCTATAAAATTCATCTCGATACAAATCAAAGTCAACAAATAACACAAAAAAATGAAATTCAATAATGAACAAGGGAGAGTAGAAAGAGACAAATGGAAACAGATTTCGAGATAGAGTTTATAGTGAGATTCTAAGGGGTCGTCCCAGTAATCTCTTAAGGAATCCTAATTTATGATTTTGTTTCCTCTCATCCTAATATCCTATTTCTTGTATCCTATCGCAGGCTCGCAGTAGTACAACTAAGTCGTTGCACTACCACGACATCGTTCTAATTACGGAGCCAGTCTACATGGGCCACCACAAAAATGTGTTATGACCCGCACCCGATGTAAGGGCATAAGAACGTAGGTACATCTAGACTACGTCACAGCATCGGCAGTAGAATGCTGTCTAGGTCAACAATACTAACTAATACATCTCACACAATAGTATATAAAACCTGTCAATGATATCTTAACTCCATACGGAGGACAAGATGTTAATACTCATACTCAATCATAATAAACTATAAGAAAGATAAATGACACGATATTGACATAAAATATAAAATAATAATCCAAGAGAGTCTAGAATCATAAGCATAACTCAATCTACATCCAAACTCTATGAGTTTAACTATCTCGATATAACATAGCCTCAGGAATAATAACATCTCAGTGAATCAAAAGCTGGAGACAAATCTAGTACTAATAGCTAAACTAGCTCAGTCGCTACTAGCAGTGTCTTCTCTACTGGAACTAGTCCCTCCTGAGCCACGGTGTCCAGGTCTACTCCCACTACATTCTGAGTTCCATAGTGGGTAGGACACTACTCCTAATCATCTGAAAAAATATTCATTCAGG